>JALMGF010000068.1:0-1200000 GCA_023333645.1 Sceloporus occidentalis
AGCTCAGAAAACCTCGGCGTTATATAACCGGGAGCGTTCCGAGCGGCGTGCAGCAGGACGGCCGGCTTATTTCTTATATTAGAAGCAATAAGAATATAGAAATGTAAAGGAGCTTCACTGTAATGCCGAAGATGTGTTTCAGAATTAACGCACAAACTTGTACCCTTTTAAAGTGTTATCGATTAGGAATATCACTAAGCAGAAGGAGCGTTGCTAAATCCCAATCGAGGAAGTCTTAAGGTTAATCCATTTCTATTTTTAAACAATTTGTTGGTAGCACAATGAGGATTTCACTCCCAGCGGGAAATATAATTACCCAGACTTTAGTATTTTTTTCCTATTTATGTCTTAACTTTTTGTAATAATAGCTCATTCCCGCTGAGTGTTTTAATCAGTTTAATAATCCTTGTGTAGTGCTAACCATAAGAGCGCGATGGTTCCCATTTTTGCTTAAACAGTTGTCTCCTTAATGTTTACATAGCATTTTATTTGTTAATTAGCAAGTTGAGCTATCTTTCCATGGCTGGTCTTAGAACAAATGGAACCCGAGGCATGAACAGCCCCCCGACACACACACACACACACACACTTTTCCTCATCCCTTTCCCCTAAAACAGTGGCGGTTTTGGAGTGAGAACCACATGTAAGATGTGCTCCCTGTTTGAAGCTAGTAGGGTTGGATATTATATGAAGCGTTGGCTCTCCTGTAGCCGGGGTCGCCAGTAAGGAGTTGGGACTCGGCGTAGAGGACTTCTGCGCGGTACAGCATTGTCTATGACAAGCAGAGCCCAGCAGTAAATTCCCAACTTCAAATGAAACTGGGGAGGACCAGGGTGCTGTATAGATCAATAACAAACTAAAGGTGAAAGTTTTAAAGAGCTGATAGGACATCCTGACACATTTACAGAAGTTGCAGAAGTGATCGCTAAATATGCCTTGATGGGTAAGCGTCACCTCCTAGTTATCACTGGATTAAAGTGATCTGGTTGGCGGCTCGTGTGGGAGCTTTTCCTAAATTATGATAAACGATATCTTGGCGCATCTGGGAAGTCCTGTGTGGGTTTCACATCATTGATAGAATGTTATGTACCTCAAAATCCACCAGCGTGATAGTCTGTCATCCAAAACCAAGTGTGACTGTCCCGTGTTCTGGTGGCAGAATGTTTTTTATGGGCAGCAGTTGACTCACCGGCATTTTAGGACATGCTCTCCTACATTATATGGAAGAGCGGTTTGTCGCCCCTCAGCTCCATGCTCTTTCTCTTGAGTAGTTCCCCCCAGCATACCAGAAGATAGTTAGTGTGCAGATACTTACTTGTTGACCTGCAACATTTAAACATTATGTATCATGGAGAAGAAACAGCTGGTGATGTATCATAAGAAACCCTTCATAGTCACATAAAACCATCATAAATGGGGTGTTTTATTCTGTGCTTCGGAAATGATGTATGATTTCTTATCAATCACTAGATTACAGAACGAACCCAAGAGGTATTTTCATAGAAATAATACGCTTATATCTGAATTTGATTTACATCTGGAAGTGGGCAGGAAAAGCGTTTTCTACATGTTAACGTTGGAGGCCGAGCTCATTGGTTTCCATCTTACTAAAAGCAGCTATTGGATGTCTTCTGCTAATAGTTTCTCTTTAACATATAATTAACAGCCTCTTCGTATAGAAACACAATACGAAGGACGCTCCTCTATACACAATCTCTCTCCTAATGTATTGGTCCCTTGAAGTCTGCCGGGAGGCTGTTCCATGAGCCAACTACATGGTCTGCAAAGTTCTGTTAGTTGTGACTCTGTGGTTCACCTCGTGCCTGCATTTAATTGGATAGCATATATGGAATGTATAGATGAGCCCCTTTTAATATTAAATGATATACAGAATGACCACCCTCTATTGTTGGTCTTGGATTATTGGCACCCATATTGCCAAGTGGTCTTCAAACACAAATGTAAAATCGATTTGGCCACCGCTGTCTTAATCAGGATCAGTTAACGGAATTTTTTCTTATTCATCCCAACGAGACGCCCTGATAATCCTCTGGGATCGTTTATTCTGCGAGGCCTGCCCGTACCGATGTCACGTGCTGGTGTGGTGGTTGCCGCTTAAATTGGGTAATCGGACCGGTTTATTACCTGCTTCCAGCCCTTATATTTGTTCCAACGCCTTTACATCCATCATATGCTTTCCACGCCCGGGATACGTCTTAGATTGCCGCTTTATGTTGTGACATGAGCCGGGTGGCTAATGCTCCTGAAACATGATTTCCGCTTATACGTTTCCACGCGCCCGCTGCCCCGTATCACTAAGGAAAACAAGATGTGCCGCGGCTTCCCGTTAAGAGGAAATCATTTAAGTTGGTAACATGGAGAACGCTCAGTATTTGGATTGGACTTTATGTAAACATTTTAATATGGGCTGTGAGCAGCGCGGAGCGTCTCCCGCAGGGGATTACAGCATAATCCGCTCTCTATGGCTGGAGTGGATTAGCGTCACATTCTCTCTGGGGCTTCTGCTGCTCCTTTTTCCTTCGCAACAAAGAGATTTCCCTCCCCAGACGCACTGTGGAGGGGGAATGACAATGCCATCTGACATCACACCTGGGCTTAGGGCCCAGTGCTTTACATTATACCTATAGAAATAATAATAATTAAAGAAATGAGCCTGCTGAGTGCCGGTGGGAATAGAATTTCCCTCCCATCCAGTCTGTTTTGGAAGCTTCCAAAACGATCATAATTCAATATGCTATATATATGCTATATATATATATATATATG
The DNA here is from genome assembly GCA_023333645.1 of Sceloporus occidentalis. Classification (NCBI taxonomy): domain Eukaryota; kingdom Metazoa; phylum Chordata; class Lepidosauria; order Squamata; family Phrynosomatidae; genus Sceloporus; species Sceloporus occidentalis. The sequence goes on from JALMGF010000068.1 coordinate 2,788, forward strand.
TTACTATTTCATGCTTAATGTAAAGGAACGACAAGTTATTTGGTTTGCCTTCATTAGAAATAGTAAGTTAGCGCACTCTGTCTGCATGTGTATATAGTTATATATATATATATAAAACACTTTCAAAAATGGAAACTGCTGGTTACTAGCACCGGGCTTGGAATATTTGGAATGGTGTGCAATGGACTCTGTGAGTAAATATATATATATATATATATATATATATAAATTTATTGTACATGTGTGTATTACATTTACTTTTATAGCACCAGCAGATTCAATAGCACTGTTACAACAGAATCGGTAAAATAATTTAAAATCACCATTATAGCAAACTGGTACAAAGAAGGACGAGGGCCCTACACACAATCTGTGTGAGTGTGTGTTATATACACGCCTATGTATATATATGTATGTATATATGTATGTATATATATAATATATATTTATATTATACAGTATACAGTGTTCAGGGATGGATAGCATGCAGGGCATTACATGATCCTATGATCTCCCCTAATGGTCAGACAGTACAGTGAAGGATCTGCCAGCCCCGAAGGAGTTAAAGAGCCGGCGCTGGTGTGGAGCTGCCCACGGCCCCCGCTGGCCCGGCTCGGCGGCAGCTCCGTCTGGGTGCGCACGTGATTAGCATCAGCTGACTGGGGTCACGGGGGGGGGGTGGGCCGCAGCCCCGCAGCCCCGCAGCCCCGTAGCCCCGTAGCCCCGTTCCTCTTAAACCTTTCTCTGCCTGCCAATCTTCTCTAATGCGCGCTGTTTCGATGTGTTAGAATGAGTTCCCAGCCGTTCGCTATAGTGGTGTTGAGTGCCCGAGTCCCCTGCTATTTACATGTAATCTGGAACCGCTGAGGTCCCGGTATATCATATAACGTTATTATATACAAAAAAATAAAATCACGCGATATATTTTACCTGTGTAATATAGGTTGTATGCTATCTAGTTATATAGTGTCTTCGCCGATTATTTGCACCCGGGATCCGGTGTGCCGGGAAACGGCCGCACAGCTGCGTGATCCGTATTCTGCAGTAACGGGGTTACAGGCATATAATAACGTGGGAGTGAAAGCCCGTTGCCGTGCGAGCCGCGTATACCGGGACCGTGTGCGGTTGCAGCCCGGTCGGGTACACACAGAAAGATGCAGCCGATTAAGGTTTTGAGTCCCTTTCTGCTGTAATAAAGTCGTTTGTGGCGGTGAGAGACTGAGTGCGGTCGGTGTGTTTTTGTTTGGGTTCTCCCCGGTCTCCTCCGGACCCCCTGCTGTCTCTCTGGTCACTGGATGTCTCTCTCTGTGTTCCAGGTCCGGTTGTCCTCAGCACCCCCGCTCAGCTCATCGCACCGATTGTGGTGGCTAAAGGCACCCTGTCCATCACCACCACCGAGATCTACTTTGAGGTGGACGAGGACGACCCCGGCTTCAAAAAGATCGACCCCAAAGTGAGTAACCGGTGGCGCGCTGGGTGGGTGTCGGGTAACGATCCGCATTGATTGAAAGATCAGACGGGCCGGGAAAAGGTCTGCTAATGAGTTCCCAGATCGCAAACACATGTATTACTAACGGGATCTATACATAAACCTATAGGGGACATCGCAGGCAGTGAGCAGAAGCAGAGTTATTATAAAGATATGTGTAGATATATATATATAGAGAGAAATATATACATATATAGATAGATACATTTATAATATTGTATTAATTAGATCGTTATATGTTGTTATATGAATGTCATGATCCGATCTCTGATGCTCCGGTAAATGCAGCCGTGTCTATAACCAAATACCTGGAATAACGTTAACCGGTTTATGTTAGTTGACCGACTCTTTCATTTCTTCTACTCCGGTTGGTCTCCTGCGCCTTATTATATTAAACATAATTTAAACAAGAACAGGATTAGCTTGTTTTTATTACAAAATGTGGGCAAAAAATATCCGTTTTGAAACATTTCATGCGGATTTATATTTTAGTTTTTTGGGGTTTTTTTTAAATGGTTGATCTAATTTATTTAATAGACCGGAAAAAAGAAAAATACAAATATATAATAAAGTATTTCAGTCCGGTTTTTAAAAATGATTTCAGAATCTTAATTTTAGTTTCCTTGAAAGACTAGGAAGTAGCTTTATTTTTCATTACAGATTTTCTTACTGGGAATTACTCTTCACTTTCCGTTTTCTTGTGTAATTTCTTTGCCGATTAATTTGGGTTTACTAAACTTAATACATAAATTACATTTATTTATTTGAAAACAAAAAGATCAGAAAAAATAAAAATCCATGCCTATCAAGTAAATGGTTAATTTAATTCGTTTTGTTTGATATGTTGACGCTAAAGCTGAAATATTCATGATAGATATAACTTGTTAAGAAATTATTGAATGTTTTATGTAGATATTTACATTTATCACAATACTTCAAAGAAAAAAAAAGCCTGTTTAAAAATATCCTGAATATATCTATTTTGTCCTTCGAGTGGACAGGCTATATATATATAAAATATATAGTCCTCAATCATGAATGAATAATTGTTATATATATTTATTTTCTGTATATTATAATTGTATTGCATGTTGTATATACAAATTAGTTAATACAATAATTATAATATAATCAGTATATTCCCATCAATTTGTGATGGGTCAAAACAAACTGATTAAAATACTGTAAAATATATTTATATGTTTATAATAATTTGGGGGGATTATTCTTCCTAGTCCTAAATAATGACTGAATTCGAGATATATATATTTTTAAATGTATTCTAGAATCCTATATATTATAAACACAGTTTATTGCACTTTAGATTAATCTGAAATAAATTAGGCGTGCTAAATTTTCTAGAGGCTATTCTAATCCTAAATCTTTAAAAGCAAAATTCTCTTGAAGGTGCTGTTAGATCCCATTAATTACCATTTCAAAGACTGACAGTTGTTGAGGGTCTTTAACCAGTAAATTGTAGTATAGATTTCCCATCATTTTGGGGTTAATAATAATAACTAAATAAAGCAGTAAAATTTACACAGTAAAATAGAAAGGATAAATGTTCCAATAATTTAGGGAAATGTCCTCAAAAATCAAACACGTAGAGGGAGAATATTTTCATGGCATTTATTATTTTGGATTTTTTAAATTAAATCAGCAACAATTCTAAATCACAAAAGTAATTATCCAGTGTATTTCAAGTGCATTTCTTTTCAAATATAGAATTCGAATATCGAAGCGCCATAGTATAAGCGAAATTCAAATTTCATTTGAATATATTTAAATAACATTTCAAGTATATTTCTGGAATGTTACGAATAAAACAAGCATTCTGGCCAAAATAAACTGTAAACTTCGCAGTTCGGACCCGAAAATAATAACAGAGAACGAAATGTCTTCATAGCAGAAAGTGTCCTGTCGATCCGAGAAGGAAATGGAAATCACAAAACATTAAGATCCACAATTTATTTCAAACACACCGAGTCACAATATTCTCATACATAAAATGTACATTATTTGTTCGGATCCCGGTTATAAACCGGAATAAATACTGATGCGATAATCCCCAACCGGACAACTCGAAGATCCGCAAATATGGAGGAAAAAAATGCAAATTGGATTCATTTTCCTTTATTTTTTTATAGGATTCGGTGAACGAATAACTAACTCGTTACCGATAAAAAAAAAAACGGTGTCCTCCGTTAAAGACCGAGGGTAGCAAAGCGTGTGGGTGTTTTTCCTATTTTAAATTCAGAATAGAAAAATCCTATTTAGCCTTCATTTTGTTTTCGATTGTAAATAATCGAAAGCAATTTCAGTAAATTGTATCCTCCAAAGTTGCCGTTTTAATTGTGAATTAATTGTCTCTCGCGGCTCCGTTAGTCCCATTTGTTCGGATCCAGTTCGTAAGCCTCGTTATTATTATTATTCGTATTGGCGATCATTGTTTTAACCCATTCGCCGCCAGCTGGGCCTTACAAGGCTTAGCGCTTGTTAAGTAGCTTGTGTATGCCTGCCTGTCCGCGAAGGGGTTAAGTGTCACGCGCGGCTTGTACTCCTTGTCGGTATGTGGCGGCGGCGGCATTGTATCCAGGTGCTCCGGGCGAGCAGGTGAGTGTCCGTGGGGTCCCCCCGAGAGGAGCGGCGGGGCTTTAGAGTTTCTCCAGGCTCTTGGGGTTGGTGAGGATCTCCCGTGCCAGCCTCCAGGTCTGCTTGGCCGCGTTCTCCAGGGCGGAGTGGGGCTTGCCCTGGAAGAGGTCCAGGTTGGGCAGGAAGTAGTGCGGGCACCTGCGGCACTGGAGGCAGGAGATGAGCTGCAGCAGGATGCCGTTGAGCCGGTCTCCCAGGCAGGACTCGTCCCAGTCCGACTCCCGGGGGTGTTTCTCGCACTCGTAGGACACCAGGGTCTTCATGTGGTAGTTGTTGAGGGGCTGGCCGGGCAGCTCCAGGTGTCGGTCCCGCAGCGTTTTGAGGAGGGAGAGGCACTTCTTCCTGCACCCGCCGAGCTGCAGCCTGTTCTCGGCTTCCGCAAACTGCAGCACCCAGGCGTCGCTCTCCGCTGAGCTCTGCTTCCCGGCCAGGGTGTGACACTCCTTGGACAGCAGGTTGAAGCCCTCGGCCTTGACCTCTGCCACCCTGTTGGGCCCCGGCCAAGGGATGTGCGGCAGGGGCCAGTGGGCAGCGCTGCGGGGCCAGATGCCGGTGCACTTGAAGGCTGGAGTGATCTGCACCACGTACCGGTCCCTGATCCTCAGCTTCACCTCGCTGGTGTCGGCCACCATCTTCACCACGTCCCGGTAACTGCACTTGTCCACAGCCTGGGCCACCAGGGTCTGGAACCTGGACCTGATCTTGCGGGCTGACAGGTAGCCCGAGGCGGTGATAAACTCCACCCAGAGGGACATGCTCCTCTTCCGGCCGTCACTCAGCTTCAGCACCGCGCAGCCCGGCAGGGAGCCGTCATCCACAAAGTTAAAGACCCCCATCTGGTTGAGATAGAGGACCACCTCGAACTCGGTGGGCGAGATGACCTCCAGTCCCTCGTAGCGGTTATCCATCTCGTTGAGGGAGCTGATGAAGCGGGGCTCCTGCACCTCCACCTCCTTGAGCACATCGGACACCACTTTGCACACCTCGCGGATGGTCTTGGCGATGGCCGCCTTCCTGGCCTGGCACTTCTCGTTGTAGTACTTGTTGAGGTGGTAGACCAGCTTGGCCTGGGCCGCGATCATGTTGGGGCAGAGATCCGGGTTGTACACCGGAGTCTCGCAATAAGCCGAGGGATCCAAGGCGGCTGCTGGGAGAGGAGCCAACTTTAAAGAGAAGGAAGGGACTCCCGGGGAGAAAGAAGCGGGCGGAGGGCTTGGTGGAGCCGGGGATGCCCGTCCTCACACTGACCCTGTGGATGGCATGAGGATGGGGCCGCCACAGGGGTTAAGGGGCAGGCCTGTCACAGTCCCTGCGCTGTGCCGCTAATTGTGCCGCTTGGTGTGCGCCCCGGCCTTGGGATGGCTCATCACTGCGCACCGTGCGTGGAGGCTGCTGAGACTGTGTACTAAAGCCCCACACACGCTCACGAGTGGGAATTATAAAGGGAGGGCCAGCCAGGCGGCCAATCGCCACTAGGCGAGTCTCCGCCTTCTTGTGCGAGCCACATCACCCCCCAACCCTCCGAGCGGGGGCACCCGGTGAAGGTGACGGCTGGGGCACCGAGACAAGAGCGTGGCCTGAACCCCTTTAACCCTGTGGGTGCTGCGCTCGGGGCAGAGACAGTACGCAGGCGCGGGGGATTTAAACGCACAAAGTGTTAGAGAGACACCCGTCACCCGCCTGTCACCCGTCAGCACAGAATGCGTTCTATAGAACACTGCACGGGGCCGGTCACCTCAAATCTATTACCCACATAAAACGTGTATATATATATATATAGTAGTAGTAGTTATGTATGTGTGTTTTTATGTATGTGTGTAATTATTATTGGATATATAGTTACATACTGTGTGTGTTTATGTACGTATAGAAATGTGTGTGTGTATATATTTATATATATATAGATATGCAATTATATACTGTGTGTGTATATATATAGAGAGAGACATGTTTGAGTGTGTGTATATATATATATATATATATATATATATATATATATATATATATATATATATATATATATATAGTACTGTGTGTGTGTAAATAGATATGTGGTTATACTGTGTGTGTGTGTGTGTAAATAGATATATGTGGTTATATACTGTGTGTGTATAGATATATGTGGTTATATACTGTGTGTGTATAGATATATGTGGTTATATACTGTGTGTGTATAGATATATGTAGTTATATACTGTGTGTGTGTATATATAGATATATGTAGTTATATACTGTGTGTGTGTGTATATATAGGTATATGTAGTTATATACTGTGTGTGTGTGTGTATATATAGATATATGTAGTTATATACTGTGTGTGTGTGTATATATAGGTATATGTAGTTATATACTGTGTGTGTGTATATATAGGTATATGTAGTTATATACTGTGTGTGTGTATATATAGGTATATGTAGTTATATACTGTGTGTGTGTATATATAGGTATATGTAGTTATATACTGTGTGTGTGTATATATAGGTATATGTAGTTATATACTGTGTGTGTATATATAGATATATGTAGTTATATTCTGTGTGTGTGTGTGTGTATATATATATAGATATATGTAGTTATATACCGTGTGTGTATAGATATGTATATATGTTGTATGTAGGTATATACTGATAATTGTGAGTTGTGTATAGTTTTGTTCCGGCTGTATGTTTATAGATGGCGGCAGGGTTGTGTGTTATATTATTACACATTCGATATGTTGTAGTATTTGGTGCCTAGTGGGCATAGAGTAATGGAATAAAGAGACGTTTGCGCTTCTCCGTGCGTGTTATGCAGTAAGCAGTCATAATCCCCGCGTCCCGTTGTGTGTCATTTCCACGCGCGGTTTAAAGCTGTAGTTGAGTGGAAGGCGAGTGAGTCAGGTGTATCGGGTGATGTATAATGTGCGGCAGTCTCACAGGATGGCACTTCCGACAGCTGCTGTTCGTTAGCGGGATCGGGACGCGCGTGGGTATTGTTGTGATATGTGGATTGCGGGGTTTACATCACCGGCAATCTGCCCGCCGTCACACCTGCCGTTTATCCGGGACAGTCTGCGGAGCATCAGCCAACTTCTTTCACCTTCCCGTCCCCGCGTTAATATTATGTATTCGGTGGCGCGTCCGGGTCACCCCGGGGCTTTGATGTGTGAATTTCGTTCTGTTCGGTATTTTGCTTTAATGCAATAGGCGGGGGTTTCGCGGCTTAGATATACTTATATATATTTTTGTATATATAAATGTATAGTGACGCTTATATTTATAATTATATATACATACGCCGAGTTCCCGATTTACACTCCGCCGCTTATATATAATGTTTATATAATATATGTCTATCGGTCTGCACCCTGCTCTGTTGCGGCCGGGCCCTGTAAGTCAGTTTCGTGCCCTAAACATGTTGCTGCGAGGCGGGGACAGACTGAGCGGCGACCCGGGGGCTCTAGCTAGACCGACACCAGACTCCCCGGCATCCAGCCGAACGGTGACTGGTACGCCCTGCTGCAGCCGGGGTACTTGGTTTGCGCGCTCCCGCTAATCGTATTACACGGCTGGCATTCTTACTGTAATCGGCATTGTGCTAGACCGGGATGAAGGAGGCCCTGTACACCCGCATGCCTGCCTTCACTGAGAGGGAGGAAAGCCGGTGCGTGGCCAGCGATGGGGTCTAACCTCACACACACCTGCTTCCCCGCCGCCCGCACGGCACCCTACACTGCGTATCCTAGCAACTCTTAACCCATGCGTGACCGCGCCCGAGCATTGCGCGCTCCCGCCTCTGTCAGTCGTGTCATCTCAGACCTGGTCCTATAGGCTGTTTCCGGAAAGTGTGACAGGCTGCGCGGCTTAGACTCGTCTGTTAACCGCCTGCGCGTCACTGTCGGCCCTTAACTTTGTCAATTATATTAAGCCACAGATAACAAAACAGTTACATTTAAGGCTCCTTTATTAAGATCCAGAGAAATCCTTTACTGCCTGTTAACGTTTCCTCAGAATTTTATTACTTTCCTGCCCCCCCCTTAATTTCGGGAAAAAAGCATCTGCCAACCATTATCTTTATGTGTAAAGAATTCCTGAATACAGTAACCATATCACTGCTGTGTGTAACGGGGTGCTGTGTGTAACGTGTCGCCGCTGCTGTGTGTGTTTGTGTGTAACGTGTCGCTACTCAGTGCCTGGAAACAATGTTACAAAGTCTCCATGTTAATGCTAACACTTTACGCTTAACCTCCACACACAGCACCCTGTCCTACTAACAATGCTCTATGGATTTATAATATATAGAGACGGGTATTTTATATATATATAGAGACGTGTATTTGTAAGCTAAATATATATATATATATATATATATATATATATATAACAGGCACAATTGTTGTACATTTGGTAATATAAGAAACACATTTACATAAGGATACCTATTTTGTTTTCCTTTTTATATAACCCTAAAATATTACAAATGTGTATATACATCTATATATATATATAGAGAGAGAGAGAGAGTTTTAGAGGATATAGCATGTTGCATTCTCACATTTTTAGTCAGGGGTCTGTCCACTTTCTATAGTTTGTTTTTTGTGTAATTTTTTTTTTTTAAGTGTTTGTCATCGTGATAAGTTGGCTGCAAAATTTAAACTCCGTAATTCAAACGCCTGGAGCCGATTTTCCTTTGTTGCCTGGCAACTCCTCCATTATAGCTCCACAAATGTCATCGGAAGTCATTTTATAAAATAGAAAACAAATGGCAAGTAATAGCTCCCGGGCGCTTTTGCATATTGTGTTTGTGTAGCAGATACACTCATAAGACCAGAAACTAAAATGAAATGATAGGAGCTGATCCGTCCTCATTTTAATAATAAAATCATACAAAAAACAAACTATGGAACCTATTGCCTTTTCCAGATTGAGAAGTGAATGGCTGTAATTAGCTGGTTATAGACCTGTGGAGGAATCCTTGCCATACTTGATCAGTATATATATATATATATAAAATATTATTTTTTAATGATTAATATAAAACAATCCCCAGTTTATATAATGTATTGCTTTATTCCTCTATTTATGAGCTGTTTGTATATATATATATATATATATATCACATATATATATATATATATATATATATATATATATATATATATATATATGTGTGTGTGTTATGGATTGGTGTGATCTATGAGGTTAACTGGTAAATTGCAGCCAAACATTTCTAGTAAAAGCCAGTAATGGCAGCAGTGTTCATATTGAGGGGACCTGCATTCACCAGCTAAGAAAGGAAACAATTTCGGAGATGGGGCAGAAAAGGTCAATTTCCACCATCACGAAAACAATGAGGAAAGAGGATTTTAGCATGGGAGGGGGGCTAGTTTGGAGAAATGCTGAAGAATGAGAGCTGCAATTCGTTTAGTTTACTATGGCCCATGTTATGTTACAATAAATGACATGCGCTTTTTAATGCTATTTTACATGAATTCACTTAAAAAATGTATGTTAGCTATAACCTTATTGTGAAATTAGTTTTTTTATCACTGCCATTAAATTGTAATAATGGGAAGATTAAAGCATTTTTACGTTGTTCTGTTTTTCCATAAAGAGCACTATACATGCGGAATATGCCCACATCTGTTACTGTATCATGGATTTAGTTGGTGCACATGGCAAATTTGGGAATGTGGCAAGCGTTTGTTCTCCTTTAAACATTATTCTTCCTATGACAAGTGTATGTAACACGTGGAAACGCTTGGGAAAGTAAACTGTAAAATGTTTGTAGGGAAACACAAGCCCTCAATAAAACCAGATTGGATCTATTATCTACTAAGTAATCGTACTCCTAAATCCAATGCAAGAGTCTAGTTGAATCCCGTTTGAGTTTCTTTCAATAATCTGAGCATTTTGTACATTTTTATACATTTACTAGTTTGGCTCTAATCTGGCTTTTAGGGGACTTTTATCTTTCACGTATTTTTTAACTTATTGCAAAAATATATAAAATTATTTAAAGAACGTGGAAGGAAAAAGTCACCCCAGCGTTTGCAAATTACAACCAACTACCTGCTGTGTGCGTGCGTGCGTGCGCGCGCGCGTATTACGCTGAAACCCACCAAACAAATATCTGTTCTACAAAACCCATGAGTTCCCATTATCTTTAATTATTATTTAATATATTTAATATTTTAAATATGTATTATATCAATTATTATTATTATTATATACACTTTACAATAGACACAGTCGAAGGGTGTCATAACAAAAGAATTAACGGACAATTAGATATAGAAGGCCCTGCTCACCAGCTTTTACACCTTAGAGGATGGATGTGTATATATATATATATGTGTGTGTATATATATATATGTATATATAAAACGTGTGTGTGTATTTCAATCTATGACTACATCCATGTTTCCTGAGATTTGTTTCTGCTCACTACACGCATTAGCACGATTCTCCCCGGCATGCATCTGCCGGAGCACAGTTTAGCCACAGGCATCTGTAGAGCTCGCGCTGCTCAGCTTAGCAGTGAAAAGCCATATGTGTTTACCAGAAAACTAAATCCATTTTTATTTATTTTAGTCTGGGATGGTTAATTTTGCGTTGCCCCAAGATCGTGAAATAAAACACCTAAAAATAATGAATTGCTCCTTTTCTCGAGGCATTTTCATTTTTCTAGTGCAATATGGAATGCTTGTCAGCACTTCTGATAAACGAGCCTGCTTCATTTACATAGATTGCACATTAACACAACAATTAGTTTTATTTTACAATCCGGCCAAAATAACACATCACTACTAGTGTTTTCATCAACAAGAAATGGGTAATCTGTGTTTTATAGTAAGGAAAACAAAATGTTTAGTTTTTTTAAACATCTTTTAGAAAAAAAAAAACCAGGAAAAACTAAATTGATGGATACAGAAAACATTTACCACTTATTTATTTTTCTTAAAAAAATATTTTATACTATCTTATTTTTTGAAAGCCTCTTTGAAGCAGCTTTAGCATTATATGCCAATTATTATATTATCCTGAATAAACTGAATTTCTAACCTTTTTTCTTAGTAGACAGGGTTATGCTGCACAGATACAGAGCAAACGTTATTGTTCTAAACTTTTATTTATATAACTACAACAATTTACGCAGCGCTTCTTACAGTCCGTACATTCAAAAAGTGTGAAAAAAACTAAAATTTAGAGACTTAAGACAAGCTGGTACATCCGGGAAAGGCTGCTCACAAGCTTACAGTTATTCTCAGCCGTGCAGGGGTTAATTCCTCGCTCCCGCATCCTAATATGAAACACTATTTTCGCTGCACCGTTGCAACAATAGGGACCTAAATGCAGAAGCCGTTCGTTTGCTACTTTTTAGGACGGGACAGAGTGGTTGCAGCTGTCAGCGCTCGGCTAATGATGACAAATGTCCCTCTGGATGCAAATCGTAGTGCTTGCAGCCTGCTGGCAAAGTCTGCCAGATTACCTTCCTTCAGATAGTAATTTAACCTTTTTAAACTCATGTCGCAATGAAATTATCAACCTGGATGGTTTCAACACACGAGCACTCGTTCAATAAAAAGATCAATTTTTTTTGCTACTTTTAAGCATAACCTAGCATTAAATAATTCTGCTTACAGCTTAATACATATTTTTATAATATTATTATTTTTATTTTATATTACAAATATTTACTATTCCCAGATATTAGCAAATTAGATAAAATGAAATTAGGTGTTTTTGTAGAAATGTCTGTACTATACTATACTAAGGGTATATTCGTTTATTTTGGCATTTACAGACCAAAATGAATTATTGGTCATTTCTATACATTTGAAAGTTGCCTTAAACTGCGCATAATAATAATAATACAAAAGGTTAATTTAAGAAACCTATATTTACAGGCTCTGCAGTTTGCCTGTGCGTTTTATAGAATATTCTTCGTTTTGCCTTTACGGCTATCAAATTAAGTCCAGAACGTGCACAAAAGAATCCCTTTTCATGTTCAATGTCGCCCCATCTGTGTCATCTGGTGATTTATGCATTAGGGAGGTGTTACCGTATGAATCCAAATGTGCTAGGCACTCTTTTTATGGACTCGGTCTGAGTACAGAGGAGTTTATAAGTTGTCCAGACCATTGTCTGTCACTTCCAGCTGACATGTGTACATTCTGTTAAGCATATTTCCTGGATAATAATAACTAATGAAGCCTGGGACATTAGAGATTTCTTTTAAACATGCTCCCCATTTTCATTTGATGCCGACCACTTAACACATGCCTAAACGGTTTTCCCTTTTTCAGCCTTCCTAATTAATTTTTTCTCTACGTATGTTTAAACTAGAAAACAAAACAAAAAAATCCTTTAATTCTAATAATTCTAATAATGTTTAATTTTATAAAAAAAAAATAGGATTGAAATTATTCCAGCTTTTCTTTATTTGCTTTAAAAATAGTGAATCCATAGTATTATGCATTACTGATTACATATTTTTTTATGCATTGCAGCGTGCCATTAGAAATATTATTCTTTTTAGTTATTTGTAAAATTGGCTAGCTTTAAGAAATATATCTGTGTAAGCATCTCTTCACATGGGCAGGGCTTAAGACATTTTAATTAGAATGCTGGGAAATCCAGATATAGCTGAAATTGGAGTTAATATTTTTTTAATATTCTTATTGCATTTTCATATATATTCGTTTTTTATTTTTGTATTTTTATTGACCACGATTGTAATTGTTTTTATTCTATGAAGGGGGAGGATTGTTATTTCAACAGTTCTTGAAGATAACCACTTTGGACATATCAAGCTCATTTCTCTACTTTCCTTACCGATATATATATATATATATATATATATATATATATATATATATATATATATATATATATATATATCTCTCTCTCTCTCTCTCTCTCTCTCTCTCTCTCTCTCTCTCTCTCTCTCTCTATCTATATATATATATATATATATATATATATATATATATCGCTTAGTCGTCTGCTCCATATCAATGTGTAGTAATACCATTTCACCTGGAATTAATTTATGTAAATCCTGCTATAAATAACAGAAACTGAAAACACTCACCTCCTTCCAACAAAATTTTAAGAATTTTTCATTTACTTTACCGAATAAGAGCATATTTTCTGGGGTTAGTTAGATACTTGTTTTAATAAAAAAAAAAATGTTTTTATGTCACGCATTCTAAGATCAGTGACAAAATATACATTTTTGATGTCCCATTTTTCCTCATGTAAATACTCAAATAATTCCTTGATCTCATCTTAGACTCAGAATAGCCTTATGTCTATGTGTGTGTTTACGTTTGCTTACTGTATTAGCCACTACCACTTCTGCTTAAAACATCCTTAACTTTTATCTAAGCTCCTTGCAATCTAGTTTTAGATCATGACCTCTTGTTCTCCTCTCCTCCTTTTATATAAACTTCCCCCGTATAGTTAATGAAATCCCTTAAATCTGTGTAAATGCTGTGATGATGGAAGGGTATATATACTTAACTAATCTAATGAAACAAGAAGAAATTGGATACAGAAATCCTTGTCGAGAGTTTTTTGTACAGGCTGTTAAATCCCGGCCACATTGTGTCTTTAAAGCGTTAGGTAATGGAGCTTAGTGCCTCTTTATTGTTGTATATATGATCCGCACCTCGTATGGAGAGAAGAAATGGACACTTGTTGGCTTCTGGCAGCTCTAAGCCCAGCTGGAGGCGAAAGGCTGTACACAATCAAGTGGAGGACTGAACTTGTGAACATCTCCCAAGTGTCTCGGGATATCAGAGAATAGCCGGAGCTTCCGATGGACGTGCCCCGTAGCGTTAGCACATGTCTTTTACGAAATATGGTTCCTTTTTAATGCCTTCCGCTAGTATTATATAGTAACTAAAAGCAGTCAGCATACAAATCAGCAGGTAATGAGCATCGTGTAATATAAATGGGGATGTGAAACGCCCGTGGTTTGAGGGACCTGGTTCCATAAACCAGAGCAGCGGTTCTTGACAGAAGAATTAAGAATAACAGAGGATGGGCGTTTGTTGAGGGCACAACGTAGTAGGCATCTGAGGCTAAAACTGAAGGCTGTTGTTCAGTAAGGTTGACCTACTAAATCCCCCCCCCAGCAAATACTGTTACTACTTTTTGTTCAGGTTTAAGAATAATAGTGTTAAATAGCGAGTTATTAGATTAGATCACTGCCTTGTTAAGTAATGTTCTTGTCTTTGTGCCATCTAAAAGAAGGGGTTCTTTTAAGTACAAATTGTGATCCCTGCCTCGTGGTACTTGCTTGTTTCAGCATGTGAAGGCAGACACTGGGTCAGGGGGACCAAGTTTTACCGAACACTGGTCTGGAACATTCATTTCATCCCTGAAGTTATTTGGGATGAAACTTTACGTGGATGCGGATATTCTCCAGATACGCTTGTGTTATACATGCAGCCTTTTGTGTGTAGAATCATCAGATCTATTTACCTGCGTGAAATTCACGTTGCTCCATTGAAGTGACAGTGTTTTGGCAGCATTTCTAAAGTGTCTAAGCACAAAAAGGACTACAATCCTGAATGAATGCCAGTGTTGACACCACCTAACAAGAAGGGATTATGTGTTTACAGAAGAAGTAATATGATAGGTCAAGTGTAAGAGGCACTTCACAAGAGCACTTCAGCGCATAATGAGTGAGTGACTGGAGAGAGTGAGGCTGCCACTCTGCTTCGGGACCGCGAGCCCTCTTGATCATGCTCAGCTGCTGTGCTCGCATGTGGGGAATAATAGGAAAGAGGCTTTTCTCTCTCATTTTTCTTGCTAATTTACACATTCAGGTCATTTTTTGTTTGCTCTCCTTATTTGCGATTCTCTTTTGTCTGGGTGCTGATCTCTTTCTAGCCTCGGGCCTACGAACTAATTTGAGCCTCTGTAATTACAGTGTGTTTTACACCTGTCTGCTTTTTGAGCCACCCCTCATCCACAATCTGATCTGTGTATTCTAGATTTCCGCTGCCAATTAGAACTTCTGAAAATCCCTTTTAATGAGATTTTTGCACTTCTATCTGTGTCATGGTGTGTGTGATATAATGTATGCGTGCTATAAATATATATGTGGTATATACACACTTACCATTGTAATGTAAATGAATCCCACATATAAACTAGAAATTCAGATTTTTGTTTTTCCCATATACCCAGTAACTCAGTAGTTACTAACATACGTGATTTAAATAATAAAAAAAATGATTTTTTTTTATGTGCTTCTGTAGTGGATTTTTAAATAACATGTATAACTTTTCTTTATAGAGTGTACCCTTTTAGGTATAAAGCTTTGGTTAGGAATTTTGATGTTTGCTGTTGGTAGGTTGGGGATGTTTAGATATAATTAAAGTGTTAGTTTAGTAAGAGAGTGAGAGAAGTGATCAGGTTGAAATAGCAAGGAATCTATGATGTATGAGTTAGCCATAGGTCATGAACCAGGTATGCTTTGAGGTCCTACCATAGGTAAACGCTCAGAATGCCTCCTATATGCTGTCAAATCCAATGTTTCCATTGTCCTCCATTTTGAATTAATTTATATTGTGCACAGGAACCATCTTTTATGGTCAGGAAAAGATGTATTTTTAGCATTTATTTAGTATCTGCCCACCCAGAGGTTTGTACACATATATGTTATCCTTCTGATAGAGACAAGGTAGGCCTTTGTTGATCTAAAGCAGTCAGACGCACTCCGTTTGGAGTGCTGATATAGAGCTATGCAGTTTGAATGTTCTAATGGCAAATTGTAGTGGTTTATTTCTTTCTGTATAATGTTATCACAAAAGACTCGCATTCGGATACCCGGAATTCCTCTTGATCGAAAGTATATTGTTTAAACTAGATTATTTTGGCAGGAACCACTGCTAAAATCTGGTTATGTTTTACGGAACCAGCTCTGGATATTTAGAAGCCCAACAGGGCTATTGCATGTACGCTTTTTGGCGTGTTGTCTTATACAATTAGCTGCTTGATCATGGTTTGCTTTTACAGGCATTAGCCGCAACTAACATTTCTCCACCCTTAGTCTTCTAATTCCAAACCATACAGCTCAGAGTATATAACGTGAGGAGCCTCCTGAGCATTCATTATTTTTGATGAGATGACAACTGGTTAGGTTCATGCAATTATTGTTCACACTGCTTCAACTTTCACACAAAAATTGGGCTTGTTAAATCTTCACTCGGAAAACGGGTATACAGCCTATACAGCTATATCTTCCTTTATATGTATGTACTGATGGAAGCTGCCCCATGCCAGGAGAAAGACAACCGTTTCTTATAGCTTACACCTTCCACATTGTTGTTTGCTGTTATAGAATTATGCGTTCTGAAAATAAAAGAAACTTACGTAGCACCTTTTAGTCTTACCATAGAAAATGATTTGCCCCCACCCCCTGCCAAAAACCCACCTACTATACTCTGTGTTCGTACAATATTCACCCCCACCAAAACGCACAGAGATTGTTTCAGTCTGCTTCAATGATTTATTCTAATTGTAATGCGGATATGTTGCTATTGTGTCGCTGCCGTTCTCTTGTGATATTGTGATTGTCTGGATGGTCTATCCTCGGCTCATCCTTGCCCGTGCAGGTACCACCTTCATGTTTTGGATAAGACATCAGTGGTCAAAATCTTGATGGCTGTTACCCTTATATGACAGAATTCAGTCATTCTCTTACTACTTCTCATAAGCACGACATTTAACATTACATGGATACTTTGCTTTGGTCCTTGAAGGCACACTTGTCTTCCATCTAATTCTGTAACTTTTATGCTGGCCCATTAAAAACCTCAACTACAGATTCCATTTTCTGTTAGCTGAATAAGACAGTATCTGCTTTTCTTATTAATAGGAACAATGCTAATTCTTTAGATCAATAAGTCTTTCCTGTGTCAGAGAAAGGCTATGGCATCACATCTGGACATCTATGCGTTGTATGTAGGTGTAATAATGGTTATGAGCCTGTAACGCATCGTCGGCAGCGGCTTTGTGCTACTCCAGATTTATTTTTAAAAAATAACGCGTTCATTGTTCCTTACCCTTTGTAAACCCGATAATGCGTACTTTAGCATCATGTGAGTTTTCATAGTTTAATCTTTTTTTCAAAAGCTTTTCAGTATAAAGGCTCTAAATGGTCCTCAGTATTAATTTGATGTGACTTCTGCAGATTGTTTGAAACTCTTACGTTTTTTTCCAACTTGTGTCCTTTCACTCGAGCGATCAGCTAAATGTTTAATGGACTCCGTACTATAAGCTGTCCATTGTGCTTCATTTTTCTGTTACCTCTTCTTCTTAATCATTACCCCCTATAGTTACGCCAGATCAGGGTCTTACTGTTTTTCAAGCATTAATGAAAGCATTTTTTTTTTATTATTTCTTCAATTCTAAAAGTAAAAAAAGCCATTGGTTTGCTCATCAGAAGATAAGAACACATTTAGCTAATTAATTTTATTTCTATATTGACTTTTTGTTTTATTAGAATGCTTGTAAAGTTCCTGTTAAGAAGACAGTAATGAAAGAGCCACGTATTCTAGGGGTTTCAAAGCAGTTTTAATGTTTAGGATTGGCGTACAAAAAGTGAGAACACACATAGTGTATGTAACGGGCTGGCACATGTAGGACATCTCCCCATTCTTCTCCTGGAGTGCTGAAGAATACTGTAGTAGTAGAAATCTCCCCGGTCTTCCAAATTGTACCGTTGCTTTATTGCATATTGGCAGAATGTTGCCAGAATAGCCTAAAAAAAAAGGCTGAAATGTGGAAGTCCAATTAAAAAACATAAACTACTAGACTTAGCATGACTATATATATATATATATATATATATATATATATATATTAATATAAATCCACGTTTACTGTACAGGACAAAACAAGAATTATAATTTTCAACGACTGGAAATATTCCAGATAATGACAGATTTGACCTGAGCTGTAGAAAGTCTGGTCTTGTGTATAAAGCTACATTGGGATAATAATAAATTAACGATGTAGATGTAAATTTAGGTTTTTGCTTAATTCCTTAATCTTTTGAGCTTTATTAAATATTCTCGCTCGTGTTGCAACTCTGTGCAGCAAATGACAAATATAACACATTTTCTATTAAAATAGGGTCACCCACCCTTGTAATGGGGAGTCGTGACGAAAATTCAGCACATTCGGCAGCGCGGGCAGACACCGTTCACAAAAAAGTACTACTCCTATCACCCTTACACATTCTTATACATTTTTTAGTTTATACATCAGAACAAAGTATAGAGTAATATTTACATTTAATCGTCAGTCTACTTTAATGTCCAGGTAATATGCAGCCTTATTCCTTTAGCCTCTAAATAAGTGTATGTTGGGGAACGCTGCTTCTTCTCGTTTTTGTGCTGATAACACTGTAGGTATTTTAATTTTTCATCAAAGGAACCCTTGAGGTGGAAAGTTAAAGCCGGCTGCGTTGCTGTAGAGCGGACGAAATGTCGCTTGGATTTTGCTGCTCACTAGTTTGATATACTCATTTGCTGATGTGAAACGACGAGAGCTTAGAAAGCACTTTTTTTTTTTTTTTTCCCGTCCTTCCCCTCTGTCTACAGACCAAGCGGGGCCTACAGAACCCAGTCAGCAGGTCATTAACTCCGGAGAAAACAGCTTGCATTAATATGCTCTAATCCTGTATAATTAGTCAAATTACTGCACGCCGACCGGCTTGTCATGTGCTGTCAGATCTGGCATGCAAGCTGGATAGCCAGGGTCCCTCCGGAATGCCACCTCGATCGGGGCGAGGGGTCTGGTGGCCATAGTGCATCTTTTAATGAGCCGAGCTCAAGCTGACTCGGCTGGCACAGGAACAGCCTTAGTGACGTCCGATTGCAATAGAGGACACTGCGCATATAATCTGCCAGCTTGATCACTTTTTATATATGCTACATTTGGCTGGACAATAGCCATATCCAGCATGTAGTAGTTCATAAGATGTATTTTTTGATCTAGAATATTGTCTTCCTCCCAGCTGGGGCTGCGGCCCAGATGTTGGACCTGAAGGATTGTTATACTGGCCCATCCCAGTAACAAGGGTTGTTTTTGTCCTACATCATCATCCGAATGCCATATGGCACGAGACCAAACACAAAACCTCAACAAACCCCTTATTACTTATGTTTCATCCACGCATACTCAAACATAGAACCTGTTACAAGGTACTTAAGCTCGATTAGTCCTTATAAGAAAGAAGTGATTACAAGCAGCTACAAATTACCTACCACGGTGTAATTCTGATTACCAAGCCACCGAAGTGTGAATGACTTTCTTTTTCAGTGGGTTATTATACATTAGCATACATTTAGAGAGCGCCGTGTTCTGGCTGCCTGATAAAGCCCGTTTTACCTGTGCTTTAACACCGGATTGCTTGTTGTGCTTTTGGCAATGACAGATAAGTCAGTGTAATTCCCCTTCGCAAGGAAAATGATGCTTCGGATTCCAGACGCATCCTCAAGATGTCACCGACAATAATCTTCAAAGCGTGGCCAGCAAAAGTGGGCTGTATGTTTGCCGGGTGATATAGTGCAAATGACAGGAAGAATTATGCGCAAGAAGACAAATCTGTAACATATTATTAAGCAATTTCACGTGAATAACAGGGATAAAAGGATAATGGATGAGGGTGTCATTATTACCTTGGTGTGGAAGGAAGGCAGAGGCAGCGGTAGGAAGACAAGATTAATTGAGGGACGGCTGCACCGCTCATCCCTCATCAGCTTTTTGTAAGACGGGGTCCTGAAATTCCCCTGTCCCTTTCCGTCAAAACAAAATCGCTCCACTTCTGCATTTTAATTCACCAGGGAAGAAGGGCAATAAAAGAAGAGGGCACGTATCATCCCCTTTTAATATATTACCCCGAAATGGCTCAATGAAGACTTGATTGTGTCAGAACCTGTACATAGAACCAGTTCATCTTCTTTCCCAAGTACTCATAATACCATTTCTAAAATAATTGTTACCAAATGACACTCCTGCGCCAAAATAGCAACCTGGATGCCATATTCTGTAGGGTGAGGAAGATTTAACACCAAATCAGGCTATAAACTCTATAGGTTAGAAAGTAGTGGCTAAGTGAAATAGCCTTCCACCAGAGGTGGTAGGGTTTGATATGGTTTAAGTATGCAGCTGTTCTGAACGTAAAGCACAGCAAAGAACCAAGTTTAGAAAAGTAGAAAAATGGGCAAATTTAGATAAGCTTTACAGGGCTTTTATCTGCTATCATGTTCTTTGTCGCCAACGTTTTACATTCATTTAATATTATTATTCATGCTTATATAGACTCCTGATTATGTGCTTATCATGGGACTTTGGAAATGCTTCAAACAGATAGTGGAAATGGAGCAGCTACAATTCCCATCATCCCCTCTTCCCCGGGAGACAGGGCAATACTTTTGGGGTTGTAGTCAGGCAGTTAGATGTCACCATGTATCAGAACACTCCTTGTCCTTCACAACCCCCATACATGAAATCACTTGGTGCTAGATTAGCCGTATGCTGGACCAGGCTGACAGTGTACATTGTACTTCCTTTTTGATCTAATTTTAGAGACAGATTGAATATGCTCCATTCAGAGATGCCATCTGTATTAAAGCAGGATAATTTGGTTTATGGCTTTACTAATGACATTGTTGCATCACTGAATGCTCTCTGCTCCAGGGAGAGCACAGTGTATGATGAGACAACGCGGACGCTACAAAAAGACACACACACCAGGAAGTCGGCTTATCTCATTTCTGTTAAAGTGCATATGATGGCTGGAGTGTCGCTTTAAGTAAAATTTAACTCTAACGTTTTGATTCAGTGCGTCGGAAAGCTTTTGTCTCAGCTCTGTAATTAAGTAATTAAGTTTCAAAAATTGCACAGTTATTAAGGAACCAGCAAACTTTTAAAATAACCTTTGCATCTCTGATAGAAGCCAAAGTTAACGTTGTTACCTGTTGAGGAAAACAAAGTGAGCCCTACTGAGATCACCTCCTTTTCTGCAGCTGTCCTGAGGTCAGTGTGCGAGACCAGGGGCCGATGGGGCAAACGGGTCTTATTGCTCCAGCAGTGAGGATCACTTCTTCTGGTCCACAGAAAGTAGAGTGGATCTAGTTAAAGAGACAGTCTAATGCCCCTGATTCCCTTAATACTGAAGAAGGCAGATTAATGTACTCCCCCTGTGAGTACTTTAACATGTATTCTTTCAAAATTAAATTAAAAAGTTCTTACCCGACACAAGAGATTGTCTTGCACCGGCAGCCACTGATTGGCTGCTTAAGCTGACCATGCATTAAAGTGGCCGATGTCATCTCAAAAGGGACCCTGCAGCCATCGGATGTAATCTATGCAATCGGAGTTGCCTGCAGGTGTTGTCTGCAAGCAGGCAGTTCGTAACTTCTAACTGAACTACTCAAAGTGTATGGAGCCTTGAAAACCTAGTGTTGGTTTCTTTTTGCCAACTATTTTTAAGTTTAGTAAAGCTATGAAGACATATCCATTACCCCAATTCCATCTCAAAACTCACCCTTCTCTTCTCGGCATTAGGCTTGTGTGTGCAATTTACACTCATCATTCATTTTAGGCTGTAGCGGTAGGATTCACGTTTCTGATAAATCAGTGTTTCTGATAAATCGGTGTTCTCGTAGTTTCTGCCGTTAAACACTGTAAAACCAGCCATTAGCCATACTTACCAGAGAGCCCTTGGGAGCTTCCGTCTAAGCCCTTGAAATATGGTTGTGTGTTTATCTGATAATCCAATATTACTTGAGTGGGGTCTGTTTTCCTTCCATTATGTCTGAAAAGATACTTCACCCGTCGTCCATTAAATACTGATCTAAGGCAGATTAATTGCTAAATACTGTAGAGCAGATGATTTCCTAGAAACTGGAGGAAGCATGTGTTACATGGAGCAGAGGCTACTTTGGCTTATCAGAGGTTTTAAAAATGAGTAGAAAACACATCCTTCTGCAGAATAAAAACCAGTAAGATACTGCTGTTCCGTTATCATAAAACCATGAGTTTCTAGGTGTGGTGTGAAAGGTAAACCCAATTGATCTATCTATCTATCTATCTATCTATCTATCTATCCCTCAGACCCTGTGACCACCAAATAAATCTGCTACATTGCTCACTGACACCTAGGTAACATTAATTGAGTTCCCAACACCTATGGACATAAACCTACTTTTATTTACCTTTGTTGAGTCCTGCAGAGCAATCAAACCAAGGATAGGCCTTACCTTTATTTTTACACCATACGTTGGACTCGGTGTTTAACATCTAACATTGTCCTTACGTTTACCTACCTTATGTTTAATCTGCCAGAGGGATGCCAGCCGGGGATCCTTCTTCCTATTTTATTCTGCTTGCAATGTATGAAAGACAGCAATAACTGTAAAGCTTGTTCAGAACTATAGTCCATTCTGTCAGACCGGAGTCATCTTGTAAATTATTGCTAGCATGCGATGAAGCAAACTATACACGATGGGTGCATGGAACATGCTTCATTACCAGGCTGTAGCTGAAGCAAGGTCACACGGCTGACAAAGGGGAGAAAAGTCTCGACAAAGTGAAAATTGAGATCACGGGGCTAGTGCTTTGTTTGCGTTCTGGGTAAATGAACCAACTGAAATGATGCCGGAGCTGTTTGTTACTGAATGTGCTGCTGTCTCTTTAGTATGGAGAATAAATATCACTTTCTATGTACTGCAAATGCTTCCTTTCCCTGCATCTGGTTACCTCTGTTATGTAGGGCTGCCTAGCCTAAAGTAATCTGGGTTGTAAGTAGGTTCACAATGGGTAGCTCTTCTCCTTGTAGAGGCCTCATCAGTGTCCTCCTCTGCCACTCCACCAGAGATCCAAGTGTCCTCCTCAGCCGATATCAGCATGGAACCTACATCTATGCAGTGCTTGATTACAGCCCCAAGTCAAGTGATCGGGTGCCTTCATTCTCATATCTAACGCGGAAGATTGTAAGCTTGCGAGCCGGGCTCTCTCCACCTAATGTATCGCTTTGTCTTAGTCTGTCAATTCTCGTCTTGTCGTACCCCTTGAATTTATCTATTGTATTAAGTGCTGCGTAAATTGTTGGCGCTATATAAATAAAAGATAATAATAATAAAGAAATGCTGCGTTGGCGGGAAGCACATCTCAATGCAAAGCAGCTGATAAATATGAAAACAAGCTCGCACTGTACAGCTGGTAGCTTGTTATATACCGCCTTCCATCAGACTGACGACCACGAGTTTTACGGGTCCTTCCTCGTGTGTAACAGAACTTAATCTGAGGAGTCTTGGCTTCTAGCAGTTTTTATCTCGGGTCGAACATACCCCGCTAATTGGGCCATTTAAACACCCACCCCGGACAGGCTAATTGCTCTTTTCCCTGCAGTTCATTTCCTGGGAATCAATGGAGAAAAAAATGCTCCTTTGTTCTGCGCTTCCCATTATCATCTAACTCGACAAAACTATGCTGCATTTTGTTCTCGGACGCGATCTTCGCTCTGATAAATCATCATGTTCTTTTTACTTTCTCATGAAGATATTATTTTATCACAATGTTTATTTTACACCAATGGCCAACGTTACATTAATTTTCTTTTTGGATAGCTAGTATTATTATTATTATTATTATTTATTATTATTCTTCTAGGAGTTAACACAATGCTATGTTTTTCTACTTCCCTGCTGATATCATTAGAAAGCCGCATTTATCCGTGGCAGCGATGCCATTTAATTACTGTGTGAATAGGTATGTAATTGAAACAAAAAGCATTGTTCCCATCTTTTCTCTTTTTTTTTTTTTTTCCTCCCCGCTCTGCCTCGAGCCCGTGCTGTCATTGTGGAAGCGTGAAAGTTCTTTTCTGGTGGCGTGATTAGATTGGGGTTGAACTCCCCAGCTGGCAGGCCTGTCTGTGACTGGCGGCAGCCTGTCCCCTGCGCTTGTCATTTCGTGACACTTCTGACAGGATGAGGACAGCAGCCACAGACAGGTTCATTAGATAGCTTTTCTACAGCTGGGCTAAAAATATATATATATCTCTTAAAAAATGAAGCCCATAAATCTGTTCAGCTGCACCGAGCCCTTCTTGGTTTTTTTTGTGTGTTTTTTTTTTTTTTTTTTTTTGAGAAAGGCCCTTGTTTGACAAATTGTGATCGGTGCACTCGTTTACCTCTTTGTTTTCCTCTCTCCTTCACGCGCTTTTTCCTCCCGTTTGGCGCGCTTTGTCAGGTTGCAGTCACAATCCACGAGGTGTCTATGCCTTAGAGAGCGGAAAGACGCGCTCGCTGCAAGCTGCGTACCTCTGCGCTCAAATCACGCGCATTCTGATAACCTTGCTTTATGCTGGTGACCTTTACACAGCTCCATATCTATCTGGTTTAGCCATCCGTGATTAAAACTAGTTCTGCTTTCCATACAATAAAGAAACTGGAGTATTTTGTGTTTATAGAAGAGATATATGCCTACATAATTACAATGGCGCCTGGCTCCAGATATTCTATATACTTCTGAAATAATGCACTCAGTGAATAGATGCGAGCCACAGTCCTACATGCTTTAATTGGGTGACATTTACCCAGAGAACGTACAGCTTTAATAACCAGAATCTGCACGGTTACAAATTCATTTCAATCTGCTTCTGTTACCGTCTCTCGGACAGCTCGGTTTTTGGAAGCTGCTATTTTTCCCCTTGTTCTTAAGGCTTTATGATTAGGTGAAATTTTATACATGGGATGGGAGTGATGGGAGTTATCGTAAGTGCCCCTTTCCTGTTTGGATTAGCGTGGAGGGTCTGGATCCGGCCCCTGGTCCGCAGAGCACCAACTTTCCTCCCCATTGAGGAGTTGGAAGCTTTTTTGGGAGTAGAAATGCCCGGCTTGAAATTATATCCAGCCAACCCCAGATCTGTGTTCCAGTAACCGGTCTGTCCCTTTCTAGAAGATAATTAGTATAGTATGGCGATAGTAGCAGTGGTGTTATTTGTACCCGGCACAATATATTACCATCCCAATCCTTTTTGTACTTGGGTGTCATTGTAATAGCAGAACGGCCGTGTTTCCGCCAATTAATATTTCCTGTCGTTCACGTTCTATTGTAGTTATTGAAGTGCGATGCACGTTTTGACACCTGCGCTGTAAGGGTTAAGGAGCGCGGCATCCTCTTGGGACGGCTCCCCTGTGATTTTAAAATACCAAACACTGTAACTAAAAAGATTATGGAAATGCATTATTAATATAAGCGAGTATTCACTGAAACGATCCCCCGCTTCTCGGTTGTTACAGGTGCCAAGCCGTTGCCTTTTAAAGGTAATCTGATAGCCGCGGTTCAAACCGTTCTATTCATAAACAGCAGTGAAAGTAAATCCTCGGCCATTAATGCTAATAGCAGTGTACCTCGGAGGAATCCTTTCCACATAATTTAAGCAATTAAAAGGTCTTCGGCGTGGTGTAAATGGAGTCTTCGCGTTACAGCAGCGCGCGTTAAGCACGATGCTCGTCCGCGTTTGTTAACGACGGTAATGTTAAATGGCCATGATGGATACAAAGCATTGTGCGTTCTGTCACCGACTTATTGACTCAATCATAATTTGCACGTGTTTTGTGTGTGTGTTTGTAGTGCCGGAAACTATTTATATATCGTTAGAATCATTCATGTAAATCCCGTGAATCCTTTTACGTGCCGCATTATACAGGGATATGCTATATATATATATATATCGTACCGATGCTACGTCGGATATGAGGAGCAATTCCCTGGCGGCCGTGGTCTATATTGTCAGGACTGGCCAACCTTTTATTTAAACTAAATATATACAGTAAAATACTGTGACGGATACTGATACATATCCTTGTTGTTTCTAATTACTGCCTATTACCCGCAGCGTTCGGAGATATCCTACGGCAGGCGGGACTAGAATATTCATTAAGAATGTTCTTCTGTAACTTCTTCAATAATAACAGTAAGAAGAAGTACTTTATTTTTATTATTATTATTATTATTTTTTTTTTAAAGAAACCCTGGTCATGCATGATGGTGACGTTAATTCCTTCATTCACAGAAATCCTCCGTACCTTGCCTTTGTGTTATTAGATGCCTCTGCGTTAGACCATGGTCTCCATGGCAACGGTTTAAGTTGGGATGGGTACCTGTCATCCGGAGCATTACTGGGGAAAGTGTTAGCGAATCCCGGTCCCATGGTTGGAGCATTTCAATGTAATCCAATTTTAATTGAACTCTAGAGACTTTGATGTACTGCAGAAGGCTGGAGGAGCGCGATTCCAGAGAGAAATTAGAGGAACCGCTCCCTGCCTCTCTACTGCTTTAAATAAGCCTGAGCATCAGGCTCAGCCCTCCCCGAAGAACGTTTTGCTCATCCCTTTACACTACGTTTTCTTTTTCCAGGCATCCGCTTTTCTCTGATGTGTTCCTAGAGCCGTCATGCAAATTATTTCAGAAGACCAGTTTTATTCTGCAATGCGTTACAGCCAAAAAGTTTATTTTTAATTTCACATATACCCGGGACGTTGCAGACTATCCGTGCGACACAATTCTAAAGAAACTTAGGTGGTTTAGAGTAGAAAAACTTATTTTTTTTTACATCAATTATATTGATTGGTGCAGCTCGGCACTTATAGCAGGAGAAACTCCCCGGGGTCGGCCCGACGTAATGCGTACTTGTTTCATATCGCTACAATGCTTGTGTTTCAGCTCCTATACAGTTTGATGGTCCAACCCCAACGAGCTTCTGCCGCAGGAAGAGCTTGTCCGGCCCTGTATAATGTATACTGAAATCAGTGAGATTTCTTTAAAGTCTCTTTACACATTGAAATATACATTACGCAGAGCCCGCTCAGCCCTTCTTGCTGGAGCGACCTCCCAGTAGTCAGATAGATGGCCTATTTTATCTCATTAATATCCTCAACACAGTGCCCCGAATAATGGACGCAGGAGCCAAAACCTCAACTCTGCCTTTAGTGAATAAACACTTTACTGTGTAGTGAATAAACCCCTTACAGCTACAGGTGTTGGGTTATCGCGTACGTTTTTGTAATTCAACCTCGGCAAAGCCCTCTTTAATTGAATAAACCAAACCATCATGAAACACCATTTCTAAGGGCTTTTTATTTTATGGAGAGGCTGAATCTGACCGTTGGGTACATATTGACACGGCTGCCCTGCTTCACGTGTCTTTTGTTAGAGCCAATAATTAAAGCCCCGCTATAGTCATTCAAAACTAACAAAAAAACCAAAGCTGCGAAGTTATAAAATGGGTAATATTCCTGTGTTCTGGTTCCTGAAAAGAAAAGCACTTAATACAGATTTTTGTGGTTAATGCATTTTGAATTGGCCGGCTCTGCTGCCTGAAAGCCTCCGCTGCGTCTGTTTGAGTCCTCCGAGAGATAATTGCAGTTTAATTACGAAAGGGCATAGGTGATTAAACATACCCCTTTCATTACTGTCTAGGAGGCAGGCGCAGGGCATTGAGTTATGAGCTGTGCAATTTTCTGGTGAATATAAAGTTTTTCATTTCAGAATGGAAGACCACCGTATGATTTCTGGGGGGAAACAGCCGTCGATAGCCCGGGGCAACTCTGGCTTTAAATTGTTTTCTAACGAGTTCTCGGCGTACAGATTTCTTTCTCCTGTCTTACAGTCAGCAGAACCATAACAGCTGAGAATTCTGCTCTCTCTCCGTGGTAATTTACAATATGGAATGGGGTTTAACCAGTTCTCTTAACGGATTGTGTGGCTAATAGCCCCTGAAGGTGTTTTGCGATTTATTTGTTCGTTTTTAATACAGATTATGTCCTTAGTTTTAGTTTGCATTACTGATCCTAGAAAATAAAAACATGTAACTATGTAAACATACAATTAAGATCCATGAAAACCCCTCGTTGTGTTCGTTTCGGGCTAAGATTTAATATTTGGTGTAACATAAGAGAAAATATAAACAAAGGGTGTGATACCATCATGTTTTTCCTAATAAATGTAGAATACTTTAATGCTTTTGCCAAAAAAGGAACTTTTCCTGGTTTTATATATATATATATATATATACACACACACAGACACACATGTATATATTGTGGATATATATTGTTTGGATAGGTATAAGAAGGTCACTTTGTAAGGCATCTGTCTGTGTCTTTGTGATATTGTTTGTTTAGGTGGAACTTGATTGACTATGCAGCCTCATCAGCCACCAAATTTCTTGCTTTTGCCTTAATAAAGCGTAACACGCGCCATGAAATTACCATCTGCTTTCTGTTAGTGCACCTCGACAAACACGAGACTATGGCCTCGTTACACGCCACTTTCTTCACGCAGGGACTGGTGGCTTCGCGTGTTAGCCCCGCACCCCAAACAGACCTAGGAGCACCAGAAACATTGACATTTATATATTCCTTGGGAAAAGTAGATCCTGGATATCAATCATTCTGCCTCTGCTTAACACACCGCTCTGAAACCCAAGCTTTAAAAGTAAAAAAAAAAAACAACAAAAAAACTGTAGAACCTGGTGGTTTATTTGCATCGTATTTCTTTGTCCAAAGTGCGTGTTTCTTAGAGAGAGTGTTTGATGGACATATCCCATCTCCTCATCAACTGTTAAACATCATAGTTAAAGGATACTTAATACCTTTTGTTACACCTCGTTACTTTAATACTGTATTCCCGCTGCCAGCCATCGGTGGATGTAGTAGAGGTGATCTCTCTATTCTCCCTGAGAGGACTGCCGTCAGCTGCTTACCCGGAGCTCGGTGTAGAGATCGCCTTGGGAGTTACTGGTGTTGGAGAGAAGGAGGACACATTTTCTGTTTGTTTCATAGCTCTGTTCCTGGTCACCTGGATTTTGCCTGGGTTCCTACATGTTAGTTACGTGCGGTGGGAACAGTCTACTGTTGCTTTCTTCAGGCATAAACCAGGCTTTTCTCATTGTAAGAAGGCCTTACTGTAACAATGTTTGTTGAGGGCCCAATAAATGGGGTGGGATTTCTATAAGGTGGTAATTATTTGGATACAGCTATGTGGCATTTCCTTTTAGATTATAGTTTTTAAGAGAACGTACTACGAACACCTTACGCAGACCGCTTTCTTCGATACTCAATGCCTTTTCCCAGTGCTGATATTAGATATCCTCCAACCCAGCTAGAGATTGACGGGTGCATGTCAACTCGTCCGACCTTCCTACCCATGGAATATTAGTGAACAAGATGGGAATATAATCCAACCGAAAATCCAGGGACTTGGTACATTTAGTAAATCAGCCTTGGTGTTTGCCTTACAAACATTACATTATAGAATATAACACTACATTGTCGCCCATACAGCGTAATATAAATATCGCAACTGAATGATCAGAACACATCCCAAAGCCGATGTCGTGACCCTGGGCGTGAGGAAGCTTAAGAGTTGTGGTTAAAGCTCCTTTATTTTGAACGTTATAGAATCTCGATCTATACCCGTCTTTTAATTTCCCAGCGTGTGAGGCATTGGTTTTTAATTAATGTCTGCAGAAAGTGACAGGAAAAGGTACAATGGCAGGAATGATTTTAAAAAACTTTATTCAAACACGCCTGACAAGCATCGTCCTCGGGGGCCATTCAATCATACAGATTGTCTTCGTTTTGTATTTCCCATAGGTTCCTTGTGTAGTCTGAGGCAGCTGATCCTCAGATCTAACCTCTTCTAATTAATCTCCTATATTAAGTGAACATAATGAATTCAGCCACGTGTTTTGGGTTTTTTTCCTCCCGCATTAATGCTTTTATAAGAACCGTACACAGTCTAAATCTCTCGCTCTCTCTCTCTATTTTTCTTTTTTACTTAGGTGCTCGCGTACTCAGAAGGCCTACATGGAAAATGGATGTTCAGCGAGATTCGCGCTGTCTTCTCCAGACGCTATCTCTTGCAAAATACCGCTTTGGAGGTGTTTATGGCGAATCGCAGTGAGTGTCAATTCAGCTATTTTAATATTATTTATGTATTTGATTATTTATCACCTGATGATTTTATGCTGGGAACTTGTTACTGTTCCAGACTCTGCAGTCTAGAACACCTGTTTTTTAATTACTGGGATGTCTGGGGAAAAAATGGACATTGGGTCGTCATTAAAATTAAGGACCCAGAATGCATTTTTCTAGTGACTCTAAAAGTAGACATGCAACTGCAAAGAGACTTCACTCATCTGGTCCTTACGTGTCCAGATTTGGTCCTTTTATCCTTCTGTTTTATGTTGGTGACATAAGTGTTCTTTAAGCCTTTACATTTGATCTATACAATGTAGTACTCAATATTTAGAGACTTCACTCTTAATATCAGTACCCAAATGCTCCTGTGAACTAGTCTCCCAGTGTGGTATGTGTGGGTACCCTTTGCAGTAGGACACGCTGTGATGGACACTAGTGTACTCATTTCAGGAAACATGCCGGTTGTATGTTTATCCGTGCCGGATGGCATATTTAACAGGTGTAAAGACTTTATGAGTTTATGGCATGGTCTCCAATTTGTAGATAAGGTTTGGTTTTATGCTCTTTTTCCCTCTTATTTTGCCACAGCCTCGGTTATGTTCAATTTTCCTGACCAAGCCACGGTCAAAAAGGTAGTCTACAGCTTGCCTCGGGTTGGAGTTGGTACCAGTTATGGCTTGCCGCAAGCAAGGTATGCTTTTTGTGCTATCCTAATCCTCCATGTATTCCGTGTTCCCAAGGAAGATGTGCTCTGCTGCAAATCGGCTTTTTACTGTCACTCCGTCTGCTCTTTGGGGAATGTCCTTTCCAGATCATATGTTATAAGAATCTACTTCTCTCTCTCTGTCTGCCTGTCTGTGTATGTATATGTAATATATATATATATATATATATGTAATATATATATATATATATCTATATAGATATATCAACATCAATATATTTCTTTTTAGTTGACTCTACATGATTATTCTTCCCTGTTAACTTATCTGTGACCTGTACTTAGTAAATTGACAGGCGGCATCTTCTCCTTCTATATCGGTAATGTTTTTTAATGTTACTGTTAATCTCTCCTTTAGTAACGTTAGGTTTCTGACTGTTGTTGCTTGGTTCGGGCTGACAGGCAGAATGCACAGCTATGGATAGTCAGTCAATTCTGTTAAAGGTGACAGTAGTGACAGCCCCTTAGTAAGGTAATATGCTAGTCTGATCAAAATTAGCCGCAAAAGGCTTGTCTAATAATTCACCAGGGAAACCAGGTGTTTAGCGGAAAGAGGCATTTTCTGACTTTATAGCACAAGGAGGTAGATCGGCCACGATCATTAAAGTCGCTTCTGTTTATTTTTAGCGGAGAGTCGCCATTAATTTCGGCAGCGCGTATCTCTGTAAGCCTGCCTGTCTGATTAATCTGGTTTCTATGTAAAGATGTTCATGACAAGCAGCTAGTAATTTATGGATTCGGTTCAGATAGCGGAAGGGCTAGCAGTCAATCAGCCATTTATTCACAGGGGCTAGTGATGTCATTAGCGGCGCTGGCATGTATCATGCAGTGATCTTATAGAATGTCTTGTCTATTGTATAATTTTGCTAATTAGATTATCAGCTAGGTGCAATATTTTGGTGTGTAAAACATTTTCCATAAATTCAAATATGAGCTGCCCTCGATCGCCTTATTTTATTCGTATCTGAAGAACAATCCTCCGATGATTTTTGCTATGTATTTTATACGTCCCGTAAATAATATTTAATATTTAATCCTGTATAGGAGAATATCTCTGGCCACGCCGAGGCAGCTGTTTAAATCTTCCAACATGACGCAGCGCTGGCAGCGCCGCGAGATCTCCAACTTTGAATACCTGATGTTCCTTAATACCATAGCAGGTGAGGCTTCTGGCTCTTCAGACTCCTTTCTAATATGCTTACGTTTGTCAGAATCTCGAGTTGGGTGACTTGATGAAACACACGTATCCCTCCGGGAGCCCGCCGCAGCTCTGTGATAGATTCGGAGGCGTTAAATTTGATAAGGGAGCGTGCGGCCCATCGCAGAGCCTTGCGTTCAGTGCTGCAGAGGCCGCTCCTCACTCTCCTGCCATTCCCTCTGCTGACAGCTTTGTCTGAAGCTTTATTAGAGGCAACAAACCATTGGCAGAAGGCTGTCTGGAAATAATAATGGGAAAATGTAATTTTACTACTTCGTCATTCTCAACAACAGCAACCAGACAGCAGAATAACAACACTATCCCTGCCTAGTACACATGTCACCCGAAGCTTGGCGTGATCAGGTAACCATGTTCCAGCTCCTTCCTCATCATCTTCAGCTGCGTCGGCCACAGCCCTTTACATATTGAAATCTGATCGTTGTCAATAAGACAAAGGAACTCTCGTTGCAACATAAAGTTGACTCAGTATGTCTACTCAGAAATATTTATGATATGTTGAACTGATGAGGGAATTGGTTATTGCAGGCATGAATTATAACTTTTTATTATAGCGGAAGATATCTGATGTTTAGCAACTCCACTTGAATGTTGTGTTCGTTAGGATCAAACCAAAAAAGCAAAAAATAGCACAATTGCTATAAAAATATACTCGGAAAACAATGATCTGTTTATTATTCTAAATTCACAAAATGTCTCCTTAGCTAAAAAACAAAACAAAAAAAAAACAAAACACCAAAACATTTTGACTAAAGCTTGCCTATTTTCTACAAGGATAAAAAAAATAGTTCATGTGTAAAATGCATTAGAACGTGGCTGTACATTATACACTTGTACCTATACATCTCTCATGTTTTGTATACCCTTGTGGCCTCGTTGTAACGGGACACGTTCTGACGGCTGCTCTTCAGCCGCTGCACAGACAGAGCTAACGGCATAACTAGAGGGGTCGAGACATGTGCCGTGACGATCGGCCCTCTGCACACCCCGTGTCCTGGCTTTAACAAGGTGGAGCGCGAGATCCCATAACTCTCCTGTTTGTCTTAGCGTGTCATTGCAATGTCATGGCTTTGATAGTGGCTTCCACTGAGCAAACAAAACCAAGAGAGGTTGGAGTTGGTGAACTAGTTAAGGCAGGACCCCGGTAGATGCTTCCATAAGCGCAGCAACGTATTCTGCCCTAGACCAACTAAGCCTAGGGTAGCAAGTCCAGGGGAGTGACAGTCCCTCTGCCGCAAAACCTGTTGCTCTGATGTCCCCAGCTGGCCTGTTTACACTATGGGGGGCTGCATCGGGTGGGCACAGGCTCCATAGGAGGCATTACAAGACTCATTATACCCACAGAGAGGTGGCGGCAGGGGGTACAGCCCCAGGGAGCACTCAAGGTAACTACGTGGCTACGTAAGAACTCCACCATTTAAGTCTCAGACTGGGGACAGTGGTTATTTCTATCAGAGCACTGTGTATGAATTGTATGGCGAGTTCATAAGTGATCTTCTGTTTAGTATTCTCCACTTTTTTGAGCCACGTGATGTGTGAGCTCTAATTATGTGTATATTTAGCTGCAGTCTGCGTTGGGTTTATTATTGTCGTGTAATTAGATGTAACTAGAACTCCTCACGTCTAAAAGAAAAAAAAAATCATTAAAAATTCTTTCCTAATGACCTAGAGATGACAAAATGTCTGTAAAGTGTGAAGACGCAGACAAGCATAGGAATATCTCCCCGAGAGTGTTAATCCAGATGCCGCAATCATCTAATTAAACAATATTTGCCTGTCATTAACATTATCACCATGGAATTGCAGTTGCGTTTTTTGGCAGTTTACTGGAGCTACACCACCTTTTTAAAAACTTTTTTTTATTTATTTTTTTAAACCAAAGCACCCCTTTAAGCTGTGTGCAAATTGGAACCTTTTATTTTGTAAAAATCAATGCATCCATTGTCTGAACATACACATTCATTACATTCTGCATGCTCGTTATACGACCTTCTGCCATTTAATATTCAGCTTCACGTTTTAATCCAGGGAAAAGTCTGTTACAGACGCTCTTAATACCCCTAAAGCGACTTAAACCTAAGACCCGCTCAAATACCCCAGCGAAAAAATGATCTTTTCACTGATTGGGTAGATGTGGGTTAATACCTCTGTTGAGACTCTCCTGCTTTATCCCTGGCGTAATTATGTAGTCCCTAAACGTTACTGTTTTATATTCTATGTAATAACTATCCACTTATGTAAGAATGTTTATTTACGTTTATTTGGTTTCGGAAAATTATGCAAAGTGAATTTCCCATTATCCGCTAAAAATATTTCTTAAAGGAATTCTTACTTCCATTAAAATTTTGTATATCATACCACTCCATATGGATCATCCATTACTACCACTTTGTTATTGCATGTGATAGCGGTGTGTTGTCTGTCTTATACTCCATATTCATTTGCCCCTTTGCTGGCCACAGGTATTTTGCGTGCTGGAGATGTTTGGCTGAACACAGTAATATACTGACCGCTAGCACTGGCTCGACAAACCCTGTGGGTGGTCTGTTAAGACCCCTGTGTTCTTGATCCTATTTGTTTCAGTGGAACCTGCCACATCTTTGTTTAGTGGGGTAAGAAGCCCCTCTTACTACTTTGATTCATGACTCTTGGCATTCGTTTTTTCCAGGGTCATGTAGCCATTGATGGGCTAGCACTACCGATAAGTCTTTAGCTTTATTTTATTGTAGATATCTGTTTTTAAGGGTATTTTCTGTGTAACTTTCACATTCTTGTGTTTAACGCTAATGATTTGTTCTTAGTTAAGGGTTTGTAGAACAAGGAGAGCTCTGTTTGCTGTTCTGGGCGCTGCATATCAGCACTCATAAAAATCTGGAAGGGGGCCCCTGGATGACGGCCCTGTAAATCTACTCCCAGTCTGGGGACTGATAACGTTCTGTAGGGATAGATTTTTATTTTAGCTAGCAGAGAGGAAACACCCCAACCAGATCATTAATACTGGGTGTTATACGATTCACTGAGAGCCATAGCGGCTTTCTCGGCTCCATGGGGGGCCATTTAACTCCATTTGTGGCTGCATGCCCTTCAGCACATTGCGGTTGTGGGTCCACTGTGTTCTCCACTCAAGAGCTGTAAAAAGAAAATACCACAAGTGTGTTTGGCTGGCCGAAGGAACACACAGTGGTTTTAATTAATAACAATGAGGTGTCTCCAATCCATGACAGGCTACATAAGGGGGAACATGGCTTCACAGGCATCAAAACATCTTCTGTGCCGTTCACTAGCATGCCAGCTATGCCACACGCAAGATTAAAAGGTCTGACCTGCTGAACCGTTTTAGAACACTGTATTATGTATATATATCTTTTAGGCTTCAGTGCATATAAACATGTTACATTCATGCTAAGCAAAGCATGTATTCATTGTGCGGGGGAACCTACTTTAAAAGATTTTGTGGGTGATGAACTGACAACCAAGGTGGCGTTGCATTGGTGAACTTCACGTGGGGCAGTGTGTGTCCAGCCCTTGGTCATTGTGATGCCGCTTATTGAAATCCCCCACACGTATGGCTTGCAGGATCTTGCTCATCAGAGTCCAAGGAATGGCTGCTTAAGGTCACATGACATACAACAAGCTTTTCTATCTCTCAGGGCCACTTGATTTAACTGATCACATTAACCTTTTTTCCCCCTGTACCTACATACACGTTTCACATGTGTATGATGGGCTTGTGTGAAGCTCTGTCCCGCGGTATGTGTGATGTAGAAACGCACAGAAGAGAATCACTTATTTATACATTCTACATACTGCAGGGCAGCACTTTCCTGTGCTGGTCATTAACATGTAAAATGTATACATATGTCACGGTAAAAGCTGATGTGGTCACTCATAATTGGAATGCTATTATATGTAGCACAACTATAGCATATGAGACTTTACTGATTATTGTATTCTTTTCTCTCCGCTGTTTATCTGAATGCTAACGCTTCCATATGTAAAGTTTGATACGAATCAAATGTGGTGTGCTTGGTTTCATTAACATGTGCAATACATATTTCCCAGGGCGAACTTACAATGACTTGAACCAGTATCCGGTATTTCCATGGGTGTTAACAAATTACGAATCTGAAGAGCTGGATTTAACTCTGCCAGGAAACTTCAGGGATCTTTCAAAGGTAATTGTTAGCATATTGGTACAAACTTATTTAGTATTCCAACACTTTTCATGTCACCAAGCCTTAGTACCATACATGTGTGTGTTCGGATTTTGCTAACCTTTGCATGTCTGCAAGAACATAAGACCAGAAAATAAATGTTTAATGCTGTTTCTAATTATACAGGATCTAAACGCCTGCTTGGAAATTCTGCGTTACAAATGCTGTTTTAATTTATTTAATAAATTGTTATGGCTCACTCCGTTGCAGCTCTGTGGTATTTCATCTGAATGAAGTACGCTGCCCATCTGTTAATTTTTGTGATGTGTTAATTGACCCGACCATCCGCGCTCCGTGAGATTTGGCACAGGCAGCTTATGTTAAAGATGAGTCCGCGTTCTCAGGTCAGGCATCTGGGATCATCGTGATCCTCTTACTGCCATAGGCTGCGGAAAAAAGTGATTCCGGCAAATAGATTAGACTTTACCTCATATAGAGGGTATCTATGGGGTTTATTCACCAAAGTGGGAGTTGGCTGGAGAGTTGTGGGTCCAACTCCCTGCATTCACTGTACATTATGAAGGCCCATACCTGGCCAATTCCTCCAAAAGGGGGACTGAGCTGGCCCTGCATAATGTAAAGTTGAACCAGTGTTGTTTGAAAATGCTTTATACAGGGCCATCCAACCTGAGCAGCAGGTCTTCTTACCCCTATTAGAACATGCTTTATGGACTTTAAGGTCTACCACGCTCTTTGGTGGAAATTAAACAATGGGTTAGGGATTCTACAACAGATTAAACTAGATACTTTGGCTTATTAGCTTTTCCGATGTTTCGTTTTTTTATTCTTGAAATTATTTAACATATTTCTGATCTATGGAAGTAAAAATAAGACCTAACTTTACATTTCTCTGACTGTAGCAATGCCAGATAGGTTTAATTGTACATGCAGTCATTAGCTACACCTCATTACAGTGTTACAACTTGCAGACTTCAACATGCACGTCCCATGGGTGCAGGGGGCAAACTGCCACATAACCCCTAAACTTTGTTATATACTGAGAAAAGACCAAAGTTCATCAGTATAAATTTTTTTTCCAGATTACAGATTTATCGAAACTATTTTAACTAGGCATCTAGATACAAAGGCATGTTTAATACAGAAAAACCTTCACAACAGTATTTTAACACACTAATTCTATAAACAATATAATCAATAGATGTCTCTGTAATATGTATATATGTTTACTATATTTGTCTCCTAATGCATTTGCGATGTTGCTTTGACTATCAATTAAACCAAATAACAGATTCTTATGGACTTTTAGCCCCAAAGAACAGTTGTTCCTCTGTTGAAAAAGATCTTAACATAACCTGTTACCTACCACATAACCTACCACATTAATAAATTAATGAAATACTCTTGGTCCTCTCAATAATGACCTGAAGGATACACAAGCCTCAAAATCCCGTATTTGCAAAGAATTTGAGTGCCGACTCCAGACAATATGATAGAGATGTCCTCATGTACAGGAAAAGCCACCAGGCCCTCAGCCAATGTATGACTTGCATGAGTCTCAGCAGCTTCTAAGAATCTTCGCTATTTGTCATGGATAATTCAGCGCAAATACTTGTCGTAAAACTAGTAAGAGAACGGGTGTGATATTGGCCCTCCTGTTTATACTTCGTAGGAGGCTGCAGACGGGTTCATTGCGGTTCATAGTCTCATGGTGACGGGCGTATGATACATCACACACCCTCTCGCTGAACAGATGAAATTTGCTCATACTTGAGGTGTTTGATTGGCAGAAGATAAGCAGAATAATTTTGTTCCAAATGACTGTTCTGCTGGAAGCACGGGAAGTCATAACGCCTGCAGGCCTATTACTGTAATAATGCAAATGAGTGAATTGGAGTGTGACCACTTCTGGCAAAACCAATGTAACGCTGCCAAAAATGCTTTCATTTCATGCTCATAATACAGATTCTTTGTCACGGGGATGGAAATGTAGACAGTCTGTTTCTGAAGTAAGATTTGTTAGACGTTTTAAGCGTTCATCGCTCTCTACCGGTGCTTCAGAGGGCAGGAGAAACATGTGATAGGATTCGCAGTTGAGCCATGAGAAATGTAGGTTGCCCAGTTGAGGGCACATCTGATCTGCAGTGGCTTTTATGTTCCCTTACTCTGTGTGAGGCTGGTTGAACGCTCTTAATACAGATCTGTTTACTGAGAAATAATTGGTATACAGGGCAACTAAATGCTTCCCTGGCTGTGATGTAACTGCTCTGCACAAAGGATGTTAAGGATAATGACCTCACTTCCTGCTAAGGCTTCGGTTAAGGATCTTTCAGACAGGCTTTACCTCTCCATTGGTATGTGATGGCCCTAGCAAGGCTCCATGCCTCTTTAGTTTAAGCTTTACGCTCTCAATGCTCCTGGGACCATCATAATGGAATTTTAAGTCGTGCCCGGGGATATCGGGACAGACAGGAATGACACTAACTCCTTTTCCATGGCAATAAGATCTAATTACCTGAAATCCAAGAAAAGGGAGCTTGGGGGGAAGTGATCGTGTTTGTTGCGGGTGCTAAGCATTTGCTATGACCCCTATGCATGAGATGTGTAGGCTATGATAAAAGAACGGGACTCCGGAGCCGTTTACTTCTATTGATCAGTGTACTAACGGTAGCGGGCCGTCTTGTGGCTGTTGTTTGTTGTCATGTTTTAGCATTTTAAATTTTTTTGGCCAGGACCTTAAGTATTTTGTTTTCTTACAGTAGTTACATGGTGTTTTGTGCCCATTGCAGTAACATCTCACCTCATACGTGAGAGCTAGAAAGAGAAGATTTCACTCTTGTGGGGTATCAATTTATTTATTTATTTTTTTAAACTAAATTACAAGTTATGATCTTATAAAGCTTCTTATAAATAGATAACATTCAATATATACATTTCAATATAATAAATTAAAAGAAAGTATTAAAAAAATGATGCACTTACATTCACACACCATTCAGAAATGTTTCCCCTCCTCCCTCGGCAGATATTAAAGAAGTATCTATTTTTTGCCTTTCAGGCCATGGCGGCCATTCTTTATAATATAAATCTAAACTATTAATATTGTTCAGGTATTGTCCTTTCTCCATAGAGGCTTGAAACTCTACCTGTGCAAAGAGGTTCTTTGCTCTTCCAGTTCCTTGATGGGAGGTGAATATGGATACGATGTTAATTACCTACGGTATATTTAGATAACCCTAAATGAAAACGCGCCTGGATTTGGTTGGAGAGCTTGATCTATTAGATTAGATAGCATAATAAAGACACTTTCCCACTGCATGTTACTGTAAGTCCATATCGGTTTATTATGCTTCCATCACTATTAGCGTATATCTTTTTAATTCTGCTAGGTGTCATGTACCACCTATATATACATTTATAATGCACAGTAGATATGGTTGTTTTTATAGCGTTAAGCCATTGCAGTTCTTTAATATCCACAGAGAGCTGTCTCTCCTATCTTTGTATTGTAGGTTGTACATTTACAACTTTTCTCTTTCGGGAAACTCTTTTCCCGAATGTATTTTTCCATTCCCCTGGAAAAAAAAATCTGTTTCGGGATTATCATCATTTATCCTTATTACTATAAAGGTTTTTTTATTTGCAAATAATTATAAAGATGCTTGATTGTAAGGTTATAACAAGCAGTCAAATCTGAGAATGGCACAACTTTGTTAGTGGAAAGGATCTGGTTTATCCCCTTTTCTGTAATTTTTTTGAATACTGTCTAAAGGCATTTAACTTTTCCCCACATATGGGCCTTGAACTATGGAGTTGCTAATAATTTGGAAGCGGCCTGCCTTCCAGATAGTAAAATGAAAGTTTTTTTTTTTTTATTTTTTACTATGTTTTTTAAACCATAAAAGGGTGTGTTTATGAATAGGCAACCATTTAGCTACATGACCGACATTGCCACATTCTGAATTTTGATCATCCCTGGAATTCCTATTGTTTATATCTTCTAGATAAAGTATTAAAGGCGACTTGGGTGTCTGCACGCCCATATGAGTTTGTTAAACTTTTTCTGAAACTGCACCAGAATGTTGTCTCTGACTCTCATTGATCTCGTGATATTTAAATGGTTGGTTTTGGTTTAATTTTTATATCATAACTTATTAACCTGGCTAACTATATTGGCAGAACCTGTAAGAAGGAATGATCCCTTCTTGATCTTGGCATTGCCTTGGTTTAGATTTGTTGAATCTGGTTCTTTTTTTTATTTTTATTATATAACCCGGAATTTCACACTCGTGACTTTGTGTGGGAATATACTCTTTACAAGGCTTTAATTTTGTTCACAAAATGTAAATTTCCAAATCTCTCTGTTTAGCGTGGCTGCTTAGTGTCACCAAACACCATCAGCAGTTCTGCATGAGCTGTTTTCATCATTAAATGCGCTTTACAAAATATCCTGTGTGAGCCAAAGTCACTTTCCATTAGATGTGTTATTACAGCGATAGACTTCAGCAGACATATTGATCTGGTTTGAAGGCAGTCTCGGTGCACCTTCTCCCAAGGCAGCTGTGAGAATTTGACGCCTGCAGCAACCAGTGCAGTCAGAGGCTCCTATTTCCCAGCCTCGCATTTTTTGTATTTTTATTTATTTATTTCTCACACTGACCTCGTCGTGGCAATGAACCATTTCTAAAAGTAACAGCTCTCCCTGGTGATTAGCGTGCATTACCTAAATAGAAATAATAATTCACGGCTTACAGAGTTATATGTGGGCTGGAGAACTGTTTGGTGCAAGAACTTTGGAAGAGAATATATGTGTGTGTGAGTGTATATACGTATAATATATATATATATACACAGACACACATACATACAATATTTTGTATGTTTGTACAGAACACATCTTATTTTGCAGTTGTGTGTAATTTTTCATAATTACTATACGGACATATTCTGCAAATTAATACCCACGCTGTCATACTTTTATCTTATTATATAATTTAGGGGACCCTGATGTGTAACTTTGTACCTTCAATACACTTCAATGTTTACCGTGATGTGCTGAAGAGCATGTACCGTATTGCTTTCCACGTGTGCTAGCTCTTCTATTGATCATCCTGGTAATGTATGACCATGCTGTATGTACGTGTACACATTGAAGGAATATATGTCTGTCTCTCCCCAGCCTATTGGTGCATTGAATCCAAAGAGAGCCGTGTTTTACGCTGAGCGCTATGAGACTTGGGAAGATGACCAAGCTCCCCCGTACCACTACAACACCCATTACTCCACCTGCACCTTTACGCTTTCCTGGCTTGTTCGAATTGTAAGTATTTTCAGATTTATCGCTTGCCGTTTTGGATTTCCCTTATTTGATTCAATTGGACATTTTATTTTTAAGTGACTTTTAAAGCCTCTATTTGATACAATTCTAGAATGAAGTGTTGTATGTTGTAGATTTCCTGCAAATATCTCGGGTCATCGAAGGTTTTGAATGAAAAATGCTAGTATTTAGTAAAATATGTCACATCATTGTTTAAGGAAATATTATTTGGTTACTTCAAAAACCCATGAGGTGTATTCCTAAAGGACTGAAATAGCTCCTTAACTTGGTCACTAAATTTCATTGCTTTCCCTCAAAATGTTTTTGCGATTACAGAATTGATATGAAATGCTTAAAATTTCTGCCAAACCTAATATTACAGCTTTCAGCTCAGCATAAATTCATTTAAAACATTCACAACATGCAGACCCGAATAGTCAGTGCCAACCAGCACATATATATATATATATATATATATATATATATATATATATATATATATATATATATATATATATATATATATATATATATATATATATATATATATATATATATTGTAACAAGGTGCGGGGTGTTGTCGTGGAAGGGGTATACATTCCCCCTCGATTTTGCAGGGTTTTATACGACATATAGGGCAGGCTGGTGCTCCACCCCGCAGTTTACATGCACCTGGACTGACACGGGTTCCAGGCCGGGAGTTTAAGCTGACTCCAATGCACTGGTCAGCTGCAAGTAATTAGCTGCACTGACTGCAATATAACCTGACCTGTTGGACAGAGGGAGAGAAGAGAGTTTGTTTGGAAGCAGCAGAGCTTGCTATGCCCAAAAGAGACCATCAAAGAGGTTGGTGGGATTATGTTTTGTGTTAGTTTAGACCCTTAGTAGTGAGGGAGTTATATGTTAGTAAGCGCTCAGACGAGCTAGGCTTTTGTTTGTAGCGAATTTGTGTTCTATGTAATCCTGTAAATATCTTCATACGCGGACTACAAATAAATCGTGGGTGATTACCTAACTGAGATGTGGCGTTAATACCCTGGAGGACCGTGCTGTTTGGTACCCTGTGTGGGTGCAGGATCACAATATATATATATATATATATATATATATATGTACACTATATATACAGTATGCTTGTAAACCTCATAGGTTTTTGTAATACGTTTTCACTGATTTAATAGGATGAGGCCCCCAAATATAATATAGCTTTCATGGACTTCAGAGGAACCCACTATATGGTTTATATTGATATTAAGGATTTATGTTGATATCGGGACTTACGTCATTAAACCACCTCAGAATTGTCCAGTGCTTTACCTCATGCTCATGTACAATATCTCTCAATATTCAGTATATCTCTACCTTGGCTTAGAGCCCATTTTCCCCTCTGGTTACTTTTTCCGCTGGCAGGTTAATGCCCCTGTACCGCCGCCTCACCTTGACTATCTTCACACCTGCCGTCTGGTGCATCACACCTTACCCTCTTACTCTTCAGTCAGTCTGGAAGTATGTCTGATAGTATTTATGGATATTTACAGTATTTGAGGGCTGGTCCATCTCAAACATTTCCACGTTCCCCTCACATGTATTGTACCCCCACCTTCTACTGGATTATAAGCGGGTTTGAGAAGGTTCCTTCCCACCTTTATGTAAG
Organism: Sceloporus occidentalis; assembly: GCA_023333645.1. Classification (NCBI taxonomy): domain Eukaryota; kingdom Metazoa; phylum Chordata; class Lepidosauria; order Squamata; family Phrynosomatidae; genus Sceloporus; species Sceloporus occidentalis. The sequence goes on from JALMGF010000068.1 coordinate 46,008, forward strand.
CCCAGGTTGTTATGGCCCGTTTACCACAGTGCAGCGCTGCAGAATATGATGGCGCTATTACCGTATTTGCTCGATTATAAGACGAGGTTTTTTTCAGAGCAAATGCTCTGAAAAATACCCCTCGTCTTCTAATCGGGGTCGTCTTCTAATCAGACCTCAAATAGAGGTCTGATTATGAGACTAAGATCCAGATCCCCCGCACCGCTGCAGGGGACCTGGATCCTCCTGTCTCCCCCCCCCCACACTTACTTACCGGTGCTTCCTGCTGTATTGCCGGGGCAGCGGGTTGACGTCTACGCGATCCGCGTAGACAACGTCCGCTGCAGCCGGAAGGAGGTGTGGCTAGCAGCGGGGGTTGTCTGCGTCCGTCGCGGATACCTTCCCCGACTGTCAGAAATCAGAGTTCCCCGCACAGGTGCCGGAACTCTGATCTCTGACAGCCGGGAAAGGTATCCGCGACGGACGCAGACAACCCCCCGCTGCCAACTCCACCTCCTTCCGGCTGCAGCGGAAGGAGACGTCAACCCGCTGCCCCGGCAATACAGCAGGAATTTGGAAGCACCGGTAAGTGTGTGTGCGTGTGTGTGTTAAATGGGGGACATAGGGCATTTCTGGAATGCCTTATACCCCTATATGCCACTCTGGCACTTAGGGGGTTAAAAGGCATATTATGGGGCAGAGTGGCATATAGGGAGTTATAAGGCATTTCAGGAAGCAGAGTGGCGTTAAGGGGGCATTTAATAGAGCACTCTGCCTCCTGAAATGCCTTATAGAGTGCTCTATACAATGCCTTTTAACTCCCTTAATGCCACTGCCTCCTGGAATGCCTTATACCTCCCTATATGCCACTCTGCCCCATAATATGCATTTTAACCCCCTAAATGCCAGAATGGGATATAGGGGTATAAGGCATTTCTGGAGGCAGAGTGGCACATAGGGGGTCAAAAGGCATACCATGGGGCACAGTGGCATATAGAGGGTTAAAAGGCATATCATGGGCCACAGTGCCATATTGGTGTGGCAAGCCTGGGGGCAGATGTGCGTAACTGGGGGACAGGTTGGAAAATACAAGGAAATAAAAACAAAAAAAATATTTTTCTCAATCATAGCTTTTATTTAAAAAAATAGTTTACATGAATTAACATTTACTGGTAAAACTTTTTTCCTTTAGGGTCGTCTTATATTCAGGCTTTTTCTTTTTTTCCTAAGTTAATATTCAGATTTTGGGGGGTCGTCTTATAATCAGGGTCGTCTTATAATCGAGCAAATACGGTATATTAAATCTCAGTGGAAGCTAAATGTCAGTTAATAAACAATCGCTCCAAAACATTTAATGAACATTTGTATAGCATCTTAACGCTATCTTTAGTAGAAAGACGGTTTAAAGGGTAGTTACACTGTATAAGTGTTTTATTTACCTTAAAATAATCTTTAAGAAAGGCATGCTCTGCAACCACTGTTGTTTTGGACGGGTGCATTTGTAATCTAATATTGGTTAGCAAAATCGATTAAACACAACAGGAGCAGCCAACCGTTTTTTAAGCAGTGCTCACCGGTGCATAAATATCACAAGTGAGAAATTCATTTTGAGCTTATTCCTTGTGACAGGTAAGCAGCCTGAGGCTCTACAGCTGATGATGAACTACAATTCCCACAATCCTCTGCGCTAGCAAACATCACCATTTTTAACAATTCCCGTATACCACGTTGATTTTTCGTGAACATACAAAAATCAAAAATATAGAAAGTAATTGTAGTGCAAAATTTGAAAAAGTGATCTTATCCCCATAGTAACCAATGGAATGACCCCTTAGGCAGGAACATTCCATTGCATGTTGTGGTGAGAACATGAGACCCTATAGACTCTTTATTCTAATAGTACGTTAATGTTCTCCTCTATAGCCATCAGTCACATGTAAACTATACATTTGGCATATTACCTATAAAAATGTATAGTGTTTGCTTTAACATATGTGCAGTTATAACGACTTATGAGTAGGTGCGCACATATATATATATATATATATATATGTGTATGTATATATATATATATATATATATATGTGTGTGTGTGTGTGTGCGTATCAAATATGAATACATATAAGTGAATGTGGTGATTTTAAAAACATAATTCTCGCATCCAATTCTGCTAAAATGAAGCTTCTTATGTCATTATGTTATTTTACAGCCATGAGAACGAAGGTGCACAAATCCAAAAATGATACGAAAACGTGTATGCGTTATAAAAATACAACAAAGCCCTGCTCAATCGGCCATGATTCTGCCCATTTTAACAGGTCGTCACAAAATTCTACTCATTTACAGACAAAGCACAATTGCAGAATAGTTTTCTTTACCGTAGGTAACAGTATTATATATAAGTGAATAGCATCCTTTAATGCATTTCTCAGCGTATTCAGGTCTCGGATGTAGAAAACCCACATCAAATCCGAGCCGGAGCCCGGAGAAAGGCTGGCGTTATTATTACTCATTTGGTTAATGTTAGGCATTCTGCCGCTGTGACTCGCTCGGTATTATCCTGCCCCAGGCATTGTTGCCTCAAATCCTTTATAACTTTCTCAGAGCGAGGACATGCAATACAGCTTTGACATTAATCCATTTAGATGGATGTTGAGAGAATATTCATTAAGGCAGAGGCAGCTATTGTACATCTTCTGCTTTTCATCCTGGGTTATATTTTTGTGTACACACACACACATACACACACACATACACACACACACACACACCCCCACACACTGTATTAACCTTCAGATCCTTGCCAAATGTTTACATTCTTGTACGTATAAAATCTATTTTAATAAATACTAAGCATTGATCTTTATGCTGTTCGTCCCACCCCGTTTACTTATTCCACATAATCTAAAGCCAGTGTGTTGTCCAGTATCAGTCAATAGGAAATAATATATATCTTCCCATATTCTAAACCGAACGCCCCTTTCATATACCCTTAAAACCATTCTGAAATGGACTTATTGATGAATAATTTAAGATGTAATTTGCCATTTTCTATATATTATATGTGTCCTCGTTTATACATAAAGTATATACTCAAGTGTTTTGAGTAAAATTCCAATAAATTAAAATAACCAAAAATATGCCCTCTAATGGGGACTGGTCCTAATTTCTTTTAAAATCATATGTTTAATTGTAATAAATACATGTAACAAATGACAACAAATCAGCAAAATGCATTATTGTTAAGTCATTATACTGTGTAATGGATCATTTACCTAATATGTCGGTTTGTCTTTGTCAGTTCTATCTTTGCAATAGGCTTTCAATTTATGTATTACAAGAAATGTGTAAATTGTTGGGGGAAAAAGAACATGAAAATGTGATTCTTAGTGATCAATCCAATCCCAAAATTCGATCAGATTCCACAGATGGAGTGGCACAACCGCTTCACTGTGTGTGTGTGTGTGTGTGTGTGTATATATATATATATATTTTATATATAGCTTTTTAGAGCATTAAACAATGTTTCTGCAAACACTGTTGAGCATCTCACACTCCATTAGTAGAAAAAATAAAGCACTCTCAAGGCAGTTGGTCCACTTGCGTTCATGAAACCAGTATTTGAGGACCATCACCGAAAAATTATTTAAAGCCGATACCTCAGACCTCAAGGAAAAACATTAGAATCGAGTGCCTCAGTATGAATTTAGCAGTAGATAAGTATCTTCTTTATTGACGTATAAGCAGACAAATAAATCCCGGCGCTGGACCAACAGTAGATTAACCCTAGCAAACCATTACAAGCTTCCTAGTTTGACTAGCTATGTGCAAACGAGTAGTATGACGCACGTACTTGAATTGGAGCGGATTGCATCGGGAATTATAGCTTGCCTTGGGTCACCTGTCACTCAAACGGTCTAGGCTATGCCGCGGTGATTTCGGGAAAGAGGATCCATTTCCCAGCGACGGAACATAAACTTTGCGTGGCATGAGCCGGCCTGTTACTTGACAAGGTGAGCAGATACACGGCTCCAAGTCTTTTCGCATTCTCCTGTAACTTTACCCAAACCCTCGCTAAGAAAATACAGCCCTGTGCTATAATAAGAGTTTATTTGTTTGGGATATAGGTTATTAGGGCCACTGGGGAAATTCTGTTAGACGTGAAACTCATTTCTGATGCCGTGTATAAGCCAAAAACAGCATATCACGGAGCCACATCACTGCTACCTCTAATAGCATGTTTAACCAAGTCCCGGCTTATCTGTCCATTTACGATGCCCTCCATAACATGGATATATTTGTTTTCGGGTAACATTTTGATTTAAGAAAAGTTATCTGTGTACTTTCCTGCCACTTGGAATATTTTATCACAAGAACCATAAATTGTAAACCAGTCGCACACAAGGGTCAGTTTTAGAAGCCAAGTGTCCTTAGGCAAAATTCCAAGTCCCTACGTACAAGTCCCCTGAGAATCTTAAGATCTAACCCTTTCAATTACCTGTTTATATAGTTATGGGTACGGAAATAAAATTGCAGTGTCTTAACAAAGTAGTCTCCGGTTTGTTGCCACAAAAATATATTTACAGTTCACAGTTTCTTGTGCGCTCTGAAATGTCCTCGTCTCACAATATTAACACGGATATAAGAATGCACGGGAACGTGCTCGTTGGAATCAATAAAAATGTAACATTTAAGAAAGGCTCACATCGAGTAGAAAGAAGAAATGTGGGAAGATTTTATTCAAGCCAAGCATGACGGTTCCAAATTATGTGTGAAAAGATTTTCGGAATAAATAAGAATTCACGAGAAAAGTGATGGCATGTAATTTACTGCAAGGCTGTGCGAGGTTGCAAGTCTCTGCCTGGGATGGCTCTTGTAAAATCTGACAATGTGGAAAAGACATTTGCTGTGATATCTGAAAGGGCACGTGAAGAAAATAATAAATTAGAAATCGTTTAGCTTAATTATAAAGCCTTGATTTATTTTTTTTTGAATAATTTACAGTTCTTGTGCTAAGAATACAATAATTTACCAGAATGCACCTTAAACACCTCTTCCTGACTTCGTATTTAGCCAGTGGCATGATAGGAAGGTGTCCTGCATAAAACAAGGCCTGATCTTTGACATTACTATCATGCCACTGATCCAGTCATCAGAATCAACTACATTTGGTGCTGATAGGAGAAAAATATTAACAAATAGCTACTGGTGTCTAAACTATGTCTTTGCTAATTGTTTCGATATGGAAGCCACATTAACTTGGAGGCAGGAACCCGTATGACAGATGTAAGAAGGTAACATTCTTTCTTCTTCCGTTAGTGGTCAACTGAAACACATCAAAGAATGCAGTTCCTTGACCTTCCATTATGTTCCTCTGGTTCCTGTAGATATGTATCGGTATTAGAAAGCACATAGGGATTTAAGTTCATCATATTAACATGAATCAGTATGTCTTTGTTGTTTATATTAATATTTAACAAGCATTCTCAAGATAAGCTTCTCATCTCTAGTGTTCATCCGGCGAGTCAGGAATAGGCACCTTCTCCTGTAACTGAAGAATGTGACAATGGCATAAATTATGTCTAGAAAATAAAATTGTCTGTTTCAATAGAAATGATCGTTCTCAAGGGCTCGATACATGATCAGTTCATATTACTTTTATATATATTTACTTTTAAGCAGTCACCATGGGAACCCTAACTTGTCAGCGCTTAAAGGTAATCCTTTAATCCTTTTGAGCCATTTTTATTGAAGGGACATTTCACGTATGCCATTCGCGCAAGAAACCTGCCAATCTTAAGTATGACCACATCAATGTAGAATATGAAGGAGTTGCTTCCAGGTGGAATACATCAGAAAATGATATGTTAATGTCCTGCCCTAAAATATGTGACGGCTGAAAAATCTAAACTGCGTCTTCCCAGTATGTAGATCAGGATTACCGTCCTTTCCCTTAGGAGTTGTGATATCAAGCAGCCATCTTTACCTACCCCTTGAAGTAATAAATACTTGTTGTGCGCTGCAGTAATTAGGTCCTTAAGGCCCGGTGTATATAAAAAAAAAACAAAAAAAAAACTTAAGCCATTGCATGTTCTTTGTGTTCTTATTGAAAAAAAGGAAAAGACACAAATCTATAGGGGTTACAATAAAGCATATTTCCGAGTAGTAGGGTGCTAATGTGTGTATGTGTGTGTGTGTGTGTATGTATATATATATATATATATATATATATATATATATATATATATATGTATATATATGATATATATATATATATATATATATATATATCATTAAGATTTGGTAAAAATGAAGGATCTGCCTCATTGTAATAGTACAATGCAGACTCTGTACCCCCTCATAGCGACCACGTCTTTTTTTTTTTTTTCTTTTCTTTCCCTGTTCCCCATATGACTCTTAATTGCAAGTATATGGAAATCTCGTCTAAATTATGTCTTGGCGGTTCCTGTTTAAGTAAATATGATTTATTATTTAACAGACGTGTAAGCAGATCATCTCGGCCCCATGCCGGCGGTAATCTACCACCCACTGTTGTTGAATCCACGCTGTGTCTGCACACAGCAGATTTAAAATAATTTAGGTGTGTTTGCAGTTTTTGAATACAGAGCTGATATATGTAGATATATATATATATATATATATATATATATATATATATATATATATATATCAATGGATTACCTCTACAACTCCCATTACCCTCAGACACCCCCTGACAATAGTGTTCACAGTAAAAGAATCGCTGCTGCGTGCATTCTTTGCAGAACAGCATTCACCGAGTGGTATCAGGGCTCATATTCATATTAAGAGTTTGTACCGTTCATGGTGAAGATTAATAAACCAATAAACATTACGATCAGCAAACTACGGTGATTATTTTTGTCCTGTGACCTCTTCTTACATCTCCTTTTGCTCATTATTTCCAGGAGCCTTTCACCACGTTTTTCCTAAATGCCAATGAAGGCAAGTTTGACCATTCAGACCGAACGTTTTCTGCTGTTGCCAGATCATGGAGAAATTGCCAAAGAGACACATCAGATGTGAAGGTAATATATACTATTTATCTATAGTTTGGTAGTAGAAGTATTATTAATCACTCATCTCCAGACACCAGACAAGCCAGAAGGCTTGTTTTTCCCTCAGAAATCTCATGGTGCTGCCACAACCACAAGGGATTCTGGGTAGGCGCATGCAAATAAGGTCAACAATTATCACCTTTTGCCTCTATATCCTCTTTATACATGGATCCCTTGAAAGTACCCCCTTTATTTTTTGGTTTTCCATCACCTTTTACCCACCATAACTTATGTAATGTCTATAGTTTATAATTTCTATGTATATTCCAAAGAAAACACAGATTTCAGGTAAATCAAGTAACCCTCAAAACCTTTACACCACGTAATGTCCGGCACATGTATAAGAATTCCTTTTCTCTTCGATATCCACCTCCCTTAAAATGGTTAATTTGTTATATTTCTGTTTAAATTGTTGTATAGATTGCTTACACATTTTGAAATATTTGAAACATATTAGGTCAGTCTAACAAATCTCCCGTATAATGCCTTTTCCCCTGCGTTAAACCTGAAAGAATGAAAAGTATTTATATACAAGTACAAAATAACAAGATCTTCCGAGAAACTGCTTCAAATCCCCCCATTGTCTTCACTAGTAGAGCTACTACGCATGTGAAGAAAGTGTACTAACGTATGCTTTGTGCTTTCAAACCGTTGTGATGACATCAAAGTACCAGTAGAGTTATCAACCTTATAGACAAGATAAAGCCAAGCTTCATTAATAGTAAGATCCACACAATGCTTATCCTAAGGGACTCAATAACAAAATACAAGGAACTTGTGGCTCATCGCTTGCTTCCTCCAGTGTCTTCTCCGTGTCCCGTTGGGCAGAGCCGGTCCCTGGCAGTATAGCTTGTGTTTATAGGCACACTTGGATCCACCAGGTTAAAAGTCCGGACCCAACAGCACTCGATGGGACACAATGAAGACAAGTTGTAAGCATTGAATGGCGAGGTTCTCTGCACTTGATATCAAATCCCTTCAGATCACTACTGTGCACATCTTACTATTAATTGTAAGACGGTTTGCCTTATCTCGTCTATAAGGTAAACTTTTAATATAAGGTTTGCTTTATTGTTTGTGCCCTGAGAATTCTCATTGTGTTACATTACACAACAATATTGCCTGTCCTGCTATTTAACCCATTCAGATGACCGGCAAAGGCGGAGGTGTCACATCTGCCCAATTCATTTTTACACCAGCAAGAATCACGGAAGCTGCTGAAAACAATTGATGTTTGATGTTGAGTGATAGAGGCTTTCTGCTTCTATTAAAATTTCTGTTTTAATTTAGATCAAATGTTTGTGTGACGGAGAATAGTCCAATAAATTGTGCTTTCCTGCCGTTAACTCAATATTTGGTCTACTCCATAAAAAGCAGCAGGAGTTGAATTTGACCTTAAAGTGTCATATTGTTACAGCTCACCCAGCACCGAGCTTGCCTTGCCTGGGGCAATTAATAAAGCATTAATGACAAGATCCATTTAAAATGTGGGCTTTTCTCTCCAGTTTCAGCCTTTTGCTCCGCTGTGCCTGGGGATATAATGCGGCAACGCACATTACAGAGAGTAGTGCTGCTCGGCAAGCCAGGTTTAACCATTGGAGGGATAGTGACAAACAACGCATTGCTGCTTTTTATTATAAATATGATTGTTGTACAAATTATTCTTAAATTAGACTAAACGCCATAGCAATCAATGGCCCAATCAAGAGTAATCCACTTAACCTTTTACCAGGATCGCATCAATGGTAACCAATGGATAGCGGGCAAGACCGTGGGGGTTATACCCCCTGTGGTGTCAGTGTGCCCACTCATCTGAGTTTGCTTAAATAACAGATGCAAATGTGAGAAAGGGGAGCAGTTACATGTCTTTATGGGAAGATATAAAAAAATAGAACACCGGCAAATATGGAAGGAGAAGCAAAGACTGGCCGACTGAGCTGCAGGTTCATTAAAAGTTGGCCGGCTGACAGGGAGGACCTTCTTTAATTGTTGGCGCTGGAACGGTGTGAAAAGGAGCCTCGACGGCAATTCAGAATTTTAATACAAACAATTACATTGTCTGTATATCCGTACCCTGACCCATATACCTTTTTAGCACTGAGATCGTAAGAAGAAGAAACAGTCGCCAAACCCTGCAAATGCCTCTGGATTTCCCCTGGTCATTTGAGGTGTTTTTTTATTTAAACAAATCCGAAGTGAACTCCCGCCGCTCCGGGTTTGACATGTTTCTGTTTTGTGCAGTCTAGCTCTCTGATACATTAAACTGCCCACCGCTAGAACTGCGTAACCAGTAAATGCCCTATAGAGGGACCCTTGGCTTCCACAGGCTTTTTCCCAGACCCTGTGTGTATATCCTTTTAAAGTGATCTTTTCCTTTAGTGCATGCACTATTTGTACCTAAGATGCAAAGCAGCTGCTTCCCAGCATGCATATCTAGGCAACTGCTGCCTGAGAAATGTGGGAGTTGCAGTCCAGCCTTTAAAACATTGTTTATTCCTGAATTATCTTGACAGTACGTCCAATGGTGCAAATACATTCTTAATTCTTCGTTGGTAAGGAGAAGTGCTTAGGAAAAGAATTATTGCTAGTAAAATGACCTTTCTGGAAGCAAGTCACCCGGAAATGACCTTAACGTGTTCAGTCATATAGCGGGTTTTCTCTTCCCTCCACTCCCCGCTTTTCTTAAAAAAAAAAAAAAAAAAAAAGCGAGAGAGAGAAAATTCCATTTAAAGGTCCGACTGCTGAGGCATAATCTGGCCCAACGCCTCTCAGAATTGTTATATTACTTTCTGGATATAATTTGTTGTCTTTTGAAAGGGTAGTTGTGACAAGATGTCATTAGGTTGACATAGTGTAAATTAATACAGTTAATAGAGATGACCAGCGCTGACTTACTGACCCATAGTAAGGCTCATTCAAAGTTAATAGATGCCATGGGATCAACTTTAGAAGAAAAGAAATATGGTGGCCATAAAACCCTGCGTGATAAATTGTTTGGAGAATGAAAAATGCCTTCATTGGCTTTCGTGTTCCTATGGCCGCCATAAAAACAGTAGGCTTTTGTAGCAAAACGTATTAAAATGAAACGTCAGGTTTGATTCAGGAGGTATACAGTTTTGATAGTGTTAATGGTCGCCTTTTATCACTCCGAGACATTCTTGAAAGTCGCTTTAATATCTCAACAGCTTGGGCCTGTCACAAGCCTGTAAATTAGAAACGTGTTTTGGCGATCTGTCTCCTACAGCACATACCGGGCTATTAACTGTACGGGGGACGGCAACCTTTTGCCATGTTATTGTTAAACTACAGTTCCCACCTCCGCTAACCAACCAGAATGTAACGGCCAGGGTGATATATATATATATATTTTATTGTTTTATATAGCGCCATCAAATTCCATAGCGCTGTACAATGGGTAGACAGGACGTAACATAAGTAGTATGTAACATAACAATTCAGAATTCTAATCTAAACGGCCGCTGGGTGCTGATGCCCCCGGCCGGCGCTACTTTAATACTTTTTTTTAAAATGTAATATGGCAAGCCGGATCGGCTATTAAATGAAAAAAAAATAGTATTAAAGCAGCGCCGGCCGGCGGCATCAGCACCCAGCGGCCGTATGCGATGGCCGCCAAGTGATGGGAGCAGTGTGAGGGGTGAAAGCTCCGCCCCCTCGCACTCACCTTTCACCCCTCACGCTGCTCCCATCACTATGCGGCCATCAGATTGTTGGAAATCGAATCTAAACGGCCGCTGGGTGCTGATGCTGCCGGCCGGAGCTACTTTAATACTTTATTTATTTATTTTTAATATGGCAAGCCGATCCGGCATATTAAATAAATAAAAAAAAGGATTAAAGTAGCTCCGGCCGGTGGCATCAGCACCCAGCGGCCGTTTAGATCAGTTTTCCAGCAGTCTGATGGCCGCATAGTGATGGGAGCAGCGTGAGGGGTGAAAGGCGAGTGCGAGGGGGCGGAGCCACTTCACTTCACTTGCCCCCCAGGCCTTAGGCTGCCAGCACTCCCCTGTAACAATTTGACTTACAGAGACACCAGTGTATAGTGGGGACGGCCATAAGCTTGATTGTAGTTTTCTTGCAGAGCAATGGGTTTTGTCTCCATGTCCAGTCCATCCCGCCCCCCCCCCCGGGTTGTACATGTTCAATATGCTACATATTAGATCCCATGTAAGGAATGTGGGAGCTTTATACTCATATTCCAATTCTATTTTTATAAACTGAGATTCAGATCACTAGATCAGGGACATCGGCTTGGATGCTGTTACTATAGAAGTAAAATATAACACTTATAGCAGCCTGATTCAGCAAAATTGATCCTTATCTTGGGACCACAAGCAAGACAGCTGGTTTTGATGTTTTTATTTTTTTTTAAGGCAGTTATTTGCTGATTTTAAATGAATTTTTTAATACTTTTCATTTCAAATAATCATTTTCTGTGATAATTTGTGGTTTTGTTGCAGGAGCTGATTCCTGAGTTCTACTACCTGCCAGAGATGTTCGTCAACAACAATGGATATAATTTTGGCGTGAGGGAAGACAATGTTGTCGTCAATGATGTAGACCTTCCCGCATGGGCAAAAAATCCTGAAGATTTTGTCCGCATCAACAGAATGGTAAAGTGTTATGCCAGCAAATAGCGTGTGGACTGAACGTTAATGATGTATTTGGTAAAACTAGGAGGAAAAATAATATGGATGTTCACAGATGATTTAAAGCAGGTCTGATTTCTGAAACTAAATTGTTCTGGCAAAGCCCGGCAGCCTGATGGCCTGTAGGATACGGCATTCACTTTATACATTGGGGGGGGGGATACTGTTGGGCCAGTTTTATCACCCATAGAAAGGCAGTGTGATTACTGCAGACCGTCTCATGAAACATTAATAAGCCCGCGTCCTCAATGCTAACGTGGTTACGGTCTGACCCCAGTGATCGCGCAAAGGACACAAGCATTAAGTAGTGCCTGATAACATTACCTGAATGCCGGGTTCATCAATCATAATCTACCAGTTGAACAGAGGCTCACAGATGCGCATCCACAGCCTGGCTCAGCCTCTCGGTCCCTGCGGACGCGGACGGGCGCGGAGTGCCAGAAATAGAATGCCGATGGGTAATTTATTAAACAATTCCGTTATCTGTAATTAATGGGATACACATTGCACACATGCAATTAATGGATGTTTATATAAACATTAGACAAAAGTCTAATGTGTGTGTGTATAAATAAGAATATACACTACCGTTCAAAAGTTTGGGGTCACTTAGAAATGTCCTTGTTTTTGAAAGAAACACAAATATTGTCCAATAAAAATAACATGAAGTGGATCAGAATTACAGTGTGGACGTTGATAATGTTGTAAATCACTATGTGTAATATCTTCATAGACGTACTGAGGCCCGTTATCAGCAACCATCACTCCTGTGTTCCAATGGCACGTTGTGTTCGCCAATCCAAGTTTAAGTTTAAAAGGCAAATTGATTATTAGAAAACCCTTTTGCAATTATGTTACAAAGCTAACCACTTCCTTGTTTTCCCATTAAGTGACCCCAAATTTTTGAAAGATATACTTGTATGTATATATATTGATTTATATAGCACAGTACTTTGGGGTGGGTCACGATGAAGTTGCTTCTCAAGCACATTGCTCGAATATCCAGCTTACCCCCCATGCCACCCAATAATTTAGGAAACGCTACCATAGCAAAGAAAATGGTTGTAGAGACGTCCAACGCCCTTAGACTATGACCGCTGGTTTCGAACATTTCCTCCTCTTGAAGTGCTCATTAGATTGATGTGATAAACTAAATTTATGGAGCAGGAGAGGTTTTGTGTACATAGAATACATATGTATTCCCTAGTGTCCAATTTGTTCTACGCACATAATCAATTCTTTACTAGGTGCAAAATCATGTATGTGTAGCAAGGCACGATTGGCTATGGCTTCTCAAAGACGCCATCTCTGCCTGTGGAGTTCGCAAAGTGTTAAAAAATCAATAAATAAAAAATATATATAATATATATATATAATATATATAATACAAAGCTGATGCAGGGAAAAAGAAATATGAATTACCACCCCCTCTAGCCACCTAGACCCCTGCTCTTCACGTAATTAGATAACGCAGGCGATTCTCCCCGGCATGTATGAATCTTTAAAATTCCACTAGATAAAGACTAAAAAAATCTCTGAATACATTAAATCCACATCTCTGTGCCGACATCAACACCGTTTTTGTTATTCTTGTATATCATATCATCATGAATACATTAAGAGTGATTTATATGTATTGATTTTTTTTTTATTATTTGTAACAATTTAAATGTGATGGATGCGAGGGTTAACTTAAAGAAGCTTAGATCTCGGCAGATATTAACTGTTTTCTTAGTACCAAAGACATGTTTCTCACTGGAACCCACATGATTAATGGGCTGTATGTGAATATTTTTATTCTTTTCACTCTTTTCAGGCTCTGGAAAGTGAATTTGTGTCATGTCAGCTGCATCAGTGGATAGATCTCATCTTTGGGTACAAGCAGCGAGGCCCGGAAGCTGTGCGCGCGCTAAATGTCTTTCACTATATAACGTATGAAGGCTCCGTGAACTTAGACAGTGTCACTGATCCCGGCTTACGAGAGGTAAGAATCATTTGATGCCGTTACCCCCTGCGTTTCACACGTTTGCACGTTTCATAAGTAACATAGAGTTTGACTCCATTGTAAATACATATTCTCCCATTCGCTAACCAAGGGTTTATACCGTTAATTCTAAAATCCGAGTGGCTTATCCACAAGTCAATTTCATACAAGTCTATGTAATTCCACTACATTTCACCATCATCAGAACATAGCAAGGTTATGTTATGAAGATCACATTCTATCAGAGGGGCATCATTTCTGAACCGAGGCAAAAGTTCTACTAGTACTTTCTGAGAGAGACCCTCAAATGTCCAAAGGGACCTCCGAAGGCTCCGGGATGTATAGGAGTGTCCTGACATATTCGGCTCTAAACTGTAAAGATCTGAATGAAGAAATGTCCAGGCTTTGGATCACAGAATGACTATTTGGGCCTTACCAATTTATACTGGGGAAATTGGCAGAAACGATAAAATATTATTCATTATTTATATTCATATATGTGTGTGTGTATGTATATATATATAATATGTATGTATGTAAATGTGTATATGTGTGAATACATTGTTACTGTATTTTGTCTTGCAATGTTCGTATTTCTTTATCTTCGGTTTATTTTTGAGCATATATACCAAAGCCTTCATATAGCTAGCGAGCTGAATATTTAAATCTCATGTGAGAAGCAAAAAAGTGCAACAGCTGCGAGATGAGTTCTGCCGAGACGCGGAACCCTCCGCATCCTCCATTCCCCGAGATATCTGCCATCTGCTGCATGTAAAGCAGTCATTCAGACATCGCCAGGCCGCGGCCTCCTTACTCCCGGCACACGCACCCATAAGCGCCCATATCCTCAAAACTGGCTGCCCTCATGTTTTACTCATTTCCTTTTTATTTGCCCCTTCGTGTTTGTGTGTAGATATAGCCCAATACTGAAGAGAGTTATTTGAAACAATATTGTTCACAAGCCATATGCATACAGCATAAAACAATGACTTATTAAACGTGCTATCTACTGATATTATCACAACAATGATAACCCCACACACACACAAATAAATCCAAATAATATACAATAATATACCTGTTTTGTATTAGACACACGCTGTTGTCTTATTGTATGAGTGACATGAAGCTCCCACTGAACATGATGGGTTCAGTCCTACATGAAATCAATACAGTATTACTAATATCCGGGGGGGGATGTCAGATGCCTAATTGTATTGTTTTGTCGCACGTATACAGTACACGGTTCACCCCAAAGTACACATATTGTTAAATGGATACAATCTTCTAGATTTTTGTGCGACACGTTTCCTGTCCGTGACGTCTTCATGCGCAGGTGTAGGGAGCATCGGTCCCGTGTTTAATGAAACATACACGCCAAAGCGAATGCTAAAATGTGAAGAGCCGCTGGAGGCTATTGATTCATTCCTAGTTGACGGGTGGAATCGCGGCTGCAGCACTAAGCACAGCAATTATAGCATTAAAATATCAGGAGGTCAGAGGAACAGATAATATTCTTCCCGACGTCAGATTAAAAATTGACACTTTGACAGCACGGGCTCTCTGGCTGAGAGAACGATGACGGCTTAACTCATATTGCGCTTGTAGAGCCATGCTTTATAATGAACTTTACAATGACTGTCTTCTCCTGCCGTGAAACATGACAGGACACTCTCGATACAAAGGCCTGTATCGCTCCCTAATATGTAAACATCAATTATGTCGGGTATTAGATACTGTTTGGAATTGTCTTCGCTGTGAAAGGACATCATAATCCTGTCACATTTATTGCAGCCATATTCATTTTATTGATTAACATCCAAGCCGTTAGGGCTTTCCGGTGTATTCTTCAGTCAAGCACTTCAGCATGTCTCTTGGTAAACCTCAGTTTACAGGTAGTTGTAAAAGTGTGAGCAGCTATAAGTAGCGTGCGTTATCTAAGAATAATAAACTGTTTAATATATATATATATATATATATATATATATATACACCAACGTATATTCATTGAAAATATATTGACTGCTCCCTGTAGACTCAGCACTGAAGTCCTATCCCAAAAAGGTTTACTTAAAGTTTACTTTAGTCGGCATCCCCAGAAATGACTGTTATCAGAATAGGTAGGGAGCCATAGCGGAGTTATGTGTGTTTTATATATTCTATTATCCTTATGTCAAGAGTGAAAGAATGAAGAGATAAAGTAAAAATAAGCGTGTATTAAAAGTTTCAAGTTTATACATAGCAGAAGCAAGGTCACTGTTAATGTGCTTTTAATTAATAGTCAAAATAGTTTGTTTAAAAAAGTTTATTCCTGGTTGACAGAAATAATTTCAATTTTGCAATTAATATGATTTTTTTTCCCCTCGACTTGATGTATTTTCTGCCCTATGTTTACATGAAAAATAATGACACTGTAAACACCAAATGAACATGGTAGTGTTATTACATAGTGTATATTATGCTTTTAACATATTTTCGAGGCGGATAGGAAACTAGCAGTAGAATGAAAAATGCTATGAGGTTGGGTTTCTTTTTCTTTGCCTGGTCTGCTTGAGAAGATTCTGTTGAAGGCAAACCTAATTTCATGTGAAGGTTGGGCTTTTGTCCCCAAATACCTTCTCCTCCTCTCCTTTCCCAGACCCCTTCTGGAGTATTTCAGGTCATACGTCTGTGTCAAGTCACTTCTCCAGCGGACATATCTTTTAATTAGCATTAATTGAAGGCTAAGCTGTTGAGCTCTTGGACGGCCAGCGACTGCCCTGCCTGTGCACTGTGGGTTCCTCTAGATAATATTTGGAAGTTATTCTCCAGGGAGAGCAAACTATCTTTTAGTTCGGCCCATCTAGTCTGCCCATTTTCCTGATGTAGAGACTCGGTCAGTATTTGGTCTTGTCTATATCTCCTTTTCTGAGAGGCTGTTCCATTTATCTAGCGCTCTCTCGGTAAAGTAAAACATTACCTCAGACCTTCTGGTTCTAGGTCATGACCTTTTGTCCTAACGTTTCTCCCCTTCCCTCCTCTACCTTGGTAATTCCTTCACATTTTGTGCGCTAATTATTTTGACTTTTTGCTTTTGGCCATTTTTCTAGTTAAAACTTACATTCAGGATAATGAAGAGATCAAACAGCTAATTGTTTTGGGGGGAAAAACACATTTATCGACATGCTTTGTGTCCAAATGGCAGTTGCGAGTTCGGTTGTAACACAACTTTTATTTTCATCAGTTGTCATATATATATATATATATATATATATATATATATATATATATATATCATCATGTTAACAATATTATTTGTCTAATTTTCAAGATTCCTGAAGCATATTTTATAAGAGATCCCTACACTTTCCTTCTTACTGGGGATTTTGTGAAGGTATCTGTGTGTGGGACACATATTAACCTGCACACGTGTGTTCCCTGAGAGGCCGAGAAATCTGAGCCTTAAACTGCATGTCACCCCAGGTTAACAATCACATATAACCCGGCTCTCGCAATGGTTATTCGGTTAACTGAAGCATGCTTGAGAGAGAGCAAAGCTTGTCTACAGACATACTAACACTTGGATGAGTCTGCAGCCCAAGAGGACAGCACCCGTGATTTATTTTTATTTTTTATTTTATAGTTTTTGTATATTTTTTTTTTTGTTTTTCATGGCTGAATTGGGATGCGCTTGCTTTGTCAAATAGTGGTGTTGACCTATCTCTTTGATGCATATTGATTATGACAATCACTCGTCTCTCCCTGCAGGCCATGGAGGCACAGATACAGACTTTTGGACAGACGCCATCTCAGTTGCTTATCGAACCACATCCGCCTCGAAGCTCTGCCATGCACCTGGTGAGATATAATGGCTTGTTGGGAAATGTATTTCTTATAGAAGAAAGGATCTGTTCTTGACTCTTATACCCTGCCCTATGGGTTTCCCCATAGGCCGTTTTCAATGATTTTGTGTTATGATGGAAAGCTATTTTCAGTAATTAATTCTAGTTTATGGATGAATTAATGCTCCCACTACCAGGTTATATAGTATTTTGTCATCCTCAATGGTGTCCAACCTTCACAAATGTATTTAACATGAAATGAAATCCAAATCTCCCTCTATTTACGATACCCTGTCAGATGACAGTGACCTGAAAAATAATATCCTACAATCCTACGCTACAAATGGTCTGCGCTCATACCGGCCAAGCAGGTTCTGGCAATCTTCAAGGCTTCTGCATCAAAGAAATCTCACTCTTTATACCTTTTAATATTCACTCGTTTCTGCTGCCATTTCTTTTTAGTGCTTTCCAGTGCATATATGTTGTGTGTAGTATATACTACTTTGAAGGCAGCAGTTTTAAGGTTTATACATAACTTTTATGAACAACATTGTTATTTAAAAAATCCTCGTGAAACAGATTGACTTTACAATGATAAAACTACCGTCGGCCCTTTGAATCTGTCATTTTCTCCATGGTACGAACTTTGTTGATGGTGTTGCCTGCTCTGTCTCCCCTGTTTTAGGTAGAATTGTAGTCCTTGTTTCATTTTTTTTCCAGCTGGTGTCTCTGAACCTCTAGTTCACCTGTTACCATATGACTTGGTCGTGGTATCATTGTAGAGAGTCTGTTTTTGGAAGTTTGCAGGCTTACCTCTAAACTTCAATTAATCTACAGATCCACAGTGCCTTTAATTTCCACAGTTAATGTATCTAAGAGAACAGTTATTAGGGGATGGGTATTTACTAATGAAATGTTTAGTATTGTGGGTATTAAAGGTAAAAAAAACTACCGGTGGATGACTTTGTCTTAGTTATTCCAACCTATAACTCCTATCATCTGCAGTCATCTCCGGCACAGCTAGATGTCCATGGGTTACCGGCCCTGCTATAGTATTGTTATACTAGCGCACTATACCGTTCCTCTTCTCCTAACCTGCTTTTCCCTTAGACCCGTTCACTAACGATGGTATCCCTTTTTCTCCCCTTTTCCTCTCCTTTTATTCAACAGTGTTTCCTTCCGCAGAGTCCGCTCATGTTTAAAGATCAGATGCAGCAGGATGTTATAATGGTGCTGAAATTTCCATCCAATTCACCAGTTACACATGTCGCCGCCAACACACTGCCCCATCTCACCATCCCAGCGGTGGTGACTGTGACCTGCAGCAGACTGTTTGCCGTAAATAGATGGCACAATACCGTCGGTATGTATTAACCGCTTCTCCCATGTTGCTACGTGTAGTCTCATGTATGCCAGACTCAGTGCTAAATGAGATATATTGATACATACCCAGCGATAAACACATTTATGCGCAGAAGGCAGGTAAGAAATTAACTGTGAGATCAGGCAAGTGGCTTCATCGCTAGAACAAAGCATCATGCGTTGAGGAAATAGCACATAGCGTGTGTAAACTGACACTTTGCTGAGATGGTATAAGCTTTTTTTATGTTGAAGAACTTTTCATTCCAGTTAGAATTCTTTCCACCGGTGGCCGGATTTTGTCAGTGTGCTCCCACGGTCAATACAAATCCTTACATGTACTTTCAACATGTAAAGGTACATTTGCTTTCAGGACCTGGGGCCTCTTCAGCTCTGAAGTAATCAAAACTTGTGTAACTTTACATGTTTTTTCTATGTTGGCCCAATGGAAAGTATCTACCTTAGCTAAAAACTCAATTTTCTCTTTGGCTAATACGTCGGTATCCATCTTTCTTGTTAACGTGAACTTTCACTAAGAATTTAGTGTCTAGTTTACTGTGTAGTTGGTTGAACTGTGTTTGATTAAAACATACATGTGCAGGGGCAAGGTCCCTCAACATGGGTTCAGAAAGAAAATGGAGTAAAAAGCTAAAGCTTTGGACCTACTATGTCATCTACTAAGCAGACTAGAAAAGCTGAATGTTTGCTATCTGCGATCAGTGCTTCTGTGTAGAATATATTTACATTTAAAAAATCAATGCCAAAATAATTTAACCAGGTAGTAAATCGAATATCAGGATTATGATTCACTTTTCGTATCCCCATCATGGTACATTGAGCCGATGTAACGTTCCCATGCAGTTGCCAGAGGTTTGGGGTAAACGGGCGATAACTTCTAGAGATTACCAGCAATAAGATATGTTTTCTGTAAGGAAAAAACATTCAGGGGTAATGTTAGATTTGAAGACGAAGAATCCTGTTGAACTTTTGAATGAGTAAACCAAAATGATCTTTGACGGAGGAAGCGATGTGTAATAACATGAAGCAAGTTTCCTTGTCTGTTGAGAATACGGCAATACGTGTTCTATCCAAGAAAAATGTTTCTGACAATCTCTCCTGGTATTTAGGCCTGAGGGGAGCCCCAGGTTACTCACTGGATCAAGCCCACCATCTGCCCATCGAAATGGATTCATTGATTGGTATGTATTAATAACATCCTATACATCAGCAATCATTGCGTATTAATCTCAACGGTAACATTGCAAACATATCGTTTTCTAACCACATTTAAAAAGCATTCTTTTATATATATTTCTGTTTTAAATTTTTACTCCTCGGGGGGAGATGTCAGATTCAGGGATATTGTGACAGAAATTAAAATGTCTTTCCTGTTCCTGATTTAAAAGGACACCACGACGTCCGATACAGCCCCATCTATAAGAATGCATGTTAAAGTACATTGTAATTCATTTGCGTATGAAGTGTTTTGTAGATTGTATGATAACAAAATGACTCTGTGACTAAACACACATACATTGTATCTTATTGTTATTAATTGCCTTCCAGTCATTAGTTTTAATTGTGTGTTAATGGATTTCTTGCTGAATTACCCCCTCATCCTGCCATGTGCCGGCGGCACCTTCATCAGGGGTCTTCTGTGGCTGGAGGTTTAGGGAGGTTGGGGAAATAGTAGCTCTCCCTCTAACTGTCCCGAAATAAAGGGAGTGCGAGGTCTGTTCATACGGCTTCAGTACTCCTTCACACCGCGTGCCATCTGATTTATGCCGAGGAGCGGGATATGATGTCATATCCTGCCGCTCAGCACGGAAGCCATGCGCAAGGGAGCACTGAAACGGAACGCTGTAAGAACTGACCTTGCGCCCCTTCCAGGGGAATCAAAGGACAGAGAAGGAAAAAAGGTAAGGAGAGAGGTGATGTTGAGAAAAGGGGAGGAGAGCGATGATAGTGAGAGAGGCGAGAGAGGTGCCCAAGTGTGATGCATCCTGTGTTCTTAGCTGCCCCTGCATAAGGAATAATTACTCTGTATATCTTCTTCAATGCTAGATCCTTCAAAAATACTGTAAAAGAATGGGGGGGTGCCACTTAAAATAATTGAAGAGTATATGAAGGAGCTTGGCCTCTGTGGGATTTAGTACATAAATGAGGATGAACCTGAGCAGCGTCGCACATGTTATGGATAACTTTATCATGTGTGAGATCTATACGCTTAAACCTGTCATACGCCCACTGAGTGTCACATGTCCCAGCATGTGATTATGGCGTGTTTGGCAGATGGTGGTTGATTGTCAGCTATGCACCCTTAGCTGACCTTCCCTACGACGTGTCAATAAATAGATTTATTCCTTACCAGTACACGTTCCTTTCACATGCAGATTTGTGCGCGTGTATATATAATATATATTTATAGATATCCGTAATATGTAGAATCATGTGTATAGCAGGTGATTACATATTACACTTCTGTTCTTTCTCTACAGCCAACAACTCTGGAGTTAACAAGCGCCAAATCACAGACCTTGTGGATCAGAGCATTCAGATCAATGCGCATTGTTTCGTGGTCACCGCTGATAACCGCTACATTCTCATTTGTGGCTTCTGGGACAAGAGCTTCAGGGTATATTCAACAGAAACAGGTGAAGCTACAGGCCATGCTATATGTAGAATAGAAGATATATGTTAATCTAGTTTATTCTAAAAAGATAAGACTTAACAAATAAAAGGTAGTAATAATAATATGTAGTAAAATGTCTTTTCTGGTTCGTTTTCGTAGGGAAGTTAACCCAGATTGTCTTTGGACACTGGGATGTGGTCACCTGTCTTGCAAGGTCCGAGTCGTACATAGGTGGAGACTGCTATATTGTGTCAGGCTCTCGTGATGCTACACTACTACTGTGGTATTGGAGTGGGAGACACCATATCATTGGAGACAACCCAAATAACAGTAAGTACCGGTTATTGTAATTATCATTGATTGTTGTGGCATCGTGTTTCACAGTGCTTGAAAAATGGCCCATTCCACTAAGCTTGTTTTAATACATGTCCTAGTAAATGTATACATTGTGAGTTTTTCTAGGGTAGTAAGGTTTGGTGATATAACAATCCATATTGTATAATGGCATCATGTGTACATTTTCTGTTGACCAGAAAGTCACATTGATGAAGACATGTATGAGTAAAAAGGGATACCTTGCAATCAAATGCACCATTCATCAGTAATGAGAGCTTTGGTAGTATTTGAGAGGTTGGTGGCTTATTTATAATGTATCTGCTATTCACTTTCATGTTCCCTGTGCGCATAATGCACTCTTACTTATAGTTACTCTTTGAGCATCAAGGGGTTAAACAATGCATTACAAGTGTTACGTGTGCTTTGTATACGTTTGTGTGTAACGTTCCCCTTGGTCTGTATAGAATTAAAAGGAAATAATTCATTTTCAATTAGCTAGGCAGGGAAATGACAGCACTTGACAAACTGTTTGTGGATGTGAGGCTGACCGAACATTAGTTTGCACAATTGGCACGCCAGCTCTGCGAATCAACGCTTCTAGAAGCAAATTAGGACATGTTACTTGAAACAAAAATGATAGCAAGTTTCACAATGTAAATTAAATCCAATTAGTTAACATCGTTAGGGCGACTATAAAAATAGACGCTCGTGAAAAGCTCAGTAGAGGATTAGATTTCAAAACCCGTCTTAACAAATCCTATGCGGTATATGTAACAAAAAATATAGGCTGCTTTAATTAACTGGGCAAGGTGATATTTTTAAGACAGTTAATTATCCATTTCAGCTTCACTACCTCCAATTAGCAACTATGTAAAATTAGATAAAAAGAGGGCTGCTTATTTTTTAGGTCGCTCACTATAGCTATCCGTGCAGAAAATGAATAAAAAAGAATAAGTAAATAAGAAAAATAAAATCAGAACAACACAATATGTAGATTGAGTATAAATACAAATTACTTTTCCCTATATAAGGTGTGCGAACAATACCAATATATTTGGACCATCCTTTGGCTAATTTAATTGAACCAGGGGCCATTATTCTGAGTCTGAGGCTGGAGAATGACCCTGTGCACTTAATTATATAAAGCCCCCCTACAACTATGCAGCGCTGCGGACACATTGGCATCATGATGGTCTTGGCTACCTATATGTATTATAAATATTTAATAAAAATACAATTCTGAACCTATAGAGAATTATATATGCCTTATCTATCATGCAAACCTCTACTCGATGAGCAGTTTCCACTCTTTATTAAGATATAGAACTCAAGAGCAGATAACAATCATTCATCCCCTCTTCTGTCTGTCTATGGCTGAGCGCACATTTACCAAAACAGAAGGTTTGCAACTGTATGCTACACAATAACCCCCACCCAGTGACGTTAAATCAGTATCGGCGTATGAGATGGGGCCAGCAGGCACAGTCACATACATGGACATCTATTTTAATGTATTTCACATATAATTATGCAAACCAGTATCGACATAAAACATTGGTGCGCAGCTCTTCAGAAAGCGCTATTTAACATAGACTGATCCCCTGTAAAGTACATCATGTCACTAAAAACAGTGCTCATTATTTGTGTAATTTACATAAAAGAGCAAGTCTTCTATTGCTCTATTTTTCTTCTTGCCAGACTGCTGCAATTTGTCCTCTTAAATGGACTGAAATCGTGTTAATTGTACATGTAGATAAATTGTTTTCTAATAGGATTTCTGCTGCTAAGTGGTCTTGGTAGATAAAGCCAACATCAATAACGATTGACTGTAAATGTAACTTGTCTTGTAAGAAGCTTAGTTGAGAGCGCTGGTTCTTTGCTCTGACCCCGTGTCTGCATGTGATTAGCCTCCTTCGGTGTCTTTCACTCAGACCTGTTTTCCCGATTAAAGATCTGCCGGCAATTTTTTGATGGGAAACCCGGAAACCTGAAGGCTTGGAGCTTAGCTGAGATCTTCCGATGATTGTGGTCCAGATGTTACGTTTCAGGTGGCTCTCTTCCCTCTTAGACATTAGAGTAGATCACTGACCACAAAATAACCCACGATCCCTCCGCTGGCAGGATTGGTTTTATTTGCACCATTAACAGTGCTTAACGTAGAGACACCAGGACGGGGGAGCCGGGGAAAAACATTGATTTAAAAAATATTATGAAATGCATTACCCTTTAAAACTTTTTTCTGCTTTGGGTTTAGAATTTAATAATCTGGCTACATTAGGTCCACTTTGATCTTAAAATATCCTTTGCACAGCCATTCCCGATTATTTTTATCTGTGGTTTATTTTAGTGTTGACTTGTATCATATCTGAGCCCTTGCCTCACGAGTCCTCGGTTTATAATCCAGTATTTATTAGAATGAGCCGGAATCAGCTTGGTAGCTGCCTACAGCCTGACTGCCGGCCGAGCAGTCACAATATATTGCCAGACTAGAATGCCTTGGGCTGCTAGCTGTGTGGGTATGTGCCCCATAACACCTCCAACGTGAATAAAAGGAGAACGCAACATATAAGAAAGTTAATTCACAAGGAATTTTTCCAGTTGAAAGAAAGATAAATAGTAATAAAGCTGCATCTGTGTGTATCTAAAAACACGGACTGTGATCGAGTCTACATGTCGCAGGCAGATGATACCACAGTAGAGCAGAAGGGAAGACGGAACAAAAGAAGCGTCTGAAAAACACTTTCACAATTCCAGAAACTAATTTGAAAGTGCTAAAAATTAATTTGCGCAGTTTAATTGGAACCAGTCAGCTGCCGTAAGGAGAGACGAGCAGCGCCTCCGGCGCGTGCTGAAGGCTGATTGAATTTTTTGTCAGGTAAGTATATGCTGGACTCGCCACTTATCCTCCCGGGCCTTTCTCCGCAATATATTACGTCCAAGCTTTGACTGGTGTTCTTTTAAAGGATCAATGCTATTCATGTTGTCTCCCCAGAGTCTGAAATTTCATTGATCGGGGGGACTTCTCCTGACACTTCTTATTACGGCGCTTCCAGCAGGGTAGCCGCCAAAGGTGTGGGTCTTATCTTCTAGCTTCAGATTACTGAACTCCAAGATAGGTGTATATATGTAGGTTTCCTGTATATGTGTATGTATATATATACTTCTTGAATGAAAATCTTTGTATTGTGTTGAATTATATGCAAGCTTGTGTTTTTCCATTAGAATGTAGCTTGCGTTTGATTGCTTTTCTGTAGAATTTGAATACATTGTTGTAGCCACAAATACAGCCTCCCTCTTATGAAATAGTTTTTCTTCCATAGGAAATATCATTTGTTATTACGCCAATAATGTCCCCATACAACTTTTGCTGTGTTTCGTTGTGCAGCGTTTTGCTGAATCGGCTGAGCTTTGCACAATAAGGTTTGTCCCCCTATAGGACATCTTCACCTGAATCTGTCTTTGTTCTTAGCCTTTAACCCTTTGCTACATCTATCATTTACAATGTGACAGTGCGCCTTGCTGAATGTTGAATGATTACTGTGTTTGGCATCTGTTCCCTGAAAGCACTTGTCCTTCTTTTCAGCATACACTTAACTCGTTGACTCTTCCATTTATTCCACAGAAATGACTTAGTTTGCAATTTAGTATTTGCAGTACGTGGTTATTTTTGGTTCTATCCAGATGATTTACAGTCTCAGACTTATTTTGTTAGTATGTCTGTTTGGTATCAGACAGTGAACCAATGGTAAATCTTGTTCTAATATATGCGTGTACATCTAATACTGATGGTTATAGCAAGGATATTGGGCCAGCTTCTGGAAGTTAATTATTTTTCACTTTGCCAAATTTTAGGCAATTAAATGTTTGCGTGTGAATCATTTTAACGTAGGGATTTGTTTTGATCTGTTTTCTAGGTGATTACCCAGCTCCAAGAGCCGTCCTCACCGGGCACGACCATGAAGTTGTTTGCGTATCCGTGTGTGCCGAGCTGGGTCTTGTTATCAGTGGAGCTAAAGGTTTGTGTTGTTTAACTGTATCTTGTTTGTTTTAAATATCTTGGGTTTGTGGGCTACAATATGTGTTCTACAATGCATCATATTCCTGCTACGTCTAGTCTGCTTATAAGACCTTTGCGGCTCTACGAGGTGCCAACCAACAGACTCCGCAGCAGACTGATTTTGCCATTTGCTTGTTCTCAACATATGGTGTTTCAGTGTGTGTCAGTATATGGTGTTAGCATGGCGGTGAGTGTTACAGTAAAGTGTTAACATGAGTGTGTGTCAGCGCATGTTAGTGTGACTATGTATGTCAGTGTTATGGTGTTAGCATGAGTGCGCATGTCTGCGTGTGGTGGTAGCATGACTGTGAATGTTGTTGTGTGGTGTTGGTGCCAGCATACGTCCATGTGTATGATGGTAGTGTGATTATGCATGTTGATTCAGCATATTAGCATGAGTGTGTGCCACCATATGTTTATGTGAGTGTGGTGGTGCATGGTGTTGTGAGTTTGCATGACATTGTATCGTGTTAGTGGTGCCTGTGAGAAGAGAGGAGAGGGGGGAGTGGAGGAAAGAGAGTGCGTGTGTGGGTTTTAATGTATGTTGTTTAGGTTAATGGGTGTTAGAGGGAGTTTGCGTTTTAGTATATGTGTCTGTGTTGGGGGCTGCGACATTGAAGAAAAACGAATCCGTGGCTCACCCCTGTTTATAGTTTTATATATATATATTTATCAATATATCAGCATTTGGTGATACCATTTGTTATGACCTTTCTTTTTTGTTTTGGCATAGCTTTCACATGTAATGGCATTAACAATGTATATTTAAAAAGGACACTTCATTATTATTCACTTATTGAGATGTCCTTTCAATCTATAACAAGAAAGGCGCCTTCATGTTAAGTTCCAACAAAGAGACATTCACTCATATTGTTAAATAGTTTGGTTTAAAGTGTTCGTATATAGTTAAGAATATTCACAGCATTTCTAACATGTTTCTTTGCGTGACTTCATCGGTATAATCAGCAAATGCTTTATAGTGAAGGATTCTGTATATAAGTGAGACACAGACTGGCCATTGGACACGCCAGGTAAATGCACCCTAATTACTGAAACGGACATGAACTGCCCTCCGTAATACATCGTTAATGCTGAGAATGGAGTCAATCAATTTGTAGTCCCCTCTGTTCCCCTGATTTGTACCTGGGATGAATGTTACGTTTTCCGTACTTGTGATTATTTTATCAAATATAACAGTTTTGTTCAAATTAACTATTTCTACAAAATAGAACATTACATTTTTAAACACGCGGAAGGATTTTAAGATATGAAGGTAGGAGCAATTGTAACAGCAGGTAATAGGTCTGTGTGCGTGTACGTACGTTGAAAGCGCATCAAAAAGTAACACACAAAATGAACTCAATATTGTGATCTTGAACACTCTGTTGTTGAAAACAATTATTATGTGAGATGTTCTATAGACAAAATTACAGCCCTCCTTGTGACTCCTTAAAATGCCAAATTACTTTCATTTACGTGCAGCCATGTGTGAATAATCTACATTTCATTGAAATAACAAAAGAGCCAATCAAGCCTAAACCCTGTTTTTTTTTTTTTCTTTTTACATCTGTGTTCTTGGTTTTGAAAGGCCGAGGCGGAGTGCTGCTGAGCGATGTCCACGGCTCTTGTAGTAAATATGTGTAGGACATCGTCCCGTGCAGCCGGTGACCTTGTCTGAATATTGTACAATTTGCTTTGAATAATTTAGCTCTTTGTTGTGTCCAAGATGCCTCTGACAAGTGCCACGGTGACTATATTGACTCCTGTGTCTAAACATATGGGCCAGATTCATTTCATTGGAAACAGAAGAAATTAGGAACTTCTCTACTCATCACTGCCATTTGTCAATAGCTAATTTGATGAAGATAATGATTTGGTGGCAACAGAAGTCATAAAATCAATGCAGGTCTTGAAAAGAAGACTCTAGTATGGGGTTGGCTAGCTCTTTCATTTATATGTGCTATTATCCCGAGTTGTTGTGATACTTTTGCCATTGTGTCTTAAGTCAGTAGAAAGTGTAGTTGGAGTAAGTGTAGTTGGCGAATAGGTTTGATCCATGGATTGTTCATCATTGGCGTCAGAACTCAAAGTTAGCACACTTATTTAACCAATCACCATTGGCAGGGGAAGTTCCAGAAAATTGTAGGTTTGTAATTGTGGTCCGACCTCACAAAAAAAGATAGCAGGGAAGACTACAGACCAGTAAGGCTGTAATAAAAGGTAATTGTGAATATGTAGAGAAATGTCTTGTACCTCAGGATCAGCATACGCTTTAACATTTTTATTAGTGATATTACACTAGGTCTTCAAGGTCTGCATCAGGGTAAATATTCCTGGTGGAATAAACCAAATGGCAAGTGATTTAAGTAAACTAGAGGAATGGTTTAGAGTGTGGCAGATGCAGTTTAATTTTGATAAATGTAAATTAATGCACTTTGTACATAAAAATCCCAAGGCAGAATATAGCATTGGGGGCACTGCTAAGAGAAGGACTTGGGAGATCTTAAAGCAGCCAGGCAAAGCAATAAAGCATCAAAAAGTGCCGCGGGGTGCTGGGT
This sequence comes from Sceloporus occidentalis, assembly GCA_023333645.1. NCBI lineage: Eukaryota > Metazoa > Chordata > Lepidosauria > Squamata > Phrynosomatidae > Sceloporus > Sceloporus occidentalis. The sequence goes on from JALMGF010000068.1 coordinate 74,498, forward strand.
TGTATGGTTGGAGGCGTTGGTGTCAGGAAGATGGCGGCGGCTCCACTTTATAGATCTCTGGTCAGAGCTCATCTAGAGTATCGCGTACAGTTCTGGAGACCCCATCCCCAGAAGGATATTGGAGAATGTTCAGAGAACGGCTACCAAAATGGTGAATGGTTGGCTTCTTTGATTGGTTGACTAAGGATCAAAAAAACTGGCTTCAGTTAACATGACTTGAGTAGCTGTGAATTTTTTTTATGATTATGTTTCATAATTCTTGCTGATGAAAAAATGTAGTAATGAGGGCAGAGTGCCCGTGAGGTGGCACGTGGATTATAGGTGCTACAAGAGTGCCAAACCTGCTTATTCACCAATGTATTTCAACACATAAATTCTTCTGTTCTGCAGAAGGTCCATGTTTGGTTCATACGATCACTGGAGATTTACTCAGAGCATTGGAGGGACCAGACAACTGCTTGTATCCACGTCTAATTTCGGTTTCCAGTGAGGGTCACTGTATTATATACTACGAGAGAGGCCGCTTTTGCAACTTCAGCATTAATGGCAAACTTTTGGGCCAGATGGAAATCAACGACTCTACCAGGGTATGTGTGATCATGATAGATCTTACTATAGAGGTTTACCCGTGCACAAAATACATCACACACAGCTGTGAGAGGATACCATGGGGTTGGATCTTAAAAAATATTCATGTTAACTTCTTCCCACAGGTAAATAGACCCTATTTTGTCCACTTTGGGTGAAAAACATGCCATACATAATAATGGTTAAACGTGCATGGGATAGGCATATGGCTATGCTGAATATAAGAAAAGACTGAGGACCGATTACGTTTTGAGTCCTTTAAGCAGGAAAATGGACCAAATGGTTCTTGTTTCCCATAAACTAATTTCATTCATTCATTAAACTTCAGATGTAGTCTGTGGACTGTATGAATATATATATATATGTACATAAATGTGTGAAGCGTAGTGTATCAATCGTGCTTGTCTAATAAAGTCATTAAGATCGATATGTTTTGTTTATGAAGGCTATCCTACTGAGCAGCGATGGGCAGAATCTGGTGACAGGAGGAGATAATGGAGTTGTAGAGGTATGGCAGGCCTGTGATTTCAAGCAGCTCTATATATATCCTGGATGCGACGCAGGGATTAGAGCAATGGATTTGTCACATGATCAGAGGTAAGGCCGACAATAAGGGAATATATTATTATTGCACATTAAGGATGGTATCTATTCTTGGTGTTAACATTTATTGCCAAGTTAAAAAATACAGATAATATTCTTTGAATGATATAAACCAACAAACTATACAAATATTTAATTCAGCCTTATTATATGAAAAAGGCTTACTCGATAGAGTCAATATGAAAAATAGAACGTGGAATAGGGGGTGCCAAATATAGGACCTGCCCCGGGTGCCAATTACTCTAGATAGACCCCTGTTTTCAAGTCTTATGATTTCTGTCAAACATATACTTGGCTGTTGGGTGCCCCTGAATCAGCAGAGCTCTGAAGGAGGTTTGAGATTTTAACTCGCTTTACTAATCACTAAGAAGGACCGACACTAACAACTTTCTTCTCTATGAAAGGCTGATCTGGCCCTTTGTAGTGTAAGTAAATGTGTAAGGTACATTATCCCGGACCAGCCATGCTCTTCCCACAACAGAAGCTCAGTTGGGTTGGCGGTGTATAATTTATAGTTGAGAGGAGGCGCTAAAACACAACCCTCTCTCAACCACTCCTGTTAACTAGCCCTTTGTTGACCAAACAGCGGCTTTTGTGATAAAAGCACTTGATGCTGACTGAAATGATATATCTTTATGCATATAGTAGCTGACATAGTGGCTTCTGGGAAGTAGTAGTAGTGAAGTCATCCCACCGTTACTGTTTCTCGCAAGTTGTTGACAGTTCAGCCCGCTATTGATCTCAGTGTGGTATCTGTGAATGTTATGTTACCATGAGTGTACATACCCTTTAAGCGTATATGAATTAAAATAATTTATTTAAAGGTTATGTTTACACGTATCTGATACATAAGAGGAACGTATATGGAACCACGTGCCCTATTGTTAGTGTGTACCTGCTCAACTTCTGACTCTCCTGTACCTGCGGATCATACCTCTTTGAATATATCGAACTAACCATGGTCTATTTTTTGTTTTTTCAGGACACTGATTACTGGCATGGCATCTGGTAGCATTGTAGCTTTCAATATAGATTTTAACAGATGGCATTACGAGCACCAGAACAGATACTGAAGCGGACAGAAGTGCTGAAAGCCAAGTTGGAGCTCAGAGCACAAGAGGTGCTGAGGACAGGCATTGTCATCTCTGATGGAGAAGAGAGCCTACATTGACCTCCGTTGTACATTCCATTACACTCAGCAATAGCTGTACATTGTAGTCAGCAACCACTTTCCTTTCTGTGTCTTTTCCACAACTGAACACCAGCTTCTAACAAGCAAGCTTGTACCATGTAAAATAGGAGAGATTGGAGATGTTTGGTAACCTTATTTCAACATTATTTATTTTATGAAGAAGGTGGAAGGATGCGTTACAAAGAAACAATAGACTTGTTAACTTTACAAATCCTTGTGTCCAGCTGTTACGGTGTTTAATCCACAAATTTTTACATCCCATTTCCAGTCTCTTTTCAAGCTGTGAAAAAAATAAACAAAATAGAAAAAAATATGTTTGATACTTTGTACATCAGATGCACATCTTAACTTTAAAAGGGATACTTTTGTAAAAGTAAAACCTTGTATAATGAACAAAAACAAAAAATGTTTCTAAGTTTTATTGTGAGGCTACAATGTGCTCGTACTGTATACCCGAGATCGTGATGGAACAGGTATATCACGGAAAAGAGAAGGGCGCAGCTTGTATTGCAAAGGTTGAATTTGGGTTTATCTGATAATTTTAACATTTTACACCAAAATACGCTTTGCACTTTTTCTTTCATCTCCCTTCTTAGCAAAATCCCTTAAATGTTCTAAACTTAGGGATACAAAGCCATGGTTTGCCATATATCTTTCAGAAGAGACATGTTTGCTATAGTGCTTCTCTTTATTTATAACTGTGATGGAGTGCGGACAACATACCCATGGATTTTCAGAGGAAGAATCTTACATTTGATTGTGCGAGCGGCACTAACCCTTCTACCTTAGACAGGTAACCGGGTGAAGAGGCTCATATTTCATTATTTTAATAATTATTTCTATTTCTTTTTTTTTATCTAAGACATTAGTATAAAATAATTGGTTTGAAATCTTTCAAGAGATTGTGGCTGCCTCGCCTAAAGCCACATTGTCGGCCTAATACTGCCGTGACGGCTGTCAGAATATTGTCCCGCACATTCTACTGTTCAAATGCCACTCCCAGGGGTAAATTCTTTGTTTCTTCTCTGTATATTTGGTGACTGTAATTGTCATAGATGTACATATTGTGTCGGTAGGGCTATGAGGCATGTAACAGGAATGTAATTTTCTCAGAATTTACACTCACTTGCAGTCATTTTATTTATAAAGGAAAAAAAAAAATCAAATGAAATAACGGATTCTTTGTATTGGCACTTTGCACCGGAAAACATATCATTATTTATTGATGTGGTTAATTATTTGTCTCCACCTTGTATTAGTAAATTTTACCACTGAGTTTCTTCTACATTGCTGTTTGTATTAAAATTTGGGAAAAAAAATGAAAGAAAAGATTCTGAAAAAATGTTTTTGAGGAATCGCCGTAAATATTAAGTTATTCATCACCAGTCTGTAAGCAATATTTTGAGTTGTAGCTTAGAATAGGAGAATATTGAACACCTGGAACGCAAGTTTCATCTTAAATTCATGGTGAGATATTTTGGATATATCAATTCCTTAAGCTATTGTAACCATGTTTTATTGCAAAGATGTAATATATGCCAGATGTGTTCAGTTGGAAATAAAAAAAGAAAAATAAAATATGCAAATAACTCACTGGTTGTTTTTTTGTTTGTTAGTATTTGTTATTATTTTACCAGTTTTCATATTTCTTCCCCCCCCCAAAAAAAACAACTTTTGCCAAGCTACACATGGCCACACCCAAATAGTTGTTTTTAACCTTAGATATCAGCAGATGATCAGCATTAAAAAGCACTCACCTTTGTACCTTAGAAAGGCGTAAGACCTTAGGTAGTGCTGTCGGATGCCTTGTGGAGGGGCAGAAGCAACAACTACCGCTCATCACTGACAGATGTCCCCCACTGGAGTTGGCTGCTGTGAGCAGGACCATTTGGGTAGAGGAGAAATTACCCGCTATTTGTCCTGAAAAAAGTGTTAAGGAGTAACTTCCTTATAAATCTCCTTTCCAGTGCATGGCGGCTACTGATGCTGAGTAACAGGCTATGGCATATTGTTAGTGTTGTTCATTCAGAGGCCATGCTGTGTACGCCATGACGGCATGTGATACCGATACTCCTTCCTCCACCAGGCCGCTGCTAGTAAAACAAAGGGAAACTTTGGGGGTTACTGAGAGAGGAATGCGATTATAAAAGCAGAGAAAAGCTAATCTTTTAAAGGAGAGCAGTGAAGCTGCCACCAAAAATGTGCTCCTGGGGCAACAATTCACAAATGTTCTTATCCCAGTAGCAACGGATGTAATGGTCCAATCGTGGGATGTATTCTGTTGGCTTTCATGGCGGTGACTACTTTTAAAACATTACATTAACTTATATAACACCAGCAGGTTCCGTAGTGCTGTTACAATCAGAGTCAGTAAAATAATATAAAGTCACACACAATAACAAACTACAAATGAGAAGCGGGTCCTGCTCTTTCGACTTTACAGTCTAGTCAGGGAAGAATCATAGGTATTTATAGCTTTCATATCCCCTCTTTTTTAAAATAGTGACAGCTCAACTATTCCATATATCCCAAGTTTTCAGAACGCGCCACTTGTGGGGGGCTCCATTAAGACTTTTTTTGACCTATTGGAGCAATTAATCGTGGCATTTAGAATAACGAATTTATACATTAAATTGCAAATAAAATAAATGTCTTCTTCCCGCGACCTTTAGGGCTGTAGAACACTGAGGTTCTGAAAAAGTATTTGCCCCTTCTCAATTTTTGCATATTTGTCATGCTTAAATGTTTCAGATCATCCAACTAATTTTAATAATAAGCTGAGTAAACACAAAATTTAATTTTTAAATAATGATTTCATGTATAGAAGGAAAAAGCTATCTATCCCTACTTGGCCATATGTAAAAAAGTAATTGTCACTTGTCACATCCAGGCAGGGCCGGCCCAAGGCAAAATGCCGCCTGGGGCGAATTTTAAAATGCCGCCCCCCCCCCCTTATCTACCCTTCCTCTCCCTCCGTCCCTGCCGCCCCCCCCTTATCTACCCTTTCTCTCCCTCCGTCCCTGCCGCCCCCCCCCTTATCTACCCTTCCTCCGTCCCTGCCGCCCCCCCCCCTCCCTTGTACTTACCTTTCAGCAGTCCTGCGGCGAGTCTCCCTGTTTGGTCTCGGTGCCGGCTTGTAATGCTGAGCGCCGGAAATCTTCCGGCACTCAGCATTACAAGCCGGCACCGAGACCGAACAGGAAGACTCGCCACAGAGGAGAGAGAGAGAGAGGGGCGCCGAGCGGGTACTGACAGCTTGGTAAGCGAAAACCACTCGGCGCCCCTTTCTCTTTCGCTTTAAAAAAAAAAAGGGCTTGGGGCAAAGTGCCGCCCCTTCAAAAGTGCCGCCTGGAGCGGTTGCCCCACTCGGCTCCATTGTCGGGCCGGCCCTGCATCCAGGCATGATTATTGTCAATCCTATTGAATCGAAACATCAATGAAATAGAACCTTGCAAAGTGAAGTAGGCTAAAAGATCTCAAAAAGGAGCACACAATGCAGCAATTTAAAGAAATTGTAAAACAGATGAGACAGTCATTTATCTATCGGTCTGGAAAGGGTTACAAAGCCATTTCTAAGGCTCCGAGACTCCAGTGAACCACAGTGACAAACATTATCTACAAATGGAACTTGGAACAGTGAAGAGGTCGGCCTACTGAAATTCCTCCAAGAGGAGGTTTGATGACTCTTCCAGGAGGTCACAAAAGAACCCAGGGTAACATGTAAAGAACTGAAGGCCTTATCTGCCTCAGTCGAGGTCAGTGTTAACAATTCCATAATAAGAAAGAGACAAAATGGCATCAACAGAAGAGGTGTAAGGCAAAAATCACTGCTGAGCAAAAATAACACAAAAGCTCATCTCACATTTACCAAAAAAATATCATGATGACCCCCAAGTGTTGAGTGGACTGATGAGTCGAAAGTGGAACTTTTTGGAAGACACGGGTCTGATTATTAATCGTCGTAAAGCAAACGCAGCATTCTACAATAAGAATATCATGCCAGTAGTCAAAGACGGTGGTGGCAGTGTGGTGGTCTGGGGCTGCTTTGCTGCTTCAGGGCCTGGACCACTTGCCATAATGGAACCATGATTTCTGCTCCCTACCAGAAAATCCTAAAGGAGAATGTCCGGCCATCGGTTTGTGACCTAAAGCTCAAGCAAGTCCACCTCTTAATGGCTCAAAAGAAACAAAACAAAGGTTTTGGAGTAAAAAACCCTCCAAAGTGGCTGAATTAAAACAATGAAGGGTTGGCCAAAATTCCTCCAATGTAATAGACTCATTGACCGTTATCACAGATGTTTGATTGAAGTTGTTGCCGCCAAGCGTGGCACAACCATTTCTTATGTTTAGGGGCAATTACTTTTTCACATGGGTGATATAGTTTTTGAGTAACACACTACCTTCAGTTAATGAAATGATCGTGTAAAAGCTGAATGTTATGTTAACTCACGTTGTCTTTTGTCTTATATTAAAAATAGTTGGATGATCTGAAACACTTAAATGTTACAAAAATAAAATAAATCACTGCTCTGTATCAGAAGGCTTTTTAAAGCATATTTTTTAAAGTTAAGGTTGCTTCATGAAATCTTTTTAATAAAGCAACTCACATTATAATTTTCTTTCCTTGAGTAATCTAATCGGATGTGTGCTGAATAGGAGGGCTAATATTTCTTGACAGTTTGCCAGAAGCCATTTAAACTCTCTAATTTTTTTGGCAGTTGTTAATTTGTTCATAGCCTTAACAGGGAGATGGATACATAGATACAAGCAAACATTTTATGCAACGAGGCCCTTTATTGAACAAAATAGTTGTATCTGTAAATAATCAGCACGGGCCGCAAGGCAGAGAGAGGTAGTGGAGAGGTCTGTGGTTGTGACTGTGATGGCTGTTGAGGGCTCAATGGGGCAGCTCATGGGCTCTTAATGTAAGCTGGGCTAAAGTAACAAAGCCACCCTGGTACCTGGTAAGAACAAACAGGATAGACTTAGTTTTCCCACAGAAAACTCTTCTTGTTTATAGCTTGTTTGTCAACAGACATAGGTAAAACAATCCATGTGCATCAACCAAAATCTCTGGTTTGTCTTTTGCTGTGTCCCAGGTCTCAGGAAGAAAGGTGGACCCATATCTCATTCCAAAGACCCCTCTCATCTACAGCATGATTTTTTATGGTTTACTTTTTGTTTTCTTTGTTACAGATGATGGTTTCCAGATCCACAGAAGCTGAGCAGGTTGTCCACTGTTTATTATGTCTTGCCTACTTCTGCTGGGCTCCAAGTTTAAAGCCCATCACATACTTCGTTTAATGCTTGCTTTGTGGGTCTTACGGTTCAATTGAAAAAGGTCTGATCATCCAGTTCTTTATAAATTGTATTCATAGAATGTGGAATCCCTTGGTTTTGCCATAGGTTTTAATGTTTTTGTTTGAGTCTTGAATATGTCAATAAATGTGGGTAGAAGGGTGGTTCCTACATTCTGTTTCCCAAAAGTCCTTTCTTCTTGCTGCTCAATTTGTTTTTGAGTTGATCTCAAAGTCAATGGAAGCAGCAAATGTCATGTGTTGTTACAGGAAACCTTTGTTTCTTTATTTGATGTTTGCCCAGAAACAAGGAACATTGGATTTCTTCCAAAAGTCCCAATAGTCCTTCCAGAACACCCATTTTTGGCTTACTTGAATTAATTTTTCCCTGTTTCTTCCATAAGTTGGTCCCATAAACAAAATACAGTTCCCCTTTCAACAGAATAAAAGCTATTCTCATTACATTAAATCATAGTTGTTTATATAGCGCCAGCAAATTCCATAGCGCTTTACAATCAGAGTCAGTAGGATAAATTCAAAATCACACACAATAACAAACTGGTACAAAAGTAGAAGAGTGTCCTGCTCTTACAATCGAGCCTGCTTCAAGAGGGCCACGAGGGTCACTGCTTTTAATGTAATTAGTCTGCTATTACAAAATCCCCCTTCTATTCTTTAAGAAAATGGTTGATGCTTGTATGTTATGGGCCCATATGTAACAAAAGCTGGGCAAGGTGAGATGGTCCAAGTTTCTTCTAAATTGCCACCATTCTTTGCTTAACTTTGCTTGTAGCTTGCATGTGCTGAGCTTGTATTTTTCAGTCCTTATTTTTAATTTATTACACCAAGTGAAAAAAAATCATATCCCATCTATTTTATACTACAGTTATTGTATGCATGTATCTGACTATAATGTTGCATTGTGTAATTTCATGTAACAATTGTTTCCTGCATTGGCTCAGTAAAAGGTATTCATTTCAACTAAAGACTCTTAATGAACAGAATTGGCTGTGATTTATGTGCTTGGACTGTGTTGTATTTAACACCCTCAAATGGCAATTTTTTTATTGAAACTGCATGTTTTCAAGCTTAAAACATCCAAATGTGAAAGAAAAAAATCTTAATGTTTCACACGAATAGTGTTATAGTTTTGGGGCGTTTTGTGTACTGGCAGGCTTCCCCACAAGTTATGTGCATGCATTATTTGTACAACTATATATGTAGGGTGGCCCAATAACAAACTTTGCCCAGGGCATCAAAAGATCTAAAGACTTCACTGCAGCGTCATACCCTTCCAGTGAATCGGGAACATTGGCGCTCTTTATTACATTGAGGTTATTCTCTTGGAGCTCACTTTTTGCACCTTCCTGAAAACATGTTGACTTCATACTGAGCTCATTCTGACACTCATTTCTCTCACATTCATAAGCATCTTTTCTGACTGGCAAAAAAACATAGAATTTGACGCCTGATAAGAACCATTCAACCCATCTTGTCTGTTTTTCTTGATCTAGAAATTCAAAACGTAATCAGTCCTCTGTATAGTCTTAGATTCAGGGTAGCTTCATTTCTATCCAATGCATGTTTAAATTGCTTTAATGTACCACATCTGATGAGAGGCTGTTCCATTTACCTACCACCCTCTCAGATCTAAAAGTTATACATTACTAAACCTCTGTAGTTTTAGATTATGACCTCTTGTTCTAATGTTTCTTCTTTTCTTGAAATAAACTTCTCTGTACTTTAATTCCCTCTAAGTATTTAAATGTTTCTATCACCTCTCTCCTCTAAGCTCCTAATAAATATTGGGTTAATACAGGACTCCTTATGGAAATGTGTACTGCATGGTCGGATTAAACGCTTTGCCTTCTGATTGTATTTTTCATGTTCTCATTCAATAAGTCAGAATTTTGACCCCTGTTCTGTTAGTAAAGTGATACAAAAACTACAGTGAGAGTTATGGACCATATTTATCGAGGGAGATTGACAAATGCGGAGGACGTTGCTACTTCTGGATCGATACGCAGAAACATTAATTTCATCCATGGCTATAGTGATTGCTTTTAATGTATTGCAAATTCGATAAATATAGCCCAGACTGTTAGGGCAGCAACTTCCATGGGGCAAGAGGGAGAGCTGCGCAGGAGCCACAATGGGAAGGGTGAGCTTGAGCTGCCTGGTGGGGATGCGCATGAGTCTTCTTCTCTTTACAACAGAAGCTGTCCCAACTCATTTTCTGCGGGTGCCTTTAACGGATTCTTTTTTCTCAGCTGGTCCGAGGAACATTCTTCTTGCCACGAACAGTCACAGAGCATGACTTCTATCTCAGCTAGCCGACAACTTTGCTTAGAACAAGGAAACAGAAGCATTTTTAGCAGAAATATGCTGCTTATCTATTAAAGGATATAGTTAAAATTCGTAACAGTTATGTGACTGTGTGTTTACTGATTGAAAGACATGTCCATGTATCAGTATTAGCTATCTGTCATGTTTCGTGAGCACCAGTCGTTGATATGACACATTAATTAGTTGCGTGAGTGCATGACTTGGGTGTGTTCAGGTAACTGGGAGGCATGTCAGAGAATCAGTGACACGGAAAACATACAAAGTGACATCAGGTCAAAGAGAACGGGGCGCTTAAACTTCTAACCTCGCTGCCGTGCAAAATTACAGGGAGATAATCTAGGAAAGCTTGAGCGAGCTCATCCAGATCTATTTGTTACAGCAATATGTGGTATAATATGTTATATGACATCACATTTATACATATTGAAATAAAAGATATATGTCGGAGGATTTTGATCATAAAACCCAGTGCTGTGTACAGTAATGCGGGGCGGCGATGACCAAACACTGTTTTTATTTCTTTTTGTTCAAAAGAAGTGTCTTTATCTGCAGACCTGGAGGCTGCCATTGCTGTAAGTCACGCGATATCAGGGTGACTTTACCTGCTCAATCCCCACACTGAACCGATTCTTTATGGCATTGTTAACAAAGTCTGCTCCGCCATAGATTTTTATTATTCAGAGTGTCCAGCTGGGTAATTAAGACCAAGTTATTCTTTTGTTTACCACAAGGCAGCGATAAGGAGTCAGGGTGGCTACAAGTGGCTAATACGAAGCTGCCTGAAAACATGATATGATGGAAAGCCTACCACCGTTTTAAAAATGAAAAAAACGACATTTTTGAAAACCTATTTTTAACATGATACTAGTAATTTAAAACTATTGTGTGGGACTTTGAATCAATCTTTACTATGTTTCTAAACATATTCAGTTCAGTTTACATTGTAAAAGAGAGAGAAGGTATCTGTGGTTAAGTGATCTATTGAGTAATACAGAACCTTGAATGTTATCAAAGGTTATAATTCCATGGGCTTCAATTTTACCTGCGATCAAAAGATTCAGTCACAGTAAGTCGCCTTGTCATTGATCCTTTAATGATGCTAATCAGTCCCAATATCATTTAAAAGTGGATCCATTTAGTGAGATGTTGCAGCATTGATCCCAAAGTCTGAACATTTGTTCAAAAATATGCTTAAAAAAAGTAATCCACCTTACATATATGTTTATCATTTTTTAATATTCAATATTTCAAAGAGGAGATTTCACTTTATAGATCAAATAGAAATATTTGGACCCTAATTTGAAAAGGCATCAAATGATTACTTTTAATAAAGTGTTTCGAAATGTAATTGTTGGATCTTCTAGATCAAACTGTAACTGCTCATCGCCTATAGATGTTTTTTTTTATTAATAGACAATTATAGAATAGTGTCCAATTTATTTTTAATGCACATTTCATTTTTATTTTAGTGAAGTATGTTTTTGGGGGTTTCCGATAGCCCTTTCTGTTGTTTGCTGTGCACTTTTAACAAACTCCTCCATGTGCTATAGAAATGCTCATAATTTTAAAGTGTCAAATATGTAAATTTCATTCTTTGATCAAACTTGGTCTGAAAGAAAGTTGGCAGTTCTTGTTTTCAAAGTGTAAAGATGAAACAAATGAATATTCACCGTTGGGGGACTGTATCACCATCAGTGGGATGTTAATATCTCATTAAAAAATGCATCCAGAGCTGTACAGAATAGCAAAAATCCGAAACCGACTTGTCAACTTTAATTTTAATTAGAATAAAAACCCTTCTTTATACTTTTTGTATAGCAGGAATGCTTGTGTGTAATAATTCCTTTTATAGATGTTGAATTAAAAAAAACATTTTTAGTTTATAACTCATAGCCACGGCGGGACTTGCGATGACAAGCTGGCCCTGGCGTTTTAAGGCCAGTGGCCGCCTGATGACATAAGTGGAGCTGACAGCTGGATATGTATAGCCACATGCTACATTTTTATGCACACATCACGTGCGGCCAGGCATATCCACCTGGTGGCCACACACTGGCCCAATGGGCCTTTGCCCTGTGTGCTAGATGTCATGTCCAGTCTTTCCATGGCAATACATAGTCCAGACTCTGTTACTATAATATACTATGTATATTTCGCATGTGTTTTTACCGGACTGAACTCACTTTCACCTTAAAATTAATGTATTTTATTGTAAAAGAACAAAATAAAAAGTCAAATTTAAACGTTATAAACTGCTGTCTTATATGTCTCTCAATAATCTGCACTATAAGCTGTAGTTGATAGACTGAAGACTGACAAATGTAATAAAAATGAATACATTGCTTTCATTTATGTATTTAGTGTTAAAAGGGACAGTCACGTCAATTTTGTCTTTAAATGATTTTTTTTTTTCTGATATAAACAGTGAAAGATGTATTACTACTTTACACTTACATTAACTTCAAAGTGAGAACATTCGAGATAATGATATATGTTATGGTACATAATCCAACATTGCAAAACGGGTTACAAACAAATTGATTCGGGAAAATTGTTACTTTATGAAAAAAACTTGATGGGCTTCCCAGACAGTGAATTACCCATCAGACTTTCATTGGCTTTGTTTTCTTCCTACTCTCTGGTGGATAAGATTAAGAATATCTAAATTTGACAAGCAGAATATGTTCACATTCCCCTTTTAAGGCTGCCAGTCTCAACATCTTCTGGTTGTCGTCGGCTGAGCATACTGCGCTTGTCATATGCAAGGCCTCGTTATTCATGATGTGGCAGGAATGCTGAACAATGAGAAATACCTTCCCTGCCTAATCACCCTCATGCTTTGAATGTTAGAACTGCAAAAGAAGGCACAAGTCAAAAACCTCCCTAACCCAACCTCTTTGAACATCCTCGGGGCTGTCACTGAGAAAACCGGGACGTTACTTGTCAATGACACAGACTTTGAATAGAGATCTGTAATGTATTATTAACCCCGTGCTGCCTCAAAAGTGCTAATGCTGTCATTCTGTCAGTGAGCATGCTTGTATAGCTATGATTTATTAAAAGGCGAGATTTCCATGTTTAAATCCAAATACTAGAAGAACTTCCTTTATGTTGTAGAATACTAATGTTAACTAATATAGTATATATATAAATTTAAATGGATGTGTAAACTTACAAACACATACACAGTTTACCACTGTGCACTGATACTCCCCACACACGTTCATTCTAACACCATACAGTGACATTCCACGCATTGACATTCTAGCATTGTACACTAACACACACTCATTGTAGCACTGCACATTGACACATCTTCTAACACTGCATACTGACACTACCCTCACACAAACACCATACACTGACACATACACAGTCTAACGGATGGGGTTGGAAGAGGTGTGGCCTGGGCATTAAGGGTTGGGGCAAAAACAGATCAGGGGGCCTGTGAGTTTAGTCAGGCCTAGGGCAGCACAAAACCTAAATACATTATTGTTTTTTTTACTGTGCATTATTAAGGATAACTTTTTCCTTACATTTTTATCAACACCTCATCACTTGTGAGAGACGGGTGCATTATTTCCAAAATAAGCTAATAGCCTCAACAAATATAAAGCAAATATAATAGTAATCAAAGGTTAAAATAAAGTTATGATTTTATTTATTATTCCCATGTTTGATTTATTATTCGCACGTCCCGTACATTTCATCTTAAATTTCGGTTTCCTTACTCATACTGTTTGTAATATTATATGGTGATTTATCTAGGATTCGGTTACAGCCCCTTTAATGCATTATGGTTCCCATTAAACAGGCAATCTTTGGTCTTTATTTTGGGATCTAATTTCTTATACTTAATGCGTAAATCTAGTGAATAGACAGCTTTTATTGAATTGGCCGTCAGGTGCAGCTTTGGTATGGGTTACAAGCCCTTAGATGCCCTCACCTGCTCTGAAGTTGTTGGTGTGTGTTTACGTTCCCTAAATACTGACAAAGAAATGATATTGTAACTAGTTTTAATAAATAAAGGATACTAGAATTGATTATTTTCATTCTGTCATATCAACTACTCCAGAAACCTGTAGTAAATTTCTGAGGTATGAAAGGTGCTGTTCCACTTAGACAATAACATAAATGGCATTCTGTAGCATGTCAAGCAAATAAACCTTAAAGTTTACCTTTAAGCGCGCAAATACCACACAGAAACCTTTGTGACGCTTTTATAGTTTCTACTGCAATAAAGTATTAATCTTATGTGACATGATGATAAGGCCTGCCGGTGTAGAGTTGAGGCCTGTGGGCAATATTAGCGCATATGCTGTTTTATGGTTTATCTGCATCTTGTTAAGAGGACCCTTTTGCTAAATTTTGTAAGATAACTTTTGGTTACAAAGCTGTTGGTGGTAAAACTTGTGTCGAAATAGCAACAGGTTGCCAAGGTAGTTAGGGACATGTTATATATATTTAATTGTTATGTTTCATTAAGATATGATGTGTCACAGTGGTTAATTATGCTTCAATAAAACCCTGTGAACCCATTCCAAAAGTTGTGTATATATGTAGACCATGTAGGCGACGGCACAACATATAAAACAGTTTAGACTCTCAAATTAAGGTTTAAAATGAGATGATTGTGCTAAACAAACAGAATAAAAGTAGAAAATACAATTTTGCACCTACTTTTGAAGGCTGCAACATCATTTGTTATTGACAGGGGAGGAAGCATTAGATTGGGGGGGCACCTGTGACATCACACATCACGTGGCACTAGGGAGCAGGTTTTTTTTTTCTAGAATGCCACTTAGTTGATCTCATACTAAATTAGCTGACACCATGTTTGCCTGCACTACTATGAGGTTAGTGGTGGTCCTCAGGCAGATTATCAATTAATGTACAGCCCCCCCAAAGCTCAGGGCCCCCTAGGCATATGTATAGTGTGTCTAATGGGTAATCTACCTATGTTTTTAGAATTATTTATTTTTAAGTAGTGCTGACAAGAACCTCAACATTCATTTGCAGGGAGATTTATTTATTAGACAATGTTGCAGTAAGGGATGTTATTTATACAATTTACTAAGCGTTGTAACTGATATTTCAATGTGAATGACATTGTTAAACTATACATTTGCAAGCAGGGAAGGAAGGAAATGAATTAAATTAACTGAAAATTGGATGCTGATTATTGGGTTTTGGTGAAGATGGATAAGTCTCGATTTGGACTTGGGCCTTTTAAAATATACAGTAAAAAGCCCTGGGGTATGTATAACAATCCATATTGCACTTCATTAAGGACAATAAATGTCAATGTGGATGTCAGATGCAGTAAATGAACAGGTGACAACACGTCACCCTTTACCTTTCTGCAGATGCTGAAAACTCCAAAAACACATTTCAATGAAGGCAGTAAAAAGGGTGCTTTTAAAAATGGACACTCTATGATAAATGTGCGTCTTTTCTCGCCATATAATAATCACTCTTTGAAGTTCGGCAATTATGAAAAAATCAATACTTGTCGTTGGTATCGTTTCAAAATGTTCTGTGTAGTTATCATTTCCTCCAACCACTCGTAGCACTGAAATGTAAGAATGTCTGCAGGAGCCAGAAATACAATTGATGGTTTTATTACTTTAGAAAAGGAAGGCATTAGTACTCTTGTGTATTTATACGTAGGGGAAAGCCAGTTTGAAAACATTTTCTCAAAGTTATTTTGACAGTTTTTAAATAAGCATTGTTGCTAATTTTTTAAATAACTATAAAAATGCAATGGTGGTGTAGCCTGGCTGCCAACCTATGTGTGAAAATTGACATGCTGTGTTGAGTTTATGCTATACGCTTATGTACTCCTCTCTACCAAAAGAATAGCTACTGGGCATGAGCTGAGGAGCCAGGCAGTGTGCCCAAACCAATGCATTTTGACCATCTTCTGTATGATTTTAAATTATACACAAGTACATTATATTATTTTTGCTATAACATATTCAAATGTCAACATGTTATTGGGTTTATTTGGACACAAGGAAGTGAAATGAATGGAGAACCTTGCCCTCAAGTCTACCAAATTTGTTTGCAAAAAGTACCTGTAAAGACTTGGGAATGTTTGTGTGCCCCGTTCATAGAAAAATGATCAGGAAAATGATATGAAAAATAAGTGCAAAGAAGCTGGGTGATGGGCCAATGGTAAGGGTGATTGTGTAGGTCACGTGGTGATAAGAAAGGATTATAATCGACTAGATTCTAAGATCCCAAGAGCAGGGCCCTCTTCTCCTTTGCACCAGTTTGTTATTGTGTGTGTTTGTGTTTCTAAATTGTTCTTCTGACTGTAACAGCGCTGCAGAATCTGCCAGCGCTTTATACGTAAATGTAATGTAATAATGAAATGGCCATTACAGACCTACACACGTATGACCCAAAGAAGCTGCCATATGTGCAGAGCCAGATGCCAGAAGGCAGGGCTGATGACTTCACCGGGTGGGTAAAAAAATGGACTGGAAGTGGGCTGCGCAAGGTAGAGCATGGACAGTTTTACACATTTTCTATCACCCCACAATCTAAATGACCAGCAATTAACAACCATAACACAGCTTCCTGATGTATCCTTCAAGTTCAAAGGAAATATTAGGGGTCAAGGTAATAAACTGGAATAACTGTTAAAAGAGATGTGATCATTGCATCATACAAAAGTTTGCAATATCGCAGGTAAACTCTGTTCTGTCTTTAATCTTCTCTGAGTAACAGCTGATATTAAGGTTTAAACCATAGAACAACAATATTGTTCCAAAGCTTAGAAATATGGATATCACCCTCCACTAAATGGAAAATCAACATTTTATGTTTTAAGGTGTTTTTTTCAAAATATCATATTATCTGTCTCTTGTCCTTAGATTGTAACCTCACAAGGGGCCCTTAAAGCCTTGTGTAAAAGTACCATAAGGCTAGATTGCAAGCTCACGGGCAACAGTCTCATCTCCTGATGTGTCTGTGTGTATTAATGTATATTTGTTATGTGTTTAATTGCCTATTTAAATTGTACCGCGCTGCATAATCTATTGGGGCTTACTAAATAAAACATAGTAATAATAATAATAATCATCATCATCATGCACTTGACCTCTTCTTCCTGATTGGTGGCTCAGTGTAGCTTGCGTTATAATGTGCGTTGTCCCTATACATTCTAAGGCAGACAGAAATTTATTACTACACATGTCTTAAAACCGGCGGTATCAGAATGTTTTCTTGTACTTCATTAACATTTGATATATCCATTTTCATGAAATTTTTTTAGTGAATTTTAGATACATTTTTCATTAAATGTAGAAATTAAATAATGCTGATGTGTTCTTTTTTTAAATTCAGTGTCAATACAAGTCCACCTGCTCAGAACGCACCCACGCTGTTGTGTAGAGATCCAAAGATCACCCGTGTGATACGTTTAGAATACAGCTCTTATACCAAGGATTGAGGCTGCTTCTGCTTATAACTGGATCCAATCTCACCGCACAATTTGAATGACATTTTCCTTTTCAAATACTCACAAAAAATTCAGACAAATATCTTGTCAACATTCTTTCTGTATTCCAGCGGTCATAGGGCATGTGCAGTAAATGTGAAAACAGGGGTCTAATCTACAACATCTAACCTTGAGGTTACATTTGTAGATGACAGTGAAAGTCCCCGAAGCTTCATCTCTTTATTTTCCACAGCTTACTTGACAACTTTGTGAGTGGTTTAAAATCCACAGGACATCAAACTCATTTTACTTACGCATGCATAGAAAATAGAATGCATTGAATTTGATTTCATTTCTGTTCTTCTGATCTACCTCAGGGAAGGTGCAATAGGTAAGTAGGTTAAGGTTGAAAAGTAAAGTATGAGAAGGTTTTATTAGCGCACAAGCATAAGGTTTGGTGAAGGTCATGTGCTACTGTAAGCATTTTTATGTACAAATATAGCGCACAACAAATTAAGGTTATTAAGGTTAAAAAGGTTAAAAAGTCATATTGTATACCTGGTTATGAGCACCAGCATATACCTGCCCCATTCGTACAGATCAAGTAGTTGTAAATATACAATTAGCAACACTAAACTAAAAACTGTCATTGCCCAGCCCTACAAAAATAATTCAATGACATCTTTGTGTCCTCCGTTGATAAAATTTAAGGGAATGTGTAATTGTAATCTCTAGTGATGTGACACAAAGTAGGACCCTGATAGGTTGAAAGTGTTTGTTGCCATATGAATATTTTTTTTAATGTTAATTGGATCAAGTGGAAGACTGCTTGAAGGCCCTGCGGCCTCCACAAACTCTATAAGCCCCCTTTTCTCCAGGAAAAGCTTTACCCTCCACGGCATTTCAGTAAATTTCTTTCCCAGCATTATTTTCATTTATTTAATTTATTTATTTATTTTTAACTCTCGCGAGGGGATATTACTGAGGTTTCCTGTGGAATTCATGGGCAACTCCACCTAGCCTAGACCCTTGCCTTCAAAAAGAAAATATTTATAGGTTTATGTGTTGTTTCTGCCTATGCAAATCTCTCAAAAATAAAAAGAGAGACTTCCTTAGGTTAATTTGCTTAACATGCTAGGGCCCTCGATTTAGCTTTGTGTACACCAACACTGACAATGATTTTCAGTAATCATCTCATGCTATCTGTCAAGCAATATTCTACGACTGGGTTTAGTAAGTGAGTCAAAGAAGCCACTGATTTTCTCCATTTCCTGGCACGTGGGTCACTTCACTGCCTGGGTGACTAGGAACACGACATTTTTCAACTGCGACTTCCTGTTTCACAGGGGTATAAATATTAGGTAACACATAGGCCTAGTCTTTTATCATAATGGATAAGACCAAGGAATAGAGCTGTGACATGCGGCAAAAGGGTGTTGAGCTTCCCAAACTGGGAAGTGGCAATAAGAAAATAGCAAACGCATTGAAATGCCTTATCTTCCATCTAATTTGTTTTCCTGGAAATATCACTATTTTTTCTGTTGATATGGATTTATGACCTCCGGGCCTCTGTCACTCACCTACTCTGGAGTACGCATGTGAACCCTTGTGATGCAAATGACTTTGACTCTGTTCCTGGCTTACCATTCTTTTTTAACCATTGTCTCTTTACCTTCCCCTTGGAGCATAAGGCATGAATTGTCTGATGGGGGTATTGCATTCGCTCAGTTTCAGGGAATACCAAAGGTTATGTTGCCCCCTAGAGGCGCTGACCTCAATGCCTCATTTGATTACCTAAAGGCCAAGGGGGTCTTTAGCATTCAAACAAAGAAACCTATTGGGTTCAACTCAGTATTTGATTCAATGCATAATGTATTAATTATAATTGACATATGTAATATCACTTACCTAGGTTAAATTGCTAAACACACTAGAAAACTCAATTAGAACTTTGCCTAGCTCTGAGTTGACACAAAAGCATCTCAGAAATATATTATTTATTATTATTGCTTATTGTTTTATATTGCGCCATCATATTCCGCAGCACTGAAATCTCAATCTCAATAGTTTTCATTTCTACCAAATCTACAAAGCAACATTCTACAGCCAGGTTCAGGGCTGGCCCAAGACATTGAGCTGCTTGGGTCCAAGAATCAAATGCTGCCTCCCAAAAAAACACACCCACCAAAACCACGCCCACATTCATTATGCGGTACCCACATTAACATACACAACCAGACACTAACACACCCACTCAGACAAGCACACCAACACAACCAGGCACTCAACACTAACACACACAGCCATACACTCACTACAACATGCACACACACTGACATACCCCCACACACCCATAAGCAGACACACTAACATACTCGGACACTCACAACCACAAAAAAGTGCACACACTAACATACCCAGACACACAGTAAAATGCCCAGGCACACATACACTAACATATCCAGACACACACATAAAAGAACTCACACTAGCAAACACGCAAACTAACATTCCCAGACACACACTAACATACTCTCACACACTTGCATATCCAAACTGCACAGACACGCAAACTAACAAATACACAAACACACTTTAACATACCCAGACACATAAGTCACCACACTAACAAATAAGATAGAGAGACACACAGAATCACACTAACAGGGCCGGCCCTACAATGGAGCCGACTGGGGCAATTGCCCCAGGCGGCACTTCAGAAGGGGCGGCACTTTGCCGCCCCAAGCGTTTTTCTTTTGTTTTTTTTGAAGCGGAGGAGAGAGAGAGGGGCATCGAGTGGTTTTCGCTTACCCGCTCGGCGCCCCTCTCTCTCTCCTCTGCGGCGAGTTTCCCTGTTCGGTCTCGGTGCCGGCTTGTAATGCAGAGCGCCGGAAGTGACGTGAATTTCCGGCGCTCAGCATTACAAGCCGGCACCGTGGCAGCACAGGGAGACTCGCCGCAGGACTGTTTAAGGGTAAGTACCGGTGTGGGGGGGTAGATAATGCCGCCGCCCCCCCCCCCCCGGCGTCGGCCCCAGGCGGCGTTAAGTCTTCGGCCGGCCCTGCACACTAACATACCCACATACACACATACAGTCATCACAGTGTCAAAACCCAGCTCCCGCGACCCAGAGGATTCGGGCGTTGACCTGGAAAACCAGAGAAGCGGTGCTTCACCCGGAGATCCTCGGGTCTATATTATCACCTTCCATCATCATCAGCGCTGGATGTTAAATTCGATTTAACTAAAAACCATTAATTTTTACATGAAAACTGCCTTTAAGCTCATGATTACATTGATATTAAATTTATTTTCTTTCTTGCGTCCTTTGGTTGCCCAGCAGAAGTCATTCAGACAAGGCCTGGTCTACAAGGACATGTCTATGAGCAGCCTACCTGCTCAATGAGAAATGGGAGTATAATATTTCCAAAAAATATAAAAAAAAAATTGGAAAAAGTAGCGTACTATATTGGGCACTTGAAAAAAACCATGTAATTTATTCTAGAAAATACATATCTTTATTATTTATTTTGCTATAATTATTATTCGCTTCTAGTGGTTACTCATAAAAATAAAGATGATAAACTGTGAGATACGTTTCATTGTCAATAACTATATTGTTGCTGCTGAATGTCACCTTACATATTTAGGCCTTTGAAGTCATGTTGTCCCTTATTTTATACGAAATGAACCCCCTTAACGTTCTGGGGTCACCCATATTACCGTATTTGCTCGATTATAAGACGAGGTTTTTTTCAGAGCAAATGCTCTGAAAAATACCCCTCGTCTTCTAATCGGGGTCGTCTTCTAATCAGACCTCAAATAGAGTCTGATTAGGAGACTAAGATCCAGATCCCCCGCACCGCTGCAGGGGACCTGGATCCTCCTGTCTCACCCCCCCCCCCCATCATACACACTTACCGGTGCTTCCTGCTGTATTGCCGGGGCAGCGGGTTGACGTCTACGCGATCCGCGTAGACAACGTCCGCTGCAGCCGGAAGGAGGTGTGGCTAGCAGCCACACCTCCTGATCTCTGACAGCCGGGGAAAGTATACGCGACGGACGCATACAAACCCCCGCTGCCAACTCCACCTCCTTCCGGCTGCAGCAGAAGGCGACGTCAACCCGCTGCCCCGGCTGGAAGCACCGGTAAGAGAGGGCTGAGAGGGGAGAGAGGGGAGAGAGGGGAGAGAGGAGAGAGGAGAGGGGAGGGGAGGGGGGGGAGAGAGTGTGTGTGTGTGTGTTAGTTAAATGGGGGCATAGGGCATTTCTGGAGTGGCGTTAAGGGGGCATTTAATAGAGCACTCTGCCTCCTGAAATGCCTTATACCTCCCTATATGCCACTCTGCCCCATAATATGCCTTTTAACCCCCTAAATGCCAGAGTGGCATATAGGGGTATAAGGCATTTCTGGAGGCAGAGTGCTCTATACAATGCCTTTTAACTCCCTTAATGCCACTCTGCCTCCTGAAATGCCTTATACCTCCCTATATGCCACTCTGCCCCATAATATGCATTTTAACCCCCTAAATGCCAGAATGGGATATAGGGGTATAAGGCATTTCTGGAGGCAGAGTGGCATATAGGGGGTCAAAAGGCATACCATGGGGCACAGTGGCATATAGAGGGTTAAAAGGCATATCATGGGCCACAGTGCCATATTGGTGTGGCAAGCCTGGGGGCAGATGTGCGTAACTGGGGGACAGGCTGGAAAATACAAGAAATAAAAACAAAAAAAATATTTTTCTCAATCATAGCTTTTATTAAAAAAAATAGTTTACATGAATTAACATTTACTGGTAAAACTTTTTTCCTTTAGGGTCGTCTTATATTCAGGCTTTTTCTTTTTTCCTAAGTTAATATTCAGATTTTGGGGGGTCGTCTTATAATCAGGGTCGTCTTATAATCGAGCAAATACGGTATATTTAATGAAATCACAAACCCTTGGTGTAACCATCAAGCAGCCTTTAGATGAAGGGAGATGGGGAAAATGGACAGAGAGTGATCGGAATATGGCTGGGAATTGGTGGGTATGGCGAAGACGGCTCAAAAGAAAAGAAGTAACTGAACGAGAGACTCCGAGTCAGACCCGGAGAGTTCTCAGCATGTTCAGTGCTGAAGGCAGGCGATTAATGTGGGCCGCATCAACATGTTCCTTCCGGTGCTTAGAATAATACTTTAGTACAAACGTGAATGTCGTTTTTCTGTTTAAAACATACAATTCAAATTCCTCGGCTCTATATGATTATGAACATTATTTAGAAGATATTGAATTAGTCTCTTGGAAATTCAACTGAACCGCAATGTCATTTTAATCAAGAACAAATTGTGGGGCCTGAAATTTTGTAAAGCGTATTTTGCCTTAGACAAAGAAAAAGCCGCTTGGAAACGTGTTTCAATCCAAAGAGATCCTTAGACGTCTCTTGAGAACGCAAGAAAAAAATGTCATTTAATTTCACACTCAAGTAATCTTTTAACAATTTTCTTTCAAATGGGATATAAAAGGCTAACATTATTAATTTCCTAATTAAATAAAATAAGCTATAATAGATATGTCTGAAACCTTTTGACGGTTTGCAATGAGTACTCTGTAGTAGCATACAAAGACCGTTTGCAATGGAACATGATAAATTACACCCTTTTTTTTTTCATTCATCACTTATTTTAGAAACTGATTAATTTTTACTTCAAATACATTTTTTTATACATCTAACATTTCTACACATTTTAAACCAATAATGCATAATTGGCAGTAAAGTTGAAAGTATTATATTTGGTTTGAAAGTATTATATTTGTATAATATTACCACTAACCCAGAGCTTTGCCTAAACCGCATATGGCGCCCTCCTCTGGCAGTGCATGTTATTGATTATTATTCTGAATTCTAAACATAATATCTTTGGCAATGAGGAGAACAGCGTATTAATGGCAGAGGGTACATGGATGTAAATATAACAAATTATTTTACTTATTTGCTAGTCATTTCAGTAGCATTATGCATAGATTAAGGTTTTTTTTTAAATGAGATAGCATATTTTCTGCTATATAATAAGATAGGGACACAGAAACTATGGTATTGTTGGTAACCCAAAATTACCTATTTACCCTATGAATGCTGTTATGTACTTTTTACACAGCACCATAGAATATGTTGGTGCTATATAAGTCAATAAACACTTATCAATAATAATAATGTACACAAAATCCTCCTGAAGTCCTTATTAATATCATAGAAAATGCTGTTCAATGATATGGCTACTAAGCACATCATGTATGTAGTCAAAACACAGTGTCCTCTAACCTGACTATACATTATGCTATCTTGTTTTCAGTATCTGATTGCATTTCATCTGCTAAGCTTGTTGTTTGTTGTGTTTTTATCTGTTGCTTTAATCTTGCCCTACCAAAGCAACAGGCTAATTGTTACAAAGCAGGTAATCCATAACATGCAGTTATTAAGCGGAAATGAATATTGTTTAGTTTTTTTTGATGCTTCATTTGAAACATTTAACACATTTCACTCTGCTCTATATTCAGTTCCCATATCCGATGTCAGACTCACCAGCCCGTAGTCACCAGATCCGTACATTTTATGTGCTTTCAGTGAGTTATTTTTTAGTGATTCGGAACTCCTCTCACTAACAGTCTGAAAAGCTTTAGCTAATGCTAAAAATGTA
The DNA here is from genome assembly GCA_023333645.1 of Sceloporus occidentalis. NCBI lineage: Eukaryota > Metazoa > Chordata > Lepidosauria > Squamata > Phrynosomatidae > Sceloporus > Sceloporus occidentalis. The sequence continues at coordinate 98,649 of JALMGF010000068.1, forward strand.
CATTCACAGGTATTTGGGTCCCATTAGGTTGATCTAACCCTAATAGACTTGTCTCCCTTGGAAGAATACACTTTTTTGTGAAAGCACCACAAAAATTGCTTTAATACTTAAACATTTAATTATTCTTGGACTTTTATATGATGCCGCATTCTCTTCGAACCCTCTAACTAATATGTCAAGATCATTTTTTGTCTGAAAATAAAAAAAACACAATGATAGTTTTCAGTAAATAGTTTATTCACAGGTTTGGCTTTGCTGAATGTAGCATGTACCACATTTACTTTGAGATGAGGGCTACTGTATATTGAAATGACATTTCCATTCATGAAATTCTCAGTCTTCCCTAACAGTCTGAAGCAAGGAATGTATTGGTTGATATTAACAAGATATCTATTTTTGCTACAATTTCAGGATTCATGTTCTTTTAAATGAATTCGTTTTTTTTTTTCTTTTTCTTAAATAAATGGCTTACACAATGCAAATAATGAACTTTTCCTTATCTAACGCACTACTGAAAAAGCAGAACCTTAATAGCGTTCTTTTGAGAAATAACCGGTTTTTATTTTTAGAAAAACAAAGACAATATCAGTCACCTATATCACCACTGTAAGCTTTACATGATCGAACGCAAGTCAGGGACCATCAGTGAACTACTTCAAATGGCTTCTTGTGCGTTAACACCGCAATGATGGGACATAGCGATAGATCCCTTCGTAAACAAAACCAAAAGAAGATTTATTTGGTTATAGAAATCCTTTAAACATCTAGACTTCAAATATTCAAGATTTCTTTTTTTTTTATGAAAAATGTCGCAAACACACTAGCTAAAAAGCAAACAGATCTGTAACATTAATAACATCGCATGCCTTGTGCTTAAGTTACCCCTCTGAATGTCATTATAATCCTTAGCTTTGCTGAGATACTGATGGCAGCCAAACTTAACTTTGAGGTTTATTCACTAAAGAGAGAAAGTTATGGTTTGAATTCTCTCCTTCGCTATTCAATATGAAGGACCAACGCTGGCACGTCTTTGCAATGTGAAATGCTGAGCTAGCCCTTTGATGAATGGTTTCTGATTTAACTATACATAATACAGGGCCAGCCACGTTCTAAATGCAGCAGAAGCCAACAGGGGTTGGACCTTCATAATGTACAGTGAAGTCAAGAGGCCGAAACACAGCTACAAACGCTACAATCAGCTCTGATTTTAGTGAATAAAGCCCTTTGCATTTTGCTTATCGTAAGTCCTGTATTATATTTGGGTGAGTAATACAAAGCACACACATGCAAGCTGGAAAAAAGATCAAGATAACATAACCCAGAAAAATGTAAAAAGAAGTAAAGTCTAGCTTTATCTGTATCTTAACTAAAATGTGCAAGACCTTTCATTTTCTTTAAAGCACAAAATACATTTTTTATAATAGGCTTTAGCACTCGTTACATTTTTTCCCCAAACTGGACACTAGAATTGTAATGTTAACAATACACTTAATTTTCATTGGCAACCAAAACCCAATGACGGGAATGTGCGTAAAAAAACCCAAATACTTTATAAGTACGAGTTTCTGGGAAAACTAGGACTGTTTATATGTCCTATGGTTATGGTTGATGGGAAATATTGGATCCATTAAAATAAGCCTGATTTGACATAGATTGCAAAAAAAATCCACTGGAAAAATACTCCATGTTTTAATTTGCTTAAAAAATATTTTTTGGGGGGATTATGTACATTCCAAACAAAAACATCTGAAGAAGATGGTCCTGAAACCTTGAACTTTATTTTGTTTTTGGCCAAATAAAAGGTGTCCACATCAACTAAAGTCTTCATTTAACACTTGGGCTAATATGGCTATAGCCATTTCTTAAAACAGCAATACCAAAAACAGGCTGGATTCTTTTTGGTTGGTGAAAACTATAGATTTCATTAGTTGGTTTTTCATAATGTTTTTTATTAAAGTCACAGAAGGCACACAGTGCTAGTTCATATCTAAGCCGGCCAAATTTTACTTACCCTGTTTTTATCTTCTAGTTCAAGCAAATATTTCCCTGTAGAATGTCTTTTACATCTATTACAATGTATAACACATTGTGTGCCCTTAAGAAGCAAGTATTTATGGTGTTAATTTGTAACTTTTTTTCCCTATACAGACGGAATGAAAGTGAGGATACAATCTGAGTTATCTAGTTTGTTCAGTGTTCATACTCACCCCAATAACTAATTTTACACGCACCCGTTTTTGGCTAATAGTATGTAATTCGTAATGCGCCGGCCTCTGAGCTGAAAATACAGGCCAACACTCAGAGGGATAACATTTGCTAACATGGATGCTGGATACCCGAGCTTGACGGATGAAAACATTCATTGCCAGTGTTTAAAAATAAAAAATAAAATGCATTACCGACTTAACCCTTTGAGTGTTAGCAGCAACTCTTCACCCAAATGGAGAACATGTGTCACTGGGAGACATTCAAGCACTTCAGCAATGCTATATTTAAAATACATTTATTCTCTGAGTGCCAGGGGTTTGTGGCTGCAAGGATCTGCTCGGTGGTTTGGCACTCCAAGAGGAAAGGGAATATGCGACGCAATGCACCACCCGCCCTGGAAATTAATTATAACCAATCTGTTACAATAAGGTGACTCTTAAACTACTAATAATAACGGTGGGGATTTATAGACGCAGGCCTTACAGCTCACTGTACCCCTGCCAATGCAAAGAGGCAGGTACCAAGATGCCTGAGGCCTAGGACGAGGGTTTCAAGCTCCATACCTCCAGGCCTCTGAAACAGGTTACAACTTCTAGAAATCCCAGTCTGAAAATAGGCAGCACAAACAAAATTGCTGAAATTCATTACATTTTGAGGCTCAATGTTTGACTTTGACTTTCACACACGCTTTAGTAGCACTACTGTAGTAAACGCAACCTAAAGGTATTGCACTGTTGTCAAGTAAAGGGACAAACATTCTAACACCAGGGTCATTATTCTATAGAATGCCGAAGGCTACAGGCTTCTTATCTAATAGAGTGACACATATCTGTTACATGCCACTTTTACACAGATTGTGATGATTCCCTATGGAGGTCATGTGTACATCCGACGAACAAGTGTTTTGTTTTATGCCATCCACAAAATAAATTGTAATAATGTTCTCTTCAGTCAATAGCTGTGACCATTTACTCCAAGTACTAATTATTTTAAAAAAAGAAAACAAAAGGACAACACAACAATTTGAGTTTGTGGAGGACTCATCTTGATGTAATGTATTTCAGACCATTTCTTAAAAGATGGGACATATTGTGTTTCAGTTCTCAATGACTACTACCACAAATGTATTTCAAGTTCACATCCCTGACATCACAGGGTTATGAGGTCTATTATCAGAGGGCATTGGTCTGATTCAAAGAACCTGAAACGTGAGCTATGGAGCCTGGATGGACTAAGAACTCCATCTTTAGTCCTAGTGGGAATCTAGCATAACAACAGAATAATACAGGAACAAAGTTCCATTCTTATTGTTCTTTTATGTGGTCATTCTCTGGATTATCTGTGTGGCCCCCTATGATGTGTATTGGCCTTGTGTGGCCAGTGTCTGAGGCATTGTAACCTCCTCACCTAAATGTACTTAATAAATAAAATTAAAAACTGCAAATACTACAATACTAATCCCCAGTACACATTCCCATGGCTCTGCGTGCCACAAAGTTAGGAATTACACTGTTTTTGACTCTCTATTGTGTTGCTATGGTGTGGTTTATAGCCCTTTGTCCTATTCTACTTCTGGTTTTTTTCTGTTTGAAAAATATTGTTGTTTCCCCATGAAAGACTAAATGATTTCTATGAATCCATCCCATCAATGAGCTGTGACTGCAGACAACAGTCCAGGATGCACTTATTGTATTCAGTAAATTTTAGTAATGCTTTGTTTTACACACATTTTCGATAAATGACTGCTGAAGATCTCTGTAGGACACGGGAATGGTCACCAGTATTTTGTCCTCCTATTCACATCTGCAAACATTACTAGGTTTTTAATGTCCATTCAAGATTTCTAGGTTTCCATTCGGTCTCAAAGGGTTAGGCCAAGACATGTTTAAAGTGTTTTCTTAAAACGGTGAGTTAGGCGAGCGAACAGTCTCAGATGAGCTTGGTGAATAGTCCTCCGATTCTGAATTAAATTCCGGTGCAGGCGGCTGGGCGTTGAACCGACTCTTTACATCCTGGTGGCGTCTTCGTCTGAAAACCTGCCTCTCCTTATCAAGAGCGGTGGTCTGGCAGGGGCATAAAATGACAAAGAAGCACGTTAATTTTTGAATGCTATTTTATTTTAGCAAAAGAACAAACCTAAGATGCCAAAAAGGAATATCTCATCGGGTTGATTAGGAAAGACATTTGTTGTACTGTGAAGATTTCTAACGTTTAAATGAAACCTCAGATCAACAAGAAATTCTCTCAAGAAGATTGGCTCTTATGTATCTGACACACCAAGAATACAAAATTAGTCTTTCCATTTTGAGGACATTCAATGGAGGACAGCCAATGTCTTGAAACACAATACAGGCAACATAACAACGAGTAATGAGCATTGAGCATTAGGGTTTGATAAATTCACTATAACATGATGTACACAGATAAAGGTTGCGACAAGGTAAAGGTGTCAATACTGTATTTCTAATGGCATATTTAATAAATGTTCTTTTAAAGTTAAAATTGCCAAGAATGCTTTGCCTTCTGGCAACCCTAGGATCGAAGGCAGATATTAACGGTTGTATGAAGAGCCACTGCATTATTTCATAATAGTAGTGTTATTATTAATCAGATTTTCATATTAATCAATTTAGGCATGAAGGAAAATAATAATTTTGAAGAGAAAAGTAGAACAGGGGGACACGTATGGAGAGGTAGGAACCACCAGTAAAAAGATAAATATTGCAGAGAATGCATAGGACAAGGTTAGCTGCATAGGACTTCTAAATGCAGCGTTCTAGGATAACTTGACACAATCGCATATGATGTTTCACTTATTAGCATATGTACTGTACATTATTATATACTATAATTAGATTATTCCAGACTATTCCAGATTATTCAGTGAAATGAAGGAACAGATTTTTACTTTCTTGTTTATTATTAAATGATCCCATAGAAAACTCTCTACAAAACCTCATTGGGCATTTAGTTCCATTTTCTACCTGATTTTAAAAAAAATATCTGTTGCTTAGAACTAAAATATGCAGCAAGGATATGTTTTGTTTTTTTTCCCCATCTAAAAATGTATAATCTTTCAGTGTGAACCACCACAAGGAACATTATCAAGCATTACCTTACTCTGACATAGAGAGAAGGATCTTTCTCTAGTTCCAGAAGATATTTTTTTTTTCTGTTTTAACAATGTTATTATGCATTAAAAAAAGGTAAAACAAGGACATACTAGATGGCCTGAATGGTTGTTATCCACCATTGAATGCTATGTTTTTATACATCAACTAATAGGTAAATCATCAGTAATCAAATAGTAAAGCAGTCAACATTATATACACATTTGCTCATATTGGAAGACTTGTGGGCATTAAAAATTTAAGTTGCCGTCTGTGTTTGCCATAAATTAATACAATCGTTGATTTTAATCCACTGAAATCTGAACGGCTGTTAAAAAGACAGCTGCAAGTGCATATAACAGCACTAATGCACCGTTTGCGAGAAAATCCATCAATCTAAGCCTGTTAACGCAATTTACAAATTCCCATATTATTGCTTCTGCGAAATGAAACACCAAGAAGTGCTAATGAAAATCACAAGCCACAGCCAGCCCTGGAACCACCGCACATCGGTTATATACTGATTTATTAATGAAAGAGTAAATACACGGGTATACATAGTATTGTCCTGATGATTCAACAGTATTCAATGCCCTTTGGAATTAACATTTGTGTTTAAGTGTCTTACATTATTCTATTCTTTTGTTAAATTACAGATATGAGACACATTCATTCCTGTGTGTGACAGTGTGAAAATCCCGACACGGTGTAAATTACATGGAATATCACATGATATCTTGTCACATTTCCAGAGTGTTTATTTATATGACTCAGTACTTCTATGGAAATCTAAATGAGCACATCTTGCACAAAATTATTCCCCACTTCTCTGTTGTGACAAAATAATTAATTGGTATTGATTTTAAGTGGGATGAATACTTTATAATTTAATTTTATATATACTTTTAACTTAAAATCATCAAAAAGATTATAGTAATGGATTATTAAATATTCATGCTTAGCTTACTTTGTGTTGATATTTATATATTTTACAAGCTGAATTATACGTAAAGTATATTTTCACTCTTTTCTCAGGGAAATTGTTATTTAAATTTTTGTGTATCTCATTGCCTCCCTATTTTCTGTTTTTTTCTTGATTATTGGAAATTAAATTGGAGTGATCTCTGTGTTATTACCATAAATGACATAAACTAGTATATTTATCAGTGTACTACGTTTTCTCTTCTGCCGCCACCCAAGGCATAGATTTCAAAAGACGGCTCAGTCTTAGCATCTTGATGAGCCCCTTCAACAGAATATAGTGTAGGTCTGAGTACTGATGTCTGTTCTTCACCATTGGCTCCTGAAAACGTCCTTATTCTTGCTCCGCTCCTATATTTCCCTTAAAGCTCTACCTTATCTTGTTCCAAACATTTACCAAGAAATAGTAGAACAATTACTGGAAGTAGTCCATCCATAATGGTCAACCTAGTTAGCTGTCATGTCTATATTACTTTGTACTTGTCTAGTGGACACCCAAAGAATATGAACTTACAGAGCAGAACGACATGATTTTAATAGTGATCAACTTGTGAGAATGTGGTACTTCTTATGGTGGACACTGAAAGATACATACCCCGTCTTGATATTTGTTCTTTATCCTTATGGTCACTTTGGACTCTCGTTTTTTAAGTAATGGCCGCTGTTCTCTGCTACTAAGAACTCTAGTTATGGATTCCCTATTTGCTTTGATATCATACTTTGTGATGCATTGTATGTTTGCAGCATGCCCACTGTTTTGCCTTTATATTGCTACGTAGTTTTCTTTTTAGCTGCAATCAAAAGAGACACATCTACTGAAAACTTTCAGCGTGAGGCTTGACAAGTCTCATAATTTATCATCCTGTTGGACCATGTGGCTGTGGATGATGTCTGGATGATTAGCAACAGAGTCACTGATTGTAAGAAGCTTAGAATCTGAACCAAACAGGACCCTGCATATGTTTTTATGCTACAGAATCTTATTTGCAGCTTCCTAAAATCCAAGCTGAGCAAAAAGTATCAAAGTGTTATTTTTGTATCAAAATAAAGGCAATATATAAAGAAAAATAATGTTATAATTGTTTTTTTTCTCCACACCACTTTTTCAGTAATATTAAGGAAATATATGTATTTCCAAGAAAATATTATTTAACAGAGTATGTAACTGGACTAACTGTACTTTCTGAAATGTCTGATTAATAGAGATTTTAATATTGTCCATATCAAATTAGAAAACATACACTTCATAGTGTGGAACATCTATATGATACTAAGCTTTGTGGCAATGTTCAAATCTAACTGTTACCAAAGGATTTGTTACATAAATCTTATCTTGGATTACCTTGGTACAATTGGTGCACACTGGGTTATACGAAAACAAGCCCTTCCTCGGCTTAGAAGGACTGCTTAGAGCTTTGTTTCCTACAATTTATCCATAAGAAATGTCTTATATGTTTGTTTCTTTTTCCATGTTCAGAAAGTATATAGAGTCCAGTGTTGGGTCACTCATGATTACATATTGTTAAGAAAAATAGATATTGCCAAAGAGAAAACTAGGTCTTTAGTTGATATCTTTTATTGGGCCAATGCAGAAAAGGTTACAAAAGGTTTTTGGGGCCTCAAAGGTCTCTTTAGCAGAAGGAAAGAAGAACAGACTACTGAGGTCCTGAAAGTTATGTAACTTTACTTTTTAATCTTTTCCTATGTTCACGAAAAAACAGATATTAACTTCAAAAATAAGACTCCATATTGAGTAAGGGTTGCTACTAGACTTGGGCACCAGGGGGCTCTTCGTGTTCGTCTTCGGGGGGAAAAAACTGTTGGTCGCTCGTACAGACTTTTAGGCTCCTGGTGCACTTGTTGCACCTTAAGGGGTTAAGGGGCCGTGCGAGCCTATTGGTCGCTTGCACGGACCTTTAACTTACGGTTAATTGATGCCAGAGGAGGTCCCTGTAGGCGACCAATAGGCTCATTCGCACTGCCCTGTAACCCGTGACGACGAACCTGCGGATTTCCACTTCCATGAACTGCCGAGATGCCGCGATGCCAAGGTAAGTTAGAAAGGGGGGAGACTGGTAGACGAAGACGAAGACGATCACGAAGATCTTCGTGGTGTGTGTCTTCGTCTTCGCCTACGTTTTCCTGCCGCTGTCTTCTCTTCGGCGTGTCTTCGCAACGAACACGAAAACGCACTCTTCGTTTTCATGTTCGCCCGAAGACGAATGCACAAGTCTAGTTGCTACATGGATTCTATATGCTGCAGACCAGACTTTGAGCAGATATTGACAAGTTATTGGGACAGTTTAGTCCTCCAGTTTTTTTCTCCTGCATATTAGGGTCCATTTTACCAATTGATGACATTATTATAAAGAAATTGTGGTTAGAAATGATAAACTTCCATATCATTTTCTTTCTCCCTCTTCCTATCTCTATTTAAAGTGGGAAGCATGCGTAATTAGTTCTCCTGTCAAAACCAACTGTGTTCCTTTAATTAAGCCAATCCCCTGTCTAAATATTACACACTGCCACGAAGTACTTGTAAGGGTATGGTTTGGAACATGTAGACTTCATAGGTAGTCAGTCTGATGGCCCAAGTCACTGGTCCTCACAGGGCGCAGGTGTATGAAGGTTTGAAGATGCTTGTTTGCTTATTCACGCAAAGCAGAATAACAATGGCCAAAAGTTGTTGGTTATGATCCAAGCCTAACTGGTTGCCACACACACTACCAAATATTGGTAAAGAGTGCTTCAACCAAAGGCTTGTTGAGGGATCCATTTGGGGGAAAATAACTTTGTGATGGAACCCTCCATCACTGGGGCCACTGGAGAGGCCTGAGAGCCAGCCTTCTCCCTACTGACTATGGGCCCTGGCTTTGCAAAGACTTTTGTGTCTACCCCCAGCAGTATATCATCCCATTATTTGCTGAGGGGATTATCTCCGGCAGACAGCCAGGATCTGCAACCAGGGAGTAACAGCCATTGTTTCAGTTTAATGTCAGACTCTTCTCCCTCACCCCATGGTGCACTAATATGTTGTATAAGTCAGTCCCCCCGCCCCCCAGGGCCACCACTACAGACATTTACTCCGGCCAAGCCATCCCTGGAACTGATTTTGGCCAGTAATAGATAGTGGAGCTTGGGACCCCATTGTACTGTTAATGTGTTGTCCCAGGTTAAGGGACCACAAGTCAGCGGAGGTAGTCGGTAAGACTATCCAGCTCCGTGACAAACTTGTACTTTGGAAAGTGATTTAAAAACATCAGTGTGACTTCAAAAAACAAGAACTTTAATTGTCAAATGCAGAGCAAAGAACTTCAAAGACATGTAGAATTTTCTCCTCTATAAATTTTGTGCTTGGCTTATTTAGCCATGTGATACATATAATAAATTCCTTCTATTAATACTTTTTTGTCTTGATTATAACTAGAATAATATTTAAGTCCAAAGATTACTTGATAATTTGTGTATATTACACTCTTATGTACTTATTTTTCTGGCAAACCATGCTTTAAATGGAGATTTCACAGCTTACCTGTTATAGGTGCTCTGTGTAACTGGCAGTATTGGAACCAGATGTCTATAGGGTCCATTTTACCTTCCTACTTTTATACTGTGTTAAATCTATTAAACTAAATGCAAATTTACACTTTTCATTATTTATATTTAATTCATAGAAGAAAAAAATAGATTTTGGCTTAAAATGTGTTCTTAAAATTCCTAGGAAATGCAATAAAACACATTTTTAAAAACAGGCAATATAAAGTACAAAGAAGCATAAATCATAATCACAAATACAGTACAAAAACAATATGTATCATAAACACTGATTTATTGGAGTGATTACAATGCTCAATGCTGTATCGCGTTAGGCATTGTAGGAATTAGGTAAGGGTGCGTCAGTTTTAAATGACAGTATATAATGGTACACCTTTCATGTACTTAGGTTCTGTGGATGTCCCATCTGTGCTGGAAACCAGAATATAGATTACGCTGTATGTTTATTTAGTTCACTGGTTAGAAATTTGTTGAATACTGTCCTTTAAACTGCAGGAAATTTTCAACATGTGTGATGAAGAAAAGCTGGCAATGTTAGCGTGGATAATGGACAAAGAACGGGAATGGAGGGGTGAGGTTGTATAATCTCAACAAAGACTGAGATTAAACATATAAAGCAACATATGGACTGGATAAAAAAAAATCAAAAAGCATGTTTATCCACTGGAGGAACTGGTTAATGGAGACTGCCAGCACGTTGCCATGGAAACACTGACTGTTGGCTCTGAACCATCTCATACCTTATCCAATACATTCCTGGTTGTTGGTAGTAGTCCAAAGACCCTGATCGCTTGATGGTAAACCCGTGGTCCAGCTGAGCAGAGAGAAATGGGGCAACTCAGTGGATCAACATTTTGCTAAAGAGACTCCAATTCCAAATTGTCCTTTCCATTAATGCGTTGTGTCTGTAGTGTCTAACTTCTTCGGCGATGGAGGAGGCTACCAAAAAAGATGGCCCCCACCACAACTGAAGGCTCTATGCCAAGCAACTTACGCACAACGTCATCCTTAATGCGGTTTACCATTACTAAAAAAACACGGTACATAGAAAAGTAAAAGAAAAACGAACAATAAAACAAAAAAATATATGACTAATAATGAAATATGTAAAGCTGACGTATGATTTTTTTATCCATACATCCTTCACTGGATTATTTAACAATTTACATTATTATTAAATGGGGCACGTCTAGGCTTATCTAGTATAATACGTCATGATTTTGTGACAATATAGGGGTACAGACAATCATAAAATGTTCATTTTAATGCACACATACTACCAGACAATGTGAAGAGCTTTCCTCAAAATATCATATATTTATTGCATATACATTAGTTGTTTTTTACCCCATGACAAAACACAAAACACTCATTATTTGAGTATTAAATATTGTAATTATCTTTCATTTTTTTTAAAGTCATGTTGTTATTAATGTGATAATGTACTTTGGAGATCATTTTGATAACAGTGACTTAGGGAATTTACTTAAATGGACATGATTATGAATATTTTTTTCAGTTTCTGCCTTTAAATCTAAAGTTGTTACTCACACTTATACGTATTTGCACTTAAATGGATCTTAGCCCATCATTTGAGATGCACCCTTGCCCCTTGAGCTGAATATTCTGACAGTATCTTCATAAAGACAGCATTTGATATATTTTTACATATTTCTGAACAAAATGTAATCAATTGAAACAAGAAATTTCACCTTCAAGATAATAAAACAACATTACCCGATTAATAAGAAAATAATGGCAGCTAAAAATACATACTCTAAGGCTCAAGATTTTTCTTTTAAGTATAAATAATGGAATATGCTTTTACCAACTCAAAGATAATCAACAAAGCACTTTATAAATGTAGCTCATACATTCGGAAATTTTAAGGTGACATGAGTATTATTTATTTTTTTGTCTAGTGTTAGCAGTTCACCAATAGTAATAATAGCACATTTTGTTAACTGGTATGATGCAGCCATCTACTGGCAGGCAAGCACGGTGCAAGCAATGGGACAAAATAAATCGAAATGCAAATTTAAGAACTGCCAAAGAAAAATCATTAAAGTACTACCGTATATGTTTAAAGAGTAAATGCTAATGGTTGGTTTATTTTATTATATAGAATTTTATTTTCCAGCTACATAAATAAAGGATGATGATAATACAGATATGATATGGAGAGATTGGCCCTTAACATTAGAGTATGGATCTTGAATGCTCTGGCAGGGGGCAGCCTTGGTGGTTGGGGACTGGGAGGCTTCTCTCTCACTGTCTCTTGCTTGGTGTAGTTATTATAAGTATGTATAGCTGAAGGCTTTACCATCATAACAGGAACCAATGTGTATTATTTCATAAGAAATGTGAGCAATCAAAGCCACACATCTCACTACTATGATTGTTGCCCTTAGGAACACACAATAAAGGTCCCATGAATGCCTATGCACACAGGACCTCTCCTACTGGAAGGGACACTACCTATCTTGCTGCATAGGAAATTATTTGATCCTACCATCTATATGTAATACCATTGGCACACAGTTTTTTTCACAAAACCTTCTGCAGGGCCATTTTAGAATGTGGGAGAAAGTCCCCCCAGCTCTGATAGGAGACATGGACAATCCAAAATGTAATAATGACATGGCCTATTGTGAGTTCCTCCATGGAACATCGCCTGCAAGCCTAGAACCTCTCATAACCTTCATGGAATATTTTCCATAAGTACGTTCGAGAAGTGAACTCCATTTGTAAGTCAAGCTATTTGATATTGTATATAAACTCAGATTTTCAACTAAAAGAAAATAGCTACTCATTGACTTTAGAACTGTACTTGAAATTTCCATGCAATTATATGAGAGTATGATTCATTATTATTATTATTATTGTTTTTTTAGTTCACATCAACCCCTTGAGTTCTGATGTTTTTCAACAAGTAGCTCATATCTTGGCACAGACAAATCTTAATTGGAACATTATTTAAAATGGAAATTCCTTTCCATGTAAAAATCTGATTCTTATCAGGGCATATTTCATCACTTCTTTCCCTCAAACTGTTATATTAAGGACATATTTAAACTGTGTATAAACATATATATATATATATATATATATATATATATATATATATATATATATATATATATTATAATACTTATATTCCTTACATGACTCTTCTTCAGCTTCCCCATTCAGTAAAGCCCATTGGCTCCCAATTAACTCAAGAATTAAATGGAACACCTTCCTACTTACACACATGGTGTTGCTCCCCCATACATTTCTGTAATAACAAAATACCCCCTGTTTGAAATGATCATTAAGTTCTTCCCATGGGCTAAGACTTTCCTCCTCTTTTATCACCTCTTCCTTTTCCTGCTTCACTTGTGCTGCCCTCATACCTCTGGAACTCCCTTCCACCAAACCCCCAGCTTTCACCATCCCTCTCAATATTCAAGAAAAATCCCACAACCCAATTCTTCAGAGAAGAGTACAATCTTTGCAGGTAGAACTTGTCCGTGACTAATATAACTCTCAAATCCATCTATGGTACTATCTCTCCACTTTCTCCAAACCTTATCTTTCTCTATAACCCAAAGTTGTAAAATTGCAAGTAGGACAATCATATTTACATGGCCAGATCTACATTCTAAGTGCCCATAGGCACATAAACATTGATGCCACATGGGTTAAAAAAATGAAAAACATTATGAAATAGGCATATAACGCCTTGATATGAGCAGAATATAATTTGGTGGATGGAGACTGTTCACGTTGGGGGAAAGTATTAGAAGTCTACTGTTTAGTCCCATTGTTATTTGTCTTCCAGCCATCACTAATAATAAAGATTATGCCCTGACCCCATATAAAGTCTGCCTAAAAGGAAAACCATGATTGTATATTTACGGAAAAGCAATTTATTCTTTTAAGCAACATTTTCTATTAGAATACAATTGTTAAAACAGATCTGGGTAGCAATATAGCCATGAAAAATTAGATAGGACTCGCCAAACTTGGGGTCCTTTTGGCGTAGTGGGGGGCTTTTTAAATGGTATTTGCTGGGTATGCGCTGAATTTGTGCTTTGTTTTGTGCACTTATTGTTTTGTGCACTTATTTGTGCACTTAATTATTATTATTATTATTCTTGTTGGCCTTTCTGTATATTTTTTTGCATTCCGTCTCATAATACTAATTGGTAGGATTTATAGTCCAGAGTACAGGGCTGCATTGTTGATTAAAATTGACCCTGGGACTTTAGGGGCAGCCGCCGATAATCTACATACACACAGGTTCATGCACACTTACAATTTTGCAGGGCATGGCAGCGTGTATCCCGCCAGCAGCTGTATGCTGAAAGACTAAGTGTACAGTGCCATATGCCACCGATCCACCCGGTTTGCCCGACAGAGTGACAGAGGTTCCCTGTCCCTGCCAAAGTTCACTAAAACAAACAATGATAGCTGAGTGCGTAACCATATGAACCCCAGAGAACTGTGTACTGCGGTATTTTTCCAAGCGTTTCTCACCAATTGGGCAGTCACATAGCTGAGTCCCTAGCTCCTGCCTAGTTGCATGGGCTTACATTCAATTAGATTACATTGATTAATGGCTCGGAACTATGGTTGTCTTTATGGAAGTATATACTTATCACTTTCTGAATAAACCTGAGCTCGTATAAATAATGTGAAGTGTATTGAGTTACACTGTATTTGGTAAATCATATACAGTTAGTAATTGGTACCAGGAGCAGTATCTTGCACTGATCCCCAATATTTGTGATTTTTTTATGGCTTTGACAGATTCACATCTGCTGCAAATATCTAAACCCCATAACAAGAGCCTAAGGTCAGCCTTCAAATCTTTGGTTAAACAAACTGATGAACTACAGCCCACTGTAGACATGCTTTTGAGACAGTTTCTTGAGCTATGATTTTAGACCATTGAAAGGTTGTCATCTGAGAACTCAGAACTGACGATATTTTGAGGTTTCTTAAAAAGAATGAAAAAAAGGGTCTTAAAATGCAGTCCTATAATTAACCCCTCCAATGCCAATTTGGTGAACAACTCATGGCACAGCTCCGTGACACCAAAAGGAGTTCTGTGTTAACTCTTATTTGGTCATTACTCAGATATTAAATATATGCTCAAGAAGACTGGGGTGTATTTTTTACAGCTTTTAAACGAATTAACATTTTTGTACATTTAAGTAAATGCAATCTAAGCACATGTATTGTTTTTTTGTGTAGGTTTTATAAAGACACTGCGTATGTCATGTATGCTGCAGAGCTAACAATTAGGTGTTAAGGTATTTTTAAACATAAGGCTACATAGTATAATTAATGTCTGAATTGTTTAAACTTTTATTCATTTCTAATTTGCCATTTTGAGTAACCTAAAAATGAGTAACAGGTTTGAGATTAAAGTAGCACAAAAAATGAACAGCCAGATATATCTATGCTGAGAAGAGTGAGCAATGCACTTTCCTCTGACATTAACCTTACCGTTTCCTAGAAGAGGCAGATAAGTATAGAAAAAAAATGCGGCACAGCAGGGTTTGGGTCCCTAAAAGGACTCACACTGAGCAGGTGAGTGGCAAATGTCACAGGAAGAGGGGAGAGTGACAGCCTGGCAGGGGGACAATTGCCATGATCCATAGCTAGCTCCTTTTGCGCCCTAGGCAAGAATGGAAAATTGTGCCCCCCCCCCAGCTATTTTATTTTTTACAGAGGCTATTTTATTTACACTGCCCTTACATATTGCCTTTATCCACAGCTGCCCATAAACACACATATACACATACACAGCCCTTACACATAACTGCCCATAACACACACATATACACATACACTGCTGTACACACGACTGCCCACACACACTGCCTTTACACACACCTGCCCATAAACACACATATGCACATATATATGGCCCTTACACACACCTGCCCATAAACACACATATACACATATATATGGCCCTTACACACACCTGTCCATAAACATACATATACACATACACTGCCTTTATACGCACATGCCCATAAACACACACATACACATACACTGCCTTTACACATGACTGCCCACACACACTGCCTTTACACACACCTGCCCACTGACACACGTATACACATACACTGCCCTTACACACCCCTTCCTTTACACACACCTGCACATAAACACACATATACACATACAGTGCCCTTACACGCACCTGCCAGTAAACACACATATACACATACACCGCTACACACAACTGCTCATATACACTGCCTTTAAACAAACCTGTCCATAAATACACATATACACATACACTGCCCTTACATATTACTGCCCATATACACTGTCTTTACACATACCTGCCCATAAACATACTTATACACATACACTGCCCTTACACACACCTGCCCATTAACACACATATACACATACACTGCCCTTACACACACTCCTGCCTTTACACACACATATGCACATACACATACCATTCTCACAAACACAGAAATACTTACAGTGCTCGTACACACACCTGCCCATACACACACATGAACTTAGAAAAACACACACATATATACACATACACTGCCCTTACACCCCTTTTCCCCCACCTCTAACCTCTAACATTGTGTCTATATGTACTTTGTACAGCTTTATTACTAGGTATCTTAGCTGAACTTGCCCTCTGGGCCAAATGCCATTCCTTTACAATGGAAACATAAACTATTCTCTCCCCTTGTTTAAAAAAATGTCCAGCTTCTCAAGCCTCATTTTCATCCCATGGGAAGATGACACAAATGAAATGTAAAGGGACTTCAGCCTTATGGACAGTATGCAAGTACTTAAATGGAAAATAATTAATTTACAGACAGTGATATATAGTGACGCCCTCAAATGAGTTGCACTTTGTATTTATTATTTTGTTGATATGTACATTGGCTTAAAATTGTGTAAGTGCTATGTGTAGGTGAATCCTTCAGTTCCTATATTCTGCATTTGGACACTGTGACATGTCCACAAAAATCATTTGACTACTGCATTTCATTTAATGCTGCAGATGGTATATAGGCAATGCATTTCAAAGCTTGTCATGTGGCATATTTTATACTTATACTGTACAAAACCAGTGTGTGGGATATATGTTTGCCTTGAAAAGAACATTTTTGGTTTAAGCAAAGTTATTTATTAATCCCTGTAATGTGATGCCACATGTACTAATGAACAGCTCCACTGGGGAGTAATTAATTTGGAAAGGAAATGTAAAAAATCCAACGACAAAAGAAATACAGAAAATAGAGCATGAATTCAAAAGACACAGTAACTGACCCATGAGACAAAGATGTGGTCTGCACCTCCTCTCAAATAGGACAGGATACAAGCTGAAAAGGATTCTAATTGAAAGTAACATGTTTTTTTATCTTACACATCAGGTTGCACACCTAGGGAACCTAAATTCCATTAACATACAACATTTCATAGGATATGTGATTAATCTATAATTATTATGTTACTTCTGTATTTCTGGTCTTAGCTAGATACTTTACTTTTGTTACAGGTTTGGAACCTGTAAATATGTATTAGTAGTTCATAGCATTTAAACATCACTATTTCCTAGATTCTATATTGATAAAAAGGTTTTTGGCACTGAGGAAAGTAGATTTCTACTGACTCACTTCCTGTCTGGTGCCATACAGGTCACTTCCTGTATAATAATAAAAAACACACTTCACATCAGGCCATCGCTGGAGAAATCTATGTAGAATTAAGATGCCAGGAAGAAAATGTTAAAAGCCAACCTTATATTTTTAAGAACCAGGAAACAAGTTTTCCACAGCGATGAATATAAGATAGCACAGAATAAATTAGGCACCAGCATTAACATTAAGGAACCTTGGGGTCTATTTATTAAAAGGAGAGTTACTGTTTTATTTCTTGGCTTCACTATACATTTGCTGGCCACGTATTAGATAGGGACATTTCAGGCCTTCTTGCTAGAGAAATGTGCCAATGTTAGCCCTTCATAATGTATATTGAAATGAGGAAATTGAAAACACTCTTTTCTGCCAATTCTCTCTTTAGGGAATATACCCATATATCTATATATGGTTCATTATTTACATTACACATTTTAGCTTTAAGCATCTGGCACATGGCATGTTTTGGTGCTGCCACGTCTATTACAAACTCAGCGCAAATATGTATAATAAAATGTACAATAGCTTGAAAATAATGTTTTGTAAAAACTTTTGATGCATAATCTCTCATGGACAAGCGTGCTGGCGGTCGGAGTTTTTCTTTTTAGTCACTTACAGTCGTCCATGTGAGCAATGAAAACATAATACGTATGAACAATGAACATAAAAAATGCAATGTGCAAGAATAACTGCAACATTTAAATCATTGGAAGGCATGCAAATAGGAAATGTGCAGTTAATATAAAGAGAAAGCCAATAATTAATGAAAGGGAAAAAACTTAATATGAGAACAGGTAATTTCCATGCTAAGGTAAGCAATTTTAGGAAAAAAGCAATGCTGCAACTAAACTGTTGTAATAAAATATGTAGTTATTCTATATCACTTACTTGTCGGCTAGTTCATGTGTATTTTTATAACCTGATTCTAATATCTTCTTTCAAAGAGGTGAGTAATCCACACCCTAATTCATATCATTGACAATAGTCCAATTGAAATTGAGACATTAATAAAACACAATGCATGTGCAGATTAGAGAAATTCCCATGGAAACCAATGAAGCTTACTGATGATTTAACTTTCAACCAGAAGTACCTTTGATAAATACAGCTTATAGAACTACCTTTCTATGGAAGGTTTATCCAACAGGTAGAAAACGGCATGCTGTTTTAACTACAACTCCCATGATCCTGTACCAATCTTTGATCTGCCAAAACTGCCTGTAGACCATTTAGCATGATTGCCAAAAGCCCCAATTTGGTTTGCACTGTACCTCTACTGTACATACACAAAAAAATCGAGTAATCTATTTCTAGGATACGAGTACAGTCAAAGCTGTTTGTGAATATAGTGTGCTATTGAATGCAGGCAAAGTAGGCTGTGGCATCACATTTCCTCCCTTCCTGTGTTGTGATGTCATCTATTTTCTCACCTATGGATGTTTTAGTTCTACAAAAGCTAGTGTTCTACCTGTTGAATTACTCTGATCAAGTGTACTGGACATAGCACAGCTTAATGTATTAGGCTTAGAACAGCATGCACCTGCTAATAGGGAGAAAGCATGGAAACTTGGGTGCAGGCATACATTAACAGATCCTAACACCTTAAAGTGAATCTAGAGTGTACAGTGTTACATGCTAATCCTTAGCTGCGGACAAATTGTGTCACATCTGTATGAAATTTAAAGGATTATATTCGGCTCTGATGTTAAATGCTGCAAAGCTATATAACTAATCTTAAAGGGTTTGGTTTACATGGATTCTATTGCTATATTGATAAAATGCCAAAATAAATGTATTTCTTCCAAGTAAAATGATACTGGTTTGACTTTTTCTCCTTTTTTTTTAAATTTAAGAAACAACATATTCCAAGCCGGCATATTAATACCGTCCCAGGGAAATTGAAACAATAGATATTTTAAAGGCCAATTCCACCTACTAAAGGAATTGTGGGGTTAGGTTGTTGAGCTGGTCCAAGTCAATGGAATAATAGGAAGAAATACTTATATGACCTTGATGTAGGTATAAATTATGCATTTGTTAAAAAGAAAAAAAAGTTCATTCTTCTTCTTTATTTTGGAACATAGTTGATAAGGTCTTAGGTCTGAATTATATTTTTTATATGCTCTGGGGGAGAACGACCACTATGCAAGCCAAAGCCCATTTAAATATTTGTACATGTTGATAGCTGGCTTCAAAATTGTTGAAATCTTAGATGCCTAGTTAAAAGCGGCTAATCCGACAACCCTTTCCAACCATCCCAGGGGTTATAAGGGTGTGTAGCTACAGCAAAAAGGACAATTGAAAAACAATATAGAATATGTGTGATTTTTGTTTATGTGGGAGTTTATAATCTTGGTCCCTTTAACTACGGATACAGGTAGATTTTGTGAATTCTGTTTATATGTAATGTATAACAGATCAAAATAACACATTTTGTATTGTGTATCATTTAATTTTAGAATACCTTAGCATATTGAATAGCGGAGCTATATGTCTATTTACCATCATCAAAAAAAGGAGGGGGGGGGCAACACAATTTATTATTAAAATGTGATTACTTGGTAGCAATTTATCTAAATTCAAACAGATCTGTCCAAATGATTTGTATTCCCATGATTCTTTTCATATACAGCTGTAATCTATATGTTGGTACTATTATTATTACTGTTTGGGTTATGTACGTTATTTAGTATAATATATATCTGAACACTACATTAGCTCGTTAAACAAGGCCTGTCCAGACAACGAACAGCTAAATGACGAAAATGTATCATGAATTGAGGAGAGTGTTTGTTTCTTCCATGCTCTATGAGTTCCATGGTGCTGAATGGAGGTCTGAGGACACGACTAGTTACTATTACACATCTAATGGTAAAATATTGCCATTCATATACAAGCTCTATCACAGACACAAAGCAGGGGTTTACTAAGACAAATGATGAATACTATAGAATCAGTATGCTTACTGCTATGACGGAGACTCCGGCGGAAGTGCTGTTGGGTTTGGGACCAGTGTTGAAGTGTTTCTTAATCTTTCCAGCCACTGACAGGGGATATTCGTTTTCTGGCAAACCGTCGTCCTGCAAGAGACAGATACCAATTTTACAATAATCAAACAGCTAGGGATATAATTGCTGATGGACCAAAGAAAGGAGAAGAGTCAGTACTTCTTGGGAGAGATACTGTAATATGAATCAATGCAGAAACCTTTGTATTACAGATTTTGCAGCGCTATTACATTAGATGGACAGTGACAATTAATAATAACACTAAAACTGACAAAAATTCAATATTCAAAATCAGAACTAAAACACAGAATTATTATTATTATTTTTGTGCAACAGCTAATAAGATTTCACACGGATGTTTCTTGTATAACAGAAGCATTAGAATTTTCACAATGTTTGTAAATGTACACTTCCGGTGTGTGTTTCTGTTTTTAATATGGATGATTAACTCATCGATACGGCTCTTTTGCAAAATAGTGGATTCGTACTTTTTAATGAATATTTAATTAAGGTTGTATAGTTTTGGGGCACAAAGTAATGTGTTACTGAAATGAGACATTTGTACTTTGCATGTTGTTTGACTTAATCACTGGTGTTTTTGGTCGCAACTTAAGCACACGCAAAGCAATCACACAGAAACTAACTGAATATTATTCAGTTACAATATTCAGCCACTAGGTGTCGCTGGTTACACAGGCGTATATATATATATATATATATACCGTATTGGCTCGGATATAGGCTGCAGCCGAATATAGGCCGCACCCTAAAAGTTAGGTGCTTTTTTAAAGAAAAAAATTTCTTAGTAAAAAAAAAACCCACAGTGGAACAGATATGCTGCCACTCTGCCCCGCGAGATATGCTCCCACTCTGCCCTCCCCAGACATGCTGCCACTCTGCCCTCCCCAGATATGCTGCCACTCTATCCCCCCCTGAGATATGCACTCTGCCCCCGAGATGTGCCCCACCTGGGATATCCTGCCACTCTATCCCCCCCTGAGATATGCTGCCATTCTGCCCCCAAGAGGTTCCCCCCCCCCTAGACTTACCGGTGCAGACTCCCCGGGGTCTTGCAGGGCCGGCGGGGGACAGCTACACAGTACGCGTATTCAACTTCCGGTGCTGGCACTTCCGCCGTTGGAAGTGCCGGCAAGGAAGATTGTTAGCGTACATCGCGCAGACGTTTACCGTCTGCGGCGATGCAAGCGTTAACAACCTCTCGCTGCTGGCACGTCTGCACGATGTGCTTTAACAATCTCCCTTGCTGGGACTCCCCCCGTGGGAATTCCCGGCAAGGGAGATTGTTAAAGCACATCGAGCAGACGTACCGGCAGCGGAGGCTGTTTACGCGCATTGCCGCTGCCGGTGAACGTCTGCACGATGCGCTTAGACAATCTCCCGTGCCGGCACCGCCCCCCGTGGAAAGTGCTGGCAGGGGAGGCTGTCTGAGCGTATCGGAGAGTAGGATATGGGTCCCCTGCACCACTGCGGGGGATCTGTATCCTAACCCCGCTGCCTGTCCGGCGCCCGGAACTGCATGTCCCGGGCGTCGGGCGCTAGACCCCGAATATAGGCCGCACCCCCACTTTAAAGACTTAAGGAAAAAAGTGTGGCCTATATTCGAGCCAATACGGTATATATATATATATATATATATATATATATATATCATCTCCTGTCCAAATAGAGGACATTTATCACTCCTGTGCAGATTGGATTTTTTGTTAGTTTTGCTTTGACGTTATCTTTTTTTATCAATTTATTTTTATTTTATTTTTGGGATGGACTCTTTCCATGGGCTGAAGATGAGGCCTCAAAGCTGTAAGTTTACAGCACTGGATAGGCCTCACATGACAAGCAAACATATTTTATTTATTTATATTACATGTTGTACCCTTTTGGACTGAATAGTGATACAGTCAGATCGAGATGATATATTGTGCAACGGCATTTGAAAATAAATTGAGTAGAAAAAAATGTAGAAAACTCCAAAGAAAGAATGTAGAAAACTCATAATCCATAGATACAAACTGGTTCATACTTCAAGAAACATTTCACGGGAAGCTCCTCTTACTTTAGTACAAAACTTATAGATTTTTTTGTGTAAATTCAGCTTAGAACTCACATTGACCCATGGGTGCTCAAGAACTTGCAGAGCAGAAAATCGCTGATCAACATCTACCTGAAGCATCATGGTGATGAGTTCCTAAAAAACAGACAAGAAGGGTGGCTATCAATCAAAGAGAATTGTAAGGTACGTAGGAAAATGTAAATGAAAGGAACGAGGCCAAATGTACTGCATTCTGTATTGCCATGCAGGAATCGGTCTCCTCGATTGTAAGCTCTTGTGAAGAGAACTTTCGTCACCTTTTGTTTCTGCATTTTTTACAAAATTTTAACATTAAAATAATGAATTTATCAATTTTCTGTAGTTATTTGGAAATAAAGTAAAAATAAATCTTATGCCATTTATGCTCATGTAATACGAAAGCCAAATGATCACACAGTGGTATAAACTGCTAAGCCTGAAATGTTTACCTATGCAGGCGAAATCTGAGATAATACCAGATAGAGTTGTATATGTCTTTGTATATGATTCTAGCACTGTGATGGTGCTCCTCTACCTGCTACAAATATCATGGTATTTTATTAAGATGTGCAATTTGATCATCCAGAACACGCCTCCAGCGAAACACCCGAAAATCAATACATCATCTACTGAGACCTTACTTTCTGGAGTACCCTGAATATCTTAGTATATCTGAAATGATTCAACTGTGTCACATTGTCTTTCACAGCCACGCCACAGCTAGTGAGTATATGGCAGAGGAAAATTACTATTTTTTAAAATGGCTTTATTTTGTGGAACCTGCCAAAATGTTTTGGGTTTCTCCTAGCTCTAGATCCTTCCAGACCAAAGAAATTCAGAAAGTTATTTCCAATACTTTTATTTTTTAAAAAAATACCTTTGCAGAATCTGAAACATTGTCCCAATAAGGAGATGGAAAATCCACTTGTCCCATTAGAATTTGATCAAAAAGCACTTCCTGGTCATCTCCGCTGCTAAGGAAAATATACATGAAAAATATCAACTCAAGCAGTTATAACAAATCATATGTAACAAAGCAAAGGTTGACGGCACAAGGACCTTCCACTTTGTGGTTGCCCCAAATACACGTATCTATTATAGCTAAACATCGGTAACCTCTCTGGAAAAAATAACCTGTTCACTTTTCTAGCATATCTACACACAATTTGTATTGCTTGTAACACAATGATATATGCAACAGCCAATAATTGCACTTTATGCTGGCTAAATGAGGCAGATTCCGAAATCACGGCACAGCATTGGTATAAACTGTTTTAGTAAAAAATTGTTAGTAAAAATGAGTGTTCCATGAGAACAATTTCCCCTTAACATCCTTTGAGCGAGTACTCCGCACATACCCACGGAATGGTGGAAAGCCACATAGCAGGATGTAAGTGATTACTCCAGCAGCCCAGATATCCACCTTCAAGCCGTACCTATACAGATAAAAACACGTTTATATACACTGCAGAATACACATACATTTAAAAACGGTGCGATATATTTTACATTTCTCTTCCGCTGAACATATTTGCAACAGTCAAGTGAGCCATGGAGGAGGGCATCAGGATTTTATGTCTCTTCACTATTTAGCAAGTTTGAGTTAGCCTTCATGTTGACGTCATTTTAAGGAACCCACCATCCTCTTATTAAGGTAAAATGCATATTTCGCTATTCCACATTTACAGGATGCATACCTAAGTAGGCTTCCTGTTTCAGTAACAGCAGGCCATGGGAAAAGGAAAATAAGAAAGAAGTCCCATCACGGACTAACTCCAACAACTAAGGGATGCTTGCACCAATTTGCATGCAGTAAGATGCATTGGACTCTTGGACTCTAATGTGCATTAAAAAGTAAGCGCTAGCATTTTAATTACATAATACAAAAATGGCAACATTACATGAATGAAAAATATATACTGTTATATATATAACATATATATACCATTGGTGTGTGGTGCTATATTATTAAAATATTTGTTTCTATTAAGCAAGTTTACCCGGTTTCTGCAATTATTTCTGGAGCTACGTAGGTCGGAGTTCCACACACAGTATACAGAGGTCCATCCACCACAGTTGCAAGTCCAAAGTCACCAAGTTTCAGAGATTTGCTACCATCTTGATGTTCATAGACCTGGAAAAGCAATTGGAAAATATTGAGAACGTTCTAGCAAATCAGTGAAGATGTCTATAACGGATATAAAAGGGTGGACATGCTGTAGCTTGTTTAACACCCTGTGTTCAATGTACTAAACAGACCTCTAAAATAGTGATTAAAATGAAAAATACATATTTATTATTATACCATGGAAAAAGGTATCTTAACTTCCTCTACTCAACAGATCTCAACCTACCACAGGTATTTTTTTCTTAAAAACTATTTCACAGATTTTCAACCATAAAGCAGAAACTATAATTATATATGAATTTAGTGAAGCTATACGCTGAGATAGCAACCTTTAGACTTCTCTTATTAAATAAAAGTTTCCAAGTTGCGATGACCAAAGAACAGCAATTTTCGAGCTTAAATAAAAAAAATTTTTTTTATTCAACAACAACAAAGAATAATATGCTTTGAAGTCCATATTTAGAGAATTGGACCCATTCGTAGCTAAGACGAGACTTTGCCGTTTGCCAAACCATGCATTTTATGCTTGGCTTCACTTCCTGCTGGACGGACCTAATAGTTCTCAGTAGTTTTTCCCATTTGGTTTGGATGTTTTTTAAATTATATCATGAGAACATACAATTTAATCAGGAGAGCCATTCCACGAGTCCATCAACATCATTCCGAGTGCCCTGCTGCTAATAACATCAAAGTGGATGGTCTGCCTCATTGTCTCGTATTCATCCCGAATTAGGAACATGCAGGAGACATATGTTAAACCCTTCGCGCTCATAAAAAAACAGACCAGAAATGTCTTTATTTGTTTTGGGGATAACACTCATGCTGGCACAGGGGCATTCCTGACACAGGGGCAAAACAAAAACGTAACACAAACTTTTTAATGAGTGGACATTTTATGGCATTTGCCCTGCTCTATTGTCTCTCTTTTTTAGTGAATATACTTCCTACAACTAATACAGACGAGATTCAACGTACATCAACATGACATGACAATTGCAATTCAAAGTACAATTACTGACAGGCTTGGCATAAAATTATCCTGAACAAAAGGCTAGGCCATAAACCCAGTGAGGTTTGAAGTTTTACCGCAAAAATGTGTAGACTAGCCGGGCCAACTGCCAGCGCATTACATGTTTCCGTGTACTTGTGTCTGATTTTCTGTTACACTGCGGCAGTAATGCAATGCATTCTTTATATTGTATATTTTAAATGTTAACGCATGCTTCGTTCCATTGAAATAATATCACCACACTATATTATCATGGATGTTAATTTACTTTTCTATGTAAAGCTGTAGCCTTAAGATGGATTTTTTATACTGCTCGGTTTGCTCCATATCACTTATGTTCTTAAGTCGGATAAGCATTGTATGTGTTCTTTATGCATGAAAAACCAGTGTCAGCCTTTTAGCAAAAGGGTATAAACTTGTCTAAATAACGTTTTCTGTGTATAAATTACCCAATTACTTAATTTTAGTTTATATTGGATGGAAACTAACTCAAGGTAAGGATATATGATATTACATGGACTCTGCTTCTCCTTGAGTACAAAATAGTAAGGTGTCTGCTACTCTTAGCTAAGCCCTTGTTTTCAATATAACAAAATACTGATTCTTTTTGATATAGCTATGGTTGCCGTATTGACAATTAACCTATAGCTGTATTCTGCAGCATATGGGATGGAAGCACTTTATCCGTGATGGTTAGCAACATGTCAATATGCAACCTATAGCTCTGCTCTCTTCTCAAACCCAAGGACAATGGGATACTCATGTTTTTAACACATTTGGAAGAATACATCTGTTTAAGAGTTACATTTCAGTAAACTGCAGCACCAGGCTGGCCGGTGGCCAGGCACTAAAGGACAGGATAGGTACTTGTGAGAAACGCCACTGACATTCCTGGAAACTCTTTGGGATTGACCCAGAGTATCTTGGTGAAGCTCTGTTTCCCAAAGTTCTCAGGCCCTCTTCATTTGTTTCTGGGTAAGGAGGGACATGTGACCACACACACACTCTCTACCCTGCCCCAATCCTGTGGTTAGCCCTATCCCTTTACAAAGCCCCAAAAAAGAGCTAAAGTAGCCTAATCTGGGAAGTTCACAGGTATGGCCTTTGAGGAATGGCCATTTGCTCAGTGTGCCAGCTGGCCAGTCTAGACAGGGATGAATTTTTGCCAAACCCCCCACCTCTGCTGGGTATCTATTTTGTAATGTACTTTACTGTCCCTTGCAGTGTACGCTACCGCTCAAAAGTTTGGGGTCACTAAGAAATGTCCTTGTTGTCAAAAGAAAAGCAAATTCTGTCCATCACTCCTGTGCTCCAAAGGCTAATGAATCGTTAGAATTTTGCAATTATGTCAGCACAGCTCAAAATGTCCTTGTTTGCCATCAACAAGTGAAGTGACCCCAAACTTTTGAACGGTAGTGTGTATTGTGAACTGGTGAACCATACAAGAGGACAATCTCTTTTTGTTGCTTTTCTGCAAGCTTTATCTGGCACTGACAGAACAGGGAGCACATTGGTTCATGTGTTTCTGATGCAATCCTTGGCACGCAAGGCTTTCCTGTGTTCCTATAATGAGCAGAAACAACTGCATCTCATCATCTACGCTAGACTTACTCTTAGTGAGAGCCACACTTGTCTGTTTCAGCTCCAAAGAAGGATGATGCATAGATGACACTTAAACACAATTATAATTCTTTTGAAACCACATCTAGTTACACACATCTGTTTAAAGGGAACACATGTAATGGTATCCATAAAATTCTCTTTGAAAACAACTTTAACAAAAACATTAATAACATAGTCCCCATTGCTATGGTTTTTGCACTGAACATATGGCGTGTCTGTGTTCAATGTTACGAGGATTTGAGTGGATAATAAGCTATTATTTTATGTTGTGGAGACCAGCAATGTGTTTATGGCTATTAATGGAAAACACTTGTTGGTATTCAATACACATAATTAAAAGGGTCGGCGTTTGAGATCTCACTGGAAATACGGTACCTAACTTGTGAGAAAATTTAGATTTTATATTTTGCACTGTAAATTTCCATTATGGTATGATGGAGTCACACTTTTTATAGATGCTGCAATGCTTTTGCATAAAAATAGTTTTATAGATTATCCGGAGCCATTTATTCTTTAGTAAGTGAAAATGTGATGTTATATACAGACTTGCAGGCAAGAAAAAACGGCATTTCACTGCCTCTGCATATACATTATAAACATAGCCGGGAGAAGCTGATGTGGGCTAATATATCATGTGGGAAGAAGGGAACTAATGCTTCTGTGTTTGGGTCCTTGTGCATGGGGGAACTTTCCATATCTGGCATCAAGTCTTGCCCGCGATCCAGGTCAGTTGGTGTTATACCATGGTATGGGTTGGCTACAACTTTCTGTTACATGTCACAGCTTAGCAGTAAGACATAACTTCTAGAATGTTTGTGGTGAGCACTCTCATTTCTTTTTGAGGAGTTCTGTGCAGGTCTGTTCTAACTGATTATTGGTTTTATCAGGCACTGGGGGGTTATAATTTCAAGAAAAGTTGTGTTCTTTTCCTTCAAAAAGTATAAAGTAGAAAATCAAGCATTTCTGGCGCCATGCTTGAACACGCAACCATATCATGGTTGACTATATCAACATATGAGCAGCCAAGGGAAGTATTGTAAAAAGAAGAAGCTATGCATACAGTCACAATGAGGTCCTTATTAAGTTATTTATTTTGATCTACTGGGGAGCTGGCCCTTCCTGGCACAGTTAAGCACCTGAGTTCATTTGGTGTGTGCAGATTCCTCATTCTGGTGACTCGAGTATTAAGAGGTAAGTCATGGGTCCCAGATCTTTATGTCCTGGAAAACAAGAGGCATAGCAGGTGGCCATGATAGTCTACATTCTGCACTCGGGCGTTAAACAACCTTTAGGCTAGGTTTCCACTTGGTTTTTTTTTGCTAAAAACGCCCATAAGGCTAGGTTTCCACTTGGGTTTAATTACTGATGAAAAACGCCAAGAAAACTGCCACTGCATTTTCCTGCGTTTTGGCGTTTTTTTCTGGAGTTTTTTCTGGCGTTTTAGCCTTTCTGTGGAAATTGCTTTTTTTGACCTTAGGCAGTTTTTCCAGCCTTTACAAGTTAGAAGTTTCACCCAGCTAAAAGGGATTAGGATAAATGGCAAGTATCTGCCCTCTCCTGATGTCATTTACTTGGTAGACCCTTTTGTCACTTTTCTGTGGTTTGTAAGGCATGCTTTATTCCGAATGTCTGCTCCTCTGGGAAGATTGGCCCCAAATGATGGTGCAAATTGTTTGCTGTTGCTTTTGGCACGGAGGATCCAGTTGATGCGTCGGGTATGTTTGTTTGTAATGGCATGTTTGTTCCAAATGGTGTAAAATTCAATATGAACCAGTCCAGGACTTTGTTTTGTGTGAAACTGTTTGTTTCCAGCCTATTTCTCGTAGGACACACAGATACTGGGTCCATCCTCTGCATTGTAACTGTGGAAAAAACGCCATAAAAAACGCCAAGGCAATAAACCCACATGGCTTTTTCATGGCGTTGTTTCTCTCCTATAGACTTCTATTGGAGAAAAACGCCAAGATTTCCTTGAAAAAACGCCAGAGTGTGAACATGCTGCGATTTTGAAAAACTGCCACAGAGCCCAAAAAAGCAGAAAAACGCCAAAGAGGACTGAAAAAACGCCAGACAGAAAAACGCCAAGTGGAAATGGCATTTTGCGATTTCCTATTGAAAAACAGCTAACATCTGGCTGCTGCATTTTTCCACTAAAAAAACGCCAGGTGGCGCTATTGGCGTTTTTATGGGCGTTTTTAGCATAAAAAAACCAAGTGGAAACCTAGCCTTAAAACGCCAATAGCGCCACCTGGCGTTTTTTTAGTGAAAAAACGCTGCAGCCAGATGTTAGCTGTTCTTCAATAGGAAATTGCACAATGCCATATCCACTTGGCGTTTTTCTGTTTGGCGTTTTTTCAGTCCTCTTTGGCGTTTTTCTGCTTTTTGGGGCTCTGTGGCAGTTTTTCAAAATCGCAGCATGTTGACACTCTGGCGTTTTTTGCAAGGAAATCTTGGCGTTTTTCTCCAATAGAAGTCTATGGGAGAGAAAAAACGCCATGAAAAAGCCATGTGGGTTTATTGCCTTGGCGTTTTTTTTGGCGTTTTTTCCACAGTTACAATGCAGAGGATGGACCCGGTATCTGTGTGTCCTACGAGAAATAGGCTGGAAACAAACAGTTTCACACAAAACAAAGTTCATATTGAATTCTACACCATTTGGAACAAACATGCCATTACAAACAAACATACGCGACGCATCAACTGGATCCTGCGTGCCAAAAGCAACAGCAAACAATTTGCACCATCATTTGGGGCCAATCTTCCTAGAGGAGCAGACATTCGGAATAAAGCATGCCTTACAAACCACAGAAAAGTGACAAAAGGGTCCGCCGGGGCGTTTAAGTAGAACTCTACCAAGTAAATGACAATGGATACTTGCCATTTATCCTAATCCCTTTTTTAGCTGGGTGAAACTTCTAACTTGTAAAGGCTGGAAAAACTGCCTAAGGTCAAAAAAAGCAATTTCCACAGAAAGGCTAAAACGCCAGAAAAAACTCCAGAAAAAAACGCCAAAACGCAGGAAAATGCAGTGGCAGTTTTCTTGGCGTTTTTCATCAAGAAAAAAAACGCAGGACAAAAACCCAAGTGGAAACCTAGCCTTAGACAAGTGAAAACACCTGATTGCCGCACCCAACGAGGTCATTGACAGAGAGAGAATGATCAGAGGAGGTTGCATGAGGTTTATAGACTGAGGAAGTAACCAACACTGCAGATTCTGTAGAAATCTCTCTCTCTTCTATTCTCTCTCCCCATCTCTCTCTCTCTCTTCTCTTGCCAATTTCTCCTGTCGCTATTTTGTTCCTTGACTTTCTTTCTCTCCCTTTCTCTCTATACCAAACTAAACATTTTAGCATACCTATTATACCCTGGCCATACTGTCAGGAACAACCACTCAATGAACGTCCAGGAAAATGCTAATCTAAAGGTGGCAACCCTAATCCCAATAAGGTATAATAATAAACATAGCTGGTGGTGGTTGAAAATAAAACTATTGAAGGCACCTGGCGTCATTGTATCCATCGCAACATGCAAGAAATGTAACTACAGTATCCAAACACGAACCATCACTGATGGTGTCTCCAGTGTCTATCACACACCCTCAATAGCTCTTTTAGTAAGTCCAATCCATTACTTCCTCTAAGAGTATGTTTCTACATAAAAACATCTTCATACCACCACACACTTTGAAAGGGCATGTGCAGCATGGAGATTACGTGTTTTAAATTACAGAATAAGTGAAACATAATTTGCACCTAAAATAAATTAACATAACCAAATTACACAATATTATGTCTGACAGTATGTTCATAATAAAAACCAATATCACTCCACTTTTTGTACTCAATAAACAAATGGCTCTCAGTGTGGTTAGTGCCCTGGTTAAACTCAGCAGTAAAACTGCGTAATTGCAGAAAATAATTGACTGCATCCACAGATAATTACACTCGATCATATGCAATCTATTACCAGACACACTGTGAATGCTGTATAAGATTTACTAACAGGCTTCACAGATGGTAGTTGCCAAAAAAATCACTCTCCGGAGCTTATTAAATACCATAAAAATACCACATTATTAAACACAACCGATGGTTTTTAAAACTGCAGTTTCACAGAGATGCCCTAATTTAAACCTGCTGATTCTACTATACAAGGAACGTGCAGCGCTAAAACTTAATCTGATGAATCTGATACTTTTTTGCTGCACACTTTTTAAGGAAAAAATTCCAGTGTAACAAAAGAACCACACAAAAAAATAATTAGAGCTAATCATTAAACTCCCATTGCGGGTGAATAAAATCATGTTTCCAATGGATTTCCATTAGAATGTTATTATATGTTATTATATGTACAGTGCAGCCACAAAATAACACAAATGTTATTTGCAAATTAGTTAATTGCCCTATGAGTTATGATCCATTTAAAAGGATACCAGATTAATAACAGGTTACTTCAATTTCTTCAGCAGTTGCCGGATAAACATAATATCTGTATCTTTCAAAGTTGAAAGGATTAGTAAAATAATTTTGTTCAGTAATTAAATTTATATTTGAACCTCATTAGTGCATCTATGTTACTTATGTATGTGTGTATAACAGTAGTCTTAATTCTCTTGTGTTCCTAAGAATTATTTATTTTATGTAACAAACTGAATGAAAGCATGGAAAGCAGGTTATCAGGGTTCAGCTTGGTTATTGATATCTTACTATTCATGCAACAGCATAGACCTCTATTTTACAGAGGATCTCCCCAACTGGCAATTGATCCCCAACTGCCTGCAAAAGCAGGACAGTGCCCAAAAACTGGGACCGTCCCGCAAGAACCAGGACTGCTGGGAACTTTGACAAATGTAATTTAGTGGAGGTTAAAGAACTCCAATGTGTATAATGGATGGGGAGATATAATTCTGCTGGAATATATTCCCATACAAAGTTTGCCACATATGTCTTAATTCTGTTAGGTAGCGCATGCCACTTTTGGTCCATAAATATGAGCCATGGGTAAATTATCTTTCTGCTGTTAAAGCAAGCATCAGGAACACATGACGTGCTTGTCTTGGCCACTGACCATTTCTGGAACCCATTTCTGCATTTTGGCACAGGGCAAGATCCACCATCCTCTGCCCTGCTGCCAATTATTATATAAATGTACCAATTTTTGAATTTATGCACAAAGTTGTATCCCAAGATAAAAATTATAGATGTTGTGTTCAGTTTCTATCTACATTTACCTAGGTATGTACGACAAAATAATTATAGTGGGAATTTATTTACAGAGACAATGTACTTCAGATGTTTACGGAATCATTTACTGAATGTTTACGTTTAAGGCATCATTGCCAATAATTTATCCTTCATCTAAGAGTGTTATTTTTACTCTACACGCACACCTAAACCTCATTTCTGACTATCAGTTCTTTTTGTTTATTATAAATTTTAAAATTAATCTTCCAGAAACAATATTATTACATTCTCAGTGGGTCATTTTTATCCTAGCCATTTCTTTTGGCATTATAGCATGCTGCAGGCTGTAGACATCAAAATTGAAAGATTGCCTAAGACCTTGTAAACCCAAGCTCCTTACAGAGTTCTCTTCATATTCCACCTAACCATGTTAATGTATACTGACATATGACTGCTACAGCCCTGCCATATAGCCTACTAGGAACTATATATATCATTAAAACATACCTTGTCCTCATATTACAGCCAATTTTCCATCTAAGTAGCTTTGTACCCTCACTAGGGTTCAGGTTTGACCTGGAGTCTCCTGGTGGTGCCTTGCTTTCCCGAGTCTCTAGGTCAGTTTCTTCTTCTTGACAGGCGAGTGGTGTTTGGCCACGCCCACTCACCCCCACCACCGACTAACTAACAGCTCCACTCCTACATGCAGCTAGCCCCGCCCCTTCACAAAGCCAATCCTCTGGAAGGGTGAGAGCTCTTGGTAGCCTACCAAGTTATAAGTTATACAGATGGTAGACAAGGGTGCAAATAGAATTAAAGGTAATAATACTAATGCACTGCAGCATTAGCACACAGGGTAGTTGCTTATAGACAAGTGCCCCATATTCTATTTACAAGGACACAGTTTCTTGTAAAAAAATCACTCACTCGTTATACTCATTTCCACACATCAAAATAAATGTAGACACGATGGGCTGCAGATTCACACATTTCTGATGGTTGGCATGGTTGGATGAACATACTTACCAACAGATTCTCTGGTTTAATATCTCTGTGGACGATATTCAAGCTGTGCAGATATTTAATGGCGCTCATTAGGTTATACAGCATTCCATTGGCGTCCCGCTCGGTGTACTTGTTAGTAGAGGTGATAGCATCAAAGAGATCTCCACCCTACGCAAGAAGTAAATAATTAAAAAAAATTCAAAGTAAGTTATCAATATTAAAAATACATAAGCCTGACGGTTTGGTGTGACGGCAAACACAAATAAATATATACGTAAATAAACATTTCTATGCACATCTTAAGACATTCTTTTTATACTTGCTTTTTTGCGTTTAAGATAAAAGTCCTACCTAAAGCTCATGCTTTCAGTCCTTGAAATACTATACAAAACAAATTTGAGATGCTCACCAAGAAGGTACAACTGCTTATAGCCTGTCCTACGGTGTGTCCCCGCTTGGGAGCATCTCAAGCGTTAGGCCTTTTGTGCCATTACAGATGTAAAATCTCCATCATCATATCAATCTGATTCTGCCCCAAGGGCAATCCAGAAACACAATGTGAGGCAAATTTCCCCTGCGCGAGCGAACCAACAACCCGAGTTGTAAATTTCAGCCCAAGAGATCCTTGAAGGTTGAAATACCATACAAAACAAATGAGATGCTTAGACTGTGAAAAATTAGACAAGTAGACTGCCACCATCGGCAGCTGTACCTAATTAATGCATTGTGGATACAAATACATTTCCCTGACTTATTACAGATTTTTCCCCATACAAGCAAGTAGAAAAAACACAAAAAGGACTGCTTATTGTTTTATGTACATATGTATTCCCTGAGATATGTATTGAGGGCTGAGATGCTGGTCCTCTGGATTCCAGGAGGCCTTTTTTTGGATGCAAAAACCAAAAATGCATCAAAACAAAATGAATCAACAAATAGTGTATATAAATACGAGGCCATGGTAAGACTCAGGGCAAAAAGAGTGAATGCCTTAGAAGGGGTATCAAGTTTGGGGTGACGACCTGGAGGATCTTGGGGTCTTGGTCAGCACTATCTGGCCAGAGGATAAGCATTTAGCCTCCTTCTTAAAACTATACATACCAAAATCATCCTGTTTGTAGCATATGTTTTGATATTTAAACTTGTGCAAATGTTCCTTTAAGGAGTACTTTCAATGCTACTTAAGACTAATTGGCTTCCACATGTGGTGAACAGCCTTTTCCTTTATGTTAAGGCATTTCTTCTAAAGTTACAGTGCGTTTAAAACTGTAATCATTAGCTTTTCTGAAAGGTATTTTAATGATGTACTATTTCCAGCTTTAGCAACTGGGTACTTTATTAGAAGAAGCTACAAGCTGCTACATTGTCTTATATGTATCCCTGTGGATACAACTGGCATGGGCATAATCCCAGTCAACTACAGATTCTGTTTAGGGATAAAACTTCCATAAAAAATTGTTCAATGTGTATAAAATAGTTTCCAGTAAACATGGAACAAATATGTAAACTTTAGGGCTGAATTAAATCAGCGCTGCTTCACATGTAGCAATATTTATGCTCCCATAACTGTCCACACTTATAGCAGCCATCTGGTGACCCTATTATTTCAACAATACTGGCATAACCTTTAAGAAGCAAATTGCAAAATGATGTAATGTTTTTGAGCTGACCACATCAGCCAAATTGTTTCTACATACAAGGTGGTAACTAAGAACCACAGGGGCACCCCTACTTAACCAAGAAACATGTCTCACAGTGCCACCTTTTCCCTCAAACAGCCTATCAGTGTCATATTTGTCCCCAAACAGCTTGCCTGTGCTATTTTTGCCCAAGCAGTTTATCTGTGACAGCTTATCTGTTGCCCCAAACAGCTTGCCTGCATATAAAACAGTTTGTCCGTGCCACCTGTGTCCCCAAACCACTTGCCTGTGCCATCTTTGCCCCAAACCGCTTGTCTGTGTCATCTTTGTCTGCAAACCTCTTGTCAGTGCCCCCAGGCAGCTTGTCTGTGCCATCTTCATCCCCAAACATCTTGTCTTTGCCGCAAACAGCCTGCCTGTGCCATTTTTGTCCTCAAACAGCCTGCCTGTGCCCTTGCTTACACTACTTACCTGCAGAAGTGGTCTTTCTTCTTCCATGCTGTGTGCATACTTGCAGCATGCAGGAAGTAGATGTGATGTCGCTTCCCTCCCCTGGATCAATCAGACACAGTGTGGAACGAGAGAGTAGAAAAGATCCTCCAATCGGATGATTTCTGTACTCTCTGTGCCGCTAGCTGCAGGTATTACCCACATCTAGCATTTTAAAGGGGCAGACAAGTGGGTGCAGGTAGAGTGGCAACCTGCGACTATGATTGTTACATCCCTGGATACATAGACATTTGCATGTGACCGGTAACAAAAGGTAATCAGTTACACATGCCGCATACTGCATGGCAGCACTTTACATGTGCTGATCAGTAATGTGTAAAATGTATATCTGTCCTGGAAATTATGGCCGATGTGGTCATCCTAACTGATGTGCATTACTCTGGTATTCATACAGTTAGAGAACCAGCCTAAGAATCCCTGAGAAGTTGACTACCTATGGCTTAGAGACTCAAACATTAAAGGATTTATTGAATATATCCTTGGATCTGGAAGACAAAAATAGCCTGTTGCATACATGTATCAGGTACCAGCTTCTGAAGCCTATATGAGTCGTACCAGCTGTTCGGATAATGGAAATGACTTGCATGTTAACCATTTATCTGTCCACTAGGTGGCATCTGTTAGCCCCCAATTTGGTCTGATGATAGTGAAGAGGAAATATTAACTTACAAATATGCAACCTTTTAGAATGCACAGTTAATGCAATGGAATCAAATTTCACCCACAACTCAGTGTTTAGTGAATAAACCCTGCTGTTGTAGACAAGCGGTGCTCAGTATTTTATCCGGAGAACCTTGGTATTGGTTGTGATAAGATAATATTCCCGTTGAAGCATTTCTAGATACTGATATGCTTGAAAAAGATACTTTGCCTGTGCATGCCCTCCGTAATTAGTGCTCTCAGACTCTAGATCAAGGATATAAAATCTAAAGTGCCCCCAAAAGGAATGCTGTTTATCTGTATCGGTATCAAACTAATTAGATTCCACCTGGTGGGGAAACAGCACCAATGTTTCTCCTTTTTTTAACATGAAAAGTAGGAGAAACATTTGATGTCACATAAAAAGCACTGATTGTGTGATAGAAGTAAATAATCTCTGCCTCTCTACCATGTCGGTAGAAAACCCACCTTGACAAGTTCCATCACAAGGTACAATTCAGTTGGCATGTCCATCTCTTCAATCAGCAGAACAATATTAGGGTGTTTCACCCTCCTCAGAATAGAAACTTCATTCTGGATCATATGTTCCTGTTAAAGAGCAGATATATAACATATAACATATATAACATAAGCGATATATTAATGTTACAATACATCAGGAGTGTCCAACGTGCGGCCCTCCAGCTGCTGCAGGACTACATTTCCCATACTCCTCAGCCTGCCCCTTAGCTGAAAGAGCATTATGGGAGATGTAGTCCTGCAGCAGCTGGAGGGCCGCACGTTGGACGCCCCTGCACTACATGCTACAATACATCTGCTTCACCAGCAATAATTCCAAGTTTGTGATGCCTATATGCATTTATACCCTGTGCAATATTTTCCAGAGAGTAAAACATAATGATGGGGCACGCCATGGATAAGCAGTTTTTTTTCCAGTAGAGTGAACTTAATAATAGCAGTTTTTTTCTTAAAAAGGCATTGTGCTGATCCATTAACTGCACCACGGCTAACACATCAATGGTGAAGAAATACATTGATCTTTCTGTTGACTCCTCAAGATATGGAAACTTACGTTGCAAGATTACTTCTTGTAGTAATTAACTTGGTTCTAAAACCAATTAACATGGTAACATTGACTTGCTTGAAAATAATTCAATCAATGGAGTCACCTGGATTCCAGTAGACGTGTTTTAATTATCATGTATCGGTATAAAAATTACCATTTTAAACAAATGAACATCATCAACTCAGTGTGCAAACTAGATGATGCATGAAAAAATGACAATGTGAGCTTGGCGTTATACATTCTGTGTGGTCAAAAACCCGAGACTCTGGGTCAAAGTTTGAGAATTATTTATTTTCTTAATTAACTTTCAGGTCCTGCTACATGTAAGAATTAAAAGTGTTTCTATTCTATTTGTCAGTAAAATTTGAGTCTCTATTTCATGTTAAATACATTTCCACTCTCCTGACTCCTACTGACTTTGGAAACAATCTTTTTCAAGCTGAAGGAAGATAATGCAATCGCCTATTCTTGCTGAACTAACTCAGCCTTTATGAAAGCATCGAACTTCCTCATGAGAACACACAGCTTTTTTAGTAATTCCGATATGAGATACTATACACAATGTTCTTCAGAAATATGTTTATTGAATGCCAGGTTTCGCCCAGTACCATATTCCAAACAAAGTTATAATCTGCAATATATATATATATATATACATACATACTGTATATAGATTCCATGTACAGATGCAGATTACAAAGCAATACCAGATGTTGTACAGGAGTATAGAATCTCAGTGTTTGTACTAATGAAAAGGAATAATATATACTGATGGTGGAGGTTGCATGGCCAGACATTGATTGTTAGAAGGGGAGATACACCTAGAATGATGTATGAGAGCCGGCTAATAAACAATTAGAAGAATTTAATCTGATCTGTTATAGCCAGACTGATGGACAGGCAAGGTGGAAAACCAGCTGTACAAGGGCAAAGAGGCCAGATAAAGTCTTGCTTGACAAGAGACAGCCATTGCTATGCTGATATGAGGAAGTTTGCTGCAGCTGGGATGTTGGGTAGGAGGACAACGGAAGCCACAATGTTGGGCATTGAACCAAAATATAGGACAGAATTCTGGTATGGTTGCACAATTATTCCTATCGTCATTAGGCCACGATCAGCTATACCCTTTATACCCTATTTTGTCTCTTATCTTGACATTTATTTTTCCTTTTGACTTAAGAAATTATAATCGTACCCAATCACAGAGGTGAAAACAGGATAAATAATCCATCAAAAGGTCCGTACGAGTCCATTGTATAGAATCGGTTTAGTCTGTAAATGATGTGACAAATGCAAGAATAAAACAATATATTCACAAACGTACCTTTCCCCTACATTTTCCTTTATTAATGATTTTCAGCGCATATTCTCTCCCAGTCGACCTAAACAGTATGACAAGGAAAACCAAATGTAATTCACCATAGTGCCATGTGACTGAGAACTAAATAAATAATACAACCACGTTAACCATCTTTCTGTGTACAGAATTCTATCAAAAATAAGTTAACGTTGAGATACGTTTCGGAGAATAATAAAAAATAATCTTACAGTATATCGAATTAGAGAAGGAGAGAGCTTGGCCACCATATATAACCTAAACCTATTTTGAATGGCTTACTATAATGCTGTACAGGATAAAATATATCTTCTTGTAAAAATATCCAGAATTTATAAGTGTTGCAGTTTTATTTATTCATTTTGATTTATAATATATTTCCAATATTTCTCCCGTAATTTCCTGTCCTGTATAGTTGATTTATGCAGCGATAGCTCAAGGGGATATTTTTTTAGGATGTGCGACCCAACTAAGCATATTATATTTGTTTTTAGTGGAGATTGTTCTGCTGTTCCGGCTTTGGTGTAATATCACCAGTATAAGCTAATGCATATATTCACAGTTTTGTTGGATAATGCATCCTACCCACTGCCTGCCACAATCTAATCATTCATATAAGTTTTATAGAACATTTGTATTTTTATATAGAGAAGGGACAGATAAAGGCATTGCTATTTTGTATACTATACAGTATCATTGTGCTACATCTTATCAAATCGAATCTTCCCTTTACAGCAGGGGAATCTTTGAACTTCTTTAGCTTGTAGATACTGGGATTCAGTTGACAATTCTAAAGGATTAATGGGTTTGTGTGCAAGTTTAAAAAAGTAATACAAAAGAAATGCGTGCAATTTATTAAAACCCAATTGCAAAGATCAGTTAAAGGTTCTGAATATCAATTTATACTGTAATATAGTGTAATATTTGCTCGAATTTTTTTGGTCTCCTTTGATGACATCATCATCATTGGGCACCATATACTACTGTGATGCAGAATAACTAATTTGCATATGGAGATGCATAGTGATGTCACAAATTACAGACCAATAAAAAAAATTGATACTTTCTCTTAACGTATACATTTTTATGTAAATATCTCATACAAAAAAATCTAACATCTCATACAAAAAACCTAACATCTCATACAAAAAACCTAACATCTCATACAAAAAATCTAACATCTCATACAAAAAAACTAACATCTCATACAAAAAAACCTAACATCTCATACAAAAAATCTAACATCTCATACAAAAAAATCTAACATCTCAAACAAAAAATCGGATATTTCATTCACAAAATCTAACATCTCATACAAAAAATCTAACATCTCATACAAAAAAATCTAACATCTCATACAAAAAACCTAACATCTCATGCAAAAAATGTAACATCTCATACAAAAAAATCTAACATCTCATACAAAAAAACTAACATCTCATACAAAAAAACCTAACATCTCATACAAAAAATCTAACATCTCATACAAAAAAATCTAACATCTCAAACAAAAAATCGGATATTTCATTCACAAAATCTAACATCTCATACAAAAAATCTAACATCTCATACAAAAAAATCTAACATCTCAAACAAAAAATCGGATATTTCATTCACAAAATCTAACATCTCATACAAAAAATCTAACATCTCATACAAAAAAATCTAACATCTCATACAAAAAACCTAACATCTCATGCAAAAAATTTAACATCTCATACAAAAAAATCTAACATCTCATACAAAAAAACTAACATCTCATACAAAAAAACCTAACATCTCATACAAAAAATCTAACATCTCATACAAAAAAATCTAACATCTCAAACAAAAAATCGGATATTTCATTCACAAAATCTAACATCTCATACAAAAAATCTAACATCTCATACAAAAAAATCTAACATCTCATACAAAAAACCTAACATCTCATACAAAAAAATCTAACATCTCATACAAAAAACCTAACATCTCATACAAAAAATCTAACATCTCATACAAAAAACCTAAAAATCTCTAGTATTCTGTAGGATTATACGTTCTGGTATGTTCTGGAAGTAATGGCAAGCAATGGGCAATTATATGTAATGTACGTAAATTATACTTTACAGAGAAGGTGAGTAAGTGGAACAGCAGAAGTGGTAGAGGTTAATGCAGTGAGGGAATTTAAACATCAATGGAATAGGCATATAGTTATCTTACATCTAAGACCAGACCAACGACTGATTAAGTGATGATGTCTATTGCATATTAAAGCATTGCTGCCTTATGCGATGTGCTTTTATATTCTCTTTATATTCTACAAACCATGTCTGTATTGACGTATTAGACAGTGCTTCATGGTTAATGTATTTTGGGCAGCAGCATTACCGAGTTCCAGGCTGTCAATCTACTGTCAAATATGCAATTAATAATTTAATATTTGAACCATGAAGCAGACCCCATTTTACCAATCACAGCCTTATCATTAATTTGGAATGGTTATCAAGTGAAAATAACTGGGTCAGTTACGTAAATTAACACAGCCCCATTCCATATAGGCTGTAATTAAGGAAAATTACTAATTACACTTAAGCAATCCCAGCAGGAAACTTACTTAAATGGCACCAGTAATTTCTCT
The DNA here is from genome assembly GCA_023333645.1 of Sceloporus occidentalis. Lineage (NCBI taxonomy): Eukaryota > Metazoa > Chordata > Lepidosauria > Squamata > Phrynosomatidae > Sceloporus > Sceloporus occidentalis. Next base: position 140,062 of record JALMGF010000068.1, read on the forward strand.
ATCTATCAAGGTTAACAATGTCTTTATTTAGAAGGTTTTTATTTAACGCTTATAAAGACTGCATAGCAATCCTGCTACCTGTGTTTCTGTACATTCTTTAACGCAAAGACCATGAAAGACCCAATCATTGCGTAGGCGGTAAATGTCATCCGTGTTAACGGGAAATGATGGAATTTAGGGTTATAGTGGAAAAGATACTTTAAGGTCTTGGCCACAAAGCTGTCACTTTTTAAGTACAGAGATTGTTTAACAATTGTACTTCCTAAAGCTTGCTAAAGGTCCCTTTTATTCTCTGTACAATGAGCAGTTCAGTCCTAAAACATTTAATGACATGACATAGAGTTTGCATTGGAACACCAAGTAGAAAGCTGGGTTATTTCAATGAAAAAGGGGACATTGTACCTTTGCACTTAGACCGCTCACCAATGACATTTATTGCTCGCTTTGTAAGGAAGATTTAAACTTACTGCTGGTCTGATGCTCCATACAGTTTTCTTTGGGAAATGCATGATGCACAGGGCTCGATATTGTGTGTTAAGTATATATTGGGCCACTATATTAATGAGCTATTTGCCTGAAAATGGCCGACCCTCCATTGGTGCATTGATTGCGGTTTTGTATGTGATGATCACAGGTGGATAGTTGTTATTGTCTTACATATTTATCAGTTATACCATAAGTAGAATTCCTAGGAGCTGTCGCTGTGCTTCACGAATAGACTATGGTCAATAAGTATATGTTATTTAAAAAAATGGGGGGGGGGGTCATCCATTAGTAGCACAGCCTATAAATTATTCAGTAAAAACAAGCAGTCCTCACATTAGACGATTTCAAACGGGTGCATAAGAGATAAGACGTGGTGTCTTGCAGAAAGAGTAACCAAACTGCTTAGCAGAACATACACCAGATCAAGTGTGCACCTTATAGAAACATACATTTTGATAGCAGATACAAAGCATCCAGTCCATCAAGTCTGACCTATGACCCATCTGTAACAGTAGTGCATTATCTGTATAATAATAATTACAATAGATGCAAATGGAGTCTAATAAAAGTAAATTGAGCTGCAAAAAGAAAATCGACCAACCTTTCTATACATTCTTTGACAATGGCAAAATTTCCATCTCCTATGGTCCGTCCTACTTTATATCGTTCTGCAATAGAGACTGGAACTTGAAATCCTTCATCTAAAATATCTGAAAGATTCAAGGAAATGTATGAGGAGTTAATGCATTCTGCACTGGGCAGCCAAACCAAACTCATATTGCTAATATGTAGTAATATTATAGTACATTCTGATTTTCTTCACTCGTTTTACCAGTTGAATTACTGAATATATCAACTACAGACACATTTCTAGTTTAAATAAATGAATATTCATGTACATTAATGTAACTTAATAAAAAATTTACAAATCAGAACACTTAAAGAGATGAAATCTATTCTTGACAATAAATTTACAAAAGTTTCCAATAAAGCTAAACAAATTAGCAATGGGAAGAAAGCATGGTGCATTCAGATTTATTTTGTTAAAAGTTGTACAGTTGTTTATGTATTTGGGGTTTTAAACCTTGTGTAGACATGTAAATGGCCACTAGATGGCAGCAAGACTTTGAGCTTTGAATTTATGTTGGACAATTCAAAAAGGGCTCCAAAGGCAACAATTTAGTTCCACAAACCTTGTCATAGAAACCAGGTATTGGTACTTGGGGGTTTATTCACTAAAGGAAGAGTTGTCAGGAGAGTTTGCAAGAGAGTTGGGGATTTCAACTCCTTGATTTCACTATATATTGTGAAGGTCCAACCTCAGTAAGCTTCTGCTGCAGGAAAAGCTTGACGGATCTTCTATAATAATCCAGCAAGAGGGGCCGAGCTCATCGTGTACACCAAATAATTCAAAACCTTCATAATGACTACCGATTGAAACCCCAACTCTCCTGTCAACTATCCCTTTCAGAAATAGACTTATATGCCTGTCTGGTTGCTTTGTGGCTGATACTTAACATACAGAATGTACAGCCAGAGATTCAACAAGATTCATGTTATTCAATGATGTTTCAAGAAACACAATAATCATGATATTTATAAAAGATTTATGCCTAATCTACCATGTTTTGCACTGTCTCTTCTAAGGACCTTATTACACGGCTAACCTTTTTTATTAGTCTGAATAGATTCTGTTCAATACCCTGCCTTCTTCATTCACCTATTAATTTTCCATAATTGTAGTCATTCATTGGTTGCTTGATTACTTCCTAAACTGTGCGATTACATGATTGGTACTTTTCTAGTACTCATTTATTGCCAACTATTACTGTAAATAGCATAAATTTACAGACTAATAAATGGGTATATATGGGAAAAAACACAATGAAATAAATGTATTAGAAAATGTATTTTAAGGATTAGGATATTTTGCTTTATCCGTTTATTATTTTGTGTTTTTAATCTATTTTATACTCATATTTATTTCTGTAGTTACTTAAATGCAAAAAAATGTCCTAGTTTGTAGTAATTTTTTTTTTTAGTTTATAAGCACTATGAACATGAACCCCTTTCTATTCAACACACAGGCAAAGTAGGACAGTTACGATATAATGACTATGTAATGGTATATAATATATATAATATATAATGGTATGTAGCCCGGGATGCCATCAAACATTTTTGGGTCCAGAATCAGCTTGTGCTCAAGCCCTTGCTCCAATCATGGCCTATCATGTTACCCTCCTAAGATGGCCCCCATGTTAAAAAGTTCACCCGCTCCCTTAATGTGTTTGAGAAAATCTGAAAGGCTCTTTCCACCTGGCCCCTAATGTTTAAATAAACCTTTCCCTCAAGCCCCAATATTAAAAAGTACAGCTCCACAACCCTGGCTCCCATGTTACATATCCCTATCCGCAGCTCAGTACATCCCATGTAATGCTATACGTACCGTCTACTAGGCCATCATTCTCATCCATGGAACCGCACACTTTGGTGGAAGCTAAGGATGTAGAAGAACCACTGTGCTGGGAGCCCTATTAATTAACAAAATATACAGTGTTCAATACGAATGCATCATAAACACAGGTCATTCATTACATAAAAATAATTGGTTTTCTCCAATTAACTCTTTGAGAAATTCTTTGAATATGAGATTTTTTTATTGAGAATAAGCAATGTAGGCACAGGCAAAAGTAGTCACCGGCTCCCATAGGCCGGATAATTAAACGCTTTGGGACCTGAGTGGTTTTTATTTCCTTTCAAACTCAGTATTGACAGATTTCTATAAAAGGGGATTGATTGAAGAAATTATTTAATGATATGATTTCAATGCATTTTTAACCCCTTAAGGACAATGGGCGGTCCCTAAAGCCATTGAAAACAATGCATTTTGAGCCCGTACAGCTTTGTCATTAAGGGGTTAAAGACTTAAGTGAAATGTGCCTGTGTTGCAAAGAAGACATATTTGATGTTTTAAATCTCAAGAGTATTAATTAACAGACCCAGGTAACCACTGTAATCCTGGCAGTCCATTCATTGGATTATTTTTGTATAAATAAAATACTCAATAATATTTGTTTTAATTCGGATACGTTTTCGTACAGTAGCTGGCCTGCAAGAACTGCATACGATAAAAACAAAAATTTGAACTGTGAAGACAAGCACAAGCTATTCCCAATGTTAGGAGTTCATCTGCATAGATATGAATATCTAAGGCCAAGCACCTTAGACAAAGTGTGATTCTGGAATTCCTTCCTAACCTGGCATATTCAGTTAAAATTGTTTGTATGAGCCGTGGCTGCAGTCATATATTACTTGCTAAATTTAGTGTCACAAAAAAAAAAAAAAGGGACTGTTCGTGCGCTCTCCCTTCTATGCCAGCAGCGCCTTAATCATGTGGTTTCCCATCCACATACAGTGTGAATATCACATATGCACTGATATATATTACTTGGTGTATATGTATTTTTTATAACACCTCTAGTCCACTTGCCTGAGACTAGCAAACCTATTAAACATATTTTGCGTCTGCATTCGTAACACTGGGAGGACTGGAACAAATCTTGCAGGCTTGTGATGTTAATATATTTAACATTTGTAAAAAAAACCCACAAATGCTGATTTTTAGCAGGGTTGCACCATGTTGATACTTTTATAGACAGCATGAGGGTTGTCGATGAAGAAATTCATTATCTGTACTTTGAACCCATCCAGAGATTAATATGTATTCCTGAGTGTTCATCAGACCTTAGTGGACTGTCTTATTAGTGTCAGGTCACTTTATATTTAGTACAGTATTAATAGTAAGCAAATATATCACATGTTAATGTGAACTTGCAATAGTTTATGGCTAACCTGCATGGAAACTACCTGTAAAGTGCAATGCTTAAAATATTGAGCAACAACAACACGTTAACCCCTTCTTCTGATGAAGGTCTCTATCCGATCTTCTTGACGCTGCTGATGCATGCATACACAAAAAAAAGTATAATACATTTCTTACAGCTGGGGATGCTTTAAATCTCTTTGTAATTTTATCAATTTAATGTACAGTGAAATTAATATGAAGAGCGTGTTATAGTAAATAAGGGGTACACTAATAATGCAGCTGTCAAGAATTCTGCATAATAACACGCCACGGCTATCCTGTAGCACCACTTATACTTTAGAACTGCCTTAATTATGGTGCCTGTCACTGTTTTCATGCAACATAAGGCATGCAGCATGGCAGGCATGGATGGCTCGGAGTGACTGCACGCTCATTATTCTATGCTGAGAGACCACAGCCAAATGACACTGGAAATAGTTATCCTTTTGGAGTATGAGCTTTTTTTAGACAGTATCTAAATTCTATTTATATACGGTATGGTCGCTGAAACATGTCTTCCAACGTTTCTACTGGTCAAAGAGGGGCACTTGTTTTAGGGGTCGTCTGGTTAGATGTGGGGCCCGGGCTTTTTCCGTGACTTTGTGGTGTATTGATAGTTGTGTATGAAAATGAGTAAGAGATGTAGAAGAAGAATTTGACGTCTAAATCACTTCTTTATACAGGTTTAGACAAGAGCAACAGCGATGGAGGACAGAGTGATTTGGGTCCAAAAGGGGCACTGTCCCTTTTATATTACTCAGTATGCTTTTTAATAAAGGAATACAGGATTTCAAATAAAAATGAAATGTTTAAAATTAATCTATTTCAGATGCACGTCAACATTTTACTGCCAACCCCGATGCTAACTTCTCTAATCATAATGACATATTTTGTTTACGTTCAGCTCAGACTTATATTTTTCCTTTGGTGGCAGCTTGATATGATGACTTACCGTTCCAGCCAAAATTTCCAAGAGATTTCATTCTTTGTGGCTTAACCTATGATCCCCTGTGGATGCATTTTAGCTGGGTCACATGACCTCTACAACCTGGTTTGTTTGAGTGGCAGATTTGAACAGTTGCCATCAACATAATCAAGATATGCGGCAGCCTGTGTGTGCATGGGGCATCCGTGATTATACATAGTAACATAGAATTGAACGTCGGATAAGAACCATTCGTCCCATCTAGCCTGCCTGTTTTCCTGTTTTTCTTGATATAAAGACCTTTATCAGTCTTTGGCCTCTTCTTAAATTCAGGACAGCTATGTGCCTATCCCATGCATGCTTTAATACCCTCACTTTATTAGCCTCTACCACTTTTGCTGGGAGGCTGTTTCACTTATCTACCACCCCCTCCGTAAAATAAAACAGAGGGCAAACCAACAAAACCAAAAACAAGGTGGCCAGTACCGTACGTCTTGGTCTCTTCTTAGGCTGAATAGGGCAGAATTTATCAACTGTTTTTCACTTACCTTTTTCTTAAGTTCCATCAAGTTCCATCTTGTTGTCAATGAAAGCAAAACACTAAGGGAACTCCGAGTTGAGATCCCAAGTTGAATCTCCATTGATGTTACAATTGATGTTAGGGAGAATGCTTTTTTTTATATATATAAGTTGTTCTTGCGGTACACCAAACTGGAGCCCTGAAACTTGGGGCTTTATGAATAAACCCCACAGCTATGATGTAGGCATTTTTAATACTGCATTATTTTAGATTACAAGCCCATTGATAAACAAAGTAGAAATGAAAAAAAAAAAACAACTACATTTCAAATGAAAATGTGCACCATTTGGGGAATATTAAAAATCTATTTTATGTTTATAAACAGGTTTGCTCAGAGGCTGAAGATTTTTTTTATGGTTTAGGATAAAATTGTTATGGCTTGAAATGTAATTCTCGGGTTTCAAGAAAATTGCAAGAGCACTAAACCAGTCAGCATTTGAATAAAAAAATTGGAATTCCGATCACTTGTTACTGAAAACGAATATCCAACTGCCTGGCAGCGTCATTAAAATATACCATCATTTTGTGGTAATGGATTAATGAAAATGAATGTGCGTGTCTTGTATGGGAAATTTGCATTTGAATTGCAGGGAAATAATTGCTTTGAATGTCAGTTTTGTTTTTCGGAATAAATTGAGAGAAAAATTGGAACTTAAAATCTGGGTTTTGTTACTGTGAGTAGAAAATGTACTAAAGTGTGAACGAGAAAACAGGAAGGTAGTGTCTTCTAAGGCACTAAGCTCTAAGGTAAGTGGATAGAAAAAGGATAGCGCATACATAGAGAATATATTAAGCAAACAAACAAAAAACGTCAAGGTATATGGGTAGAGAGTAGATGGGGTATGGAACGGAGTGGGCAATGCCACGTAGGCTCCAGAGAGATTAAATACATTTCTCCAAAACTCATTGTATCTATACTACATATACAATTATTCAACTCTTCAACTATTGTTTTTGTGGAGCTTATGTAATGACGTTCAGAGTTATTATTTATATGTGCATTATATCACATTATAAAGAAGGAATTACATATGTTTCCCATCTTGGTTTTAATTGTACAATAAAACACCAGCTAAGGAGAACATACTGATTTATATATTTTTATTTTTGATTGTGAAATTTTCTTAATATTTGAAAAAGAAAAACCTAAAAATCACAGTTTCATACTTTATTTTTCCCTGTTTTTGATGCCAACACCGTTTAGGCAAATTAGTCTGAAAGGTTACACGGGGCGATCTTTACAGATGCATCTTTAACATTTTTGTCCAGAATTTTTCCCCCTTTGCCTCCCCCAAGTCTTTGAGTTTGCCCAAGTGTTAGCAACAAATTGAACTATCTCATATGGATGAAATATAATGAATATATTATGTCAAATAAATAGGAATAGCTATGTATTTCCTGAAGGTCCACTGTTCTGGAGTTCCCCTAGAGTCCCACAATAACAAAAACACAATAAATATTTCCCATTCGCCTTTATTGTTTCATATTATTCAATCATTTGAAATTGTAACAAAACAACAATTTTGATGACAAAAGCAGATGCCATTACATGTTGTTATAACGAGAACATCCTACAAATGAAGTAAGACATTGGAACATTGGGGTCTATATACAGAGTGCCTACAAGATAAACATATTTTATCAGCCAGAAGTAGAAATGGATCATCCTGGGGTTTAGGACATGACATTTTGCTTTAAGTTATGGGTGTCTTTTCTTCAGATTGGGCCTCTTCACCTTCCTTTGCAAACAGTTGTCTATAAAAAGGTATTAACAACTTCTGTGCTCTGTGTTCTCTAATAGAGCAATGCCAATTTGTGTTATATCTATACTGATGGTCCTCCAATGGTGGGATTATCACTTATAACCTAAGATAACCTTTATGTCATTTGTTAATGTTATAATAATATATTTAATTTAAACCTACATTTCTCAATTATATTCTTATGTATATTGAAATACTGAGATTTAAGAGTCTATAATTATAAGAACAGCTATTCTATGCAAGGTTAGCCCTAGAGATTCTAGAAGCCCAGGAAAATGTTTCTAGCATTTGCTTTCTCCATGTTGAGGGTCCATACCAGCTCTGTACCCTAGGCAGTTGCCTAATTTGCCTCTATGGTAGGGCCAGCCTTATTCCACTTCATTAAAATTTTGATTTCAACGACTACCTAATTTACTTTGTAAAATTCACACTCCTTAAGATATTTGTTCTTATGGTCTTAAGGGTGTAATATCGAGGTCTATAAAACAAAGTAAAAATTACAAGCATCACAAAATCATTTTTTTTGCCTTGCAGCAAATAACATTTACTTTGGCTTCCACTTTAAGCCTGTGAGCAGATGTTGTTGATTCTAACTATACTATTAGTTATAATGTAATTATGTGATAAGGGTGACATGATCCCCAAGAACAAAGTTGCAAAATAGTTTTTCACTTGTTCACAGCTTTATGCACAGATTCCAATTTAGTTGATGATTAGTAAGCCTCTTTGCCTGTTTTGTTCAAAATTGTTATTATCTGAGCCGTTATATTAATTGCAAAAAAAAATTACAGTTGAAAAAGGTGTCCAACCATAAGCTTTTAGAAAAGAGTCGTACTATTAAGTGAAAAAGCCATAGACCAGGATCTTTAAAAAACTGATTGTCTCAGTATACTCACTTATATGTGATTCTAGATCACTAGGTATACCCAAAGCCAGCCCTGGATGTCGACTACTTTTATATATACCAGAGACAGGTATCTTTAAACTAATTTACTTATTATAAATTATAATTGATGACACTTGTTGTGTTTTGTTTATGCTAACCCATTTTTAGAACTTGTTCTCCATGCATAGTGGATTCACTATTACTTTGGTATATATCAGAATATTACAGATCTCTAGCTATACGAATTACAAGTCATCATTTTATATCTGTGCGTGTGCACATGAGAATATACATGACATTAGCAATAAATATTGGTTTACTATGTATGCTTTGGTGTATATGGTGGGTACATCCAACTGCATATTCATAAACTCAAATGACTGCTAATCTCCATGACCTCATTGCAGAACAAAAAAACATTCCTGAGGTATAAGCATAAAAGTGAGAATAATTTTCCATATACCAGAGACAGGTATCATGCTTTATAGATTGTAACATTTAATTATAGCACTATATTTCCTTATTTAACAATGCCACATTCAAGAACTGGTCCAAGAGAGAACAGAATAAAATGGCCGGCCTAGATTTATCAGACATGTGAAAAAATATTCTGCTGCAGAATTACAGAAAAGCATGATAGGCTCCAAACTCTTTATTAGTCCATAAATTGTATTATTAATCTGATCTGTCTGCATTAAGAGAATGCATTAAAAAGGTTTAATGAGAGAATAAAGCTGGACCGGAGATGGCATCATTTTAGAGACATTAAGAGGGATATTTTGATAGGATGACATTAATCGAAGACCCAGGAGGATGATGAATGAGATGCTAAACAAAATGATAGTTTATTTAAGGTTAATATTCCTCTTCCTGCAATACAGGATAAGGTGTGTTGCCATATAAGAAACTATTTACAGCTAATACTTGCAAAGAAGCCAACTGGTGATGCAATCAAAAAAACATTTTATGGGCAATCATGGCAAGTGGCTGATTACAAAACACACTTGGTTTGGCAAATATTTTATAAATGAAGGTTAATAATACTTTTTTTTTTAGTACTGTGTTTTGACAATAGAACATTTGGGATCTGACAGTTCTGTCTTTAATTTGTATATTTTATAGATATCTCAGTAGGTGTGGGCACTTTAATTTACATTTTACAGATGCTACACCCCTATAGCTGAATACATTTTTTTGACATTTACTTTTAATCACTTGTTTTATGGTAAGAGCATCGAAACGTACTTTTGTGGAACAAAACAAGGTTAGCACAAACTGAGAAATCTAGGCCTTTATTTTTGTATTTCATGATCATTTTACAATAATAGTTTGAGTAAAATGATTACAGAAAGATTGCCAAAATACGTCCAGAAAGACTTTGTAGGTTGTTCATTAAAATGGATATAAGCAAAAAACTTTAAATCTGCATGAATTGTACAGTTGCATGTGCTTCCAATTTGTCATATATATATATATATATATATATATATATATATGAAAAAAAACACGTATAAGTAGCTGTCCACAAATTAATGAACAATGATTCTCAGATAGAATTTGGTTGCTGACATTCATGGAAGGTATAGTTCAGCAGCTTCTGCAATGCTATAAATTGACTACAGCCAACATGTAACCAGGCTGTCCTTAAAGAGGAAATGTCGCATTATAGATTATCCGAGATCTATATTATTTGCACGCCCACATACATCTTTCATGTATTTCTTCACTTACGTATAATAATAAATACTTTTTATTATTGTTATTATTCTGTTGTGTAATATGTGAAAGCTGGCAAGCTGCTGATGCATCATATTTTAAATAGCTTCCTAGCTATAATATATTCATAATTACAGTGGTACTAAAAGAATGGAAATAAAGCACTGAAAATGTATGTGCTGTCTTCTAAAACAATGGAAAAATAATAGTAAGAATCGTATAACTTCCTTTTTGGCCCGATAGCTGAAGTGTTGTTAGGGATCATGGGGAATCGATTGAAATTTGCATATAAAACAGTTACAGTTTTACAGGTTGTGTAGGCGAGTGACGCCTGAACATCCTAAAAACAAAGCTTAAAAAATAACAGGTTGTAGATGGTTTTCAGTGGAGGGTCGAATTCTGGTTTTATCTCAAATGTGACAGTTCCTCTTTACAAGCAACATACATATGGTAACGTATACATAAAAACTTTATTGAATCCAACAATCAACATCGATGAAGCATTTTCATAACTGTGCAACATCACACGTTCTCTTTAGCAATACAGCAACAATAATTTCAACATGCCCCACAACATACCTTATGACACACATATACATATATTTCCTCTAAAGGGGAACCATCATGAAGACTGTACAAAGACATATATTACTCAACAGTGAATCACAGGGTCCCAAATAAACACCTTTTTCGTATTAAAATCTACCAAAGCTCTTCTTTTTTGTGACATTATTTGTTTCCCTATTTCCCTTTGTGAAGAGCCCAGAAACTGGGCACCTCGTTAAGGAAATATCAATCTCTCTCCCATTATATAGTAAACATGAGTCATTTTCCACTTCATAGGGGTCATTGCAACAACACAAAAAAGGAATTGGTGATATTGCCCCAATTTTCACAGGAGATGCACTTTAGAAGGCTATATCATAGATGAGATATTTTTTGGAACCCTGTGAATCGCCAGTAAGGCAAGATAAGTATGAACTTTCATATCTCGTCTTTATAGAATCTATGACCCCCTTTAAACATTAAAAAACAATATAGCTCAAATAAGCAATGGAAAGTCTCTTGACGACAACAATTGTGTTAATGGTTCATTTTCAAAAAAACATACATATTTTAGAGTAAAGATTTGAGAGTTTGGGGTATGCGTGATTACCTCTAACAAAAGTGTAGTCTGCCCAGACACCGCTCATTTTTATATGTAAATCAGTACCTTCATTTTTTTAAATGTTTTCTTTATTAATATTATTATTCATTAGCATTTTTATCTTCTCTATTTCTTAATCAGGATTTCTTAATAGATATCACGTATCATAATTTGAGACCTGGTGTATCAGATGGGGAATTTTTAACAACTTTTTGATAAAGATGATTAGTAATGAGTAAATAGATTGAAATACTTTGGTGGTACTTTGGTTCATTCATAATACCAGATTTCTCACACAATCAATGTTGGAAAATAAAGCTAGTCTGTATGGGATGTTTGAAGTAGATTCAAAACATGCAGATAATGGGTAGGAGCCCAACAGCCCCATTCCACTATATATTTCCATGGTGTCCCTATATAAATGACCCTTAAATTCAGGGTTGGGTGGCAATGATAAGGCAGTCCTGATACTTTGAGGCTGGATGATGGCTGGATATGAGAAGCCGCATGTTCCATTTTAACGTGGAGCGTGGCTGGGCATATCCAGCTGGCTACTGCACACCGGAGCACCCAATCTGCCACTGGAAGCCAGACGGCCATTTCAGGCCTGCTCAGATCTCCGGACCTGCACAGAATGAGGTCCTTTGTTTAACATGGCTGTTTACCAGCGTTTTTACCAAACAAGCTAAATACCTCGTTAAAGGAACCAGATGGAAGTTTATTGAGTATTTGGTTAAATATGCTGATTTGCAGATTGGTTTTTTTGCATTAAGAATGGTGGCAGGACAGACTACATGGGATCAGGGACATTCATTCCTGCTTAGGAGGGGAGCAAAAGGGCAAGGAGTTTATGAGTTTAAAAAAAACAAAAAACCAACAACCATGTACAAATATTACAGTTACTTGAGCAATTAAGCAATTTTTATGTCTTATCTGGAAATTAATGCCACCCTCCTGGGCAGGACTGTGCATCCCTAATGTAAAGGTTGTCAGGCCTCTCTTGTAGAAGACAAAAGTGAGCAAAAAGGACCGTTTAATGCAATCAAGTAAAGGCAGAGCTATTTAGTTTACATTCATTGGGGATTTATATTAACCAGTGGTAAATGGATCAGGAAAGTTTAACTCCAAGGTCCACTGGAGGTCCATGTGGGAGCATAAAACAGGTGGAACGTGTCCATAAGTTATAGCTATATGCACTTGATGACGTGATTCTAGCCCCTATTGTCATAAAACAAGGGCAGATATTAGGCAGAATGAATGGAAAGGGCCAAACACCACTCCACCCCACCAGTAAATCAGTTGAAATACCTAGGGCTTTCAGGGCAAATCCAGAGAGTTCCCATGTACGATGATAAAAGACTGCCGCTTATACATGATTATACATGATTAGATGGAGTTTATTTATGAAGTAGTACAGTGTCTCATTTAAAACAGCACAGAAGAATCACTGATTAGTCCATTTTCACCTACAGCTAAGCATGACGGGCCAGCTTAGTTAGTAGGTTACAATTAACTTATTCTGACAATCCTTAGGTTATAGCAAAGAAATTAGTGAACCACGAAGATGCAAAAGCTGCAGGGTCGGTCCGTGTAACGTGGGGTGGATGAAGGGGTTATCTGCCTGTCTGGAAAAAGAGGATTGTGTTTGTCCATTTAGGAATATCCAGAGAATTGGCCCTTTATAACTAATTGAAATAGTTCATACAAGGGAAGCACTACACTTTGGTAAAAACATTTTTTGGGGAAAAATCATGGCCAGATCATATGGAGTAATTGCAAAATACTGTGTGGCAAAATGTAAAAGAGCGAATTAAGATTCCTGGTTGTGACGAAACCTGGATTTTATCTGAATTAAAACTCCTAGCTACTAGCTTTTACATTTCCATGGGGTATTTTTATATCCAAACTGTAGTAAAGTAGATTTTAGCTAATCATAAACGTCATATTAAATAACACCACTCGTTCTCTAGCGATATGGATTATATATATAGAATATTACAATTCTTTTGTGCTTTTGCGGTAAAAAAGTGTGACTTTACTTCTGAGTAAAAGTTAAGCAAAGTCAGTTATAAAATGAGTTAACAATGTTGTCTTTAAGAAAGGACAAAAGTGACAGAGGAAACGGACATGGGTCTGATGAAAACATAGTGTGATAACTGCTGGAATTACTCTATTCTATGCAGAGTTTTTTCCATGATAGTAATATTAGCAACCAAACTATCTTTTCTGTAAAATATGATGTCCTAGAACCACAATAACTGCAGTATGCTGCATGACTTACTACGGGCCAAATCTTTTATTTAATTACACTGGGAAAGAGCCCAGGCATTACCTATTTCTAAAGCAGACTGCAGTATAATCATTATGACATCATTTTTGGGAATCTTTATTCAATGTAAATTTCCTAGTTTTTTTTTCCAAGCAGACATTTTCTTTTTTTTTTTTATACCCTAAATTGATAAGGCTTACTTAAACACCCCTTCATTCCTCCCATAATTAAGACATGGACCTGATGCAGCTTTTGCTCTTCTTCTTTTGTCGATGGTTAAATTAGTTACATTAAAACTGTCACCGATTCACAAACCAGAAACAATGCTCCATTTCTTGTTTAAACTGAGTCTCCTACTGAATCCAAATCATCCGAAGACAGGTGACGATACAGGTCCTGTAAGATGAAGTGTATTATAGATTTGTTCACCTGTTATTTTTAATGCTTTAGTTTTTTCACATTTTTTTTAACTTAAATTGCAGTTTGAAGAAAATTGACATAAACAAGGACACAGAAGACTTTTTTCTCTTTTCATTCTAGACAGTACTAAACATTCTAAAAGCCGTAATGATCACAGCTTAACAAAGAGACCAACATACAGAAGAACATCAAGATTTTGTGTTATATTACCTAATGTCAACCTGGCTACCAAAGCATTCAGTATACATGCTGGTCTTTCTTATTCAGTTGTCATAATTGGTTTACTTTTGATCAATACATTTTAACCCGAGCACCAAATAACCTAGCTGAATTACTTTAATTTCTATTAAGACAGAATTTTCAAAGGGTAAGTTGGATTGTTAGTTATTGAATTAACCTGCATTTGTCAGCAATACATTGTTTTTCATAGACACAGTGAATAACTGTTTCCACGATCTATGACATCAGGCTGGCCCAATATGCAAATGCTTTGCAACATTTATTTGCATCTGGAGTTTTTTAATGTTTCAAGTCCATAGTTGCATTAATTTAATTATATATAAGTGTTTTATTTATGTTTGATACTCATTTTCTTATATGCCACACATGGGCTATATATGTTTCCAATAAAATATTTATTATTTTTGTTGTAGACAATATGCCAAATACTATGAAATATACCAAGAACAATTAACGGTAGCTAAAAATTAGTATTCCACAAAGCAAGAAGCTATTACCGGGGATCATGGATAGACAAAGCGTATAAGGACACAAGGTTTGTGAAGATCCATAGAACATCACTAAATTGTCCACCACACACACCAATAAATGTCCACCATGAGCAATGTTCCTACACCTGCTGGGGATTCTAGACAAGCGATAAAAATGAGTGGTGAATACTGGGGCTCTGGGGGCCTGACTCTGTCCGCTCCTGTTTCATTTGTGATGTAATAGGGGATAGCTCAACCTAGTTCAAGCACCCATAGGAAAACTTCTGGAAAGTTCTCAGGAATGAAATGCAGAGAGTTATTATTTTGTAACTATAAACAGGCATTGGTGAAGGTTTGCTGACATCATCCCGACTGTATTTGCAGGCTGTCCTCAACTACTGGTTACAATCATCAAATGGCAGGAGCAGGGTCCTCTCCTTCTCCTTCTGTACCAGTATGTGTTAATGTGTGTTAATCTTACTGGCAAATTGTGTATTGTCAATTTTAATGTCATTATTCATTTTCACTGTCCCCTGTTGTAATAGCGATACGGTATCTGCTGCTGCTCTAAAATAAGACAGATCCTGTAGATAAATGAGCGTACTGAAAAGGACGCTAGTCCGATATATAATTCCAGTTCTGTTTAATATGCATAACACATCATTACTGGTCATGAAAAGGTTGACTACAGAGGAAAAAAAAGATCACAGGACCAATTATTTCATCTCCATACTTTCCAAGTGCCTGTAATTACTATAGTCCATTAAGGAAAGCACAGTTATGCTAAAGGTTACAATTTATGCTGAATTTCCTAATTGTTTAGAAGTCTCGACATACATATCTGTCATTAAAACAACCCTAGCATCAAAGTGTGGCACAAAGATTTTTTTCCAAATCTGTTTTTCTACATGTCAAAACAAGCAGGCTGGCAAACGAGACTTTCCTCAACTGAAGCTGGAAAGATAAACCATGGATAGAAAAAAAAACTGGGCCATGCGCTCTTAACTAAAGGAAATGTATTTTCGGTATTAGCTCCTGTTGCTTAGCAACCTTGCAAAAAAAAACACAAGCGGGATTGCATATACATCCGTGTGTTTGGTGTCACATTTAGAAAATGAAGGCAGACTGTATAGAACCCTGATATCAATTAAATGCATACAGTGCAATGTATTACGCTACATATAATATACTGATGACCTCTTGTCCTAATATACATAAAAGATACATTAAATGATGGATCAGCTCACTGTAGCCTATAACATTCTCACTTTATGTGACAAGTAATCAGCGACACTGACTTCCTCTTTAAGAAACATGTTTGTAGAACTTTCCCATAAGGAAATCAAGAATTTAGTGAGTGAAACATGTAGATAGAAAGGTTTGTATAAAGTAAGTAAAATGGAAAACAATCTTGGCTACCCACAATAAAATAGGTCTTATTCATAAGGCTCAAGGGACTGTATTATTAATTCTTGTTATTGCGAACCAGAATACTCTTGTTTGTGATTTTCAAAACAGATATCGAAAAAGAAGATATGAGACAGGGAAACAGAAAAATAAATAAATAAATCATGATTCATATGATAGCACAAACTCCAGGCAGAGAACACAATAAGGCTGCATTACTAATTTATTCCTTTGTCTCTAGTGAACTGACAGAATTTAGTGTCTTAAAATGCTAAATGTAGGGTATTCATTTGGTATCTGGGTAGACTGTGACTATGTGGAGTGACCAGCAGAGGGAGGGCTACACAATTCCTGGGTAGACTGTGGCTATGTGGAGTGACCAGCAGAGGGAGGGCTACACAATTCCTAGGTAGACTGTGACTATGTGGAGTGACCAGCAGAGGGAGTGCTACACGATTCCTGGGTAGACTGTGACTATGTGGAGTGACCAGCAGAGGGAGTGCTACACGATTCCTGGGTAGACTGTGGCTATGTGGAGTGACCAGCAGAGGGAGTGCTACACAATTCCTGGGTAGACTGTGACTATGTGGAGTGGCCAGCAGAGGGAGTGCTACACAATTCCTGGGTAGACTGTGACTATGTGAAGTGACCAGCAGAGGGAGGGCTACACAATTCCTGGGTAGACTGTGACTAAGTGGAGTGACCAGCAGAGGGAGGGCTACACAATTCCTGGGTAGACTGTGACTATGAGGAGTGACCAGCAGAGGGAGTGCTACACAATTCCTGTGTAGACTGTGATTATGTGGAGTGACCAGCAGAGGGAGGGCTACACAATTCCTGGGTAGACTGTGACTAAGTGGAGTGACCAGCAGAGGGAGGGCTACACAATTCCTGGGTAGACTGTGACTATGAGGAGTGACCAGCAGAGGGAGTGCTACACAATTCCTGTGTAGACTGTGATTATGTGGAGTGACCAGCAGAGGGAGGGCTACATAATTCCTGGGTAGACTGTGACTATGTGGAGTGATCCGCACAGGGAGTGCTACATGATTCCTGGGTAGACTGTGACTATGTGGAGTGACCAGCAGAGGGAGTGCTACACAATTCCTGGGTAGACTGTGACTATGTGGAGTGACCAAGTGACCAGCAGAGGGAGGGCTACACAATTCCTGGGTAGACTGTGACTATGTGGAGTGACCAGCAGAGGGAGTGCTACACGATTCCTGGGTAGACTGTGACTATGTGGAGTGACCAGCAGAGGGAGTGCTACACAATTCCTAGGTGCACTGTGACTATGTGGAGTGACCAGTAGTGCTACATAATTTAAAATCATTTAACAAAATGCAAAGAAAAATCTAAACCAAATTAATATTTATTTGCCTTTGCCTTCAAAACAGCATCAATTCTTCTAGGTACACCAAGTCTGGTATATAGTTAGATGTATGATTAAACAATTATACCAAAGAGGTGCTAATGAGCACCAATTTATTATGTAGGTCGAACCACAACCATTAACTGAAAAAGCTTTTTTCCACACTTGCCTAAAACAGTTTTACCCTGGCTCATACTCTAATAGGGTAAGCGATCTCTCTATTCCATATCTCTTTTCTATCCAAGAAACTGAATCTACAACACAATCAGGTTTCATCATCATATTACTACTGTCATCAGCTTTAGTTGAGCGCAACTGCTTTGTCCTCAAGGTATATCTAAAACATATAGAAGCTGTGATTTCATATTCCATCTGAGCTGGTGAACGGCAGCTAGTTGATAAAAAAGGAGGTGTGACTGGTAGAGCTGGCTATGATGGTGGTTGGGTCTCTCTGGGCTCAAAAGCCAACAGTACCCATGGGGGCTACAGGATGATTACATTATGGGTTATAGTTTACATTCACAAGGGAGGGTATCTTGGCTATGTCTTAGTCATGAGACTTACAAGGCTCGTGGCCACAAATGTGTAAGTCAAGCTGTGAAGATTACCCTATCTCCTAGAGTAGTGAAACCTTAAGAGGCAAGGGGCTATAATTGTCCAGGGGCATTAATTCCAACACCAGCAGCTTCTGTTGAAAAAAAACTAGCTGTAATGCAGAAATGTAAAGTTGTGATTTTGTTTTCCATGTTAGCCCTTCTCCTAGAAGAATTGTAGCCGGATCATTGCCCTTCATATTGCATCACTAAAGCAAAAGGATTCACATTTTTTCCACAGCTTTTTGGTAGCTTGGTCTAATACAGTGAATGTAACAAAATGGTATGACCATACAGATGTTTGATATTTAAACACATATGTGGTTTAAGGGTCCATGGAGTCTTAACCATGCCACACTTTAACTAAATTGTTTTAATGGAATTGAGTCAAACACTGGCACAAGATTATTTTAGTTATGGCACCTAGAGTTGTATTTAAAGCTAAGATTTCAAACGGCTGTAGGGTTCAATAAATATACATATATCAAAGTATTCTGTTGCGAGAGGCTGATTCATACAAAACATCAATGAAACATTTTATACTCCAGGCACTCGGTTTGCAAAATATATCTTTGGAAATACTTAGTTTTACTATAAGCATTGGAAGGTAGGATTCCACTGTCACAAACTGTTGCATCTAAACTTGCACCTGCCTAAAGGGTGGTTTAAACCAAGGTAGCTGATGTTGTAAGGTAAGTGTTGTAAACATGTTTATGATAGTTATTTTGTAAACTTATAGATTGTAAACTGGTTTAACTGGTTATGTCCTTTTTACCCATTGTACAACGCTGCAGAATATGATGACGCTTTACAAATCAATAAATAATAATAATACATTAAAATAAAATACTTAATGTATTGCCCCTGCTAGTGTAGCATAGAAAGCTTGGTAATGGTACTGTGAGTGGGAAACTTTGTAACATCTCGTTGTAGAAGTAGATTGTACTTGAATGATGTCATTAAGCAAAGTACATTCTGGGTCTCCCCTCAAATTCATTACAGGCTGCTCATAGGGTGAAGGAAAGTAGAATTCATGGGAGATCAGTTAATTTCCAACCCACATCTGGCCCACTCTGTCCCCGCATTGCAATCAATTACTCATCAATGGAAAGGGTGTTAAAGCTACTAGAACTCAAAAATTAACCTTGAAAAATATTGTCTTCAATTAGCATTAGCATTAGTATTTTGAGAAAAAAGATAAGATGGCTAATATACTCATCAGTAATCGATTCAACCCACACCACACATACCGAGCAATGACCTCTCAAACTCACAGTTAGCAAGCGTAACTCAAAATCAAAGTCTGGCAAGCAATATTTTCAATCACAGTGCATCCGAGCAGATTAATGCAAACCTGTGGACAGCCAATTAAGATAAAAGTAACCGAAAAAATACGTTCATTTAAGTTGAACTAGTCTTAAAAAGCTGTAGAGACCCCCTTTGCCTTAATCAACAGCAGCAAAAAAAGAGATTTAAATCAAAAAATACGGCCACCCTTGCTGTTCATATTTCTAATTTTACAAACGATATTAAAACATTAATACATTTTGGTTCAAATAGAGTCTTTGTAAATCTTGAACACATTATTTTAGCCCACATTTACAAGTTTTCCATGCAATTACAAAGAGAAATAAATGTAATAACCTAACATCAGTTTGAAGTAAAATAATTTAACAAAGACATGTTAATGGATGTA
Source organism: Sceloporus occidentalis (assembly GCA_023333645.1). Lineage (NCBI taxonomy): Eukaryota > Metazoa > Chordata > Lepidosauria > Squamata > Phrynosomatidae > Sceloporus > Sceloporus occidentalis. Next base: position 159,900 of record JALMGF010000068.1, read on the forward strand.
AAAAAAAAAAAAGGACCACCGAATACATTTTCAAAAAATGCATAAATTAAGGCACAAGATATTAAATAGCTTAATTTAATATCATAATGCACAAGCAATGGTGCCCAGAGCTGTAAATGGGGATTTCATGTTGGTTTCATATTAAATGTATATTGAATGTACAAAAAGATATTACTGAACTCTTATAAAGAAGAGCCCAAAAAAGTTCTAGTATAACCAAAATATCCCACTTGTTAACATAGTAATTAAACAAAATCACTTAAATTATACATTCAAGCATAATTAGTTTAGTGTGTTTTATGTATTACTTGGGTGGCCTGGATTTAATTAATTTTAATAATCCTAATACCATAGTTGCAAGGGTTCAATTTGAAAACAATTTTAGTGTCAGATTCTTTTTTTTTTTTATCCCTCTTTTATATGGCCTTTATTGATTTCCAGAATTTCTGTCAAAAATGTAACAAGAATCAGTTGAATGAACCATTTAAAATATTTTATTGTACAGCTTACCAGAATTTTAAAAATATTACCTGAGTTTCGATCAATCACAAAAATTCACTTACTTGTTCCCCGCTCCTCCTCCTCCTTCACGTTCCCATGGTCTTCTTTCTTCTCCGTTGACCCACTTCTCCTAGTGATCCCCTGTACTACCCATGTCTTCTGGAGCACTTCATCATCATGACAGAGTCTGACGAGGAAGGTCTGTAGGAGGCCAGAGTGATGCAGAGGATCACTGGGAGAAGCGGATCAACATAGAAGAAAGAACGAAGACACGTAGAACAGGAGGAAGGAGAAGAAGCTCAGAACAAGAAGTGGAACCGTGGAGAGACATTGAGAGAGAGCGTGACAGAAAGTGAGTGACAACTAGTTTTGCTTTTGAATAACAAAAAATTTGTTGGAATTTCTTTAGGTCCATGTGCACAAGACTAATATAAACTTGCATACACACTCACTGATTCACGTACACATGGATCCAACTCCTAGCTGATTTCATTAACCAGAAATGCTGTTCAAAATAACTATTTTTACAATTATTGCTTTAGAGCATGTAATTATGAACATGAGGTTTCAGTCTCCAGGCTGGATTCTTTAATGTCACCTAGTTTTTTCAGATACAAAAACGTGTCTACAATGGATGGTCAGCTAACATCAGAATTGTTCCTGGTGATTGCTTTCGGCATATATATGTAATCTTGAAACTGGGTTACCTCTGTACCATTTGTATGCACGCAAGTCTGAGCGACTTCAAACAAAATTCTTAGACGTTCAATGGGTTAGTTGGTGCTTTGGGCTAAAACCAACCGAATATAAAAAAGAGAGCAAAAAAGAGCATGTATTTCTTCTTCTCTAAAAATCTAATAATTCTAGTTTGTCAGTTTGGCCAGTGGGCAATACAAAGAGCTTTATATAAACTAGAGAAATATAAAATGGGCTAGTGTGATCTAGTATCAAAAATACATTTCAAAATAATTGGGGTCCTCAGAACCCCATAAACCCCACACAGACACACAAGATCAGCACATGCTCCTCTCTGGCCTCCAAGGGTTTTGATGGCCCTTGATGTATCTTTGGTATAACACTGGGCAATGAAAAGTGGGAGAACTGGCCAAAATGGCACAGATGTTGAGCCATCTCCCCTTTGCAGACACATTGATCATGGTATGTTTTGGGGGCATTGTTTACCTAATTTCCATACTTTAGACCAGTGATGGAAAACCTATGGCATGCGTGCACGGCCAGGGCCAACTGACCATTTTTTAAAATGGGCCTAAAATACACTGCTTCCTTACAAAGCGTGTCGGCTATTGATGGCGAGTGCAGGAATATGATGTCACATCCCAGTCCACAGCACTGAACCCATGCGCACAGCGATGAGGCGCTGGAACAGACCTCACGCTCCCACTACAGGAACTAAGAAACATAAGAGATGTGGAGAAGGAGGAGTGATAGTAAGAAAATGGAGAGAGAAAGATTAAAAAGAGAAAGATAAAGGGAAGATTTAGAGAGAAGGGGAGGTAATGAGAAAGAGGAGAGATAGTGGCAGCAGCAGCACATGGATTCCATCTGAGAACACCTTGCAATATAAATATATTTATAAACATTTAGAGTAAACTGGATGGGTGCAAGGTGTATGCATATATATGTATATATATTTAGATTTAACAAGATAGGTGACATCTCAGATTTAACCCATGTGCTGCTGCCATTGCACTTTTCTTTCTCAAGATATGAATAAAAGAAGGGTTAAACATGATGCAGATTATTCTTTAACCTGCTGCATTTATCCCCCAACAGAATCACACACACAGATATATATATATATATATATATACACACACAGAGACACACAGAATATATACCGTATATTTAAATATATATATATATATACTTATGTATCTTGCAAAAAAAAACTCTCCCAAGCTGTGTGATGTATGTAAGTGTACGTATGTTTGTGTGTGTATGTATGTATGAATTTAAGTTAGATTGTATATTAGTTTGTGTATGTATTTTTCTTTGGCTCCCTCACTTCAAAATTATGGAAAAAATACAATGGGATAAAAAAAAACCAAAAGAACAGTTTTGGCTTACAAAATATCCAAAATATTGGTAGTGATTAACAAAATAAAAAAAGCTTGTTTTAGTGTGGCCCTCCTCACCTTGTGTTTCTGTAAATCTTTATTGTTACGTGACGAGCTAGTTCTTATAATAAAACAATGAGTAATAATAACCTTATACCCAATTTATGCAGTCCATATCCCCTCAGTTCCCCAACCAAACCATCCAGCCCTAGGCTGTGGGGTACGGGGCTTTTGTAATGTATGAGTCAAGGGTGTACCATCCCCAGGGCCAAAAAACCACACTGAACCACAGTCTACCCACACGCTAAGGGATGCCTCCTACCATCCTCTTGCAGAATGACCTATTTTCTTGTGGTTCATAGGGATGGAGAACCCCTTGGTTCCTTGGTCCCTTAGTAGTATAGGCAAGTGGATTATGGCATCTATTGGTCAGGGTTATGTATGCAGATGAGGGGACTTGTGGTGGAGCATACTTTTCATTAATTTAACAATTCAACGACTGCCCACCCACAGTGGAAGTGGAGCAGGTTGTTGGGGGAATTTAGGGAAAGGCTACAGGACCGCCTCAGTCTCAGTTTGCCAACAGCAGCAATTCAACTGGCAGAAAGTGGAAGGCAAGAAGGGGACATCATTTCCATAATTGCCACAACTGAGTACTTGCACCTTTGCAAAAGAGAACTGCCAGTTACTCTGCAGCACTTTATTCCCTAAAATAAATGCTGTTTGTGAATATGATAAACATTTATATTTTAAAAATACAGCTCATCTACCTGGTTAAAGCTAGCATTTCACTCACAAAAGCATGTATGGGCAGCAATCACTTTACTCCCAAAGCTACTTTAGCATGGACCTCATATTGTAGTTCTCCATTCTGTTGTGTAGGTCATATTTAGTACAGTAGGGAATGATAAGACACTGCAGCGGGAATCGTTATAAACCATGAGAGTAGGTGGACAGCATCTTCCCAAATTCTAGAACTGTTGTTGGAAAACAGGGTGCAAGCACCAAAGCCATAGGTTCATTGGCGATTTCCCTACTAAAAATCTTCAAATACGTTAGAATGAAAAACCCAACACAAATCCATGTAATTATTCTATCTCAGAGGAAGAAGTAACAACCTGTTTAGAAGTTATACTTTCAAGTATAACACTGCAGATGAAAATCCCAAATACTATACACGTTCACCAATTTAGTAATTGGACCTACCTGTAATACCATTTGCTCCTTCATATTACATGTCATTTCTGAATAAATAACCATATTTTCAATCGGAAAGTAGTAATCTTTGTATAATATGATTTAATAATAACCATTGGAGCCATATTAGTTTTTTTTTACCATGTGCACCAGTTCGCTAAGATGGCACATACATTTAATCCATATGTAATCAATCATGCGTGTTATCCTTCCAATATCTAGCACAGAACACTAGTGACTGACACATAACTTTGACGACATGTGAAACATTGTACTGAAGAGTAGCTTAAGGCACTGAACACATATAATGGATCTTTGGTAACATTAGAAATTAAAAAAAGAACTGTACCCTGTGTTTGCGCAGACTCCCGGGGCTGGTCGGTGATGGACTTGGTGATTTTCCGGAGCGTGGGGTAGAGAGCTGGCTCCCTGGGGTTCCATTAACTGGAGAGAACACAATGGATGCAAAATATGAATGAAAAGCGAACACAGAGATGGAAAAGATATTCTATATGCATTTAATTCCTCCATTGTCAGAGTGGCAACTCAGCAGTAAATGAATGTGAATTATTTGAATTCATTTCAGACCGGGGACATTTTTTTTTTAAATGTCCTCATTTCTAAACAGGATTCGTAAATATCCAAAATAAAACTGTAATGCATGCCCTGTAACATCATTTGTAGGTTTTTAGTCACAGCAATAAAAAAGAAGCTTTTATCTCATCTTCAACGTCAGAAGGAAGAATTTTGCATTAATACGTAGAAGCCATATCTGCAAACCATGCAATTATTAATTTCTGTATATAGCCATTTGTACATATACCTGTTATAAAACATTGTATTTAAACATAGAAAATAAGAATAGATATATAATATGTATAATAATAAGAATAAGAAGAATAAGAATATATATAATAATATATAATATTATAATATATATATATATATAAAACCGGGATATTAACATGACTTTCGTTGTACTATATATAGATCGACATTATTCTCAATTGGACTGTTATAAAATATATATTCAATAATGGTACTGTTATTATCCTATATATATATATTTCCTATGAGCCACGTGCTGAAATGTCAAAGTCAATAGTAAATGTTAAATTACAGACACATCTTTTAACTTGTCAACCTGTATTTTCTATTTACAAAGAAACATATTTCATCGTTACGCCACAATCCTATAGATATAATCCTAGTGACAAATTAATATGCCAGGCTATCTATTTATCCATAGCAGGCTAATAAAAATAATTAAAAAAAAAATGAAAGCATTTTACTCTTACCTTCTATAAACTCTAGCATTGATCAGGCTTCTGATTAAACAAATGCTTTGTACAGAATTTAGCCAAGGCTTAGCACAAAGGAGGAAAGAAATGAAATAATAAAGAGCTGTGGGATTAGATATGTGAAGGCAGGCTGCTCACACTGCGAGCTGAGTGAGATACAGCTCTCGGAGGCAGACTGCTTTTTATGCGTAATCTTGACGTCTTCTGACCAGCAGTGGGAGGTATAGGTGGTGTCTTAGGTCTGCATCAAAAGGTGTCAGTGAAGCAAAATGCTGCTGCTATGGAAAAAAAGGAATTACACCCCCCCAACCCCCCCACTCCCATAAACCCCCTTAAATTTTAGTAATTTAATATGCTTTGTTGTGACTCATTAAGGGACTCTTTAGTGAGGGCACAATCTCCAATGACTCATCTTAAAAGTAAAGAGACAATGACACTTATGTGGCACCATTGTCGATGGCTAGGATATCAGAAGCAAAATCCTGCAGAGATGTTTCACAGTTTACCAAAATCTAAACACAAACACTTGTCTGCTACATTAACATTTTGTTTAGATGAGAATTTGAACATTAAAATACAACGCAGCATACAACAAATGCTTTTTTTCTTGCTTTTAGAAAGAATCTTTGGGTTTTCAAAGCTTGAATAATGTGCCAAAGATCAGATTGTTGGCAGTTTTACAGAAAAGCAATATTTTTGCTGTTTGTCCTACTGTCAAACTATTTGAATATGTCTGCTTAAAAGAAAAACTTTGATGGATCAGATAACTCCCATTAATGATGATGACACCTAGATGAATTACCAGGGAACAATGAAGAGATCGCCGAAATTTGTGGTTTTATTAAAGTAATTGTTACTTTTTGTCGTGCTTTAAAATGTTTCTTTTCATAAGCATTAGGATGATACATACAGTTTTACAGGTCCTTCTAAAAGCTTTTTGCAGAAAGAAACTATTGGCTTAAATATGCCACTAAGCAATCGCTCTAGCCAATAGGAAATTAAGCAGTGTTGAACTTGACTTGTCTGCATCCTTGCGGAGAAGATAACGCCTAGCATCTTAATTAGGAAGACTATATCTTTCTCACGAGAGTTTTTTCCCAGAAATTTTTCTACTTGACAGTGTTGATAAATGAGTTATTCCTCCCCAATCAGGGACATTCCTAGCCTTCTACAACATCTGGGCTTCTGGTTCTCAGATAACGTCACCTATATATACCCACACAAACATCACATAATCACCTTGATACTTCACACCAGGAGGTTTATTAGCTAAACCATCACATGGGTTTACATAAAACAGTAAATTGTAGGATTTGGGAAAAAGGACATAGAAAAAAATAAATGTTTATTCAGATCAATGAAAAACTCTATTGATGTCTGCTGAATCATTAATCACCCAAAGATGGGAATAAGGGTAAAATATTATATGTTTTTAGTTGCTTGCCTTTGTTAAAACACAGCATTAAAAAGTTAATTTAGTAAAGAAATATATATATGGAAACACCAATGTATGCCCTATAGTATGATTTCTGTCACGGCAGAATCAGCATATGTAAAGATATTCTCAAGCAACCCCTTCTGTTCACGCACATGTTATTAGGACATTTTGTTTGTACCTTTGGAAAGACTGCAGAGTAAACAGACAACAGTGATTCACAGCTCATCTGATAATAAGTAAACAAGCAAAGTTTCCAAAAGGTTAAATTCAGCCCCAGACAATTGATTTTCTACTTATATTTATTAATATTACCAAAGGAAGAATCAATCAAAATCCCTCAAGCGTGCACGATAAAGTTAGTAGAAAGATCTAAAATGAATAACCGGTGGAAGTCGATTGTTTATCTATCAGATAAACCCAATGGTCAGTGTGTTTTGTTCACAGCCCAGATTCGTATTCTGACAAAAACACCAAAGGTCAGGAAAGATGAGTCAAATGAAAAGGAAAATGGGTAGGCTGTTTGCCTTGGGACTTTCTAGTCATGGCTCAACAGGGCTAAGGTCTTTAGAATAAAAAAGTGTACACTCCTTGCCCACAGAATTTTCATCACAACCAGTTTTGATTTCAACAAAAGACATTATGTATTGTATCTTTCAGTTGATTCCAACATTACTATGACGCTGCCACAGTAAATTCCGAGTAAACTCCAGTTTCAAGGCCCCTTTCAGTATTCTAACACACATTTTAAAACACTCAACCAACAAACTGTGATTTGGCCTTCGATAAGGGCGTTTGTTCATGCCGAAACCAGTCGGTGTTTCCAGAAACAAAGAGGAGAACTGTTTTTGACTATTATCCTGGCTGAGTGTTGTGCTTTTCTTCATATCATGATTGAGGGTGATACATTTGTATCCAGTGAGTACCCACTCATCAGTTTCCCCTGTCTCTCTCATTGACCCATGTCATCTCCCTGTTTGTAACTTTTCAGTCAATTATAAACATAAAAATAATATATATATATATGTACATGGGGCCTCTCTGAGTTTGACCTGGAGTCTCCAGGTAAGTTTATTCTTTCTCTTGGTAGGACAGCGGAATGTGACCATGCCCAACCCCGCTCTCCTCTGCCCCGCTCTTACACATGACTAGCTCTACTCTACAAGCAGCTAGCCCTACCCCTAGAAAGAGCTCCGGGTTGCCTACCTTGGGTTGGCAGGTATGATGATCTATGGATATAGCCAATGCCTTGTTTCTGATTATGACATCATAGCAAAACCAACAAAAGTTGGTCTGTTCCAACTTTTTAAAACAGTTTTAAAAATATAATTGCTAGTAGTGTTCAATGTCCAAAGTTTTCACAGTAATAATGCTTTCATCATATAGAATTTTACTGCATTCATAGAATTTGCTGAGGGACATTTAATTGCCATGTAACGCAAAAGCAGGTTATGAAAGGCTTTTGCCATAGAAACCCATCTTGCTAGAAATACTAGGGTGAAGATTAAAAGGGGTAGGATGCATTCATTCTAATCTTCCAGAAATGCAAAAGGATGGACAGCTCTATAAAGAGTCCACACTGTCTTCATCTGCTGTTGAAACGCACCATTTATCAGACTTTATCTCCATGTTAAATACATCAATTTGCACCCCTGTCCTCAAACCAAGTGTACCAAACCCCTGTACTAGAAGCGGAAAAGGCTGGGTAGATAGAGGCCTGGCAATTACTCGGCTAGAGCACTAGCTAATGGACTCTGACTGACATATTCCACCCGTGGCATCACTTCAGAAATCATCAGAACGCACTTACAGATAATGAGAGTATTGTGAGTTTTTTGACTTGAATTTCAGAAAATCATCAGTCAGCAGTAAATGTGAGTCAGTTTTAGCTTTTGATGCATTAACACTTTGTTAAAGAAGCAGAACCAAACTGATGTTTTTAAATGTATTTATCTGCTCTCTGGATATCATTTACCTGACCCATATTTGTTTAAGATGAATGTAAAATTGCCCATGTAAAGGCATGGTTTAACATATCAACCAGTATTTATCCCAGTGGCACTTTTAACCGACATCTCAGAATTAACCGACTCGGCAACTCAATAACAGATGTTATTATTACCCAATCATTCATTTATCAACCTTGGAAGAATGAGGGACTAGGTTGACTTTGCCCAGTTTTGATTCTGTGACCCTAAGCTGCCTCCTATTGTTTTATCAATATACAGATTAATACACTAGCCGTTATACTGTACTACTTTACTATTTATTGAGAACAAATGTGCTTTAGGACGTGAATGGATTGAACATACATGATATTGGATGAGAAGGGCCTGGCTCGCAATTTCCATTCCAGTTCATCCCACAGATGTTCGATGGGGTTGAGGTCAGGGCTCTGTGCGGCCGGTCACACCAAACTCATCCAGCAATGTCTTTATGGAGCTTGCTTTGTGCACCGGGGAACAGTCATGCTGGAAAAGAAAAGGGTCTTCTACAAACTGTTCCCACAAAGTTGGAAGCAGAGCATTGTCTAAAATGTCTTGGAATGCTGGAGGACCCTGGTGAGGTCAGCTTCCCATTTGGGCTCAAAAGCTTTTAATAAAATTTCCAAGACGGTTATGCTTTGGTTTTCAGGTTGGGCCCTGGAGCAATTACACAGAAAGGGCCCTATCTCTTGATTTCCTGCATTTAGCAAGTTCTTTTTTTCTCTGCTTTCTTCCTCTTGCATTCTTTTTTCCTATTCTTTCTCTCTCTTTGGCAATTTCTTTTGCAGTGTCACTTGCTGTCGTCTTTGTCTTGCTTTTTTTTTATTTCCCCTTTTTTTATTTTGCTTGTCCGCCTTTTACATTTTTACTTCCGTTCTGCCACCCCACACATACATACACACAGTACTTAGCACATCCTCAACTTGCCTCATGTTATGTTCTTTGTGGTCTATAATTTTCTCCATGTGCTCCGCTGTTAATCAGGCCCTACTGAGGGCTATTGAAATATATGATTGCACCTATTTCAGCAGCATAGCAGAAAGCCAAGAGACAATTTTGTAGGAAGCCACTGCTTCTTAAAAAATGGAAATGTAGTCTGAATCATAGAAAAGGGCAGAATGAATGAAACATTTGAAGTATAAACCCTGCTTCTGGTTTATGACATCCATGGTCGGTCTCTTTATTATTCATAGGTAAGGGGAAGTCTCTAGCTCACCACTGCTGCCAACTAAATGCAGTCTTATACAATTTGTGTCCCCACTAGGCAGCAAAAACGAGCTTCAGCAACATTCAGTGACAGCCGGTGTATGTATGAGACCTCTATTGTAGCTACTACAATAGAGGTCTTTTCTCTTTGTTGAATGCAAGAAGTAAAGCGGTTTTAGGTTAAAGACAGTGGTGGCTCAGCCTACCGCTTCAGACCTATGCTATAAGTGCAGATGCAGCACACACATCCCATCATAATCGGCTCGCCTGCGTACCTAGCGCCATACCCCTCAAACTGGGCGGCTGTCACCATAGACCATTATCCATCTGTCACAACTCAAGAACTTTGCAAGGAATAGCACAGCAACTCATCAGCTTTGTCATGGCTACGATTCCCAGTACCCTCAGCTCAGCTGAAATTGTAAGAAATGTTTGTATGTGTGTATATTGTGCTAACATAATTACAAAAGGGTTTTCTAATGATCAATTAGCATTTTAAACTTAAACTTGGATTAGCGAACACAACGTGCCATTGAAACACAAAAGTGATGGGAGTGATAAAGCGCTTCTGTACGCCTGTGAAGATATTCCAGTAAAAATCAGCCGTTTCCAGCAACAATAGTCATTTACAACAGTCATTTACGTTCACACTGTAAAATTTGCTTTTCTATCAAAAACAAGGACATTTCTAAGTGGCCCTAACAATAGTGTGTATACATATATATAATTTGATTTATTAGAAATTAACAGTTTTACTATTTACAAATCATTGTTCGGAGGTCACTTGCACTGAAGGAATGACAATAGATGCGTCATGCTACTTGGCAGTATTGTATAGCAGCAAAAAAGCACAGTCATTATTTAATATTTTCAGTTTTCTGTATTAAAATATTAAACATCTCCCTCTCTGTGATCTACATCTCCATAGACAATCTGAACTTAAAGCACTACAGGCTACATGTTGGGGCAGCCTGTACTGTGCATGTATTAATGAACCGTCATTTACCTCAAGGTTATTGGTGACGTTAAGTAGTAAGAGATAGGGATCAGGACGTATGATGACATTTGTTATAGCAACCATATAATGATAGGAAAGATAAATGTGTGATCTTTAAAGAGGAATTACAATTAAAATGAGTCATCTTTCACAGATAGAAAAACCATGGCTTCAAGCTCTTTACATAATGCTATGTAATATTGCTCTCTATGGGCACATTGCTTTATTGGCTCCTTAAAGTTTATTCATGGCTTCTAAGTTTTATGTGAATATGCCCAACCCAGGCAGTGCCATCATTGGGCAGTGGGCCTCCTGCCCCAGGCCTCACACTCAAGAGGGCCTTGCAGTGCCTCTGCTTACCACTCTCTATCTTGGTTTGCATGAAGATCACTAAGATATGACACTTTTCTGAAACCTACAGAGACCACAAGCTGTAAGGACTCCCTAAATAAGGACAAAGGGCCCAGCAAATCCTGAGTTAAGCCCTAAGACCAGGCCCTTAGAATTAGTGCCATAATGATATTACAATTAGTGCCATCTTGGGTGTGGAATCGGACCAGGAGGTCCAGCCCAGGGAGTCGTAAGATCAAGCTATGGTTTTGTAGCAACACAAATCGTGTCCTGATTTGGACACATGAAATGTCAACTCTCCACCAAAGCAAGAACACTATGTGATGGGGGAGCGTCAGTCTGTTTCTTTGTCCTACTATCTGTCTTTGATTGTGAGCTAATCAATTACACACACTCCTATGCACCATCGTTCTTTATTCATACTGTAAATCATGGAAGATTCTGTATCACATTGCTTTTCAAATCTGCGTGTGTCCATGTGGGCTTTCTGGAAATGATTACATAAAGGGGATGAGCAACAGAATCTTCAAGTGATATCAGGATACATAAATAGTAAAAACATTTGAGCAGAGGTGTAACATAGGTTTCTTGATGTCCAAGTGGGCCCTGTGAAGCTGGCACTAATGGCATCTGCTGCTAATGATAATGATTTATAATAATAATATATAACTTAAATATGGTGGGGTCTTGCACTTCCTATGTAATCAACTAAGTTATGATTTGGATTAAACATGATCACCATCCTGATGGAATATCTGATTGGACATCTAATATATCTTGCAGACATGTAGGAACAGGCATAAGGGTACATGTCTGTGTGCTTCTAATAAATTCTCCCCAAGTGTCTGGATTCAGAACTCTACTAGCAGCTGTCTATGCCAATGGCACACCATTCCTTAGGAGGTGGAACCAAATGTCCCCTCGGTTTCCAGGGTTTTTTTTGCTCAGAGAACACCTTGCATAGTGTAGGGGTGACTATGGGGGCATAGATTTTATCGGGACAAACCTCTTAATTATTGAATTCAGGTGTTTCAGGTGTTTCAGAGCCAGGCCTTCTCATTCAACATCAGTGTCTGACCTCACAAATGCTCTACTAGATGAATGAGCAAAAAACCCCACAGAAACACTCCAAAATCTTGTGGACAGCCTTTCGAACCATTTGTGGCCCATAATATTTTTATAATAATTAAAATACACTTTGTAAACATTACATATTTCTCTTATGGTTGTTAAAAGTTATATATTGTTATTAGAGTTTATTATAGAACTATAGAAACAGTTTTTGTGTATCTGGATGCCTATTAATGAGACCAGAAAGTAAAAGAAACATTTGTTATCAATGTTTAATTCTATTTGGCAATAGAGTCATCTATTATAAAAAGTAAATTATTAATACGTCAGTTGGAGTTGTGATTATGTTTGTTGAATAGAATCTAAAAAAACCCCAAAAACTGAAAAAAAGAATGTTTAATTGTCCACTGTGCTTCCCAGTAATACATTTCCCTATTTTTATTTAAAAAAAGTAAGTATAAAGCCATTAATTAATTTTGGGGGGCACACGTCCATTTAAGAGGGAAATGGGCGGAGAGTTCTTGTGTAATAAAATTGTTAGGCTCTTTTCTCCAAACTTTGCTATATAGGAAGTAACTTGAAGAGTCTATATATACTCCGACGGCAGATCGGGTGCTGCAATGATATCTCCTGGCCTTGGCCGGCTGAGCACAACCCCCACAAACTGCATTAGAAGGCGCTGCGGACCTTTAAGGCATGGAGCCTGGGATATGACTTCATATTTTAGTGCTCAGTGTCTTAAAGGTACAGCGCATCTGTTAACGTGGTGCAGATGCCCACCAATGAGGAGCTGACATATAAAAGTTAATATGTCTCTTGGGTGCTGCAGAGTGTGTACAGCAGCAGTATAAAAAAAAATGAAACATATGGCTGCTCATATACAGCCAGGAACTTTATTTTTTGGTGGCTGCCCACTTAGTTTGGCCCTGGTAATTCTTATAAAATTACCCCACCAGTTCAGCTGCTGCTCCTCAACAGAAATATGATCTATTTACTTCTAGTTACTGTTTAACTTCTTTTTTTGCAGAGGAAGAATGATGGAACTGTTGTATCTGTTTACTATATTGCAGTCCAACACCTATCCATGGAGATTCCTATTACAAAAAAATACTGCAGTTTTTCTGAAGTAATACTGCAGTTTTTTGGACATGAAAAAACTGCAATACTGCACTTTTAGTGCAGTATTACTGCACATTTACTGCAGTTTTACTGCATTTGTACTTCACTGTACTGCAGTTTTACTGCACATTTACTGCACTTTTTTTTTTATATTGCAAACCTGCAGTTGTGCTTCAATGTACTGCAGCTTTATTGCATTTGTACTTCCGTACAAAAATAACTGCAGTAAAACAGCAGTACAGTGAGGTAAAAATGCAGTAAAACTGCAGTAAATGTGCAGTAATACTGCAGTAAAAGTGCAGTATTGCAGTTTTTTCATGTCCAAAAAACTGCAGTATTACTTCAGAAAAACTGCAGTAATTTTTTTTGTAAGGGTCTGCTCAGGGTGCCGACGCTATGTGAGAACTACACACAGACATGGATAATGCCGTATCAATCTGAGCACCATACAGTGTTCATTCTGACATATTTATACATATAGATGTAGAATTGTAAGGCAGTTAAAAACATCTGTTTTTGTTTTTTTTTGCTGTAGAAAATACATGATTCACGTACAGGGGAAATATAAAAACCTATAAGCCAAACCTATCAAACCAAAACATAATTATTATCATGGAAGCACAATGATTGCTCCACTCAACCTTTTTATTGACACGCTCTATGTGGAACTATATGAGTAACACAATAATGTTAAAGTTGTGACTAGGAAACAAAACAAAAAGTTAAAAAACCCTAACAATTAGGTTTACATATAAAAAACAATTCTAGTGTAGCATGATCAGTTCCTGTTTGAGAAAGTACTCCTGCCAAACTGACTGAATTCTGTCTCGAGAAATATGATTACATTAATGTAGGGAAATATGTTGGTTTGAAAAATATTGTTCATTGTGATAATTTAACATCTTTACCATATCACCTAAACGTAGATAGGAAGATAAAAGGAATGAGGTAATCTCCTCTGACAAGTTCTCACAAGGATGTATGAGTCTTCTATTCCGGAACTTTTTGGTGTGAAATAGGTGCAAGGGATACTGTTGTCACCCATATATTACTTCTACATGGTGCTGTGTTATTATTATTACCGTTATTACTTAAAATGCATTGCTCATCTCCTCGTTCTTCAAAGGGTTAAGTCACCGTTTTGGAGTGTACTCATGGACTAGTTTAAAATATTCACTTCTGCATTCATTTAAAATGCAGGTCAAGGCTAAGTAGACTTTCTAAATAGATCTATCTATCTGCTTTTGCTATGGGGTATGTAGTATACATGTACTCTGCAAGAAGGATATTAAAGAAATAAACATTTCCATAACATTTCTGTTCTGTCCCAATTTTGCTCATACCTGGCCCCCGCAGAGTTATGATGGACAGCCCTGGAACAAAGAGGCAAGTTCCAAGTACTGAACCCTTCGGTATGCTAAAAACAAGGGGCCAGGAGGCCAGTGCTCTCTGATATAGGCTCCTGCGAGAGGTAAGCATGTGTTTGTGCATGTTTCTACTCCTTTTTTTTACTTTTTTGTGTATGTATTTCATCTTACCATGCTAATAGTATGGTTTATTTTTCAGCTATAACCACAAACTAAAAGAAAATCAATGCTTTTTTTTCTACCAAGTTTTAAACCCCAAATCTTTAGCTAGCTTTATGCCTACCCCACTTACACTAATAGCCCCTTGATGTGAACAAAAAGACATGGTTTTCTAAAGACATGTCACGCTTACTCCAAACATGTCCATAATTGCTGTTTCACATGCAAACGCAGAAAATGTACCTGAGCTTGTTGATGCAGGTGACTTGCTGCGCCGCGATGGGCCTGGACTCTTGGTGGTACTTCTGCGTGGCACGCCAGGAAGCTTGGTGTATGAAGTGGACTTCACAACGCGGCACTCTGAAAGGAAGAGCAGTTTGTTAGAGGCCATTTTATAAAATGTTACCAATATCAAATTAAGATTAAGCTTGAATTTACTCTACACCAACACATTTTTGCATTGTTTTAGGTTTTTTCATGGTCTCCGTAGAAGCGCACAATGCTATATTGCATTAGCATTTAAACAGCATTACCTATAAACACAATGGGTGAACACTCTGAGGCTGCTTTATAATGTCTCCAACATTCCATGTCTCGGAGAGCTGAAAATATATGGGGGGGTGTTGACCCCTGGGCTGCTTCAATTTAAAACATTTGGTTCACTGACTGTTGTCAGCCCTCACATGCTCTCAATTCATTTCAGTGTCACTTATGTATGTCCTCCTTGTCTCCCCTCCCTTATGATACTCTTTTTTCTTTTAGAACTGATTTCCAGGTTATTCCATAATTTTGCATGGTTCTACTTACCTTGGAACCTATTATGTTTCTACTATCAATTTGCTAATTAATCTCTTTCAATGAGATATTAAAGGTCAAGTTAAACACATAAAGTAAGCAATGAAAAGAATTAATAGGTGTATCATGTTAAGTATAAAGGGTATAGGACCACTAATAAGCACTGTAATGACATTTATTCTACCACAAGCAGTAGGCAACGGTTCAACCCCTTCTGGGTCTTTTCTCAAGCTTCATGTAAAATACCTTGTGAATGTAAGAAAGGTACTGACATCTTCCTGGGTGAAGGATTGAAATGTTAGACAAAAAATAGCTTTAGGAGAGGAAGTATTTTATGGGAGACATTGGACAGAACAGAGACAATAAGGAAAGAATATCAACTTGGACTTCTGGACCTGTTAACATCGAAATCTGGGGTCCTTGCTAATTATATAGGATACATTTGTAATTGGGGCGGACATCGTTTAGATAAAAATACCTAATACAAGGACCATATGGAACGTTCTTGTACTGTCACACACTAGAACATGGCGAAAAGAACTCCAAGCAAGTGCCAGGCGAGCGTTGTGGGATGCCTGGGCATGGTTAGCAAAATTGGGAATGTAACAAAGGTTATCTATACAATCATGATGGAGGAAAGTTGGGAGAAAATAGCTTAAACAGAATGTAAGGAGAGGTAGTGATTACCAGAAGATAAAGAGAAAGGGGCAGTTATATGTCTGTCCAATATGTAAATTACAAATTAAATATAATTGGAACTTTGGCAAAAATAAGTGTAATTTATCACACCAATGATTAATATGAACAGTAATAACAGGTTTGACATTGCTTTACTCTGGCAAGTGGAAGTAATTATCTCTGGGATGTATTGCCGGGCCGTATAGTAACTAAATGCCTGCCAATGAAGGACGTATACGTGGGAAGACCTTCCTTCAAAATCCATTGTTTAATGGTAACATTTCTGAATTAAATGCCCTTTTTGGATTATTTTAATAAATTACTTGATGACTATCATCAAATGAATCATAGTCCAGAGTGTTTGCCGATTTCCAATGTATCCCCTTTATTAATAGAAATCATTTAAAATAACTATTTTTAGATTAACTATAACATCATATAGTTTTTTATTCCATTTTTACCATCTGTCTAGATAAAAATGCCAAGTACTTTATCATCCTTGATGGTACCATTTGTAACCAACAATCAAAAATTTACTATTTGTTCACGTCAAAGTTACTAATCATATTTCATGTATATCTCCCAGACCTATGACGTGCCCAAGTTACGAGTAAACAAATGCCAAGGGTGCCGCGCTGCCATGTTCACTTCATTGTTGTAAATTCTATTACTACAGAGTTAAAGTACGAAGGGAGAGATCCTGAAGGAAAAGTATTTAAATACATTCCATTTTATTGGTGTCATCAAGTTTGCTCATCATAATAATCATGAACACTGTAGTCAAGTGAGGTTAATGGATGTGGAAATCCATCAGAGGTGATTCAATTCAGATTAAGGGGCTGACTTTTTACAATAGTAACATAGTAACATAGTAACATAGTTCATAAGGTTGAAAAAAGACCAAAGTCCATCAAGTTCAACCTATATACATATTGTGTCCCTACTGTGTTGATCCAGAGGAAGGCAAAAAAAACCCTTATGAAGCAGATGCCAATTGCCCCATACCAGGGGGAAAATTCCTTCCCGACTCCAAATATGGCAATCAGAATAAATCCCTGGATCAACGTTCTGTCCCTATTAATCTAATATCCATAACTTGTAATATTATTGCTTTCAAGAAACACGTCCAGGCTCCTTTTGAACTCTTTTATTGAGTTTACCATTACCACTTCCTCTGGCAGAGAGTTCCATAATCTCACCGCTCTTACTGTAAAGAACCCCCCGTCTATGCTGGTGTAGAAACCTTCTTTCCTCCAGCCGTAGAAGATGTCCCCTTGTTATAGATACAGTCCTGGGTATAAATAGGTCCTGGGAGTGATCTCTGTACTGTCCCCTTATATATTTATACATAGTTATTAAATCCCCCCTAAGCCGTCTTTTTTCCAAACTAAATAACCCTAATTCTGATAATCTTTCTGGGTACTGTAGTCCTCCCATTCCCCTTATTACTCTGGTTGCCCGTCTTTGAACCCTCTCCAGCTCCACTATATCTTTCTTGCTGGTGCCCAGTACTGTACACAATATTCCATGTGTGGTCTGACTAGTGACTTGTACAGTGGTAGAATTATTTCCTTGTTGTGGGCATCTATGCCCCTTTTGATGCACCCCATGATTTTATTTGCCTTAGCAGCAGCTGCCTGACACTGGTCGCTACAGGTAAATTTACTGTTAACTAAAACTCCTAAGTCCTTTTCCATGTCAGTCGTCCCCAGTGTTTTCCCATTTAATACATATTCCCAGCCTGGATTTTTCTTCCCCATGTGCATAACCTTACATTTATCTGTGTTGAACCTCATCTGCCACATCCCAGCCCAAGCCTCCAACCTGTGCAGATCCATTTGTAATCGTGCACTGTCCTCTATTGTGTTAACCACGTTACAGAGCTTAGTATTGTCTGCAAAGATTGATACTTTACTATACAATCCCTCTACAAGGTCATTAATAAATATATTAAAAAGAATAGGACCCAAAACTGACCCCTGTGGTACCCCACTAGCAACAGTAACCCACAATATCCCAGATATTAGACAAACAGTGACATCTAACCCTCTAATTACGATGACACTGGCCACCCATCTGGCGTTCCAGCTAGATACAAAATTAATTAGGACTAATAGACCATAAATGTATTATTATAATGCATTGTAAAAGCTGTAACCTGTTTATTAATAGGTTTAAATTATATGTGGAGAGAAGACAATAGCCTGAGACATCAAAGACTTTCTGGCAGACTGGTTTCCAAAACAGAGTATTATATCCTCATTAAGAGTTCAAAGATTATGGATGAGGAAAGCGACTAATTTTTGCCTCCCCTGTGGCAAGTTTCCCTAGGATTACGGTTCTAGACTGCCCTTGTGGGCGATATCGGTCTTATATGCTGATCTGACCTCTGAATTGTCACAGATGAGCTAAGATTTGAAACTTCCCTGCATATTACACACTGCACCGAAAGCTATTAACTCTGCTCTCTTTTGTACAATAGCAAGCCAGGATTTAAATATCTTAGCCTGCAATAAAGGGTATTCAACTCCTTTGCCCAGGATAGCAATATATATTTTTATATATTACACTAAATAAATCTAACAATACTATATTGGTCTTCTAGCGCGATAAGGCTCATGAAGAATGTTTCAAGTAAACTGTGAGTTTTATTTATACCCCAAAACAAAAACCTAATTAATTCACTCGAAGCCCTGTCTTGCTTACAGTTTGCTGGCCCAGGCTAACCAGCCCAACGATTCACTAACTTCCCCGCCAGCGCCAGAGGAGCCAGGTTCTGGAAACCTCCCCCAGACAGCAGGCTGGCCCAGGTAAGTACTACCACTCTTGGGTGAGGGATTCTTTGCTCTCTTTGCCCTGGGAGCAGAGGGGATTTAAATGGCCAGCACCTGTACCTCCATGTAGGCTTCATAGAAATCCGTCCTGTACACATCTAATCTTTTACAAAATCTTGGAGGGGGATGGAACATTGGGCCACTCTGCCTTCCAATTGCTCCACCCCGGAGACCCATATTCATGATTTGTACACCACCTGTGCACACAATCATCTCCCTATGCAGGTTACAGTTTAATTATGGCAACTAATATGATAGATCGCAATAAAAGACCAAATATATTTTGTTATCCTTGCCGTTAATATATGGTATTATTTATGAATACACACTACATAAATATAATACATACTATATATATAATATATATAACAGCACACATATATTGAACACACACACATATACATACGCACACACACCATGAGAAGCAGCAGTTATAACTTCGAGTCTCAGGATTTGCATGATTGTCCATCTGCTCTAACTTAAGCCTTCCCTAGGAGGTTTACCTGTTCTGGAAGCGGATTGCTCCTGCCAGTTTTGTAAGGATGGGGTAATTAGAAGGTAGGACATTTCAGGGTAGGAAGTAAATCTCAAATAGGTACAATGATAATTTATTTTATGTTAGTATAGCATTGATCCCAGCTTTTTTACAACTTTTCCTTTTTTTTACAAAATATATACCGTATTTGCTCGATTATAAGACGAGGTTTTTTCCAGAGCAAATGCTCTGAAAAATACCCCTCGTCTTATAATCAGGGTCGTCTTATAATCAGACCTCAAATAGGTCTGATTATGAGACTAAGATCCAGATCCCCCGCAGCGATGCAGGGGACCTGGATCCTCCTGTGTTACCCCCCCCCAACTTACCGGTGGTTCTGAGTCCCCGGTGCTTAGTCAGGGCTGCGTGTAGAGCTCTACACGCTGCCCGGACTAAGCACTGGGGACCCAGATGCAGGGGACCTGGATCCTCCTGTGTTATTCCCCCCCCCCAACTTACCGGTGCTTCTGAGTCCCCGGTGCTTAGTCCGGGCTGCGTGTAGAGCTCTACACGCTGCCCGGACTAAGCACTGGGGACTCAGAAGCACCGGTAAGTTGGAGGGGGGGGCATAACACAGGAGGATGCAGGGGACTTGGATCCTCCTGTGTTATGCCCCTCTCCAACTTACCGGTTGCTCAGATGCAGGGGACCTGGATCCTCCTGTGTTATGTGCCCCCCCCAACTCAGAAGCACCGGTAAGTTTGGAGGAGGGAGGGGGGGTGTTAAATGGGGGGTGTAAGGCATTTCTGGAGGCAGAGTGCTCTGTGAAATGCCTTTTAACCCCCTTAAAGCCACTCTGCCTCCTGAAATGCCTTTTAACCCCCTAAATGCCAGAGTGGCATATAGGGGTATAAGGCATTTCTGGAAGCAGAGTGGCACATAGGGGGTCAAAAGGCATATCATGGGGCACAGTGGCATATAGAGGGTTAAAAGGCGTATCATGGGGCACAGTGGCATTTAGAGGGTTAAAAGGCATATCATGGGGCACAGTGGCATATATGGGGTATAAGGCATTTCTGGGGCAGAGTGGCAAGCCTGGGGGCAGATGTGCATAACTGGGGGGGCAGGTTGAAAAAAAAGGAAATAAAAACAAAAACATAGTTAATATTCAGATTTTGGGGGGTCGTCTTATAATCAGGGTCGTCTTATAATCGAGCAAATACGGTATTTAAAAAAAAGAAACTGTCTCTGATGGATGATCGGATGGGATCCTGGTATATCATCCATTTTAAAAGGAATTCCTAATCAAATTACTTGATCAGATTGTATCAGAGGAATTCTCAGGGACACAATGATTCAAAAAAAGCATCACCTTGCTGCCTCTGATTTCATGAATCATTGGTCTTTCTTTTCTCACTCAAGTACAATCATTCATTTTCAAGGACAGCCCGCAGTCTCATCATTAATGCTTATCTAATTCCAGACCAGCGGTATGAATGGGAATCAAGTTATCCACATGTTGACGAGGGTTTGTTTTCTATTTATGGGAGTTGTTTCCGTAAGTCTCAGATACGACAGTCTGAACAAACAAACAAAAAAACAAACAAAAGGATATATTCTACTCCTTAACCTTAAGAGTTTTTTCTAATTTTTGTTTCATTTTGTAAAGTACATTTGTTATAAATTTTAAAAGCGATCTTATCACAGCAGCACCAATCCAGTGATCGGACCTTTCCATCAGTCGCTACTGTCTTAAAATAAAATCTGTTCCTACGACTAATGTAGTAGTACTATTATTATTATTATAATTATTTATATAGCGCCAACAATTTACGCAGCCCTTCCTACAGCCCTTCTTACAATACATAAAACCATCCCTGTTTAGTATATAAGCTGGGATTGTTTTGTAAGATGTTGTTCAAGATGCCAATAGATCTTCAATTGTACAACCTAACATAATTCATCTTTTTTTGTCTTCTTTTTCTATATGATCCCTCTATCTGAATAATTAATGCAGAGTAAAATGATCTAGAACATGACTGCAGTGCAATGCAAAATCAAGAGATGGATTGCAATAATGACAGCTTATTTGTTTACCCATATTCACCTCTCAAACAGTCCGTATCTGGGCTCAATAAAAAAAATGTATTGGTATAATTATATCCAATACAGGAAGACTGCCGATCAGGGCTATTAAACCTAATAGCACAACTGGCAAAAAAAATGAACAAATAAAATATATATATACATCCACATAGTTTGACCATCATTAACATACTGAATTAATGAATCAATTATTTTGATCCATTTTTAAATGTTTTCTGCTATAATAATGCATTTGTTTGAAGGAACATTAAGCAGAAAACAATCCATCTACATGGATATATCCATATTAATGAGCACTGTGGAAACTTTAGATAGTACTGGCAAAAAATATACATAAAAAGCAAACTTTTCATTATACACCAGGCTATTCTAAGTACTCAAGCAAGGAAAAAATGGCGCCATTCAAAATAACCCTAATATAAACCTAATGGCTAATAGTATCCATTGTATTCTATAACAGACTAGAATAGTGGTATACATCATAAAAGTGTATCTCACCTTTGCTAGTATTGTGTGAATCCATTCAGTGTACAGTTTTTATTCATCACCAGCCAGCGTCTGAATGTAGAGTGTAGTAGACAATGGCCACTGGTGGCCCCATTACAATAAAGCATATATTTAGTGTCTTAGCAACAAAAAATATGCAAAATCTATAAAGCATCAAAAGATTATTACTGTTGCTATAATTATCATTATTTATAAAGTCCAAATTTCCAAACTTTATAAAAGTTATTACAAACCCATCGGGCAGACACAAAAAAATGGAAAAGATTGGATCTAGTTTACACAAGGAACAGAAACATAGAAAGACACAGATAACTTCAGCACTTGGACAGCTCCGCTATGGTGCTATTGCATTTCAGTACCAGCTGTTTCATTTGTTCACCTCTCAGCATGGACTGTCTAAGTCCAGGGTGTCCAACCTGCGGCCCTCCAGCTGCTGCAGGACTACATCTCCCATACTCCTCAGCCAGCCCCTGAGCTGAAAGGGCATTATTGGAGATGTAGTCCTGCAGCAGCTGGAGGGCCGCTTTTTTTTTTAGATTTAGAGTATTTAACAAAATACACAGTTTAGTTCTGATTAAAGCTGTTCTGTCACTTTTCCCAAATGTGAAATGTTACAGTTCTCTACAATGAGTAAACCCATGCAATGTTTTTTAGCGATTAGAATGAGAATCTAAGTATTGTTCTGTTTGATGATTTTTTTCCCATTGAGTAATTGCTCCTGTATTTTTAAGTTGCAGCTTGAAAAAAGGTTTTAACAATTCTGGTTTTACCACCTTTTGCCAAATATCTTGGCTACCATGAGGTAAAACAGCCCCTTTTAACCTAAACTTTCCAAAGTATCCACCAGCTGTAAAGTTAATTCATGATTGTAAGCTTGCGAGCAGGGCTCTCTCCACCAAATGTATCGGTTTGTCTTAGTCTGTCAATTCTTGTCTTGTCATATCCCTTGAATTTATGTATTGTATTAAGCGCTGCGTAAACTGTTGGCGCTATATAAATAAAGGATAATAATAATAATAATAATAATGTACAGTTCATTTAATAATTTATAGTGTGTTAATAATATTTCCATTCTCAGGGGTGCTATCATCAATATCAAATGCCATGTTTATTCTTGTACCACTAGGAAGGAAATGTCATATGTAACAATTTAATGAGATCTGCAATTGTGAAGTTTTTAATTCCCCACAATAAGTGGAATATATCTGCATATCTATAATGTATTACTAACTCTCAGAAATATGCAAAATTAGTCTTTCAGCCCGCTTCTTGCTGTGGAATCAAGATAAGATAAAAATCAGTAATTAGTATTAACCGACCATAAAAGCAGAAATATAAACTTAAGTGAATAATGAATGTTCTGTAAACATGGAAAGCTATTCAGAAAATGTTATAATTGGAAGAACACTTAGTGTGTCATTCTATTGTATAGGGCTACTGTACAACTGAAAGAAATGTTATAATAAATGGACTATTGTCGGTGGAAATGGGTTATTGTGTGGGAAGGACTAAAAAACACCTCTGCTTCCATGCGCTAAAAGGAGTATCAAAGGGGATTGGCAGTGGTGGGATGGCTCGGTAGACCCGTCCAAAATCGTTCACAAGGTCCCAGGGAAGGCAGAAACACAGCGGGTTAAGCAAAGCTACACCATGCGCAAGCAACCAGAAAAAAAGAATGCTGCAGGTGAGGTAAGGGAGTGAGGGAGCGAGAAAGAGAGGGTAAGTTAGTATTTATTTATGTATGTATGACTGTATGTATGTTAGAGTGAATGTGTGTGTGTGTGAGCATGAATGTGTATGTGTCAGCGTAGATGTGTATGTGTAAGTGTGTGTTAGCATGAGTGTGTATGTGTGAGTGTGTTTTAGCATGAACTTACGTGTGAGCAGATATGTGTAAGTGTTTGGAAGTGTGTGAGCATGGATGTGTATGTGTGCGTGTGTGAGTTTGGATGTGTATGGGTAAATGTGTGTTAGCATGAATGTGTATGTGTGTGAGAGGAAGAGGGAAAGGGACCATCCAGATGCTGACAGGGATCAGTCCTTCTTGGGACACAATAGCTAAAAGGATTAAGCCTCTCAGAGCAAGCTTAGCTCCTACCCAGGCCCCCCATGTACCGGAGGGAACCCATAAAGTCACACTTCTTGATAGGGCCAAGGTAGGACTTGATTCAAAGCTAAAATTGTATCACAGAATAGGAGTATAGAAGCAGTGAGGTTTATTCACTATAAAGGTGTCGATAAGGTAAGTAAGCCTCTGGACTCCTTTTCTATGATACAATTTTAGCTCTGAATCAAGATACAGAGTGTACTGAATAATAACTATGAGTATACTACTGATTCTGAACATTGAATTAGAATGCTAATGTGCAAACTTGTCTTGTGAGGAACGTGATCCAAGCAATCCATTTTCGATTATCACTTAGAAAAATGATACAGATTATACTGCTGGTGTCAGTACTATTTCCGAACCTTATTGCGGAAGTAGCAAAATTTGGAGGAATTTAAGTTTTTTGGAGTGGGGGGGTAGTTAACTGGCATTTCTGATTGCTTCAAGAGAACACAGCAAGCTTCCTGCAGGCTGCTGATAAGGAGCAGTTTAGTCATGGAGTGAAATGTATCAGGGCAGGCCCTCATTTCATACCTTGCTCCTGAGAAACATCAAGTGCCAATTCACTCTCGGTGAGTTCATAATACAGATTTTTACTTAAATCAATCACCATAGAGAGAGCTGCAGAAATAAACAAACTATATTATCTAAAAGATAACAACAAATAATAATTGGGGTGGAGTTGTGTGCACCACAAACACTCAATTTACACATACGCTTATATATAGACAAAAGTATTGGGACACATCTCTTAATTATTGAATTCAGGTGTATAAAATCAAGCACCTAGCCGCATAGTCTGCATTTACTAACATTTGTGAAAAAAGCTCAGTGAATTCACGAGCGGTGCTGTGATCGATGCCACCTTTGCAATAAGTCAGTTTGTGAAATTTCTTCCTACTACATATACCACGGTATTAATGGAAAGTGGAAATGCTTAGGAAAAGTAGCAACTCAGCCACGAAGCGGAAGACCACGGAAAGTCAGAGAGCGGAGTCACTGAGTGCCGAGGCACATGGTGCGTAAAAGTCACCAACGCTGAAGATATCCAAACTTCCACTGGCATTAATATCAGCACAAAAACTGTGCGGCGGGAGCTTCGTGGAATGGGTTTCCATGGCTGTGCATGTACAATGCCAACATATAGTTTCCAAATGAGAGAAAAGTGAAAACACTGAAGACGCTATTTCCTTCACGTTTAAAAGAAAGACTGTCCTTTAGGGGTTAAGTGATTTATTTCTGTATATTATGTAGGCATTGCGACTTTTAGGGCTATAGATGATTGCGGTACACTTATGCCAATCAAAGATTCTCAGCTCCTAAAAAGAGGGGCATCATGGAAAGTAGGATTCTTGGGAGGAACTCTGTAAATGTATAAACAGATATGTTTCATTGGTGACACTAATAGAAAACGTACTATGTAATAATTAGTGCTGACTTGCGTGATGTGTTAAAGATCCGGTACCCTAGTCCAATAAGAGATTTAAAATGATGTAAATGATGAAAAGCCCCCCCCCCCCAAATGTTGTATGATTTCTTTTGCTGTAAGTTCAGGAGAGCTTGTTAAGAACTGGAAACTACATATCTGCTGATCTTGTGCCAGCTCTGGCCGACCTCAAAAGCCCATGTGATTTATGTACCATGGCAACTGCAGCTTTCCAGAATAAGTAAATACATCCTTAGAATACATTATGGTCTCCAGGGATCTTTTGAACATACATTGGTACACATTGGTACCCTTAAAGTATGTTCTCCGAATGCTGACTAGGAAAGCGCATCAAATGGTATACACGTATAGAAACGCTAATACGTACGTACTAGATGCCAATATGTAAAACCTGGCTTTGGGGATGTGGCTCAGACTGTTCAGTGCCTGGGAAGGTAGCCACAGTGCAGTTGCCCTGGAAAGGCTAAGCAGCAGCTGACACTCCTAGAGAAACCAATTTCAAATGCTCAAGCAGGTTAAAAATCAGAAACAGATGATTAACATATACGCAGAACTACATTTTTTTGAGGGGGTTGAAGGTCACTTAACCCGAGTGCTGTCTATTATTCTGCACTGCTCTCAAACGCACAGCCCCTGGAAATATGGAAAGTGTTATGTAGCAGCTGGCTTCCTCAGGGACAAAACTTGTCCCAGCCATGCTAGAGGCGGATTTACACGGCTCCGGGAGCACCGACGTCATGTCTGCGAAATCTAGACGCAAACAGTTTCACAGAGAGTTTACATGAGCCTCGGCCAGAAACCAGCAACTAAATGAGGCTACTGTATGCTCTGAGCATCTGGCTTACTGCTTTGCAACACAGTCGAGAAAAAAAATGTGCATTAGTTTTTATCATTGTGCATCTCCCTCGATGGCGTCTGTCCACATGTATTAGTGGTAGCTTATTATCACATGAAAACATGAGCACCATAGGAATGAAGACCGAGCACTACTGATTTCCTAAACTCAATTTCCTAGCATAACCAATATATATATATTTATTTAGTGACATTCTGAGGATGTCCCCAAAAATGTTCATATTACTCATTAACATTTATCTGGAACATTGACTTTACTATGGATTACTGGTTTCACTATGTCCAGTAATACAAATACAATTATAACATGGAGATAATTATTTTTTAAAGCTTTATGGATTCCTTTAGAACTGAATCTTGAAAAACTAATTCTTATATTACCAAACAAATCCAGCAATATATAGTGCATGAATCATAATAACTGATAATAACTAAACCTTTACACCCCCCACTCACAGCTCTTTCAGTGTATTCCTTATTGCCAATAGCACACAGAGCTCCCTATAGAATACATTCAAAGCTTCATGAGGTTGTTGCCAGGAGCATCAAACTCTAGCACATCTTCTCGATGTATCCATAGTTTGACCGCACTTTGATGATTTAGCAGATGGAGCCCATAGAGGTTCCCTGGAAATAATGTGGATCTCTGATAATTGAGAGAGGCAGATGGAGCTTTATTTTCTTTTTTTCTTAAAAAGAAGAAAAAAAACTTAAGAAGCAGTCATTTGTTGAGCAAGTAAAGCATATGGTAACCTGAATGAACCCTAAGACTCTTCTAGGATTGAAAGGGGTCTCCAAACCAGGTAATGGGTTTTGTGCTAAGGGTGTTTACTAGACAAAATGATTCAGACATTTTTTTGTTTAGTTTTTGGTCCATTAGTTTACAGACAACACATTTCATTACCTGCCCTTTTGGTTCCAATGAAATTTGGAGGACTTTACCATTTGAAAACAAAATTTGTTAGCACTCCCCTTCATTCACTCTCTTGCACTCTCTCACGCTTTCAGTCACATTCTTTCGCACTCTCCCACACTTTCATTCTGATACTCTCAATAACTCTCTCACATTCTCTCTCAATGTGACCTTCTCCGCCGACCACTTCTGTGTCCCTATCTCCTTTTCTGCAGCTCTGCCTTTTCTCTTGTCTCTTCTTTCCGTTCTATCTTCCTTCTTCTTTCTCCCTGTGTCTTGGAGGAATGGGGGTTGTCCTGGTGGCTCTGCCTTTTTACAGAAGTACTCCAATAGGCCAGTATAATCAGACAGATTTGCGGAGAAAAAGAGGTATAGAAACACTATTCTTTCGCTGTGAATCTGTCTTCATTATCCTGCTTCTTGAAGTACTTCTGCAAAAGAGAGCAAGGACTGCCTCTCCCCCGTTCCTATTCTTCTTTATCTCTTTGTTGTTTCCCTTCTCTTTTCTCTTCATTTTATTTCTCTTCTGCCTCATCTTTCTGCTCTACCCCTCTATTCACCCTCACTTGCATAAAACACTATATGGCAGAACACCATCAACCACACAACACTATCTGGAGGCTCCCTTGCATATTATTGGTCATGCTTGCCAGGACTTACTGCAAAGGTCCAATCATAGTACAGTTCGCTTTAAGTTGTGCCCAATATCACCAACTATCCCACATCTTAGATAGATACATATATAGATACACAGACCGATTATCTTACCATTTCTGTTCCCAAAGCTGTTACTTTTCAATATTTTTCAGTATCTGCCATCAACTTTTTTTAAATATCAGAAATATTGAGGATCAATCCTTGGTACTCTTAAAGTACAATAAAATAAGCCTCCTCGCTGCCATGGTGATGAGGAGGCATGGACCCCATTGTGTATCTCCCCTTCATCCCTTATCCCCTATGCCAAATGAGGCTGATCTGTTACCTGTCCCCTTCCCAATGAGGTGAGTAAAATTGCAATTTAGTGAACAGACCCAATTATGAATTTTATCCATTACTGGATATATTTATCTGCAAAAAGGGTTGATGTGGGTAATGTGTTAATAACTTGTGATGCCTAGCAGCGGATGTTCAACGTCATGAAACATTTGCCTTAACATATAATTGTGTAAAGATCACAGGTCAAACCCATTCCTCTTTGTCAGGGAATAGCACTAGTATTATATTCATAGTAAATGATGCAGGACAGTGAAAATACTGTTTACATTCATGAGATTGGCTGGATAAACCCTCTGTGTTTTTTTTTAATTATGTGTATGATCTGGAACGAGGGTTTATAGTAAGCAATGTATTTTTGTGCTCACAATTGGTTCCTATAGATATAAAACTTACTGGCAGAGCGCAAGGTGTGGTCTGGAGTGTCTGGGAAATCAGATGTCTGGTGTCTGTGGCCCTCTTGGCCACTATTAGTCCTTGGGTCTAAAAAAACATGTACAATACAAAAAGCTTACAATTTCACCTTCATGTCACTAAAGGCAATTTTTAGACCTAAAATAACAATATTAATAATTATCCATTGAGATTCTGAATATAGAAAATAAAATGCTCTAGGGTTATTATTTTTAATTCAAGGGAGAAACAAAAAGATATTTGTACATTTCTGTTGTGCGATATTTGGTTTGGAGCAAGTTTTGTGTTAAAATATTAGAATATCATAATTAAATATGTTAGGAAAATCTAGGGTTTAACTGTCAATGTGGTTTCATCTGGTATTAATAAAGAATTGGAAATGCTTGGTTTTAGTAAGGACTTGTTGACCTTGGATCTGATACCAGCATGTAAGGGTTTGGTTGACACAAACTTGGACAGACATAGCACAGTGTCTTAAAATTTGTCCAATTTTTCACTCGAGATTGGAAACTTGTTCTCTCTTACCGCTCTCATCCAGCAAGAAATCATCTTGGTAACGGAACTTTTCTGGTCCGCAAGCAATAAAAATGTCATCATCGCCAAAGAAATCCTGAAGGCACATAACCTGGAAAAAAAAGGGTTATACTTTACCATGGAATACTTTACAAAATGATTTAAGGCCAGTTCCTAAACCACACATTGAATGAAACATCACACTTAATAAAATCAATAGGGGTTCTTACTCCAGAGACCTGTAAAGAGGATTTCCCCTAAGCACCCGTCTCATGTAAAACTAACTTTTAATGACGAAAAGTTAAGGAAATCGAAAAAAAGAAATACAGTATAATCCATAAGTACTTTTACATGTCTGTCACGTCGGTATTCCTTAAATCTATGGGGTGAAAATTATAAGTATACTAAAGGCTACAGCTATAGAATGAATTACCTAAAAATATTTATGCTATACATTTTACAGAGTGATGACGGGTCAAGGTAGGCTCGCCAAAAACAACCAGTGTTACGAATAATAATTAAACTCCCCAAAACATATCAGAAACTAGCTAATTAGCACACAACATCGCTGGGAAACACATTGAGGGAAGAGGAACTCGCCAGCCACCGTAACAACATCTGCCATCTCTTTTGTAACAGTCATAGCGATCACAATCATACGCGTTCCTTATATGTACTTCCTCCCCTTCTATCTTCCGGAGAGTCTATCAGAGAGAAGCTTACAAATCTACAGAATCCATTCCTTTCCGTAAGAGCCATGTCTCCATGGTAACAGTAGCATCATGATGATGCTGAAAGTGTTCAAAGTGTGTCAGACTAAATAATAACATTTTTTTTTTTTGTCCTCAATGAGCATTCTTAGTAAACTGCATTATAAAATCAGAGACATTGGAAATGAGATAAACATCCTGTGATTTAGTGTACAATTAATGAAACACAGCTTAGGTGTGAAGCCTAGAACAATGTAATTTAACGATAACGTGATAAAAAGGAAGTGCTGGAGTATTTTTCATAAGGCAAAAACAGGCATTAAAATACATTTGCTTCCGATATGATTATTTATGAGATACTCCATTATTTTTTAAATAATAATAATTAAATGTAATGTTAAAGCATAGATATAATCATCAGAAAGTATATACTGGTGTATATATATATATATATATATATATATATATATATATATATAAATGCTAAATATATGTAAATATTAGTAAATATGTACAGTTATGCATAATGGTGTGAATATTTCCAAACAGTCTTTCATAGGCCTTGAATGTTCATGGGACTTTCAAATCTATTCACTAACCAGCAGGAGCATGCATGCAGAAAATGCGAGTTTGCAGCAGCTTGCATACCAGCTTGCATCTGCATTCACATCTGCATTCACATAAATCAACACTCAGATCAGTTGTTGAAAAAAGCAAGCAACTTACTGATTCATTAACTTACAAATTGTGTGTGATGTGATTTGTGAGTCAGCAACACCTCGCAGATATAAATAAATAAAAAAACAACCCCTCTACTAACTGGGGATGGGGCAAAGATAGTACACCCTCTTTGCGTTGGGGATTAGGGCGTAATTAACCAACGTTGGGGTGTACCCCCCCATACACCTGGTTCAATGACAATATAATACTCTAAACACCTAGGGGAGGCAACACACTCATTGCATGCCTCCCCTCAACTCCTTCCCATCCCGATAGGGTTTAAGGGTATAGAAACATATTTTTGGAGAATGATGTCCTCTAATCCACTCCACCCCAATATCCTGGAATGGAGTGGTTAAAGCCCCATTAACCCTTTGGGGAGATACAGAAAACATCCCATCCTTTTCCTTCTCCATCCATCCTTGTCCTGTAGGTTAAATAGGCTCTTATTTACAAAAAATATCTGACTGATCACTCTGTAGGAGAAAGTGTTTAAAACTTTTAGGTGTCATTCAACAATGATCAGCTATAAGCATGCCTAATAGATTGTAAGCTCACAAAAGCAGGGCCCTCTTCTCATTCAGCACCAGTGTGTCTTAACATGTGTTAATATTATTGTTAAATTGTTGATTTTAATGTCATTATTAATTGCTATTTACTATAAATACATTTCCTTTCACCCCAGGGAGAGGGGCCATGTAATAAATTACATTTTAAAATAACAGCACAGTAAAAAAAAATAACCCATGTCGCGGACAATGGCAGCTGGTTATAGGATGGCCGATAGTTGCATAAGAGTGCCTATATATCACTAGTGCCCCCAAGTGGTTAGATAATGAATTACACTCTCTATAGATGCAAATGATCAGTGAGTGTTATTTTTCAAGGCCATGCAACCTCAGTTGGATCTGGTCTTCTCAACATCTTAGCGAATAGACCAATATGTTTTATACAATTAATGTTGCAAAACATAGCCCATTGACAATATAACAAATACTACAACACACATGGCCTTATTTTGGTTTACTCACTAAAGCATTCATCCTCACAAACGTACTTGAGTTAATTTTGTTTTTCACAAAGACCAAACTATTGGTTAGATATGATTGCATCTACATCATACTGTACACTGGAATTTTCACAACAAAATGCATGGGCACGGTTTAGTAGAACATAAAGTTGACTACCTGTTTTAAATATTTGTTTTATAATATATTTCAACCTTTTAGTAAAATTAGAAGTGGTATTTTTATATTTTAGAACAGATATACACTCATATCAAATAAGAGCAAAGAAAGAAAGAAGGTATTGTACACCGTATGTTCCTAATAATACATCTGTGCACCAAAAACTACTAATACCACAACTGTTAAAAAATACTAAATATAATATTGATACATTAGCAGTAAAATTGTTTTAAATCATTAAACCATGTGAAATAAAGCTGTAACCAAATATGAACACATTAAGTATACACATTCTGCCAAAAACACAACTGTAGTAAGAATAAAATGTATCCATATAGAAGAAAAAGTGTTCATCTGCAATGCATATCATATACATATTATCTACTTATAGTGTTTAAAAGGATAAAACCTGATCTCAGTATGTCTAAATCACACCACTCCTTGTCTCCGTGTTTAAACTTTACTAATCACACAATGCCGTAGGTGCACATTCAGTATAAATGTTCCCATGAATTATATTTATTTTTCTGATATTTACCTAGAATCTGTATTTCACAAAATTCATGAAATATATTATAAAACAGCATCATCTACTGGTCAAGAAACTCCAAACATATTTTATGGCAATATATTTTATATAGATTTATTTTTCTATCTAACATCATCAATATTAGGACTTCTTACTAACCAGGAGGAAATGTTGGGAACCAAATGATTATGAAATGCACAATTATTTTAGGTAGGTTATTGAATTGTCGTATATGACATAACTGACCCCTCTTACTACCTTATTACCCCAACTTAAAAGGATCTAACAAAGTACAGGAGGGAAGTTCAGTTCAAAAGGGGAAAGATGTTAGAACAAGAAGTAATAATCTAAAATTAGAGGGTCGGCGGTTTAGATGTTATGTACGGAAGCTCTACCTTTAAGTTTTATGTTACTGAGAGGGTTGTAGAATGGCAAGAATATGTGCAGGATTTGGAACGAATCCTAAACACACCATTTCCTACTGAAAATAAAAATAATTTCTGTCTGTCTTCACATTACGGGGCCGGTCGCAACACCTCCCTTCTTCATCCTGATATCGCAGCTGGCGCCTGTCTTTCCCAGTACTTTCCAAGTGTTCCAAGTGAACGGGTTGCGGAATGATCTTAAAGTACGAGTGCCATATCTTTTCTAGGCTTGGGGTGGCACTATTGGACTGTAAGTCTGATTGAAGAACACAAGATGTACATAAGCTTTCCTAACTTCTAATGTTTTGTCTTCAGTAAATCGACTGTAACTGTAGCCTTGATAGAACTAACTGAATTATTAAGATTATCTATGGTTTAAAAGTTTAACTCATGGCAGCTGAGATCTGCGCCTGAATGTGACATTGTCTGAACCAACAACAGTCAGAAAAGCAACCATCAGGAGAAATGACTTAATGGGCAGGAGTAATCATGAATATCGTTAGAATAGGGAGTAAACATGACTACTCCCATGGTATGCATTATAAAGCTGGTTTTTAGATGTATTTTTTGCGTCTTACATTGTTGCTGAGAGGAAGCAGAGGCAGCATTTAGCTGATGGTTGTATGGAGCCTGAACGAGTAAAGAGTCCTGTACAACGCTACAGCCCTGAAATTATTTTAGACTTACCAATTTGAATCAGTAAACACCATTGGACAGTGTTTTTACTGTAATAAATTGTAAAATCTAAGAGTCAGGAGAAACAACAAATCCTTTTTAAGCCTGGCTAAGCCTCTGCATCAACGTCTGCACCAGTTATCCATATTTCAAAACCTGCTACATAAATAGCTCCATTAGGAATGGAGATCAAATGCACATGATGCAGTTGGTGTGAACACATATATGTTGATTAAAGCATGATAAAAACTTGGGAACTAATTTTAAAATCAACAGTTTGATTATTATAGGCTAAAGTTTAATGGTTAATGTGTTTCCATTCTATCAGTGCTGAATTTCTCATATAAAAAGCGGACAGATGGTGGTAGGTGCAAGAGATTCGGAAAACTGAGATGATTATGAATAGGAACGCGTAGTGGGAGAGGATGACATGACAAATAATGCCACCTACACTCCACATGGAGTTATGTGTGAACCAGATAATAAATAAATGGGAATAGTTTGGTTTGAATATTCAAATTAACCTTTTTACTGCAGAATTGTTCATAAGAAATATTTTACAATATATGCCATATAGCTCTGTCTCCTGGTTTTGGATGCAACAGGCATAAGTTGCATCTTCATAACAGTGCACAGAACGTGGCTCTAGCCTTACAGGTAAAGCCAGCTAACATGTCCAGGAAATATTCTAAGGTAGAGACTTCCCTAAATGGTTAAATGTTTTAATAAGTACAAGTCCACTCATTTTATGATGAGATAACCCAGCTCACTTGGGTAGAGAGGGGTATAAATATTTATCCATGTTTGAAAATGGTCAGAAGATGACACAATCGTTCACAGTAAAACCCATGCAGAAAAAAAATCTTGTTTGATGTCATAAGCATCATATCATGCATGTGCCCACTTGTGATGTAACATCACCGGTTGCCTGCTCACTTTGGTTTTTTTTTGCAGTAGCTCACACCAAAAGCACTTCACAAGTCTGGTTGTAGCTGTAACACTGCTTCCAGTACGTATATAGTGTTATTTACTATGCAATCTACCGGAAAGTTTGACGGCTACATCAGTAAGATGGCCAACATTACAATTAAAAACACCATCAAAGACCAATAAATGCCCTTGCCTAAAATGTAAAGATGTTAAGGATTTTCCGTTACCTTTGTATTGCATGAAAACAGATTTATAGGGTCTGCTCACTCCTAGTGATCGAAGTTTCCACCATTGTGTGTTCTATTTGCAATTTCACTTGTATCCACAGGGAGGCAATAACAAGGACTTAACAGAGCATTCAAATTCTGAAAAGATCCTTTATGTGCTCCTCAGTGCTTCAGTGGATTCCTTTTGTGAAAACGTTTTTGGGAAATGGCTGGAATGTATACCTTGAGCATGTTGTCTTTGAGATATGTCTTCGTTTGCTTTAAAATTAATTTAAAAATAGCCAAAAAAAATTATTTAAAAATAGCCAAAAATGCTACTCCACCAATGGTAAGAAGTCACAAGGTAATTGCACATACTCTTGCAAGTAAGAAAACCTGACCAAGTTCTAACCATCACAGGTACAAGAAAATTCTGCAAATATTCTACTTTTTAAAAAATGGCACTTAAGAGCATCACCACTTATTTGGTAACGCATGCCACGGGGGCAAATGTGAAAGATTATACGTAGATGATTATTAGAAATATTATAGAGACGATCGTCCCTGGCAATGATGGAGCTGCTGTACAATCATTTACATAGTCAAGGACATGAAAATAAGTTTGAAACATTTAGGCTCCTATTATGACCTGTCCTAAATAGGGGAGTTTTGTAATGATCACCAAGGTCTAGAACCCTGATTGACGTTATAATCATAACGTTACTTTCAAATCACAGGGAGGTTTTCACTCACCTTCTGACAAACATTGTACTCCTACACAAAGCTTGTTCATTTGGTCTCATAAACAAGCTTAAAGGTGTTTTAAAGACATAGAAACTCTATCCTAGAGGCTAAATGATTTCCATATTCCCCTATATTGAAGATTTATTCTAAGCAATTAACAGAACTCACTGGTGTTAATGTGGAAAAACTATACTATTCCCCGTTGTTTATGACAATGACAAGTAGAACCATTACCGTACCTGCGAACTTTCCTGGATAGACCACCCAGAGCTCTCCTTCTTCTGGGGGAGTAGTTGTAATGGGGTTGATGGGACTGAGGAGAACACGGGAGGAGAGTTGGCACAGCATCACTCCATGAACTGGAGAAAACTGACCCGGAGACCCGGAAAGCAAGGCTTGGATCAGAGACCCCATGTCAAACCCAGGGAGTTCCTGCCATTATAGTCATGTGTGTATTGTCTGCACTTCTGTAGTGAGAGAATATGTGCATACGTGTGTTTTTGTGGTTAATTACCAGCAAAAGCTCTTATTTTTATCAGTTGCTTCTAGCGCGTGCTTCAAAATGTTGCTAACTTGGTTTATCTATTCTGTTTTGCTTTTATATCACCCACGAGAGACGTGATCTTTCAAGGGGAAAGGAGATTAATTACCATGTGTGCCGGCTATACCAACAAAACTATTAGTTCCAAGACAAAAAGTACTATTATTAACTTTTGAGCTGTATTAAAAATGAAGACTTTTGGGTTTATGAATAGTTAATGTGATGAGATTTCTTAGCAGCCGGTACACTGATTGAACTATGCATTATGCAAGGCCATCTTAGGACATTTTGCAGCAAAACGTTGCCAGGGTTGGCTCTTCCTAATGCACAACAAAGTTGGTGATTTATAAAGCTTTTGCAGGAGCATAAACTGGAAAACTAGTAAAATGTATTATGCCAATATATGAACTGTTTTGTAAATAACATTTCAGGAATGAGATGGTCAATAACATCGTCACTAAACATGACAATGTAAACACATTTGTGAATGTTTTAGGGCAGCAGTCATTAATAAATTAAATTGAAACAGGGCGAGTGCCAGTATTACGATTTTATGTTACATTCACATGGTTTATTCTTATATTACCTGTGGCCCTGGAATAGGGTTGACACCTGTCTAGGTTTCATTTGGACAGTCATGGAATAACGATTGATGTTGTAGGCTAGTGGCCATGTAGCAGAGGAGGGCTCGTAAGGGGACAGTTGTTCCATGGGGTGTTTGGATTTAAACATTGCAGGTAACTACCTGAAGCTTTTTGTGTTCTATTTGCAATTTCACTTGTATCCACAGAGAGGCAATAACAAGGACTTAACAGAGCATTCAAATTCTGAAAAGATCCTTTATGTGCTCCTCAGTGCTTCAGTGGATTCCTTTTGTGAAAACGTTTTTGGGAAATGGCTGGAATGTATACCTTGAGCATGTTGTCTTTAAGATATGTCTTCGTTTGCTTTAATACTTGGTCACTGTGGTGGACTTCCTACCAGGGCTGAATCCTGTTACTCTTCATTGCTCTTCTATCATGACTTCATTGCGCTTCTATCATCTTTTTGCTCTTATCTCAAATGTTGAGCCACTAGAAGATCCTTTTTGGTTGTCAATTGCAATTCCACATAATGACATCATGGTGTCCAGAGTTTATAATAAAATAGAGAGTTTATAGTTTATTACAAGCAGCATTTACCCACTGATTGGATCCTTGGTGTCCATGTATATGCTTTCTACACAATCCCTTTTAAGTGAATCTGTTAAGGATAGGCCTCGATAGTACCCACTGTGTAAACTGTCTGCTGAGTGTTATTTGGGACACTAGGCTACTCTATGGACTTTCTTTGGCCTTAATGGTACCGGCTCTCCACTGTTTTATTTTCATATCCATACTAGTGAAATTTACAGGGATAGTCTACCAGTGACCTCCCGTTCCTGCTATTATGGGAGGTGGAGTGGGTTGGGGAAGTGGGGCTAAGTGTACACAGTGTACACACACTACTCCACTGACTGCTCGATAATTAGCCATAATCAGAGGTATATTTTGGCTGTGTGCAGCCCTAGGCCTGACCCAGAGCATGAGTAGGGTCACTATGGCGTCTATGCTGGTTAGATTGGGGGATCTGCACCCTGTTATCTGACACAGAGGCTGCCTCTCCCCAGGAACTGACACCCACTGGCTGTAATTCCAGGAGCCTCAGGGGAAAATCCACAAAGTTCCAACGTATACTGTAATCTAATCAGAACCTGTACGAAACTATATTTTATATTGCACCTGTTTAAAAAATGAAACAGATACGGCTGCAGCAGCATAGCCAGCTGTTAAACTGTTCCAGATTAAGGATAATATATTTTTCTAACCTGTCATTTCCATCAAACGCAACAGAGCATTTAAAGACCGCAGTTTTCCCAATAGATGTCTCGGAAAAGCTAGATATTGTATGCTAATGAAACCCACAATTTGCTGTATTTGCAGAAAACACACAGGAAGGTTTAGAATAGGGGACCTAGTGCAGACCCCCGACTTCCATTATCTGCAGCGTGAGCATAATATAACAGGTAATAATATATAACGGATGCTGTACCAGTGAACATGCTGTAAAGGTACTTCATATGGGAATGCATCGAGCATTTGAACATAATTAAAACCTTAACGTATAGCTGGATTTGCCCCCACCACATATTTACGTCCGGCAGTTTTCACATGGATTGTATCAGTGGTTCGATTTAACATTGTGGTGCCCCAAGCTACAAAGACTATGAAAGGCTGTCACAATTACTGGTGTTAGCAAAACAAAATCAATGTATCAGAACTACCTACTATCATATCAGTGAAAATGTTTTGGAGGTATTCAGTCTAACAGAAGAGCCCATTTTATCAATAAAAAAATAAGATTGGTGGCTAAATGGGGCAAAATGAACATATCTAATAAATTTATTTTCCTAAGAATAACATATGTTGACCCCTCTCTCTTCTCTTACCCTTACAAAGGCAGTGTGAACCAATCAACAACAATCAGAAACTTAATACAGTTTAATCCGTTTCTAATACATATATGTTACTTAGTTGTTAAACATACTTATATACGATAGATTTATTTAGTATATAACTGAAATGTAGACATATATCAAGTCTCATTTTATAAATATATATAATGTAATACATTCTAAATGAGCGATATTGCTGTCTCAGGAGTCCCAGAGTCTGACACATTTATTGTCATTCTGCAGTCAAGTGCAATTTATTTTCATTAGTAATACTGCCTTATTATAATTATAGAATCAACAGTATCGCTGGCTCCGTTGAACAAAGTTACATTAAAGTACTTTTAATTTGATGTAGAATGAACCCCTCAGGCACCTGTAAAGTCTGTGTTTCACCTTCCCAAATTCATATAAGCGTGAAATCTGGCCAAATCCCTTTGCAGTGGGTTCTAATAGAAATGTTATCTACAAATAAGCAGATTTCATGAAAGGAACGAGATGAAAATAGCACATTTTAGCAGCTGTGTGCAGACACAGGCTTTCAGTATCCGGATGAAGACAGCATTGCACCAGTTGAAAACACAGCAGAGCAGTTCTTGTAATCCAAGGACATATCGAAAGAAGCTTATTTTTCTAAAAATATACACTAGATAATATATGTGAACAGGAAAAACCAAAGCTGGCCTTTCTGGGCAAAGACTTATTCTGTAATGCAAAGCAGTAATTGCTTTCTGTTGTAAACAAGCTTCCTCCAGCTTCCTTTCCGCAGTAAACATGTCCTTTTGGAATACATGTAGTATAGGAGCTTCCTCATGGGTTAATGGTGAATTCTTCAGCGATATTATCTGATATCTCCCACACAGCCTGATCTACAGGAAACTGTATCTAATACAAATAATAAGGCATTTAAAGGGAAACTTTCATCATACTATAACGTTTGATTTATACTTTATACTTTATGCTGTACTATGACCAAAAGTGAGTGTACACTCCTCCTACTGAAGAGTTCCAATTCCAAATACACATTCCAAATTCTTGTGCAAAGCCTTCTCGGAAGAGGAAGGTGTTTCTAGTCTACTACTGCTCCTGCATGAAGGACATCAGTTGAAATACCTTTTGTAATATTTTGTGATTTGCCTGTTGTAGAGTTACTGATTTGCACAATATCAACTATACCTTGAGCAAAGACAAGTAGTACTAAATGTGGATGCATGCAACCTCCCAAATTCTGTATTGCCCACCCAACTTGCATACATTCATCTACAGGAGAGTCAAGTTGATGCAAGTTGTAAACAATAATAACAGGAAAAAAGGGAAAGAAAGAAAAAAGGAAATGAAAATAAAAGAAAAGAAAGAAACTGGACCCTTTGTGCAGTGGGATGGGGGTTAATTAATCAAATGATTGACCAGTGCTGTGCTAGATTGAGTGATGAGGTTGGAAAGGATGACAAAGAAGTGCCATCACTGTGGTTCTACCCCAACAATAGTTGGTTGGATCAGGACTGTAAGCAGCTTTGACGCCCTCGAGTATATACGTAAATCCAGCCTCCTAGAATTTTTGGGTCCCTGCGCCCATGTTTCTCTGCGATCATTCCTTCTGGCAGATATATGCTCCAAGGGTATTAAATGCTTTCTGTAGGCAAAACCACCAATTCTGTATAGACTTTAAGGAAAGATTTATAAAGGCAATTTAAGAACAAGGCTTATACATGTAATGTTGATATAGGGATAAAGGGTTTACTAAATATATATATATACATTTTTTTTTTTTTTTTAAGTAAAGTTCTTTTAATTTGAAAATGATAGAACCCTATGAGTTATGGTACAGCTCCATGGGATCTAAGGTGCAAATCTTCAACTAATATTTAATTTGAATATAGTTGTTATACAATGAAAAAAAAGCATTGCTTCTTAGTTGGACTATATCTTGTGAAGATCATTGCCTCTCACCAACTTCTGCTGACAATTTCCATGGACCTTATGCCCTTTATTTTTCACATAAAGATGATTAGTTGGCTCCGAAACATTGCTTATTAACCTGGTCAGTGATATACCCAAATATGAAATGTTTCCATTATAACTGCATATCCATTTCCATCAATTTCCAACCAAAATCTCCAAAAAAAAAAGTATCACTTTGATCATAATGTAGTTGTATTGTTCAGAAGCCAAGTAATTATGCTCTACAGATCTTTTTAGCAAAGATAAAATATTCTCTAACCAGTTAGAATTTTAACAATGTTTTCTTTATGTATTCATGGCAAGGGTGCCAATATAGTTTCAATTGTTATAATTAGATGCATTATGTTAAGATTTGTCAACAAGTAAGTTATGCTTCTATGCAATGCAATTCAACTAGACCCTTTACTAGCTTAAAATCAGCCTAACAGAAATCTGCATTCATTAGGTGATGGTTGCAACAGTTCATCAATAGGATGAAATGATGTTACTGTTAGTTACATATCCCTCCAGTGTGACATGCTTTGGAGGGAATGCATAGAGATGAAAAAAGTAAAATCTAAAACTCATTTCAAGATCTATTCTAACTGCTCAACTTTTTACCAAATTTCTTGAAAGGTTAAGATAGTGAAGCAAGGTATTACGTGCCTCCTTTCTCCTCCCTTAATTTGTGATGGGGAAGCTATAGAATCCCGAGGGTATATTGCCTACTGATCGTATTTACCCTAGCGATCATACAAGTCTGTGCAAATAAATGATGACATATTTAGCCATAACTGGAGATTTATTATGGCCAGAGGCATAAACACAAGACAAATGAGTTATTTTTGTATTAAACTGTTGGCATTCATGTCCTTTTTTTCTTGCTTTAACCTGGCATCAGTTTAAAAAAAAAAAAGCAAATGCACCATTTAGGCTTAAACACTGCAATGCAGCATTCTTTGTGAATAAAAATCACGTTGGGAGTTTGGGAATCACTTACTCCATACATCATACTTCTGAATGTACTCCAAGTAACTTAGATACATTCTTTCCTGGGATCCATAGACTTTTGTTGCATGTTTAATACTCTTTATTTAAAGAAGGTTATTATATATATATATAAAACACACTTAACTCTTGGTAAGCCACATATTATTTTCAGTGCCAAAAGTTGAAGTAGACATTCATAGATTGCGGAAAAGCGACCAGATAGTGAAAATGAAGTCTAACACATTTACTCTCCAGCTAAAGTTAAAGTTAGAAAGGTATTGGGAAACATCTTAGCTGCTTGGCAAATACTGAATTCACTAAGCATCTTCACTTGCGAGTTTTAATTACCTAAAACATGTTTTGGAATGAACCCCATGCTTTTAGAGCCCATAAAACATTAAGATGTCCTCATCACTTCAACATTTGAGCAGTTCTCCAGCATGAGGAAATTGATATCACAAATTGGGAGGTAGCATTAAGAAAATCTATTTATTGTACATAGAGAGTTATAGCTACATGGAGTGGCTGTTCAGCAGAGATAGAAACAGGTAAGATTGGTATCATTCAGGAATTCATTGGTGAAACACAGTTGTTGTCAGGACTCGGGTGATCAGGTCAGGTAGGAGCCCATGCGCAGGGAATACTTGGGGTTCAGTATGTAACCCACGGTGCATGATTATGCAAACAAAGACACCACAAACAGAAATCCAGGTAATGCAGTGTATTTCACGTATATAACAGGACCAGCAAATAAGGGTAATATAGTCTAAGCAAGTAACCGGACGTATGGCAAAATAAAATACAGGTAATAAGTCTTTTGGCAGGGAGCCCGCTTGGAAGGGTACGAAAGGCGCACAGCCCGCTTGGAAGGGTACGAAAGGCAGGGAGTCCGCTTGGAAGGACACAAAGGCAGGGAGTCCACTTGGAGGGACACAAAGCAGGGAACCAGGAACAGTACAGGTGCAGAGCCACAGCAGGAAGGTCCATAGACTTCAATACAAAGGCCCTCACTGAAGGGCAGGGCAGGTTCATAAAGGCAGGGTAATCCAGGTAACAAGGCCCAGCTGGATGTAGACTAGGGCTCAACCCAGGTAACAAGGCACACCTGAGTTCTGAGTGCTCCAGAGGGCGGAGGGTGGCCACTAGTGGTCGCAGATGTAAACGCCACAGGTATAAAAAAGCCATGGTTCAGGTAGCGAAATATTGGTTCCTGACAGTACCCCCTCCCTAAGGAGCGGTCACAGAACATAAACAGTCTGAACAAAATCTGTACACCTTTAAAAAACTGAGCAGGAGGGTGTACTTAAAGTGATTTCTTCTTCTTCTTCTTCTTCTTCTTCTTCTTTTTCCTTTTTTTCGGTAAAGCTTGTTCGCAGATCTCCAGGTCTTCCTTTCTGATTATATTGCCATTAGAGGTAATAACACAAAGGAAAGGTTATCTGTGGTGCAATCGTAGGTCAAATTACGACTGGATGCTGAAGAAGTTGATGAGAAGGTATGATTCAGTGCTTTCTCTTTCCATGTACCAGGGGTCACATAGCTGCCCTGTACCCAGGGCACTACTGGGGGCAGGGGGGGTAGTACCAGAACTGCAATGGTTCAAAACAGGAGAAGCAGACTTGGTATGTGAAGCACTGATGGAAGGCCCCTTCTTCCTCAGAGATGGAATAGGGTCATGTATCTTTGCGATCAGTCCAGAGGTGATACTAGGGGCGATGGTAGTCTCTGGTGTATCACACTTTGCTGAGGTAGCAGTGATAGGAGTTGCAATCACAGCTGAACAGAAAGCAATAGGAAGTTCATCCATATGGGAGCAACCCACACTGCCACAGACTGTAGGATCACAGACGCTGCATTCCATCACAGAACAATCATCAGGCTTCAGCTGGACATCCACCGGAGTTTGAGAAGCACCAGGAATCACCAGGGTTGGTATATACTCCATGGGTTCACTATGCTGGGGAATAAAGCAAATTCCCCTTTTAGCAGAGCTCTGTGGTTGTGACGTAGACTGCTCAATCGGTACAGAGGGTTTAGGAGGTTTCAAAGGACATTGGGTGATCTAGTGTCCCTTTTTGCCACAGTAAAAGCAAGATTCCTCATCACGCCTTTGTTGTAATTCGGTTGTGGTAAGGGGTTCACGTTTCCTAGATGATTCCTTTTTAATACTGGTAACAGGCTTGTTGGATTTCTCAGGTGATGTAGCAGGTGTAGGTGAATGGTCTTCATGAGAGTGATTAGAGTTGGAGTCCCAGATTTGCATTAATGATTTGCACAGTTCAAGCAAGCATTCTCCTATCACTTTGATGACTGAAAGTAACCCCGCAGACTCCTTGTAATGGCCTTTGTATTCTGTCAGGACTCGGGTGATCAGGTCAGGTAGGAGCCCATGCGCAGGGGATACTTGGGGTTCAGTATGTAACCCACGGTGCATGATTATGCAAACAAAGACACCACAAACAGAAATCCAGGTAATGCAGTGTATTTCATGTATATAACAGGACCAGCAAATAAGGGTAATATAGTCTAAGCAAGTAACCGGACGTATGGCAAAATAAAATACAGGTAATAAGTCTTTTGGCAGGGAGCCCGCTTGGAAGGGTACGAAAGGCACACAGCCTGCTTGGAAGGGTACGAAAGGCACACACAGCCCACTTGGAAGGACACAAAGGCAGGGAGTCCACTTGGAAGGACACAAAGGCAGGGAGTCCACTTGGAAGGACACAAAGGCAGGGAGTCCACTTGGAAGGACACAAAGGCAGGGAGTCCACTTGGAAGGACACAACGGCAGGGAACCAGGACCAGTACAGGTGCAGAGCCACAGCAGGAAGGTCCATAGACTTCAA
Source organism: Sceloporus occidentalis (assembly GCA_023333645.1). NCBI lineage: Eukaryota > Metazoa > Chordata > Lepidosauria > Squamata > Phrynosomatidae > Sceloporus > Sceloporus occidentalis. The sequence continues at coordinate 204,218 of JALMGF010000068.1, forward strand.
TACAAAGGCCCTCACTGAAGGGCAGGGCAGGTTCATAAAGGCAGGGTAATCCAGGTAACAAGGCCCAGCTGGATGTAGATTAGGGCTCAACCCAGGTAAAAAGGCACACCTGAGTTCTGAGTGCTCCAGAGGGCGGAGGGTGGCCACTAGTGGTCGCAGATGTAAACGCCACAGGTATAAAAAAGCCATGGTTCAGGTAGCGAAATATTGGTTCCTGACAGTTGTACAAAGCAGTGACCAAGGTAATACATTAAAGTTCTGCCTGATAACTGTTAATAATGTTTATAGAATACTGTATATTTTTCCAGAGTTTTTTTTATAAGGACAAAATAGACCAATTGTATGAATAAACTGGGTTCAATTAAACAGAACTGTATTGGTTTGGAACTTTATCTAATTTCCCCAAAATCATCCAACCACCTGTCTACTACTTAGCTTCTTAATTCCTATGAAAGCAGTAAGGGTGTACTTAGTTTTTCACACATGGCTTCTCCATTTTGGCTTAATTATTATCCAGCTGGCAGCCGCGCTTAGGTCATTAGGCAGGCGCCTGCCTTAATGTACCACAGCCGTGCCAATTATATCACCTTCATCAAATATTTTTTGTTATTTGATTTTTGGTTGTGTGTAGAAAATAAGATGCAAGCAATTACATAATTGCCAACATTTGATAAAATGTTGTACAGCACAGCTATCAATTACTCAGACATACATACTTTATCTACCCAGACACTCACACTAACATACTCACACAAAGACACATGTTCACACACTAACGTACCCAGGCACATACACACTAACATACCCAGACACACATGTTCACACACTGACACACCACACACACATACTAACATACTCATACACACACTAACATACCCAGACACACATGCACTAATATACTCGAAGACACAAGTTTACACACTAACACACACATGCTTTCATAAACATACCCAGATACACGCTAACATAGCCAAAGACATATGTTAACATACTAACAAACCCAGACACACACACCAACATATCCGAACACACACGCTAACATACGGTCACAAAGATCTTGAGAATACAAGTGAGGAACCCAGTATGCAGCAAAGGCACTGATGAATTGTAAGAATCGTCAGACAAGCTGGGTCAGGAGTGGAGAAGGCAGCAAAAGTCAGGGACAGGCACGGGTCAGCAACAGAGATGGTAATCCTACAAGCCGGATCAGGAGTGGAGAAGGCAGCAAAAGTCAGGGACAGGCACGGGTCAGCAACGGAGATGGTAATCATACAAGCCGGATCAGGAGTGGAGAAGGCAGCAAAAGTCAGGGACAGGCACAGTTCAGCAACGGAGAGACAATCAGGTAAGTATACTAATATAGGAACTGCTCAGCTAGGACAATAACCGAGCACTGAATGGAAGTCAGTGCTCGGCTTTTGAATCTGCCGTTTCAACCAAGCCCCGCCAACGGGGGAGGCGTACTATAAGAGAGGGGGTGTGGTTCGCCCCGTGCGTACCGCCCATCACTTGTGACGGGGATACTGAGAAGGACCTGCCCCGGGTGCCTGCTGGAAGCAAGGTCCCAGAACTGCGGGAGAGGTAAGTTTCGAGTACCCGCTAGCCGCGGGTACTCAGGTGAATTGCTACATTGCGGTCCGTGACACGGACTGTGACACATACTTAGACACACACACATACGAACATACACAAAGACAGATGTTCGCGCACTAAAACACCCACATACACTAACATACCCACACACACAAACATACCACGTACACTCATAATCTTAGAAAACCAGTTTTCTGCAATTGTGTCAGATCTGAAGAAACAGAACGCGTGTAGAGTTCGAGAAATGTTGGTAAAATATAAGGGTCTAGTAATAATCAATGAGATTAATAATAATGCCGCAGACACAATCACAAAGAACCCACACTGCTAGAGGGCATAGGCGCTACACTTGTTATGTCCTGCTCCTTTAAACCACCTCTTATAGCCTTTTTGTAATCAAGTACAGTTTTTGTAAAGATACTGATATGAAAACATTGAAATGATGTGTGTCTCCTATTTTGTGCTTGTTGTATGGTTATTTGCATCATGCGTCTGGTCATGGTCCCAGTAGGATGCATTGAGCAGTGTATATACAGTAAAAGTGCAGAAGCCCAGGAATGTACGTAGTCATAAGTAGCACCCTAGGTCCATCTAATGATAGAGGTTAAAAATTGTGTTGCAAAATCATAAGTTATCTATAACATGCCCAAACTGGCCATCAGGCAAAGTGGGTGAATGCCTGGTTGGGTGGTACCAGATTGTGCCTCCCATGCATAGTTTATAACCCACTTCATCCCCAATTGATAATATTACTTTACTACGATCGAAGACAGGACCTAACATAGTAGAGTGTAACACATACAGGTGTAACTAAATGCATTGCTCACCAAAACATCTGGGCTTCCAAAAACCTACAGTTTACCTTGTGCATTCTGTTCCCATGTGACCAAAATATATTTAAAAATAAAATTTTAAATAAATCTATTATAGGGGCAGACAAGGTAAACATAATGATTATTATCTGCCTTAAAATGATGCTTCTAAAATTATATAACATTTTTGAATTTACTTATTTATTTGCTCATTGCTGGGCATATTTTAGTCCACAACAGCTCCATACATCTTGCATTGCTGAGAGGGTTAACTTAAGGTCTGACCCCCTTAGCAGATGGACTGTCACTGTATTGATTTTATTCCAGCGAGATTAAAGCATGTCTGTGATCTAACACAGGATATTGTCCGAGAAAACTGAGTGAAACAGAATTCAATGAGGACAATGGAAGTCACCATGATATGTGCGGCAAGAAAATAATGAACACCCAGATTCATTTGGAAATAGTTATGTTGTTCCAGTGGAAGAAATTTCAGTAAATTCTAAGAACAAAAACATTTAATAATATATGAATACTCTGGATTGGTATTAATAGGTTTTACATTTAAGTGTTATCCGTGGCACCATCTACATTTTGGAAAATGCCAAATTTTAACTTATAGACCATGAATGTAACTTGCACCACGTTTCATATTACTGTATCTCTACATGTACACTGTCTACACGCGTAAAAAAAGGTTGTTCTCTCCTTGAGCTGTCCCGAGGTCAACGGCATATAATTTTCCAGTAAATGTATCCAGTTCCCAATAGACACAGAGGCTCCAAACATACCCCCAGTAAACCCTGTGTTCCAACAAATTCATTATTCAAAGGAAATGACCTAAAATGAGCCAGTAAAAGCTGTTTTTTTAGATTGACAATGAGCAGATTAGATGAGTTAATTTAATTTTATGTCATATAATACAAAGTCAATTCTATATGGTTGTATTATTTCTCCATATAAGTGATCCATCTACACACAATATACATGCACTGCATATTTGTAGGCTGAGAACCAAATTACTTGGATAAACCCATTGGTCAATTCAGATGTTAAAGTGATTTATTTCTATTGTTTAAATTATGTATTCAAATTATTACATATATGGTTGGCCCACAATCTTAACAAGGCAGAACATGAGATGTTTATGAATGTAGTATTACATATAAACCTTTGTTGGCAATCATTAAGTCACAGAAGAAAGAACCCTAATGCCTTGTCTGGAAAATGGTAGTTGGGCAGCCCTGCTTTATTAAATTCTTTAACGGGTGACTGTCACCATCACAGGTTTAAGTATAACTAAAATGGTCTGACTGTCAGGGCTTTTGGTAGCTATGGTAGAAGAGCTCAATAAATATTTTTAAAAGTTCATATGATTTCTGTAAACACTGTGCTTAAAGCTAAATGAGGTAATATATCACCTTTCTGCTACTTTTCCCTTTTCGGAAGATTAAACCCATTTTGTTGGATAAGTGAAGCCAACCATGAATTAGTTTGTCCAGAATATATTTTTTAACCCTTTTATTGCAACATTTAAAAAATAAATCCCCTTGGTCCTGTCAACCACCCATACAGTGCCAGCTATATGAACTACAAACACAATGGCAGACCTGCTCAAATAGCCGGTGTGTCTATATGTTTCATATATTATAGGGGCAAGGAGGATAGGCTAACGAATTTAACAGCCTTTTTACTGACTAACCATCATGTGCAGCCCTTTAATTATTAAATGACTTTCCCCTTTTTAAACTCAGGGCGGTTGAGATAGCATAATTACAAGAAATTGTACATTTTTAAGTATGAGAATTAGTAATGGAGATGTTATATTGATATTCATTACTGAAGTCCTTTACACCAAAAGTAAGCAAATCCAAAACGAAGCAAATTTTAATTAACTTCTGAAAACTCTACCGCCTCCAGCCAAGCTTCCATTTGATTTACACCACTGCAATCACTTGAATCTTATAATGAATATTGAAGAAGAGGCAAGGAGCCATGTCTCTTATATCACTTAAATGCTGCCTTGCTACTGTTTTATTCATTTTATCAAACAATATGCAAAAATAAAAGAAAAACTTGGCAAAAAGAAAATATGAGAATGCATCTCATCAATCATGCAAAATACTAAACAAAATAAAAAGCATTTTTTTACTTGAGTTGGCAGTATTTTGGCATAATGTGATAATGTTCGACCTACTTTTGTATTGGCTAAAATTGTTAAAATATGTAGAAAAACAGTTTTTATTACAAAGTGGCACAAATTATTTTTTATTAATATATATGTATATATATATCTGTATGTGTCTTTACTTACATTACTTTTTTTTAGTCTATTTAGTAACACATGTTGTCTTCATGTGTAAGTAAATCAGGTTGGCATAATGGAAGATAAAATGATGTAAGCTGAATCTGATTTCTACTTAAAAATTAATTATATAAATTGTCCCTGATGCATGGTCCAATGTCTGATTTCTAGACATACTAAAAATAGAGGCATTATTTAAGTGGGAATCACTGAAAACTGAGTCAATGTAAGTCTGTGTGCATTTTTATTTATTTTTATAGTCAGGCTATGTTTTAAGAACTATATTTGTGCCAGTGGGTTTACATGTAAGTCAAAGGATATGAACATCTGGCTTTTATTGCTAACTGGCTGCTCTGATTCCAACATTTTGGCTCGCGGTCACTATGGGGAGGAGTGGGTGTGGTTAAATGAGAGGGGCGTGTGGGGGTGTGGCCAGGTGCGGCAAAATTGTGTTTTGCCTAGGGTGGCAAAAATCCTTCCACCAGCCCTGCCTATATCGGAGGTTGTGGCCAGATGAGGAAACAGATCGGGCTATAATTGGGAGTGGGCACGGCCATAGGAGTGGCCATCTTCCTTACCGACAAGCCACTAGGTTGCCACATAGGAGCTACAATGAAGGTATTGCTGTGTTGTGTATTAAAAACTGATCCTGGCAACAAAGGTCTTATCACCATAGCAACTAGTAGAATGGTCCAAACAGCAGATACATTTTATTGGTTCCTATGGTGACAAGTTCTTTTCAAAGTGTGTGCTGTAATCACTGTATACATATAAATGCCATTGAGTGGGCTGTTTGTCGCACGTTTTGGGCTCCTTTATTACTGGCCTACACAGCTGGCCTGGGCTGGGCTAACCTTAATCATGCTTCTTATGAGTACTTTCCTGTAATTTAATTGGGTTCCCAGTGATTGTATTTAAATACAATTAAATACAAAGAGCGCAGACAGAGATTGACACAGCTACGTAAATCCAGTGCTCGCTGAAACACTCATTATGCCACGCAACTCCCACCTCGCACACAAAAATAGAGTTAACGATGAAATTATGGCACGCGTACACAGTCATATTCACAGTAGGGCTCTGGAGCGTGAAATAATCGAGATTATTATCGACAGAATAACGTAGCAGGAATAACTTTAAAGTATAACTTCGTTTTAAAATATGTGGAATAGCAACAAAACCTTTTAATCAGATTTAGATTGGGATGTGCATTTTAAGGCTTTGTTCGCACAGCGTGAAATACCATATGCTGTTTGACAGTGTCAAGCAACACAATTGATTTCTGGACGTGAAGTGAGTTTGGAAATAAGGCATTGTTGGTATTTCTGGCTGCTGGCCAAAAACATCATTAAGTGAGGTGTTAAGGCTTAGAAAAGCAATAAAGGAAAGGATATCTCATTTGGCTCATTCCAGTACACATGTGCCGTTATCTCTTATAGGTGTTAATTAAGTGCAGTGGGTTCCTTGGCCTTACAACACACAGTTATATCCTATACTTTTACCTTTTCTATGTTCTCAGTCGGTAAGCATTTAAACTTGCCGACTAGCTGTGGTTGGAGTTCTGAGTTCAATCAGGACTACAGCACACAAAAATATTCTCAGTTCAAATGTTAGAGGGCCAGTACGGCCATAATATGAATTCTTGTGATAGCTGAGAGGTCCCTGTATTTGTCCTCTGATGACCTCTTTGGGGATGAATGTATCACATTTTTCTCCCACAATAATGTGTGTAACAATGTTTAAATTAAATTGTTTTAAGAAATACATGATTCTCCCTAAATTTCACATAGCATGAACACATTCAGCCATTTTTCGAGGACACATATACATTTCACATATTGCTCAACAGCAGATGTAAGGTGCTGCCCTGCAGTATGTTTAATATATAACAGTAATCAATGCCATTCTGTAAGCTTTAACATACTGCACTTTACATGTAGATAATTAAATATAATGTACAAAGGTTTCCTTTAGAGAATTCCTCACCTTTTGTTTCTGTAAGCCCAAATTGTTGTATGATTTACTAAATAGTATGTGCTGTTTACCCGTTATACAGCGCTGTGGAATATGATGGCGCTATATAAATAATAATTAGCATTTGGGATTCATCTGGAATGTTGCTATTCTGTTTCAACTAGCGTTAAATTTGTATATATTAGTTATATAATGATACTGTGTTATTCGCAACTGCTGAGAAAATGTTCTGGCAAAAATACACATGCCAGGATGATTTGGACTTTCTGCTAATTGCACATTTTGCAATAGAAGCAAATTCACTGAGGGGGGAAAAAATCTGGTATTAAGCTATTATACAAAGATGCTGATTAAAGGATTGTGAGCTGCTGGTGCCTAATACAGCAGGCAATCAATTCACGAACAGTCTTTGTAACAATTACGGGAAATCTGTCTTTCGTTCTCTGCTCCTATTTAGAAGATAGAAAAATGTCCCATTAGTTTCAATACAGAACCTCGAGTCAATTAACCATGCGGTCAAAAATGCTTCAACTCTGAGTCATATTTGACTTACAATTTTGTAAGTTGAAAAATAATACAAGTAAAGTTTATTTATAAAATTGAAGTAGATGGTGTTTTGAATCTAGATTTTAAACTGCAGCAAATCACATTGCGTAAAGTGATGATCACCACAACCTTTAAGAATAAATTGGGGAATGCATCATGCATGTAAAAACCTTTCTTAAAACTAAGAATGCATATAATTGACCCCATGCTGTTTCGCCTACCATGGCCTTTATCACTTCTATAGACTGACATAGCTTATGTGTAATTACGTGATTTATTTAGTGATGATTAAGCCACTGTTGCCTTGTTAAGTTATAAAATTTACCTCTTCTATTTCATTATATTATCAGTGTAATGGGCCACATAATATGGAAACAAGGATTTAACATTATAAGCTCGAATATAGGCCGCATTTCCCCCCCACTTTAAGTCTTTAAAGTGGGGGTGCGGCCTATATTCGGGGTCTAGCGCCCGACGCCCGGGACATGCAGTTCCGGGCGCCGGGCAGGCAGCAGGGTTAGGATACAGATCCCCCGCAGCGGTGCAGGGGACCTGCATCCTACTCCCCGATACGCTCAGACAGCCTCCCCCTGCGCGTAAACAGCCTCCGCTGCCGGCACGTCTGCACGATGTGCTTTAACAATCTCCCTTGCCGGGAATTCCCACGGGCAGCGGAGGTTGTTTATGCGCATTGCCGCAGCCGGTGAACGTCCGCACGATGCGTTTTACCTCTGTCCCCAAGACTTACCAGAGCAGACTCCCGGGTGTCTTGCGGGGCCGGCGGGGGACATCTACGCAATACGCGTATACAACTTCCAGTGCCGGCACATCCGCTGAGTACCGGCACCGGAAGTTGTATACGCGTATTGCGTAGATGTCCCCCGCCAGCCCCGCAAGACACCCGGGAGTCTGCTCTGGTAAGTCGGGGGGGGGGCAGAGTGGCAGCATATCTCAGGGGGGAGGAGGAGGACAGTGGCAGCATATCTCGGGGGGGAGGAGGAGGACAGTGGCAGCATATCTCGGGGGGGAGGAGGAGGACAGTGGCAGCATATCTCGGGGGGGGAGGAGGAAGACAGTGGCAGCATATCTCGGGGGGGAGGAGGAGGACAGTGGCAGCATATCTCGGGGAGGCACTGGCAGCATATCTCGGGGGGGCAGAGTGGCAGCATATCTCGGGGGGGTGGAGAGAGGCAGCATATCTCGGGGGGGGACAGAGTGGCAGCATGTCTATTAAAAAAACTTTTTCTTTTAAAAAGCACCAAACTTTTAGGGTGCGGCCTATATACGGGGGCGGCTTATATCCGAGCCAATACGGTATGTGAATATATATATATATATAAAATTACATAAGTTATGGTGGGTAAAGGTGATGGAAAACCCTTCCACTTAAAATTAAGGGGGTAGTAGAAGTATTATTAAGCACTCATCTACAGACACCAGACAAGCCAGGAGGCTTGTTTTTCCCTCAGAAATCTCATGGTGCTTTGACAACCACAGCGGATTCTGGGTAGGCGCATGCAAATAAGGTCAACAATAATCACCTTTTACCTCTAGATCCACTTTATACATGGATCCCTTGAAAGTAATTGCCTGCTATACAAGACAGCTGTACATATATACTGGCCACTTTCTTAAGTACACTTTGCTAGTACCTGGTTGGACCCCCTTTTGCCTTCAGAACTGCTTTCGTTCTTCGTGCCATACTTTCTACAAGGTGCTGGAAATATTCCTCAGAGATGTTGGTCCATATAGAGATGATGGCAACACGCAGTTGCTGCAGATTCGTGGGCTTCACATCCATGATGCGAATCTCCCGTCCACCACATCTCAGAGGTGCTCTACTGGATTGAGATCTGGTGACTGTGGAGGCCATTGGAGTACAGCAAACTCATTGTCATGTTCAAGAAACCAGTTTGAGATGATGTGAGCTTTGTGACATGGTGCATTATCCTGATGGCAGTAGCCATCAGAGTACACTGTGGTCATAAAGGGATGGACATGGTCAGCAACAATACTGAGGTAGGCTGTTGCATTTAAACAATATTTCTAATCACTGGTCCAGGGAATATATTACAATTAAAGCTCGTTTACTGTATATGTGCAGGCTTTGATTGCGATTTGGTAGCTTTGTAAATCCTGATCAGTCTTAATGAATTAACAGTAATGGGATGTGTGCAAAGTGCTTACATCTCATTAACACAACATTCCCTGCAAACCATTTAAACCCATTAATGTTGGTGGTTTGCATCTAAAGTAATGTTTACCTAACGTCACGTTGCTTTATAAAGCTTTGCAAATCTCTGCTTTGCACTAGAGAGAGCTTAACGTCACATTACTTGCCATTATAGCACTTAATGAGGATAAGCCAAATGTGATTTCTGGGACATATAAACTCCAGGACGCAATGAGGATGAAAACAAAATGCTGGGTTGCATAGAAGTATTTTTTTAAAATCTATAAACAATTGATCTAGGTTGATGCAATTAGGGAGATTTTGGATAGGTTAAACACAAAAGGTTTCAATAAGCCACTTTGTCATCCCAGTACATAGACTAGTCTTTTTTATACAGCTATAATGCCAATATCTTGAGCGTGTCCACAAGCACGTTGTGGAAAATTCTATTGGGCCCCCGTCAAGTACCAGACTTTCACTCTTTATGGTGACAATGCTCCATGGTCCAGGGACCCCAGGCAGCTGTACTAAGACTGGTCCTGTCCAAGGAAAGCCTTGCTTAACTGAGTATTTGTTTCGCATTAGACATTTGAATACACCCATTTTAGTGAACATGTTTTTAACAACCAATAACAGACCTCATTGGTAGAGGCATCACTAGTCTCCTGTGACACCTTGTCTGCCCCATATTTGCACCCAGACATCTGAGCCACAGAAAAAGATGAGTAGAAGAGGAAATACTGGTGGTATGGACAGAAGGTCATCTGGGTAGGAGCCCCCCCCAGACCTTTTATTTTATAAGGGGCCCTAAAACTACTGATTGTGGCCCTGGGGAGTAGAAAGCTGGCAGAATATGCAAGTGCTTATTTAGATGTGCGATGTGCGCATATATGCCACCAACATCAAAGGAGGGAAGCGCTGGCTCTGCTTCAGTCTCCAGAACTGTGAGTGTCACAGGTGGTCAGACAGTCCTCCAGCTTTCCACTTTTCACTACTTCTAATGCATTGCATTATGGTCCCACCCTTTGTGGCCCTCCCCTTTTGCAGTTCTGCCCCCACAGACCACAACTAGGGCCGGTCATTTTTTGTGGAAAAGGTGGCAATCCTAAGTGTTTCTGGTGCATAGTTTTAACGTGAGTCTTATTGCCATAGTAACATAAACCGCTGGTGCAGCATATCATGTGCAGCATATATTCTTGTGAGATTTGTTTGTGTCTTCTTTGATTAATTTGTAACATTTCACCAGATATTATTCATTTTATGTTATCCTGTCAATACCTGGGCGAGTGCAGTCCAAGTTTTTAATAATAAAGCAGAATAGCTTTTAAAATTGCTGGTTAGGTATAGGGCCATTTCAACCACATTATTATTGTACAATAAACAATATAAAAGACAAGGATGTGCAAAGTCTGGAAACTACAATGTTGACAATGATTCACTTAATCATCAAGCATCACAGAGACTCCACACCAACCATAAAGTTCATGCCGCTTTATAGGGAACCCTTGAATAATTATATGAGAGATGCATTTGCTTTTTAAATTGTACAATATGACATATTTTGTTTCTTATATACTATAAACTGTCTGAACATTTACATGTGCATGTTTTACGCTGCATTTCTGTAATTCTTTTGCTCAGAGTTATCATGGTGATTTTACCAGCGGAAACACAAGGTCAATAAAACCATCAGAACCAGTTTGCCTGGAGCTCCTGGTCACACTGTGGAATTAACACTGATGCATTATACAATGGTTAAATTGTTCCTTCACACGATACATGTTGTGTGCATCGTAAACAAAACTGTACCATAGAATGGTGAATAATGTTACAATATTACCCACCATTGGTGAATCCATTCAAAAGGGTAATTTGACTGAAATATCTAGATCCCTGTTGGGCCTCCCCCACAGCATTAGTCACTTGATTGCTTACATATGAAGAATTACTTTGTACATGTAATACTTTAATGCTCTTACGTTTTGTTGCTGAAAAATGTGGGTTTTTTTCATACCTATGTTCAATGACTGCTATGGTCTATGCCTATGCTTCTAGGTATGGCTCATTAATTCCTATGTTTGTAACAATATTCCCCACATAGATACAATAACCCCACTTTCACACAACAACTTTTATCTGGCACGAACTTCTTTTTGAGGAAGAGAGGCATGCAACCCATTGGGATCTTCTCTCGTAGATAATATCACATCATATCACTGTCATGACACATGGTTTGTTTTTTGCACATACTGTTTCACCGAAGAGACAACCTTGTTATCTATACTTCGCAGGGTCGGGATACCCTTAATACAATAGAAGCATTTTGTCTCAACCAACCATTGATAACTTTGATATATGGGGGTATTTTATGACTTGATAGTCCAGTACATGGAAATGCTCTTCAGGAAATAAATTGCTTTGCATGGCCTCATGCCCTCAGGGGCCATCATATATACAGTAAATGGTGTCTAATACTTAAGTCAAAGCAATGTGGGGAATTAAAATGGGATAGAAAACATATGATCTCTCTGGTAATAGAAATATTAATAGAAAATGGCAAGCAGAAATAGTTATATAATAGAATGTTTTTTTCACATTATGTTTGTAAGGGCATGTAATGTGTTTATTCTTAAAAATAAATAATTCTAATGATTCAACATGAGGTTGGATACTGTCTTACTGCTTGAGACTTGTAGTAATAAGTAAAACACACAGCATAAGTTGTGGTGGGGTAAAGGTTATAGAAAAGCCAGTGTCCAACCCATTAGAAGTTATCTGGCGTCTACACCTCTGTCCTGGACTTTTTTTAAAGGCTATCTAGTACAGGGGACATTTGATCCCAGAGGGTACATGCATAAAGTGGATATAGAGGGAAGATCACTGTGGGACTTATTTACATATGCCTACCCAGAATCCCTTGCAGTGGTGAGAGCACTATGAGATTTCTATGGGACAAGTAGGTCTTCTGGCTTGCCTGGTGGATATGGATGATAAAATAATGCTCCTGCTAAGTCCTTGTAGGTAATACTCTCCAAATGAATAGATAAATATGTCCTTTCACAATGTGGTAATTGTGGGAATTAGGGACAGTCATACCAATAGCAATAAATATCGTAGGCACCTTACATCAGACTGAAGTCCCCATTTTTTTCCAGCTGGAATTAAAAGGCGACTCGATGCAAAAGTATGTAAGTTTAATTCCTACTGATTTCAATGGGAGCTGAACTCGCTAACAGGCAACATGAGCTGATAGGTGCCACAGTGTATGTGCAGACATGCTCCCCACAGACGGGGGGGGGGGATAAAAAACAGACAGAAGTCTTCTTTTCTAATTCCAATGCAAAAGGACACATGCAATGATTTCCACGCATGGAGAAATGCATTGTAGTTCATAAAATACACACTTTGTTATGCATTTTACTTAGCGGTCTGGATCGTTCCTTTAAACTATATGAAATTTTCTAGGAACATGTACATCATATGCAATTGATCTTTCCCTTCATGTAATAAAAACTGTTCCTTGGTTTTAAGAAAAAGAATGTGCAGACTTGCCCTCTCTTCCCCCCACCCTTAGTATGGAAGCCTTATATTAATATTTCATGGACTCTCTATCTGTCTGTTGTGTGCTCTGTTACCATGGCGATGCAAACGAGACATCAGTCAGAGCAGTGCATTTTTAGTACTCCAATGCCCTATTTCTAAAGGGCCAGGATATTGAAAGACTATTTTAAAGGCATTGCACGTTTAAAGAAATACTAATGCCTTCCTTTTTTCATATGGCTTTATCTTATTAGAATGCAAACAGAATTAAGGATGTATTTGTAAACACGTTTTAATTTCTGTAGCTGTATTCCAGTACAGCTTTCTTGTTAGCAGAAGTTTATATTGTAGAATTCTGCTTTCTATATCAATGTACTTGACTTCCACCCATACTTCCCCATCCATAACACCAGTCCTAACAGCTAACACCACGTCAGAATCTAGTTGACCATATTAGAACTGGGCACTCTAAATATTTTGAAAAGGTAACTAACAATGTCAGGTAGAGTAACCAGTCCTGAATAACATTCAAGTCTTCATTTCAGGTTAATTTAACAGAAATTGTAGCCAGCAATATACAAGTTATTCCACATTATAGTTGAGGGGTCCCTTTAAATCATTGTGATGTCCCTTTTGCAAATGTATGGGGGGGATTCAGCAGAATGCAGGGAGCATGTGCCCCTTCCCCATCCCAGATACTTAAAGTGGGGTATATCACCCCTGACATGTGATGTATGTACTGCCAGTCATGTTCAACACTGACTCAGCAAATGTTGCGCGGGTCTAAAAATACATCTTGTCAGGGGTATGCAGCAACAATCTTTGTGAAGGACAGTTTACTTAATGCCTCAAGAGCAACAATGACTGCCACAAGCCTTGTCACAGACACTTTGCCTACTCTTGCCCCTGTACTCATGAGCGGAGATCACTCTGATTAATATCCTGTTCAATCGGTGGTACCAAATGTTGGACAACTGTGGCTCTGCTGCATCTCTGGAGCTGCAGGTTCTACTAAAGGTAAGTCATTCATTTTTTTGACAGGTGTAAAGAATTTTAAGTAGAATATACTTTAATAGGCATTATTTGTCTAAAAGGCTGCTTGTAACACTGGGGTATCCCTTTAAGAAATCACAAAAGACACCCCTGAGTGAAATGCATCAAATGATAAGGCCTCACCAGTAGGTGGCTGTATACGCATTAAGTAAATCCACCCCAATACCATTTTTTTTAAAAATAAATAAACAAAACCCTTAAGACAGGGTGGTCTTATAATCAGACCTCAAATAGAAGTCTCACTTTAAGACGAAGATCCAGATCCCCGCAGTGCTGCAGGGGACCAGGATCCTCCTCTCTGGCAGACGGTGAACGTCTGCACAATGCGCACAGACAACCTCTGCTGCTACCCAGTATTTCTGCCGGGGGCTTCTATGACAGAGCACCGGCATGACATGACCTTCCGGTGCTCAGTCATAAAAGCCCCGGCGTACGTGCCGGGTAGCAGTAGAGGTTGTCTACGCTTAAGTGCAGATGTCCACCAGCTGCCCCCACTAGACACGAGGGAGTCTGGAGCACAAGGGGGGAAAGTCTGGAGATGCATCGGTAAGTCGGGGGGCATATAAGGCATATCAGTAGTGCAGAGTGGCAAAGTCACAAGCTGTGGGGCAGATGTGCATAACTGGAGGCAGGTTGGCAAATAAAACGAAATAAAAACAAGAAATGCATTTTTCTAAATTATAGTTGCTATTAAATATGAAAAAATAGTTTACTAGTAAAACTTTTCTTCCTATAAGGTAGTCTTATATTCAGGCCTTTTCTTTTTTTCTGAATTAATATTCACATTTTGGGGGGTCATCTTATAATCAAGCAAATACGGTATAACAGGCCCAACAAGAACAGGATGAAAGAAGCCATGCGTCCAGCCTGATGTTGAGTGCAAGCTCAGGAACAATAATTTCTTACGTAAAAAAAGAACAGAAAAGCAAGCCTTTCATGTATTCAATATTCTCATCTCTTCTTTACCAAAGCTGGATATAATTGTCTGTCACTATAAGGCAAGCATGTTGTGCTATGGATATGTTTATTATGAGCAAGGAATGTATACATTTGGCATTTATAATCCCACCTGCACCGGGGCTTCATAAAAATGCTAATATAATATCAATTAAAAATCTCAACATAGCCTGAAGCAGCATCTAGTAGAATGTATAGAGGATCTAGAGGACATTCTCAAAGTGTTTACAGAAATCCCAGAAGAAATGTACTTATTACTGTGATTACTGTAATTTTTTTAAAATGTGATCCTTCAATTGCACAAACAATATACATATTGATTCTAACACTACCTTATTCTATTACATTTCATATAGCACATTAGATGATTAATCAGCCGTGGAGGAACTGAATATATCAAGTATAAACATCAGAAGTGGTTTTTTTTGGGTTTTTTTACTAAAATTACACTGTTACTAAGCAACACAACATTAGCTCACAATGACGATGGCATGACAAATGCCCTTGAAATATGAACACAAGCTTTACTGCAGAAGAAGAAATGGGAATCTTTTTACCATTTAAGTGTAATACACAAATCATTTTACATAACGTCAACACCTTTTACACCACGGCAATACAAATACAGGTTCCGGGTGGCCATCCCTGGGAAGTTCACATCGTTTTTAAAAAATACAAGTCTGAGAGACAGGATCATCCTCATGGAACATTGTATTAATCTTAACTGGTCTGATTTTTTTTAAATATAGGCTATATGCTCTTGGAGAAGAACTTGTCTCTAGATTTTGTTGTAGTTTTCCTAATTTTCTAATTTTATTATTTGGTCTTTGTAATAAGTGATTTTTAAGTTTTATATATGATGGCTGTGCCCTGTATAGCCCATGTTTTTTTATTCCAAAAATGGACTATTACAGAAAAAAGCATTCCCCATTGAATCAAGTATCATAGGGTTGATTTAAACGTGAATGCTTCATTTAAACATTAAGATAACGCTTCCATTTTGTAATAGCCACCCCCATTCCTTATTTCAATCATCATAAAGAATTGCGTTGGTGGCACTGCAAAAAGTGTCTTTCAGTAGGGTTTTTTTTTAATTTTCATTACAGATATCCACTAGACATTAATTTCTATGTGTTTGATATATCCCATTTTTCTGGCATATAATAAATGACAGGGTAATCTCCACAAATAGATCACCCTTGTAGTTGAACAGTGTTTACAAATAAAACTCACTTTTTTGTTGGTTATCAAAAAGATTTGTTCATGAATCATGATTTACAAATTGACAAAAGCACCGTTCTCCACAAGGGCCTTTTCTTTTGCATAAACACTTTTTCCTTGCCAAGCACAGAGTGGCTCTGTGGAAGCTTATTTTTAAGAGAAGCTGTTTTCTGTATGTAATCGCTGTAAAAATTAGTATTTGTGATGCTAGCTGTCTGTGTTGTCACAGTGCATACCAATGACTACCCAACATTTGCCATATTTCCTGCCAATGATTACATCCATAAGAACGCTGTGAATTCCCTTTTCCTGATCTTCATTTGCTAACCTTTTATTTTGTTATTTCTTTTGTCATAGTATATAACTATGTATTACTATGTACAGCCATTCTCAGGGCTGTTGACGTTGCTCTTAAAAATTGACCCACCAGGTATAAAAGCACCATTGATATGCACTTCCAGCTCACCAAAATGTTATTACAAGAAGAAAGCTTTATATAGGGCCCATTTCTCAAGTAATAACATCAAAAAACAATGGAATGGAATAGGTTACAGATAATAAAAATAAGACCAATAAAGGAATGTTAATTCGTCACAGTTATTACAGACTTTTATAATGGAAGCAAGCAAGATATTGGTTAGGCACTGGAATGTGCTATGATAAGATAAACACCAAGCACCAAAAATGTCACATTTCCCAATTATTACATGTAATAAAACAGCTTCTCTTAGTACATTTGAACATAGCTAAATTGTGCACCATACATCATTTAAGGAATGCGGTCTAATTTGGATACATGGTTTAATAGTTTTTGTTTCATATGAGTTAATATATATGTTTTTTTAGGTGTATGGTATACAGTGTGTCCACACTTTTCACAAGATAATGATTTAACTACTTTCATTCTGTGCTACTAGGCAGCTTCTAATTGTCCTAACTGTACAAGGAGGTTCTTCAAGAGCTTGCATGAAGGATGGGATACAGATTCCTTCATACCAAGATCAGGTTGGGTGGATCTGAATAATCATTTGTATATATGGGTCTACTCAGTGACTTATTCTAGCCTAGGTCAACTAGGTACAGGCCTAGGGCATCAAGTCCATGGGCGCGTCACACTGCATAATGGGGTAGTTACAGGGGATATATTTGATCTCCCCAACTGGCCCATTTACATCATGATGGATGTGCCAAGTCAGCACAGGCCTCCACACACTGCTTTAAAATGCGCTTTGTGCCTTTAAGCCATGGAGTGCCGGGATATGGCTTCACAGCACAGACAACAGCCGTGGAGGGCACGGTAATACATCACTGGGTGTACTAGAGTACAGTATTAAGTGAACACTGAAAAGACAATATAATAATTGTTCACTTTAGTAACAGCCTTATCTGAGGCTTAACTTACTGCAGCATGAAAGCAGCAATTAGGCATAGACGTATCCTAGCCACCATCAGTCTGTCTGCCAAGGTTGAAATCACTTAGTGAAGTTCTTGTGCTCTGTACTCAAGGATCTGTTTCTTGGCAACCAACAGACAATTGGGTTACCACGGAGACATGATGAAAGTGACTGATTCTAAAAGTCTGGAATGGAATCACTGTTACCAACCTTCCAAACATTCCTAATTCCTTTCTCACTGTGCGACAAGGAAAGACAGAAAATTGCTCTAACTCTAATGTTAACTGTAATGTTCGGCAGAGATAGAAGCATTTAAAATTAGTTAAAATGTGTCTCCACTTTAGAATATAAAATAGTAAAAAAAAAAAAAATGGAAAAAAATAATTACCAGAGGGGGATACTTGGACTGAGCTGGAAGAGCTGAGCTAAGAGTGGAAATGAATTAGAACAAATACACAGCTCGGTGTACATTGTTGCCAGTCCATGAACTATTGCTAAATGCACAGAATCAGATGGAAGTCATTTGTTTTCTGCTGGTGCTGGCGCAGACATGATGTGAGTGCTAATACTGACTATATATCACACTTTCCCTGCTGTTTCAGAAAGCAAATTAGTACAGTCCCCTTTATCTGTGCAGCAACATCATCTAAAGAATGCATTTCCAGAGAAATATTTTCACAAAAAATTGAATCTCTCCGAAAAAAGGATTGAAGTGCATAATGTGTTTGTCTTATAATACAATAAAATTAAATGACCTTAAAAGTGAATAAGGCCTTTTTATATGTACTCTTCCTACCATGTGTAAATGTCTATAATATAGACATCTTTCCACTGATTTCACATGTACTGTATAGGGATCCCCAAAGCCCTGGTCACTCGTGGAGTCACTAAGAAGTGATATTAGTCCCAATACAAGTAAAAAAAAAGTAATGGCGTATATAGTATCTTAGGATAATGTGACATTAACATAAGATTTATGTGATTATTGGAAGCAGTTACTGATAAGTACTTTCCATGGATTATGGAATATCTAACAGACAAGGCAGTGGGTGATATGCACTTATGTTGCACGTAATGCTTTACATATTACTTGAAGAATTGCTCTGTGTATAATAAAACTGCTAAAATTGCTTTAATACATATATAATGCATGTGTTACATAATACAGACTATATAATTTTTGCTTAGCATGAACTACTATGTGGGTGTTCCATATATGCGAAAACTAGATTCGACTTCTACCGATGTAAGGTTGTGGCATGCTGGCATGATCTGCTGGACTATAGTATTGTACACCTGTTAGGCACATGACGGGAGAAGGTTGGTAAAGGGGAGAAACTGCCCCTAGAATGCTATGATCTGAAGATTTGGGGACATATAGCCAGAGGAACAAAAGACATCATTTACATTATAACCGTGTCCTTTCTGCTCTCCTTTTATAGTGTGCTTGGCATTTGCCCTACCTCAGCCCTACTGCCCAAAACAGAGGGCCGGTCACCCTAATGGTTGGTCAGGCTCACCAGTGTGTCAATGCTTTATGAGCCCATAATGCCAACTGGCCCATTTACACTATGAAGGACCTGACACAGCCTCCATAGTATACTGTACCAGGTGCCATTCATCCTTCTAAAGTGGAGAGCCAGGATAACACATTACAGTGAGGACATCAGCCATGGAAGTGAGTGGTGCCTAGGGCTGAGCCTAACTAAAACACATTGCCGAGCCTGGGACCTAATACATATTCTAGCTTTTGCTTGGAAATTACCCCATTTGTTTTGGAGATAACTAACAGATAAAGCAGTGAATGAGAAAGGAGGCCAAGAGAGATGTCTATGTATTATGAGGATTATAAATACCGTAATCCTTACCAAATATATTTATAGAAAAACATGAGAAACATGAGTGCATTATTATGAATTTGAGACTTTTTTATTAAAATTGTCCCTTTTAAGGCTATTGTTTATTCCCTCTCTATAGCAGTAGCGCTAAGGGGTCTGTTGAAGCTCTATAAGTGAATACAATGACATGTAAACTGAAAAATCGGATAGCAATTCAAATACAAGGTTCTATATACTGTTTCATGTATATGGTATTTGAAAACATACGCACGTTAGTTTCACAGGCTGTTTTTATTGCATTTCATGTAATTATTATTTATAACCTACATAGCCTGCATTAAATATAATTATTGTGTAAAATTGTATTTGGACAGTTTGTATAGATCTTTTTAAATCCAATCTTTATATTCGAGATATCCAGACCAGACCACTCTAGAAAGACACATTTAAAAATGCTGGCACATTTATCATAGCATATATGAATACATTATGCCATCTAATGTCAAGCATTTTGTATGGGTTTCTGTTATAGTGAAAACTACATTAATTAAAGAATGATCTTAGAAATAGAAGTTTAAAATTTAATTTCATGTTTAAGTCAATGTAGAAAAATGCAAAAATGTGTTATTTATTATTTTTGTAATCACTGGAAATCCACATCACCATTATGTTATAGTGTGGTAGATGATTTTAACAGGCATCCAGCAGAAGTGGTAGATGTTAATACTGTTAGAGAATTTAAACATGAATGGGATAAGCAGAAAGACCAAGATCGGGTAGACCTAGTTTGCTGTGAGATTTTTCTATTCAATAAAACTGCTCAGTGACATTTTTGTTCACACCTACAAGAGCAATATTGTCTTACCATAGTCACAAATAGTGACTTATACGTCTCTTATATTAGGTTTATTGTCTTCATTACAATAAACAGGCCAAGACATTCTTCACGGACATAAGCCTGTGTTCCATTGCAATAATAGGTAGTAAAAACCTTTCTTTCCCAGACGTACGTTGGTTATCAGAGAACATGTAATCACATTATGAACAGGCACAAGGTTATTTATTGTAACATTGATCCTCTTTTTTTATATTCATTAGAATTGGCTAATCTCATTTTAACAGAAAGCTAAACAGACTGGGCAAGGCATGCAGCCTATTCCAGAACAATAGATTTGACTTCAATATGTTCAATGCATCTTCTATCTTTGTGTGTGGCATGCTTGGGTATTTTTTAGTTGAATTGTGTTAAACTGTTGAATATAGACCATTTTTTACGCTTGGCAAATGAATATCTAAGAAACTGGGGATTTTCAGGCTCTGGGAATTCATCTATTGTAGGCTGTGAATCCTAGCCTCATTACTATCCATCTGAGCGTTATGAGAGTTATAGTCCACATTGGCCAAAGTGTTGCCTGTAAGCTTAAGGTTTTTAAAATGTCAAAGCAAAGAACTGAAACTTAACATGTACACTATCTTGTATAGTCCAATATAAATATCATACATTTCTATTTACTTATTTACTTTCCTAAACACTGTACAAAAATGTTTTGGGCTTTCTTCCTTAAAAACTGAATTTGACAAGAAGACTGGATATTGTCATATTAGTCCAAGAGAAATGGAGTCTTTCATTAATGTTATTATCTATTATTGGGCCAACATAGGAAAATATGTAAATTTACATTAGCTTTTGAGACCTCAGAGGTCCTTAGATGCACTCATTAAGATTTGTGTTAACATTTATTTAGCTCTTTTTTTCTCCCTTTTGCTCTATTAATACAGTTATTAAAATATTTAAAGTAGAACAATTACCAAAGGAATCTACTTTTACATTAATCACAGTTAGGCACAGAAAATTACCTTCTTATTACACTATGAAGGCAATAAGTCTAATCTACGTCTGAACAAATATTTGAAAAGATACAAACTGAGAAGTCAATCAGAAATAAGAGGTCTGTGCACACTGGAAATATTTTGTTGCATCTGAAAAAGTTCTGAAAATGTTTTCAAACTTTCAACGTGTACTTTTTGGTGTCTGCTCATTAATGTAAAGGTCACACTGACAGACAGGTTTATTTAAATGCCTTAATTAAACTAAAGGTCAAATGTGATGGATTCATTGCATACCTGTTTTCCGTCAAGTGTATATAAACGCTTCACCACTCCTGAATCGAGTTTTATGGCATCAGTTATATCTGTGAGGACCTGCTCAAAGGAATGAGCCGTCTTCTTGTTCAGGAGGATCCGGACAGCTTTGCGTGGTTTCACGCCGCTCCTAATGATGGTAACAAGCTTTGGCCTGATGAAATCTTTGCCCTCTTTGCCATCAGATGTGCTGGGTTTGGAGGAGGCAAGTGGTTGCACAGCACGAGTCGGAGTGGTGGCCTTCACATTCACAGACCAGTTAGGATTTACATTCTTTGTGTATTCCAGTTTTTTGAAAGGTTCGATTGATCCACACACATAGCTCTCACCTAGAAATAATTATATATATAAAAAACTTACATATAAAATACATAACTATTATACTTAGAGTCAACCCAAAGTTTTTATATGTCCTAGTTAAAATTACATTTTATTATGCCACATCTTATAAAGCTATGCAGCCTCAGCACTCCCCCGTTGAAGCCTATTGCTGTAGTTCGTATCTATGAATGGGTAAAGTTGGAAAATGCTAATTAGCTGAAATGAAATATTGATTATGTATAAAAGTAACATTGAGCTTAAATTAAAACGATCAGAAGAAAAGGATAAAAAGATAAAACATATATCTAAAAAAAACAAATATTGCTGCTGTACAATAGAAACCAGCATCATCAAGATATATATAATGCTTAAAAATATGTATTCTCATATTTATATTTGAAATATATATAATCTCATGTAAGACATCCCATAACGCCATATTCTTTTTGTTATACGTACAATGAAGATGGAAAGCAATTTTAATTTGATTGACAATGAATTAGTATGAAACACACCTAAATTGCACAATTTTATTAATACCATAGCACACATAAGTAATATAAAAACATAAAGAACATATAAGAACAGACATAATGCCTTCTGGATGATTACAACATTTTTGCTTTTGATATGTTAAAGAATATTAAAATGCCAATACACGCTAAAGAATTCTTTATTTAGTATTTGTGATCGCTGTTAACGATAATGG
The DNA here is from genome assembly GCA_023333645.1 of Sceloporus occidentalis. Taxonomy (NCBI): domain Eukaryota; kingdom Metazoa; phylum Chordata; class Lepidosauria; order Squamata; family Phrynosomatidae; genus Sceloporus; species Sceloporus occidentalis. The sequence goes on from JALMGF010000068.1 coordinate 226,796, forward strand.
AAATTTATCATAAAATTAATATTTACAAAGCTCACGCATTCTGGAATGTGATGAAAAGACTATATTTTACATTTAAATAATCAAAGCAGTTATGTGGGAAAGCGAAATGATTTTCCAGTTATTTAAACACATACTACAGCTGCAAGCTAATTGTGACTAGTCTAATTTAGCAAAAGGATGCAAATGAAACAAGGAACATTTATATCTCACTGCTTGTTTCTGGGATGAAGTCGTTTTATTATGGTAAATTGGTCTAAACACTTTCAACAGTTTACGGGTCCTCGTTTCAAGATGCAAGGATCCTGAGAGTAATACTTTCACTGGCTTAATCACCGACACAAAAAAAGGATTTTAGATTTATTTTGTTGATGTTGAATTCTGCCATTTTAATGGAACTTTAAAAGTTATATTCTAGACTAAGAAATCTGAGGAGTTACATTTTCACAACACAGATTCTGTGACTTCTCCACCAACATAAAAAGGCTCTGCAGGCAAAGCAGATGCATACAATGGGTGCATGTATTGGTAAAATTAATCACTAAAAGTAGGCATGAGTTGGCAAAAAGTTGGCGCGGCAAATGTATACGTGTTGCCATCAATAACCCATTCCTCTTTGCCTTCCTTGGCCCTCCTTAAAAATCTGCTCTAGGCATGGAAATTCTAGCCATGATGATAGAGAAGCCAGTTACTCTGCCTCATCTGTTCAAGCATTTCTGCCTTATAGAAAAATATAATTGTTCTTCAGGAAAGCCTTACACATATCCCAGGTAGTTTGACATTCTTCCTGATGCTCTGTTGATTAATGTAAAGTTCTTTTACGTGACAATTCCTGTTGATTAATGAGTCACGTTTCCCCAAGTTCTAGAAATCATATATCTTATTTAGACAATTCGATTAAACTCTGCAAATACTGACCTTCCGTCAGCTGATCCAATGAAGTTATTTTCCTGGCACCATCTGCTGTGTAGATAGTTCTCACACCTTGTGGTAGATTCACATTATCAGATAGAGTCCTGGTCAAGTCGGCCAAGAGAGCCTCGAAAGATCTAAAACGGTCAGGGGAAATGGCATAGACAATTCCTTTAAAATATCGATCACCATTGCGATAAAACCGAACTTTCTTGGCTTTCTTCTCCGAGCTCAAAGCTTGCAAGGTACGGGTTCGGTAAAAGCTGCAGTGGGCACTATGGGTAGGACTAGGGAGTCCATTCGCCCGAGATCCTTTGCTGTATCTTTGAGCTTTATCCCGTTCATCAAAATGTTCAAGTTCCATGTCTCTCCCAAATGACATATTCATTATTCTGTAGAAAGAAAACAACAATATGTTACACAGTAAAGTTGAAAGCAAAATCCCATGAATATTTTATTATCAGCACTTGTCCATAATTTTCTACCTCTTCTGCAGAGACTCAAATGCCTTATGGAAGAGCTCGGAAACTTGTTTTAATTGATAAAAGAATATTTCATAAATTTAGTTTAGCATTATACATCTGTATCTATTTTTAACAACTTAAATTGAGACATCAAGCGATAACATGTTTTATGCATATGTTACAAAGGGCAGATTATTTAGAAAGACAGTTTTTCTCTTTGGGATCCAAATTCTTCTGGGGTTTGGTAACTAAATGGGGTGTGGTGAGAACTCGTTAGGACAAAATGAAGATAACCCAAAGGGGTATCTACTGTTCTCTTACAGAAAAATTGGCTATTTTTAAAAGAGAGAGAGATTTAATATTCAAATGGTGAAGATTAAGGTTTACTTAAGTTTGATTGATGAGAAGATCATGTATGAATGACACTTTGAAGAAGGCACCAGCGAGACAAGGTGCACAGTAAAATGTTCCCAAACAGTAGTTTTATAAGCGAATGAATTATCCCATTACTTATTTTATAAAGTGATACAAATATCTCCTTGGATCTATAATAAGAAAACAAAAATCAATCAATCATTTTGGTAGAAGGTAATATTTTTCAAGAATATAATTTCCTGAGATGAACCTACAAAAATGCTCACTAATTTATATATATATACTCTTTTGTTTCTCTTTCCTTTATAAATTCTATTCAATTGAATTAGTAAATTGGATCAGTCATGATCACTCACAATATACATGTCTTGGACTGATGGGAGAGAAGACAACACGCTATCACATGAAAAGGTCTTTCAAACATCAGAATAAGTATTTTGAGGGTGTACTCAGGGTATGAAAATAATGACATTATTAACCTTAACCTTCTATCATCGCACAGTTTATGATAATTATACAGGTAATCAACCTTTCATTTTCTCTTGGGCTCTTTCTTAACAATATGTTGAAAAGCCCTTTGTGTACATTTGTTATTCAGCTGAAATATTTCACCATAACTAAGGATAAAATGGGTTAATGTCAAAACTAAGGCTTTTATTAGATTCCCCAGTTATGGGAAAGCTATTAAGGAGCAATAAATGCTGCCCGTTTTGTAGTAGTTACAAACTGCCTCCCACTCGAGCAACTAAGGCTATAAATACATCAGAAGGCCTGACATTTCACAGCAAAATGAGTCCGTTTATTATAAGACGTATATTTAGATGATTGACTCATACTGTTCCTGCATTCATTCAGTGTGTTATGTTACGTGTATTGTACAGTGCTATATACATAGTGGTTATGTTACCTTTCATAAATAAAACATAAAAACTGTCTGCATTAATCATTTTTATAGTTTCCCTAGTAACTTGAAATTTAGAGTAGCGGTGTTGAAGTCCAGGCCTGATCAATTGAATTGGGCAGAAGCTTTAATTTTAAGTGCTCATTGAAAAAAATGAAGAAAGTTACTTAAAGGTGTGGAAGTTTAGCCACGGAATTCCTTAAAAATAAAAAAAGATAAATAGCAATCCGGGTGCAAAAGACTAAGTTAAAGAAATTAGCCGGAATTTTTATTACCGGTAGTTTTCATTTTGGTTATTTCTTCTATAGAACTTTTCCTCAGAATTAATATTTTGATATATGGCTAGCAATTACACCTAAATGAACATACATGTTCTATATCAGTCATGTTCAAAATAATCCTTTTTCACATGAAACTATGTAGGATATTTAGCAGACATACCCTAAAAAGCTAATTTGCTCAAACTGATCAAATTATCCTAGCTAATAAGGAAATGGCTAATTACGGGCGTCTGGGTTTTCATACGAGTGAACGACATACACTATAGACCATAATGATAAGTTTATGTTAGTCTTGTTCTTAGTGTTTTACATATGAGATTTTGGAATTCTGCCTCACAAAGAGTTATTTACAAATTTATTAAGGTTTGATCTGTGCTCACATCGACATCACTCGAGTTGAAAAGGCCATGAATTTACAAGACAGAACCCTGCATGTATGGATAAGAAAATATTCCAAACATAAAACTGTATTATATTTTATTCTAAGTGAACTGTAGTATGATCCTAAGGTACATGGGCCATGAAAACTTAGCGTTTGCTTCCAGGCATTTAAATCCATACTGGGTATAAATACTACATTTAAGTGAAGATATTTTGCAGAATTCATGGATTCATATTTTAGAAAATGGCGAGGTTTCTGCTCTCTTTAATATTCAAGCACACAGTTCAAATCACCCAGTTTATTTTTATTAACCAAGTGATTGGTCTAAATAAGTTTAAGACATAATGTGGATAAAAAGAAAAATGGAATCAGTATATTTGACAGTACTGTATTACAATTGGTCATTTTAAGCTTAATATTTTGTTATTTTATGTTTATTGATGGTGGACCAGTAACATGGTCCACCATCAATCTTTGAACGTATTTATTGAGAAAATGAAATCTATATGGAGAAACTCTCTTATAAAATGAAGTGTTTTGAAGTTATGAATTGAATTCATATTGTAACAAAAATAAGAAATTGGCATCTTGGCTATATGGTTGGCAGAAAATACTCCTACAAATTCAATAAACATATCTGTGCATATCGGTTTCATGTTTTTCTGGACAGCGGCGTAGCGCTTAGTCATGCCCATACCCCGCCTACTTCCCTCCTACTCCCCACCCAGTAAAACCTGTCTGGAGCTAAACTTGCCCCTTCATTAAGCCAGTCCCCCAAAAGAGGGAAAGCTCCAGGTAGCCTACGCTGGGAAGTTCCCATATATATATATATATATATACACACATACGTATGTGTATTTATAAGCATTGCTGGGGTATCAGTGGGGTTTGGTGAACTAAAATCAAAACAAAGAATAAAATAGTAGTGCTTATACATAGTCAAGAATATAGACATTTATAACAGTTTACAGTCCGGTAGCTAGTTTACTGTGTTGGTCACGTTTCACACTCAAGCCCATCATACTGAGGAGCAAATTGTTATGCAGTTTGACCTTTGTGCCATCTGCCAAACTAACAATACCTCCATCCTTTTCAATATGCTCTGTGAATGGACACCGTCTTTATTGGAGGGTCACATCTGTGCTCTGCCATATGTCCCATTAAAGACTTGTATGGATCAGTTGTATGCCACATAAGTTTATTTCACCCAACCAGATAGCAACACATTTTCTTCCTCACATCTTTATTAGGGCAGTATTTCCTTGTATTTCACACCTATAAACAACTACATATAAAAAACTATATACAGTCAAACCCAGAAGGATACAGTCTAAACCCTAAATAGCACCAAAACCCCAAGAGTGAATTTTCATAGATAAATAAATAACTTATAAAATCTGTGGATATATTTAAAGTGGATTTTAGAAGGGAATTTACATTATTATTATTATTATTATTATTATTTTTACAATCAATTCTTAATTTTACAAATCAAAAATGTTTTTTTGCATGCAATATTTTTAATGATTCATGTTTCATAATCCAGCATTCTTTATGTTTAGGAGTAGACATAGTTATATAGTAAAAAAAAAAAAACACATTGTAATAATAATTGTACTATCATATAGTAATCATATATGATCATAAATAAAGGTAACAAAATACACCCTCTGTGTCAGAATAAAATAAATTCTTGCATCTGTTGATAAACTCTATTACATTATAAATTTCTATATTTTCTATACATTTATTCCTAATTACATCATAAATCTTTATAAATGTCTATATTTTTCTATATTGTCAATATAATTTCTATAAATTATACTTTTCTATTTCATATTCCAGTAAATGAAAATGAATCCCCAATGTAATCAATTGCAATACACAAAGCAGAAGGTCACATTGTTTGTCTAGAACCCAGCATCAGTTGTGTTAGCTTCTAGGGATGCACCTGGCATCTATACATATGCTAATGTTTACCCTCTCCTTTTTTTAAACGGATTCCCAATGCGTTGGAGTTCATTTCTGATGGTAACTTATACGGCCGCAACAGATTTTTAAAGATGTTGTCTTATAAATGTTGTCTGGATTTATGTTCAAAATTTGTGGATGTTCACTTTGGCATCACAGCTGCCACAGTAATGTGATTTTGATCTTTCAAATAGTGTGCCTTACTTATTTATAATTAGTGTGATCGATAGTATGATTTCAGGCCAATGCATCCCATACACTGCATTGGACTATTCACTAATATGATGTATAACCTAGTGTTCAGCCAGGTGCTCCTTCGGGTTCTTTTTTGTGTGTCTCTATATGTCGCTATACGTCACATAGCATGCTATATCTTTTATATAACAGACACCTAGTATCCAACATTGACAAAAAGCTCTAGACAAAAAGTGTTGTCTTGTATTTCAATATGATATAGCTGAGTGTGATTCTTTTGAGTAGATATACAGATTTATGGGCATACATATTTTTGCAATTATAACCACTAAATAGGACGTACATCTGTTTAATCTGCGTGTCTAACACTATGTGCTCATATGATAATGGATTATGTTGGTTAGTCATAAATTGTTGCATTCATAGTAAAGGTATTGTAACATTTTACCTACCGGTGTACACGAGAGATAAGATACAAGAGTTACATTTATGCCACAAAATACTGTTAATTAAAAAATTACCATTTGGACAGTTCACATGTTTAGGGAAAATAGTTACATATGATCTGAATTTTTAAACAGAGATGCTGTTTGGTTGGGTCAGGTCAGAATCTAAATGGGCTGAGAAATAATGCAGAGACGTGAAAATACATTGTTTATAGAACTATTGGAGTATTGGGGTGTGATCAGCATATTAGACCTTCAGACGCTCTTATATTTAAAAGTTTTAGGTGTTTAAAAATGGTAGTTAATGTGGCCATCATAAAAATATTATAACTTAATCACAGCCAAAACGTAATTTTTAAGGTGCTTAAAGGAACACTGCAATACCCGTGATTGTGCCCATGACACATTTATCTGGTCGCTCACCTGATCTTTGTTCAGTAATGTTTTAATACCAGAAATTAATTAAGAATTGGTGTTATTGAGTATGCTTCTTGGGTAAGCAAAGCCAATATTGAGGCTGTTTAAAAGATTATACTTTTCGATACTTAGATTATTTGGAGTTCATATGATCTCCCGATAATGAGATTTGTAATTGAGCGCGTAAAAAGCCACATATTCCTTATATCTGACCATATTTGACTATATTTCCCCTTAAACCAATGGTTAAAATATAAGTGATGCATTACTAAGGCAGAATGCAATACTGAGCAAGTTTAACATGGAATTTCAAACATGAAATTTGATTTTCTTTGACATAAAACTGGAAGCCTGCTAGGTTTTAATTGCCATCGAACTCTATATTGAATTTTCTTATAGTGTGTTACAAGAAAAAAAATACATACAACAAACAGCCTTTTTGGGATGATGGAAATTTATCATTTTCTGTATCAAGTGACACAACGTTGAACACTAATTAAATGTCCATACCAATAAAAGGTCAAGAGAAGCCAAAATAGATAGTAGTTGATACAGATACCATTAGCATTTGTTTTGTTTCGCTGAACAAGTGAAAACTCTTAACCTTTCTTTCAGACCGATCAGTCATGATGAACAAGAGGGTGCCGAGCAGGCTAAGATTCAACTGACCGTTCACATCTGTTCCAATATTGTTCTTATACATACCAGGAACCAGAGGCTACCCCATACACCGTTAAGAGCTCTTACGTCTCTACGGAAAGTTCCTTTTTATCTGAAAATGTAGTAGAATAATCTTAAAGAAACACCAACATGTCTTGTTTGCTTACAATGAAATTGTTCTTTCTCATTGTTGTTGTTGAAAATGTCATGACTCGGGCACTATATATTAACATACAGTTGAAACACATAAATAAAAACACAAGAGACATGAGGTCGTTGGAAAGCGTAAGGCCACAGCGCTTTATTACTGTGACAAAAAATGTAGAAAATTAGTAAAACATAAACATTGTTAAATAACATTTGTAGGGATGTCCCGCCAAATACCATACGGGAACCGTTGGGTCGGAACACCCTACCCTTCCAAAGTTCCCCCAGGGACTGAACCCGTGGAGAAATTAACATGAAACATACACGTCGGCATAACAGCCAATTGTAAACATATCACCTTAACGCTCAGAATTCAGCCATAGACTCCGTTAAGATAAATAAAAGTGAAAAAATTGGGGAGGGAGGGCGGGGATTCACTGCTTTAACGGATTCTCTGCTTAATAAGCTGGCAAATATTATCTGACCAAAGGCGGGAAAAGGGGGGTCCCATAAATAGACAGCCAGAAACCCCACCCAAGCATGACAAGGAACCCTATAGGGTGTCCTACAGATGACCCCCTTCTACATCCTGACAGCAGCTTACTGTTAATATAGGCCCAGTCATGCAGCCCTTTCTCTTATTATCCAGGGCTTGTCTCAATAGATAAGGTTAAAATCTCTATCCAGTGGGCAACTCATGCTGTTGGCTGGTATTAGCCCTGGGGCGGGGGGGCATGTGCTATCCTGTGGCTACGCAAAGATATTTCTTTACATAGATTTGTCTGCAAATTTATATTACATTTATTGTATTACATATAGTAAATATAAATGATCAAACTTAAACTGTTGGATTTTTTTAATACCCTTTCCAAGTAAATTACCTTTACCTGTGTTTCAAGAATAACATTAGCATAATAAGCAATTACCTATGGATCATTTTTTAATATTATTCAGTAAATACAATAAATATAAAAAAAATAAAAATTGTCCATCATTATCAGCTAAAAATGAGGACCTTTACTCGTTTGTCTACAAGCTGCTCCCCTGCTTACACATAGGACTTGCACCCATTCAACTTCCAGGAGCCAACTTAGTTTCTATGGCAACAGCCCATCAGTACCAAGTTTTGTGTCTCATTATAATTAATTGTTGCCGACAAAATTAAGAACGTTTTACACAATTAAGAAATTATTTCTGGAAAAAGTATGGACATTCAGCAGTACAAGGAATGAAGTTTCAAACGTGGCGTTACGTTACAAACGTGTTTAACTCCTTGTAACACCTCATTCCTTCACTTTCCTTCATCCTTAGCATAACCTTGTTTGCCAAACCTACCTTACACACTGATGTATAACTGTGGAGTATTCCTTTATGTACCGGACAACAGGCACACAGCAAACAATGCCAGGTACGCCGGGGAGCTTGTTTTTATATACAGAGAAGATACCCGATGAAATAAATGTGTGCTTCATTTGCATTCAAATGGAAGAAGTATATAGACTTCTTCATTGTAGACATATTTTGTTACCATCTAACCCTGCAACAATGCGAACGTGTGTAGCAAATGCAGAACAATACCCCCTTGCCTAAAAAGAAAATGATATTTAAAGTAATGCAAATTTTAAAAGCAGAAGTTTATCTAACCAATATTTTTATGGTGACAATGAATAGCGCCTTTAATATTGTTATGCCTGAATATTAACATAATGGAAAAATATGAATAGCTATTGTGCACTCATACAAAATTTGCCTTTGTGATTATAAATATACTTGGGCAACACTGAACTGCAGATGACAAATTCTATACAAAGGCTTAGTAATAATCAATAAAGTGAACAGCCACCTAGTTTAAACCACAGAATGGAACAAAGTATATACACCCTTCTAAGTATCAAGGACTAATGAAGTGATGATCTAAACTCATGTGAACAACCCCCCTCCAATCCCTGTTATTCTGTGATTTTACATAATAAAGGGTGTTTATCTCTGTCTAATCTGGGGATTTGTGGGAGTTTTCAGGAAAGCCGAAATGTCAGCATCGTGATATCATTATGCATCGTACAGGACCGGCACCTGCAAGAATGGTTGAGCTGGCCCAGTATAATGCATAGTTAACATGGGACATTTCATGCATCTAGTTTGACTACATATCACAAAGGACAATCTCAGTCCTTTTTTATCAAGGAACGTTCTAGGCTCAATGTTCAAATCTTCTGCAACCTCCACGTTTAATAGACAGATTCCTGTAGATTCCTCCATCTGAATTGTACTACTTTAAGAGGACCAAATGCACCATCCATCTCTAAATCCTGCTGGATATGAGTGGATCATCTTTAGACATAACAATAATGTGCAGATGAAAAAACTACCCTAAAATCTCTATAAGCAAAAGTACATAAGCTGCCCCCCCCCCCGGCCTAATTAGGAAGGGGGAGAATGACTGTCGGCCCTTGCTGGGTCAATAATTCCCTCTAGATTGTAATCTTGTTTGAGCAGGACCCTCCTCATCTTTTGTTTCTGTAAGTCTAATTCGTATGTTATATACTTATTGTCATGTCCTGGTTATCCATTGTACAGCACCAAGGAATATGATGGCGCTATATAAAACAATAAATAATAGTAAAATATGGCTGGGTAATAAAAGTGAATGCAACAATGTTGCAAATGGAGAAATACGATAGTTTAGTGCAGGGTTCTACCTCATTCAGACTTTCAGCAGAAGCAACCGCAGGCCAGCTTCCCATTCTCCCTCACTATGTTATTGTTGTATTTTTTTGCTTGTTGTGGCTTGCTGTGGGTGTATTTTCTTGCTCCTTGTAGTCGCAGCGAAGTTCATGGCCAGAAGCTGGTCATTGGGAGATCTGGTGCCTTGAGGAAGTCTTATGGAGACTAGCTTGGCAGAGTCTGGTGGTGCCAGAATGAGAGCTTGTGGTGTAACTGCCTGTTGCGGTCACCCATCATCTAGCAGGTTGTGCTTAGGCCTTATAGGTATGGGGAGAGAGGCTAAGGGCCTAAGCAGTCGAGATGACAATTCCCCCAATGTATTCATTCTATTAATAGAATGAAAATATAATGTATTCATTCTATTAATTTATTAGTGAGTAACAAAACACAACTTGTGTTGTGATGAGAGCATGTTTACTAATGGTTAGAAGAGTGGATGTTTGAGTTTGGTGGTTGAGTTTGGTGCAATCAAGAGGTCAGTAATGTTAGCTCAACTGACAAATGGGACTTCAGTGAACCAAAAAAGAATGATACTTATGTTGTGCTCTAGTGGGAGACACTATTGATTGCACACTCAACCTCACCCCTCATGCCAAATATAGTTAAGCTAATAAACCTGGTTAGTTCGGAAGTAGAGACATGTACATCACATGTACATGACAGTTGCTTCTTATGTATCATCTAGGCATTTACTGTGAGAGACAACTGTCCTTTGACATCATAACAGAATGAAGATGCTATGACAACTTACATTACTTTATAGCTAACAGGACACAGTTGAGAATGCATCTCTATGGCACTTTATGTTGAAAGCACCAGGAAAGAACATTACCAAGAAGGCAGCCCACAAAGGTTTTATTGAGCTAATGTAGAAAAAAACAAATTATTTATTTTTCCCATAGGTACACAGAAAACGCATTTGTAGCGCACTCATAAAAATGGCTCCAAATATTTAATTCCAATTACATAGTAAAATTGAGAAAAACAAGATAACCGGATGCTTTATATTTAGCAAAATTCCATCCAACCAGAATGATATTAAAATAAAATATCTTCATTTGAATTTCACGCAGAGTTTGATCTGAGCTAGTTTCCTATAGTGAATTGGGGTCGTATGTATCAAAGCAAAGGTGGAGCAGTTACGAGAAGGAACACAAGCTCTATATATTTATCAAGTAGACACGCTCAGAAGAAATTAATGAAATGTTTCTCTTGATTGCCCCATAATAAGCAATTTGTCTGAGAAATGCTCCAGTTGTATTTTGATATATGACCAGCGTAGGGAGATATAAATTTCCTGCTTAATAAACGATTCCTCTCTGGGGGAGGGGTAGCAGCTGTTTCCTGTTCCTAGTCCCTATAAGCTGCCAGTGCTCTGGGGCATTTCATTGTCTGATGTGACATCACTGCACCATTTGCCATTTATAGTAAATATTAGGTCATCAGAGGGAATGAAGGGCAAAAAAAGATGTTGAAAGCAATTACGGTATGGTTGAACTTAGAGTAGCAGTTTCTTTCGGGAAAAAAAAACTTCAATCTTTTATTAGGGACACTGCTTTAATATAGCTTGGAGCAGAGAGGAGAGAAGGAAGATGTAATAGAAGTATTTAAATATATTACAGGAGATAAGTTTATTTCAAAAAAGGATAAACATTAGAGCAAGAGGTCCTAGTCTAAAACTAAGTCTAAGAGACTAGGATTTAATGTAAGAAAGTTTTTCTTTACTGAGTGGTGGATAAATGGAAAAGCCTCCCATAGGAAGTGGTAGAGGCTAATACAGTGAGGAAAGTTAAACATGTATTGGATAGACATAAAGTTGTCCTGAATCTAAGATTTGAGTCTCTACATCAGAAAAAATGGGCAAACTAGATGAGTAGAATGGTTGTTATCTGCAGTCAGATTCTAGGTTTCTATCTCATCCTTGTACTATTTTCTTCTAAAGGGATTCTACAGCAATTATAGCGAGAGCTTCAGCGGTATAACACCAGGTTTTTAAAGGAACAGTCATGATATTTTCTTTGTTACTATAGGACTAGTCTATTAGCTTCTCTCCTCTTCCCCAATTTGCATGATCATGCCAGAAAACGGGAAAGTATTGTAAGCATTCAATGTCGGTGAATGCGAATGAATAATATAGTAATTAACTATCCCTTTAAAACACACACTAAAAACTAAGAAACACTAAACTCCCTCATGATCGTTTTGCATACGTAGGGCTTAGCAGCCAGGGTACATCATTTCGGGATGAAGTGTTGATGCTTCATATGGTGACTCTGTAAATATTGGCTCCCATTCTGTGACAATTATAAAGGGCCAGCTCAGCTCTTCTTGCAGGAGAAGCCTACGTGGGTTGGCGCTTCGTAATGCATAGGGAAGCTGATGACTTTAAATGTCCGGTTTTGGCAGCAGTTTTAATTGACGTGATGCAGATGTGTAACTTTGCATTGAAGATGTTAGCACAGGATGGCAACAATGAAATAAAATATGGTTTACAAACGAACCCACACGCAGATCTGTGGCTCCCTAAATAACTGGCACACTAATAAAGTATCAAACACTGTCGCTAGGATTGCCGCCTTTGCTCACACGTGACTGCTCCTTTTAGGCTGTTATTGGCCATAAACAAATTGTTCCTGACTTCCCTGTAAGACCCAGCTAGGTAGCAACTCTACCTAGTAACAGATATGCTTGAACACGGGTGTTGCCAGATGCAGTATTTTCACTGCTTTTTAATTAAAAGTGTTAAACTCCAGAGGATTTCTGCTAGAATATTTTGCATATTAGCGCATGTTGTTGATTACAAGTTAATGAGAAAAACCCTAAAACGCTAGCCCTTGGGTCCAGCGTAAGCCAAAAGGCATCTCCGACGGAAGCCAAGTGCACATGTAACGTGTCTCCATGTAAAGACAATGCAGGATACTTTCATATGCTTGCTTTCATTAATATGAAGTAGTCACGTCTGAACCCTAATGACTGCAGCAAGCTCTTCCCTTGTGCCAGGCACATGAAATTACCTTATTAATGGCTTTGGTTTCATATATTCTATTGCATATATTTCTGTGCCAAGTGGGGCAACTAATGAACTATTCAACTATCTGGCAGTGAAATAGTTAAATGCTGCAAAATAAAAATGTATATATATATATATATATATATATATATATATATATATATATATATAGGGTTAAAAATAGATAGAAAATATATGAAAATATATAAAATTATCCTAGGAGGAGGAAATGAGTGATTGTTATGGAAACAATGCAGCACATGGCATATTTATAGTGGTAAATCATTGAGAATAAATGAATATGCTTTATTTTGCAATGAGGGGCTACTAAGTAACATTGTAAAAACAAAGTAAAGGCGACCCTGGAACTCCAGTTATAGTGACGTTCAACTCCTATCACCCATAACATGACATTATGTTGTAATTCAGAGCAGCTGGAGCATTTAAAGCCCCATATACCTGGTCATATATGAATTATAACTGGAAGGAGAACTGCATTCATTTTAATGAAAACTGCTGACAATGCAACTGCTAGTAAGTGTTGCAGGGGATGCCACGTTTCTCATTAACATTCTCATATATATATACATATATATATATATATATATATATATATATACCACCCCTGCTGTGCCCCCCCTGTCAGGCAGGTCAGCCTCTCATATAACAGGCATATCAGGCAGTGCCCACATCCATGGGTTTGCATCACATCTGAACATCTGGTGCTGATGCAGGAAAAAAAGACAACTCCCTTTTCTGCTCTCTTCCACATATCCCAGCGCATGATTTCTATGTGTATGAAACACATATCCATTGATACAACATGGCACGCATTACGCAGCTCAGACTAGATGATGCATGCTATTTACATGTAGTGAAGACATAACGTAAGCAATACAATCCTCATTAATCTTCAAGCGTTAAGACTGAAGGATTTACACCCACTTCAAACATCATTTTTGGGCAAGGACAGAATGATGGCTGTACTGCTTTGTCTAATCGTTTTCTTATGCAAAATAACCTTCCATTTAAAAACCACAGTCAGGAGAAGTTGCAGTGTTCAGCAGAAGCATTTATACAATGGAGCTTGTGCATTAACTCTTGTATTGCCTCGGCATGCCTCTTTTGATCCAAAGGGTTTTAAAGGTCTCAGTCCCATTCTGATTACCAAATTCCTGCAGCATTATGGCACTGACGGGTGTTTAAATGAGAACATCAGACATGCCAAAGAAGAACATCAGCCTGGATGGAGTCAGTGCTCATGATGCAGAGACCCTACACAGGCTTTGAATTGTAGACCTTCCACAATATGATACACAATACTGTCAGTAAGGACTATTGTTTGTCCCGGACTGCACACACATTCACACAATATCATTAAGGATACAAAGCAGTTACTACATAAGGATTAAAAGGGAGGGGGGCCTAAGAGATAATAAACCTGCATCTTGGATGCATTGTCACTGTGATGGGAGATCCATCAATGATACGTTGTCACCGCGAGCTACAGAAAAACACCCTATTATTGCACCATATTATTGCATTTAAGAGAATTTGCCAGCCCAGAATCTACCTTATTACCATGGCAGTCATGTGTGCTAAAAATAGATATTCCCTACGTGTGCCGATCCCCGGCATATCCCAGACACCCACACTGATTAATGGAATGTAATCCATAGTGTATTAAACATACGCAGCCTACATGGGAATCAAGCACTGGCAATACACTTGCATTTAAGGATAATCATCTATGAACATACATGTACCGGCACGGTCATTGTCATGTACTTGGTGACTTTGTGCCATTGATTTAAAATGAGATGGGATTGCAGACTGTGGGAGCGAGAAATGCAGCAAACCTGCCTGGCTATAGACATGAGCAGAATAATCAGACCGGCTCTATACACCGGCCTCCCGGTTCTCTAGACTGCCTCTGGGGGGTCACATTATAGAAGGTCCAGGTCTGTTCCCATTTAACGCGGGTGGGAATGATGACAGCTGGTAGGCACATCCAACCTCGGGCACTTCAGAGGCTCATCTTGCCCAGCCAGCATTTATCATAGGGGTACTTGGCTGTCTGGCTGCTGACTGACACTGAGATGCATATCGCATTCATGCACAGATACATATGTTTTTAAGCCCAAAGTACCTCGTGCTTGCCCTTGCCGAGTGTGGTAGGGCCACAGTGGATCCCCAATCTTCCTCTTCAGGGGCTGCACAAAATGCTACATCTAATCATAGCGCATATTCCAATTGACTTACCTATTTGCTTTTTTTTTTGCTTTTCCCCCTGTGAGCGTGTTCTTGAAAGGGTCTCGGTGCAGATCAATGTGGACAGGCTGTGACTGAGGGTAGTTGGTATTGTGCCGGCAGACAGGCTGAGTGTCTTTGTTGTGTGTCTGTTGCCCCCCTGACTGGATGAGCTGCTGCTGATCTGCTGAGTAGAGGCTGCAGCTGGTTTCTCTCTGCTGCTATTGCAGTGATTTGCATTAGCCCATCCCTCATTGAAATGCTGCTCTCCTCCTCACACCAGCACCATCCACCCTGTATTACACGAGCCAGCCCACCTCTTTACTATCACAAATGCGCTGGGGGATGCTGCTCTGCCTTTACATGCAGCTACAAGGAGCTGCTTTTGTTCATTGCACCTATGCAGAATATTACAGCATCACCCAAACTGAGAATGACCCTTATTGATATTATCCTTTATATTCTCAAATTCAAACAGTGCGTGACGGGGCTCGTATTCTTTCACTAAACACATTGTTTTTATAATAATTTTTTTTATTGATTTTCCAGCATTAAATATTCATGCACGAAAGCAAAAAAAATATGAGAAATAAACTACATATAAAAAGAGTATGATGACTACATAAAGTGCACCAAGTAAAAAAAATCTATAACGAAAGAAAATAAAAAATAATAACACAATAATATAAAATATTACAGAAACAGCTTCAGGAAAAACACTCAAGTTTAAAGTTTTTAAAGTTGTAGCATCAATATAAGAGCATCAATAAAAGCATCGATAAAAGATGAGAGAAAGGTGATGGTGGCCAATACCCTACTTTGGCCTTCAAACATTATCTTAAAATGATGTTTCTCCTCGTGTCTTCTTTCTGTCTCGAATATCCAGATTAATGAACAGTAAATCCATACTAAACAATGTTTACTTCAACTGTTGTGTGGTATGCATTGCACTTAAAGAGTTAAAAAGGTGGATTTAGTCTTAATATGAAAAAAGGAGACACCTATATTTGGGATCTAAAAAATACTTTTTACTTAATTAATAATCCTTTGAAATTAATAGCATTTATTTTCAAGAAAAGCAGTCAACCTATCTAAATATGAGGATTTCATCATTATAATAGATACAAAAAATATATGTTTCCCGTAAATGTCCTGAACACACACCTCATTCTGCAAGGCGGAGGAAAATTTCATCCTGGAAAAACAAGGAGTAGAATTAGGCACATATTGTCACACCTTCAAACTTTCTTCACACCTTCCTTAACCCTAAAGGATGCTGTGTGCACCCACGCAAATTATATTTCATCTGAAACCATATTCATTCATCGTTTTTTAGCTTAGGACTTCTTTCAAAGAATATGTGTCACTAATATCTCGCATGCATAGGTTGTTTTTTAAAAATTCTCGCTTACACACTTTTTACACAGAAAATGTTTAGCTTTTTTAAAAAGATGTCCTAGTATTACATCATCAACTTGATAAAGACCTCATCGTGAGGTCGAAACGTTGTTGTCTTTCTCCTTCAATAAATCTGCCTGATGGAACCCTTGAGTGCCTGGAGCCTTTTTCTATTTTGATTTACTGGGGAGCTGGCCCTTCCTGGCACAGCTAAGCACCTGAGTTCCTGTGGGGAGTGTGTGCAGATTCCTGATTTTGGTGACTAGTATCATCATGGTCTTGTATTTTTGTTATTTTTATGTTTTTAATTTTATTTACCATTTTTATTTACAAGTTCACTATGTTAAATGTTTCTTGTGGTGTCAGATGGACCAGTAAGTGTTTGAATGGGGGACATTCTATGCTATTCAAAGGACTTTGTCATGAAGCAGTGAAAGGAGATCCTTCTAATCAGCCCATGTGTGTATATATATATATATATATATATATATATACACATACATACATACATACATACACACACACATCTTGCACAGAACACTCCACCACCCCCGTAGCTGTATCTTCTTGCACTATGCTGGACTGCAGGCCTGTGAGCCTTCACAGAATGTCAAAAAGTCAAACATCTGCAGGCAGGCAGATAAGAAGCCAGGTAGGAGACGAGCCGAATCGGATCCCATGAAATCAAGCAGAACAAAATCACACCCAGAGCCAGACAAGTCTGGTTCACAGAACAATCAATGCTGAACAGTTGCTGGGGAATTTCATAGAGAAGTCACAATATTGCTTGCATCATCTATTTCATTTAAAACCTTCTATAACGTTCTATGGATCTGTTTCCTCAATTAAATTAATAATGGATTTGTCGCAATCTACAGGACATTTGAAACATGGGGAGTCTTGAAAATGAAATGAAAACATGAGCCTGATTTCATGCATTAATATGGAATGGCGTATATTGAGCAGAGCTTGGAGGAAGCTTTTGCCTACATGTGAAAAAATGTAAATGTGCATATTAAGTATAGATTTTTTTAGTATACATTTTTTTTATTATTTTTACAGCTGCTGCTGTAGCAGAGGCATGTGATGTGCTGCTGATCATGTTCATGATGATGATAAAATGCTGCTAATGTGAACATTTTGGAGGGGTGATAGTCAGGGATAATTGCCCCCGCATCTTCCATCTTGCCAAGTAAACATATTGAACAGTTAAAACTTTGATGAAGAGTTTGCTGCTGCTGAATCAAGGATCAAGGAGGGCTCTTTGGGTAAGGTGGACAGGTGGTCTACACCAACTTCTTAAATAAAGAAACTTGGTGGTACCCTGGCTCGTGCACCATCTCACTACTGAGTGCTGCATTCCAACCTTTCTTTCTGTGTACACCAACTTCTTGTCATGCCCACAGCACAACACTAGTGTTCTAGTTAGTAGAGATGTAAAATGCTAGGGGGTGTGTATACATATATATCTGAAGAGGGGATATAACAAGAAATACCAACGCAATGACTCTATCCACCCCTGTAAACTTTGTCCCCACTAATTATGAAAATCCACAAAAAGAAGTGTACAACTTCAGACACAGAAAAGGACAACCTAAAAAGTTGAGGTGCTAGGAGGACCGAGGCTTTCTTATATAAAATCCTCCAAACAAAAATCCAAATCGGCAAAAAGTCTCTTTCGAACTTTGGAAGCCTCTGTGGAAGATAAATTATATGATTCGGAGGCTGATCTAATCCAAAATTGCACAAACCATAGGCATTGGGAAAATAATAATTGAAAAAAATGAAAAAGTGAAAAGGGCTGGAAATCTTGCTATTGTTGATGCTATCAGATAAATATAGGAATTATGTGTATATAATAGAAATGATAAACAATAACTACTATCATATAGTAGAAATGTTATAGTAACCACCATAATAATTTATGTGTGTATATTCCAAGAACAACAAAATACAAAATCACAAGCATAAATGCGGTTGAAATAGTCAAAGTATCTTTCAAAGAAAATTTCAAAAGATATCAAATTTGACTAACTTCGCAATTGTTAACTCCCACTTAACCACTTCAGTTTTATAATTTAATGACATACTTGATAAAGGAAAGAAATGATTTTTATGTTCACGCCTTTTACGTGAATCATGGTAACATAGAATAGTACAAAATGGGTCATTTACATGGAGCATCAACGTCTTGTTTGCATTTGTACACGTCTACGATTGTTCTTCAGTCCTCTCAATCCACCTTAAATTGAGTATCTTATAACTCATTGGATAACTCATTGGATAACTTATTTGGCTAGCCGTTTATCTTGTAATTTGTTTTCTATGAATACCCCACTTACTTCTTTGTTTTTAAAAACTAAAAAAAAGAATAGTAGAAAATAAGTAACAGATCCAAGGATGAAATGTTTCTTGTGGGTCTATGTGGCACTCTGGCACTTACTACCCATAATTTGGGTTACCATGTCCTTGAGATAAAAAGAAAAAAATAAACCACTTATCGTTTATATAAAATGATAAATGAAATGATATCATGCAAAGGAAAATCCAATTTTTTTTATCTATACTTACCAAAGGTAAGTACCTACATGAGAAGATAGGACAAAATATCTATTGGAGGAAAAATGGCACATGTTTAATTAATATTGAAATAACAAGCCAATTATAAAAAAAAAATATTATGATAAATGGGAACCATGAAATGATAAGAACTAATTAAAGGATTGTCAGTCATCTACAATACTGATAAATTATAATAATTGAACATAAAGGGTGGATAGTATTTAATTTGAACATCCACATTGCCTTTTTAAATCCCAACGTTTCTAAGAACTGACACATTATGATGAAATTGTGTGCAATGTTTATGAAAATGACACCTTTAGGTTTTATGAGTATTTTTTTTTAAGTTTCTGAATGGTCTTACCCAAAGGAGCTCTTGATGACACGTACCTCATGGGTGGATTGACATGTTAAAAAATGACCTTGTTCATAATATGATTTTGCATTTGGTTTGAGTAAAATGCATTTAGGATGTTTTCTCTCCTATAAGCAAAATAACTACCCAGGACAGGGTATTTGGAAGAACAAACCAGTGGTTTTATGCATTGACAAGATTGATAATGCAAAAGAAGATCTGTTTATTATTGCTTTCTGATAACTGGAAGAGTTTTGGGTATTTTAGAAATTACTTCTGGAATAATAGCCGATTTGCAATCTTTTTGTCTGAATCTGACAGCTGGTTCTTGAATACAAATTTCCGGCTTCTTGTTGACCCTAGTGAGCATTGACAATAGTAATGCTCTTACGTGGGCTGACAGATAAAACTCAGTCCTAATATGTTTCTACCTGTAAATTTTTGGTATATACACACACTCACATGGCAGATATGGGCCAGTACATGAGCTCAGGAGGGCATTGGGAACATCATAAAGAAACTTGTAGACAGAGCAGTCGCCCCAGACTTGTGTTCAATTAAAAAAGGATTGAAATGAACATAATTAAGACCTTAATTTAATAAATGTTTCCAGGAGAAGTTAAAAACTACTTGACCTTCCACTGCTTATTTCATGAAATCTTTTTCTTCTCTCCTGATTTCAATTCTTCCCAACTAGCATATCAGGGCGGTCCTGCTGATGTTGGTGGGTGGTTGCCTGATGTCAGTGGGCGGTCCTGCTGACGTTGGGGGTCTTTCCGCTGACGTCAGGGGTGTTCCCGCTGATATCACAGGAAACACCCCCATTTAAAGGGGAAATGGGCAGGGA
Source organism: Sceloporus occidentalis (assembly GCA_023333645.1). Taxonomy (NCBI): domain Eukaryota; kingdom Metazoa; phylum Chordata; class Lepidosauria; order Squamata; family Phrynosomatidae; genus Sceloporus; species Sceloporus occidentalis. Next base: position 247,090 of record JALMGF010000068.1, read on the forward strand.
GCGGGACAAGACCCCGTTCCCGCGACCTGGAGGTTTCGAGTGTTGACCCAGAGAGAACCGGAGAAGCAGTGCTTCACCCGGAGAGCTCCGTGTCAAACCAGGAGAGTTCCCAGGTTTACCCAACTAGTCACACTTCTTTTGATTTAATTGTCAGTCTTATTTTAGAAATTTCTCAAAGACCAAGTTTTTTTTGCCCTCTGAGGGTTTGACCAGGTTGCCTCAATGATATACTGGGTGATTTTAGAGTCCTAAATCCCTTTTAGAAATGTGCCTTTTTAACTTTAAGTGTTTTTACGCATTTTCCCGCAAGGGAGGCTAGGACAATTCTTGTATTTTTGCTACAATTACATTCAGGTGAAAACTTTGAAAACTAGTACCCACATTTTTTCACAGGAAATAAGGCTATTCTTAGTTAACTATTTTAACTCAAACTGTACATTGCAATAAACCTCCTCAATTATCAAACATTACACACAGTCACACAAACAGGCAAACACAGTCACATACACACACATATGACACACAACGTAGGTTTTTTACCTGGTGCTGGCTGCAGCTCACACTAAGCTCTTTGTGGAGTTGAGAAATGTCTCCAGATTAGCTGAGACCTCCTTCACCCTAGTGAGGGCTCCTCCTCCGGCCCCTTACAGCGGTAATGGTTCTCCGCCACCCCCCCTGTTGGCGGCACCGATCATACCAGGCGGTATTATTAGCTTGAAACGGCAGAGATTAAATGTGCAGATAGTTCCTGGATAAGTAGCTGTCATGGATAGCAGGGGTTGAGCTAAGTGGCCATGAAAAATTCAAAAAGGGAAGCAAACCCTGAAAAGCATATGATTTCGAATTTAGGGGTGCTGCTGAGACGACCAACATGTACATAAAACGACGCAAGGAATCAGTGCACAACAAGGAAATACTATTTAAAAACACCTATCTGAGGGATACATATAGAGGATTCCGTCACTTTATATATAGCCATATATTGCTTAGCCTGTCGCTAAGTTTGGTAAGTCCGTACATGGCTGTATTGCTTATCATGGAGCTGAAGCAGTGTACCGTCTTGTAACCATGCACTTTAAACCTTTTTTTGGACACCTGTATGGGAGGTGGTGTACTTATCCACCAAGCTCTGGTCAAAACCTCCAAATACAAAAATCCAAACTGGAAGGACATTGAAAAAATAGAAATAGCAACTAAATTAAGATGTTGGGATATAACCAATTAATGAATCATACCTCAATGGAACGACTGTTGCCAGCTATCAAAGACCTGCATCCCATGGTCCATCTTAAAGGAAAAAAGATTTAACTGAGTTGTAGGGGATAGCCTTTATGGATAAGAAATAATTACAATAATTAATATCATCATGCAATAGGAATAACACAGCTCATATCTTCGAGTAAGTTTTCCCCGGGTCAGTTTATTCAGACTGTTTCCCTGAAACCTTAGGAGATTTTAATTTTCAGTCTTTCTTTAGAACATAAACTTTGTACGATAGCGAGCGAGCACATATTAAAATTGCTATAATTATTCAAACTGAATCTTGAAAAATACCAAGCTTTCTTCAAATCATTAACCAGTCTGTAAAAAAAAAGCATCTAACTTTTGCTAATTAGCTGCTGAGGACAGAATTATCTGGTGTCCTTTCCAAGGGTATTCTTTTGTCTTAACTAAAATTACTGCCAAATTAGAAACCTGGAATTACATTGGAATTCTCACAAGTAAAGTACATGATAGAAGAGGCCTTTTGAAAAGAAAGCGTAAATCCACAGATAAAATCAAAGAAATCTTTTAAAAATGAAAAATTACAGCAACTTCATATCTCCTTGGCCATTTCTCAATGCATGGATGTCTCTCCTTGTATGGCACTATTGTCCATGATGGGACTGATGAGATGTGCAAGGTAATCATATAAGGTCAGAGAGATATAAACAGATTCTAGCAAGACTGCAATTGCTATAATGTACACTATGCACTAAAGCACCACATGTTTACGTGAGGCATATGGGGATGGGTACAGGTCTCGCTGGTGACCATAACTGGCCACTTCTCAGGACAGGCTACCCAGAGTTCTCTAATTTATGGGGCAAATGACTTTCTATGGGGGTGGGACTACCTAGGAATAGGGCTGGGTAAGCTATACCTAAGTGTGGGTCTAGCCCCAGAAAGCCTTGAGTGAGAGGAGTGTGGGTGGAGTGTGGGCATGGCAAATGCACATTCTTCTACTCAGAAAAAGAGGAAAGTGACCTGGAGACCCAGCAGTACTTCAATCTGAGACTCGGGGTCAAACCTGGAATGTTCCTAGGTTTGCTGGTGACCTAAGATGTTGCCTAGGGCTCTAAGCTGGTACATGGTGCCAGAACCATGTTCTCTCATATGTTAGCAAGTGCGTTCATCCAGGGGTCACTAGCCAAATGACACTTTTAGTTGACTGCTTTTTACCTCATCTGCCACTATTCCACCGATACCATGACCAGAACAACTTCATCTTGTCAGGAATGGGGGAACCTGTAGCATTTTTGCATAAAAAGCATGATGTCTTAATCCATCTCTGGTATGGTAAGAAGGAAAGAAAATGCAACTGATTATTTCATCAAGTATTAATGGGCAGGGGTTGAGTGATAGAACAGTTGGTGAAGAAGAAAGATGAAATAAGAAGTAGGAGGGTGAAATGATAACAAGGGGAAATCTCATACACACACAAAATTGCGTGACAAGAGAGATGATATGCACTTTCTCTAAGTTGTCGTTGGATCATGCACGGCTGTCACTAGCATTATGTCACACATGCATAGACACCATATTTACTTTTCAGGCTTCAATCCGTTATTCACCAAAATGTAAATGACATGGCTGGGCAAAATATGTCAAATCTTGTTATTTTTGTCATCTGTTGTTCGGTGTTTCACGGAATAGGTATGAGACAGTAACACGAGACTGTTTTCTCCAAGGGAACCAGAAAGTCCCTCCTGACTATTCTTTCCAGTTACAGACCCTACTTCTTAAAGGGCCCATTAATTATGCTTATTTGGGACAGTTTTTTTAAGTTAAGTAATCCAAAGATACTGTATGACGGTCAAAACATATATACATGTGTACACAAGGAATATTTGTGGCAAGCCTGTTGGCGTGACACTCACAAACAGATAGCATCATAGCAACTAGAAGAGCCACACAAGGTTGTTGTATATACAAAAAAAGGTCTCCCCAAGAATTTTACGAGGATGGGCGTGGAAGTGGGGCATAAGGTGCCCGAGTTCCGTGTCATGAAGTAGAATCACTGGCTAAGAAGATAGCATTGTTACTTAGAATTAAGTAACTGTTATTTCAGATGAATATGTCTAAAATAATTGACTATTGACCACATCGATATTTTTATATCACAAAATTGATACTTTGTTCCTACGCTATATCTTTTTATTTTTTGATGACCACCTACCTATAAAGTAAAAAATAAACTTTATTTGCTAACTGGAGTATAACAGATTGCAAAAATCTAGGTCTGTTATTATGTAAAAGTATAGGGTCAGAGGCTTAGATGTAATGGTATTTTACTTTATATAGGGAATAGTAGATAAGTGGAGTGGCCTCCCATCAGAAGAGTTTAATACAGTTTGGGAACTTAAACATGCATGGGATAGGCATATGGCTATCCTGAATCTAAAATGAGACCAAGGACTCATTAAGGTCTGAATCTTTACATCAGGAGAAACAGGTGGGAGAGATGGGCTGAATGGTTCTTATCTGCTGTCAAATTCTATGTTTCCTAATGAAATGATGGTAGGTACGTACAAATCAGCCATGCACTATTATTATTATTATTATTATTATCTTTTATTTATATAGCGCCAACAATTTACGCAGCGCTTAATACAATACATATATTCAAGGGGTATGACAAGACAAGAATTGACAGACTAAGACAAACCGATACATTAGGTGGAGAGAACTAAAAAACATTGATATCTTGGTGCATTGTCTATTCATGAAAATATAAGCTAAAAGCACAAACAGTTAATCTATATATTTTCCATGTTATTTTTTCATTTCTGGATCAGACAGAGCAACTTTTTATTGCGACGATCAATAAATCCAAAATAAAAAATATAAAAGGTTGCCCTTCCCCTAAATGCCGCACTAATGCAATGGACCTTGCAGAACGGAATGTAAATGCTGACCTTCTGACAGAGCGATACATTATATATTATATATTATATGTGATATGGGACTCACCAGTGAAGTTTGTATAGAAAAGGGAAAGTACGTTTACCCGTAAATGCCATTCACAAGTGCGATTTCTTGGTGTAAGTCGATGGCAAACGGTTTAAGGTTTGATTATAAAGAGCATTTCAGCGAAAGAAAGAATAAAGTGCTGAGAATTTTAAAATGATTCTACATGTTTAAAAAGTCTTACTCAGGAAGTACTGCTGCCAAAATGTTAAAACCGGGTTTGGCTACTGTCTTTCTTTTAATTGAGGTTGGATTGTGTTTGTAAATTGAAGCACATAAAATATTTTATATTAAGTCAAACCACTTCATCCAGCAAAGAGATGCACCCCATAATAGCTAAAGGTGAAAAGGTTAATAATGCAATATGTTACCCTCTGGACAACAAATAAAATAAGCTATTGTGGTTAAGATAAAGAAATTGTGCATAATGTGCTTTATAATGTTATAACTGTTGGCATTAACACACTCCTGGGAATGATTTTCTATTGGTACCCATTATAAAGAGACCATTGCCAGGCAGACACTCTCCAGCTGTCCATTTTAGTTCAAAGTTAATATACAGACTCTGATTTGCCACCTACCGAGTCAATTGTAAGAAAAAATATGTATTTTCAAACATCTTTGAGAATAAACATCTTCTTTTGGCTTCTTGCAGATATAAGAAGCCAAGAAGGTGTTCCTAACAATGACGTGTTGGATCCTAGCTTCTTGAGAGCATGAGTAGACTTTAAAGGACTGTCTCCTTGAAAATCATACACTACATCTACCGAACCAGGTCTTTGTGGTTGAGCTCAGCGTTTCATCTTGCTGACAATATTGTGTATTATAAAGGGCAAACTTTGGTGAGTTCTTCATGCAAGAAAAGGTGGGATTGTGCATTGGCCATTCATAATGCATCAGAGAGGACCAACGTAGCCAGTCCAGCAGGAGGACCTGATCTGAGTAAATCCTCTTAAATGCATAGCAAAGCCCTTAAGTTTAAATATATAATATTATATAGCCATTTTTAGACTAAGATAAATAGCCTTTCTTCTTCATTTATAAAAATAAAATCTAAACTCCGATGCTGGTTGGATGCTCTAAGATATGACCAGGTGACTAATAGCACTGTTTATAATAAAACAAATAATTGTTCTTATATTTAAAAATAATGGATTTCAAAGGCAGGATCAGGTTCCAAATTTAGAAATTAAACGAGGATTGTGGAAGGGGGAGGACAGTTCTGCTTCCCAAAAGATATTTAAATAACAGTGGAGCAGAAGGAGAACAAAAATAGCTTGCAAAATTAACAAGGAGGAAGGAAAAAACAAGATTATCTTTGATTTAAAGCAAATATGTTCCTTTTTCTAATTCTTATAGTTTAAATTTGTATACGCTTAATATATGTAATGATGTTTAAAAATATACATACGCATTCTATATGTGTATTAAAAACTCAAGTTATTTGTATATCATGTAGCACAAAATATCTTAACTCCATTTTTTTCATTATCTCCATTAATATCTTCACCATTTATCTTATCTCTTTCCTATGGTTAAACTGCTGATTGTTGTTGATTGGTTCAGGAAAGGCTTAAACTCAATATTTACAAAACAATGACACAAACAAGAAGCCAAAGCTATAGATAGTTAAATTAAAATGTATATATATATATATATATATAATTTTGTAACCCTTTTAGGATCTTGTATTTAAAGAGTTTAGGCTGGACTATAACGCAGCAAAACTAGCAATGCAGAACGTGTTTAAAGTCACCCCAAGTATCTTTTCAGGGATCAGCGCAGGAAGCAGCATTGGCTTCCCCGATCTAGGTGTAAAATGTTTAGTATTTTATTTAGAAATCTTATTTTGTTTACCTCTGTCAGACATCACTGATGGGTCTTCCGCACATGCACACATAGGGCTAAACCCAGGAGCTAAACTGAATATGAGCCATATTTCATACATTGCATGTCTCTAATATACATATATTGTTGTTATGTATATTTTAGTTCTTGATTGTATGTTCAGTGTCCCTTTTTTTCCCGAAACACCCTGCAGCAGTTCTGTAATGGTTCTCCCTCTCAGGCCACGTAAAAGTTAATGTGTGTGACGACATGTCTGGCAGATAAAGGAAAAGATGTACTCTGCAGCACTTTAAGGACCAGCGAAGTGCTTTATCTTGGCTTTGTTCTGTCTGAGGAAATAAGGTATACATTATGATGCATTACTTTCAAGAAGTCTAAATTTGAGATTAATCAATGCACTATAGGCCATACCATGTGGGAAGGAATTAATATTTTGCAGCTCTTCCTATATGAGCATCACGGAGAACAGAGGAAATTTCCCCGTTTAGTTGCTAGAGTTTGGAACTCTGTTCTCATTTGGGTTCTACAACTGCATGGCCTACATGGCTCATATAATGTCAGCTTTGTGAAAAGCGAGGACACTGAAAAGGGACCCCTGTGTCCTGAAAGATTGCGTTAAATACCATCTTCAGCATTAAAGTATCATTTTTACTCCACTTTTGGGATTTCTTTATTACTTTCTAGTAGAAGGTATGCACCATGGGGGGGGGGGTACAGTTGTAGAAGTTCAAATCTTTATGAAAGTTTGTGCAAGCATAAATATTTCCCCATAAGCAGCACTGCCGCTGTTTCTAGCACAAGAAAATTTGATGGCAGAAACATTTGATCCCTGTTATCGGATATAAAAACCATAAACCTTATTTGGACCTTGGTCTCGTGTTATGTTTATTCCATAAAGTATTTCTAAAACATCTTTTTTTTGTCAATCAATATACCGTATTTTTCGCTCTATAAGACGCACCTGCTGATAAGACGCACCTAGATTTTAGAGGAGAAAAAAAAAGGAAAAAATATTTTGAGCTAAAAAATGGGCTATAAAAAAAGGACATCATCCTCCCGTCATGCCTGCACAGAAAAAAGCTGGTCAGACATGATGGGAAGTGTAGTTGGACTACAAGCGCCGTACTGCGCATGCGCCGGCGCCATACGTGACACGGCGCTTGCGTCAAATCCCCCCGTCCTCTCCATCCAGTCCGCCCTTAGCCGTCGCAACGGACCAGAGAAGAGGAGAGGCGGCGACAGAGGCGGCGGTCTCCAGATGAAGACCTCCCCTGGACGGCGAAGCGAGACAGAGACTGTCCGGGACACTTTTGGTGAGTACCGTATTGGCTCGGATATAGGCCGCCCCCGTATATAGGCCGCACCCTAAAAGTTTGGTGCTTTCTTTAAAAAAGCACCAAAAAACATACTGCCACTCTGCCCCCCCGCCCCCCGAGATATGCTGCCACTGTCCTCCCTCCCCGAGATATGCTACCACTGTCCTCCCTCCCCGAGATACGCTGCCACTGTCCCCCTCTGCCCCCCCCTCCCCAACTTACCGGAGCAGACTCCCGGGTGTCTTGCGGGGCCGGCGGGGGACATCTACGCAATACAACTTCCGGTGCGGCACATCCGGCACCGGAAGTTGTATTGCGTAGACGTCCCCCGCCGACCCCGCAAGACACCCGGGAGTCTGCTCCGGTAAGTCCGCGGGGGGTGCAGAGGTAAAACGCATCCGCACGATGCGCTTAGACAACCTCCCGTGCTGGCACCCCCCCCGCGGGAAGTGCTGGCAGGGGAGGCTGTCTGAGCGTATCGGGGAGTAGGATGCAGGTCCCCTGCACCGCTGCGGGGGATCTGTATCCTAACCCCGCTGCCTGCCCGGCGCCCGGGACTGCATGTCCCGGGCGTCGGGCGCTAGACCCCGAATATAGGCCGCACCCCCACTTTAAAGTCTTAAAGTGGGGGAAAAAAGTGCGGCCTATATTCGAGCCAATACGGTATATCGTTGCCCCCCCCCCCCCTCCCTGCCTGCATCTTCGCTCCATAAGACGCGGCTGATTTTTCATCCTACTTTGGGAGGAAAAAAACTGCGTCTTATGGAGCGAAAAATACGGTAATTGTTTTGAAGGTATTTTATTTATCTCATGGAAGATTGGATTTGAGAGAGCCGTGGCGATGTCTGCAGCTCTCCCTCACTCCCTGTTAATCCTTAGAACACCATTTTGGAGTCTTTATTCAATAAATTACAGCTAGTTTCTTATAAATATAGAGATAAAAACATAAATATATAGTATTACTTTTCTTTTAAAAAATCCCAGACTGTCCCCTTATTAATATGATTTGCTTGGTCCTTGCCGGTATATAATCTGATTGGATATTAAACAATAAGTAACATCTATGACTTGAGACTTTATCTGGTTACTGCTCAACATTCTGAGCCATGTGATAACCTCTAATGGAATAGCACAAGAAATTATATTAATAGCAAAATAAAAACATCCCAAAAGACTCTGTGAAGAGCCTTAGAACACATAATAGGGAATATAGTATAGTGAACAAAATATAAAATTAATGAAATATCCGATATTTCAGTTGATCTTAAAGTCCAAACCAAATTTCTGTACATATCGTTTATCATCATATTTACACCAATATCCTCTGAGACCCGAAGTTGGTTTTGAGGAAATAAGATACCTACTTCTCTTACTCTTAGTTGGTTTGCCACCTTCTGATACTTTGGACTCATTGGGAAGCAGATGGGATGACTATATTCTTAATGGAAACATTCATGAACAGTTTAAATATCTTTTGAGTTATTCATCAAAATTGTTAATCGCATTATCTCCCAATTAACATAAAACCTTTCCATCATCAGTGTTGTTGGAAATGTAATTTGGAATGGAAAACCATGCTTCCCATTTGGTGGCAATGCCAAATTTTTTAAATAAAAAAAAAACACTGAATGGTGCCTCATAAGTTTGACTCTTCAACAGCACAGTTTTTCATTTAAATTCTCTTGCAGAAGGAAACAAACAAACAACTTATCCATTTCCTGGTATTTGAGGTTTGTGGGTGCTAAATATACTTGGTCATGAGGGGGTTAATATGTACTCCAATATTTGAATAGCATTACATATCTTTGTTTAGTGTAGACAGGGTTTGGTAGAGTGGGAATTCTACTTCAAGAAAGCATATCAATCACTTTTTGCATGAAAACATTTTATTAATACAAAAATACAATGTTTGGTAAAGGACAATTTCAAATGGATATTATTTTACATACATTAGTAGGTGCTGCACTAGTGCAATTCACTTTTTTTCCCTGGACATGTGCAAGACTGGGTAGAAAAAGCAAATTTCCAGCCGCTGATGTCACAGCGTATGATTTCTCAAATCATGATGTGAGATCAGAAGTGGTTAAGTGGCAGATCTCACAAACCATGTGACAAACAGGTGTAGAAACTCACCTGCAAAAACTTTTTTTTACCGTTAGAATATCTGCATGTCTGAAAGTTTATTAACAGTGAAAAAGGTTTTGTCCAACTTTCCTTTTTATAAACTTTTTTTTTGCATCTGGGTAGATATACATTGACACAATTATACCGTATCCACACCGCTATTATTTACTATCTTCTGTGAACAGAAAAAAAAAAGATTATCCACATTATGATTCATTTGTAAAACAATTGGTTAGACAGTAAATACAATGTATACATAGGCCAGGCGTACAAAGGCAAATGGTTGTTCTGGGTTGAAATCATATTATAATAATACACACATGAACCAATTAAAGAAACCATATTCACATTAGCAGAACATAATGGATTTTATTCTGACACAGAACAAGTTTGCATACAATGTTAAAGCAGCAAATCAGTGCATTCCATGATGCTTAAAATATGGGATAACCTAATGTCATAGTGTGAAAAATCAATATAAAATATCGAGAGGGCTTTGTTAGTGAAGATTTTTTTAAATCTCAGCTAAAAGTATGAATGATTTTAAATGTGCAGGCTGATGTCTGTGTGTATATACACATATATTCATACAAAGTTTACAAGGCACTTAACTTTCCTGCATCAATAATAATAATCTCTTGCCCGGCCAAATACATGCAAAGTTCAGAAATGGAGATTCTCACTCACAAGTCTGTTTCAGGAGTAATGCTTTATTCAACAGATAAGTTGAACCAATGTGTCGGACAGCAAAGTGGTCCTTTGCGGTTAAGAGTATAGGTTAAAATATAATATATATATATATATATATATATATATATATATATACACACACCGTATTTGCTCGATTATAAGACGACCCCCCAAAATCTGAACATTAACTTAGGAAAAAGAAAAAGCCTGAATATAAGACGACCCTAAAAGAAAAAAAAAGTTTTACCAGTAAATGTTAATTCATGTAAACAATTTTTTTTAAATAAAAGCTATGATTGAGAAAAAAAATTTTTTTTGTTTTTATTTCCTTGTATTTTCCAACCTGTCCCCCAGTTACGCACATCTGCCCCCAGGCTTGCCACACCAATATAGCACTGTGGCCCATGATATGCCTTTTAACCCTCTATATGCCACTGTGCCCCATGGTATGCCTTTTGACCCCCTATGTGCCACTCTGCCTCCAGAAATGCCTTATACCCCTATATGCCACTCTGGCATTTAGGGGGTTAAAAGGCATATTATGGGGCAGAGTGGCATATAGGGAGGTATAAGGCATTTCAGGAGGCAGAGTGCTCTATTAAATGCCCCCTTAAAGCCACTCTGCCTCCTGAAATGCCTTATACCTCCCTATATGCCACTCTGCCCCATAATATGCCTTTTAACCCCCTAAATGTCAGAGTGGCACCCCACACACACTTACCGGTGCTTCCAATTTCCTGCTGTATACCGGGGCAGCAGTCTTCCTTACGTTGCAGCTGGATGGAGGTGTGGCTAGCAGCGGGGGTTGCCTGCGTCCATCTCGCAGACCTTCCCCGACTGTCAGAGATCAGAGTTCTCCACACCAGTGCGGGGAACTCTGATCTCTGACAGTCGGGGAAGGTCTGCGCGATGGACGCAGACAACCCCTGCTGCTAGCCACACCTCCTTCCGGCTGCAGCGTAAGTTGTGTAAGCGGATCGCGTGGACGTCAACCCGCTGCCCCAGCAATACAGCAGGAAATTGGAAGCACCGGTAAGTGTGTGTGGGGTGGGGTGGGGGGGGGACAGAAGGATCCAGGTCCCCTGCAGCGGTGCGGGGGATCTGGATCTTAGTCTCATAGTCAGACCTCTATTTGAGGTCTGATTATAAGACGACCCCGATTAGAAGACAAGGGGTATTTTTCAGAGCATTTGCTCTGAAAAGAACCTCGTGTATATATATATATATATATACACACACACACACATACACACATATATATATATATATACATACATACATACATACACACACACACACTTTACCGTTTAAAGGTTTGGGTTCACACAAATTTCCTTGTTTTTGAAAGAAAAGCACGTTTTCTCCATTAAGCACAGTGTAGACATTGTTAATGACTATTGGAGCTAGATTTTTAATAGACAATCTTCCGGGTGCACAGAGGTCCTTTATCAGCAACCATCACTCCTGTGTTCCAATCCAAGGTGTAAGTAATCTACGTTTAAGTTTGAAAGGCTAATTAATTCGAAAACGCTTTTGCAACTTTTGAACGCCGGGGTGTGTGTGTATATAATATATATAAATTAGATGGAGCTAAATATTTGTGGTCTCAGCAATTTTCTTATTGTTCTGTAACAATTCCTCAAATATTAGTTTACTTAATGACTCACCCGTACATGTACAAGCTCAAAATGCATTGTTTTCAATGGGTTTAGGGACCGCCCTTTGTCCTTAAGGGGTTAATAATAATACTAATACAACTCTATTTGTCATAAAAAATTGGGCTCATAGAAAATTATTTTACTTTGGAAGAGTTTACTTTTGTCATCTTCTTTTTTCCCATTGCTTTATTATTTGATGTAGAATGGAAATTCCCTCTGTGAAAAGAAAAAAAAAAAAAAAAAAAAAAAAAAGAACATAAGGATTATTCCTGTGGTGGGACCAGAGCAGTATTGGTTCAGTAGCTTGTAGGGAAACTTGCTAGACTGTCGTCTCATCATCAATTCTAGCGAATACAGGAGGAAACCATTCTCAGACATTCAAAAATCCAATAGAAAGAAGCATTAAGGCATTTAACCTAGTGGATAATTACATTCTGGCCTAATATTGTTGTAATAATTGTGATGACCTCGCAATTATGGCAGCCATTTAACTGATAGAAAAACATCTAATCACTCTATGTACATGATAGCAGAACCCGTTGGCAGCTATTGATGTGATCGGGCCGCTCTCCCATCAGTATTCAGGGAGACTCAGATGGGAGGTGTATTCCAGTCCACATCAGCTTGGCTAAAAGTCAACTGCGTGTTTGATCAAAATCATTGGAAAAGTCAAACTAGATATTGCTGTAATATGTAAATTGTATGAGGATACCAGATTTGCTTTTAGCCTTGTAGAGAGAAGGCATCTCCCACCTCAATGTTTTGTGCAGCCCCCCACCCGGAGAAAGACACAAATGGGAGATACACCAAGCTACGAGACAGAAGTAACTTCTTATGTGATGTGTAAAGCAGAGACATATCTATGGCTAACAGAGTCTAACTATAATTGGTCCAGTGTAAGTGTGTGATATGTACATATTTACTATGATTTTACACCTAGGAATCTATGGAGATGGCTACAGTATTGAGCTCTAAGATTATCCTACGTAGTAATGTTCTGTTGATACAAGCAGAGCATCACAGATGCTCACTAACTGAAAGCACAGAATGTACAAAAGGATCTTCATAAATGACACATCCTGAAATGTGATGTCACGAATCATATGCAAGCCACTATTTGTGGCTTATTTAAGCAAGCTATAAAATACATTTATAAAAAAAAAAAAAAAATTTTGTCATTGCTTTCTCTTTAATAAAATATCAGAGACGCAGCTTCCTACTGAATTTGCGCATGGCCGCTTAATCCAACTGCTGTCCATTCTTCACTCTTGATTCTTTATATAACTTTTTCCGCTTTATTTCTGCAGTCTCCTGTCTCCTTAATCCTCTCAATCATTTTTTGAGCTGTCATTTCGAACAGAACTGCATGTCAACAGATTAAAACTACAGACGGCATGCAGTGCATTTCAGGACTAAAAAGCTCTTCTACGGACACAAGTAAAAATACTCCATCCGTAATCTCTATTTACAGGACAGAACAGGAATAACCTGTGCGCAGTACAATAAACAGCATCTCGACCGATCAATTAAATCCTTAAGATATGGTGAGAATATTTACATTACTTTAGACCCGCAGGTTAAATAGATTGGAGTAACTGAAATAACAGTTTATCCGTTTTGTTCATGCAGCTCAGTCCAAGATTGGCTGAGCAAAATGGGAGTTGTAGTTCAGAAGAGCCACAGTGTCTGGTTTTCAATTGCAGCCACCGCTTTCTTGCATGAATACTTTAAATGAGAAATTTTAAGTAAAGCGCTTAAAAGGAGAAAAAAAAACCAAACAAAACAAAAAAAACCAACCTAGCCTTACTTAAGCATCTGTTTGTCCCTTGTGGCGCGAGCCGGATCAGGCTGAGGTTTCTTAGCAGCTTCTTGAGTGACTGAGGTCTGCAATTAAAATTCAACAGAGAAGATTACAGTAATCTCCACAGAGGCCCAGCGCGCGTTGCTCATTTTAGATAAATTCGGAAGATGGTAGACGATGGCTGGAGGAAATATTATTTTGTAAAACGCACCCAAAAATGTAATGCATTTCTCTCCTGGAAGGATTTTCCTTAAAACAGCCAAAAAAAGGTAACAGTCTAATTCTGCGATATACTGCAACCCAGTCATTAAAGCATTGTGGGTTATTTAACCCTACCGTACAGGGGTGGTATCATCTTCACACGTGTAGGTACTTCAGTTAATCCCCTTATCTCAAATGCACTAAAGCACCACACGTGCCAACATTCATGTCCACGCAGGGTTCCGAAACTTCTTGTTTCTCAGGTGGAATTCTTTGCGTTTAAAACCACAATATTGTTCTGTTTGCTTTACCTGGTTAATATCACAGATTATTAAATAGATCTCTAAATGTTGGAATGGGCGGTATTTAAAAAGTAAGTTCTTCTTTGGTGAAGGCGGCTATTGTTATTAATTATTATTATTAACTCTTATTTAACTAGGATCCGAAGCAAAAAGTCGTTATTGAGGAACACGTTTAGAGTCATCCAGCTCCTGAGAACACACACAATCACTTACAGCCGGTATAGAGGTTAAGCGACACTAGAAAAGTAGCACAACGTGAATGATTAATGCCTGCTTGGGAGAGCTGAACACAAGTGATGTGAAAATACATTTGTGGACAGCCACAGACGTGAATTATTAAAGCTGTCCGCTGTGGCAGAGCAGGAGATTAATCACTCAATGAAGAACTTAACTGGTTTGCGCGTGTTAAGCCCCTGCTTGTGTGTGTGTATATATTAGATAGAGATATATATATATATATATATATATATATATATATATATATATATATATATATATATATATAATAGGTATCTCTATCTATATATCTGCATGCACGTATTTTATCAGGTATGGCTCTGTAGGGATATAGTGGGTTAAAAAAGGTACATTCTGGAGCCAAAAATTACGTTAAATAGAAAGATGGAAAGCGACTGCAGATAGGAGCCATTTGGCCCATCTAGTCTACCCAACCTCTGAATACGTTCCTTAGTCCCTAGAATTATTTTATATCTATTTTAGCCTTATGCCTATCCCATGCTTGCTTAAACTCCTTCACTGTATTAACATCTACCACTTCTGCTGGAAGGCTTTTCCATGCACCCACTACCCTTCCAGTAACATAATCTTTCCTGATGTTACTTTTAAACCTTTGCCCCTCTAGCTTAAGACTATGTCCTCTCGTTGTGGAGGTTTTTCATTCTCTCTTCCTTTACCTTGTTGATTCCCTTTAAGTATTTAAATGTTTCTATCATATCCCCCTTGTCCCGTCTTTTTTTCCAGGCTATATAGGTTAAGATCCTTTAACCTGTCCTGGTAAGGTTTATCTTGTAATCGATAAACCATTTTAGTAGCCCTTCTCTCTAGCCTTCTGGAGATACGGTCTGCAGTACTGTACACAATACTCCAAGTGAGGTCTCACCAGTGATCTGTACAGCGGCGTGAGCTCTTCCCTCTTTCTACTGCTAATACCTCTCGCTATACAACCAAGAATTCTGCTAGCATTACCTGCTGCTCTACTGCATTGTCTACTTACCTTTAAATCCTCAGAAATAATTACCCCTAAATCCCTTTCCTCACACGTTGAGGTTAGGACAGTATCAAATATTCTATACTCTGCCCTTGGGTTTTTATGCCCTAGATGCATTACTTTGCATTTATGCACATTAAATGCCAGTTGCCACAGCTCTGACCATTTTTCCAGTTTACCCAAATCATTTGCCATTTGGCTTCTCTCTCCAGGAACATTAACCCATCTTACCATCAAGACCTTCTCCAATATCACCAAAAAAATTTAAAGAGAATGGGTCCAAGTACAGATCCCTGAGGTACCCCACTGGTAGCAAGACCTTGCGCCAAATATAGGCCATTGACTATAGCTCTCTTGGCTGCACCACCTTCATCAATTATTTTAGTCACTCAATCACTCAGACAAACAAAAAAAAAAAAAAAAATATGATTTCTTCCCTCATTTACTAAATCCACACAAGTTATATTTCTGACTTTTACTATAAAAATATTTCACTCATCTAGAAAAGCTAATGGAAAAAAACCTGCTAAATAGATAAACAACACCCCAATATGTGTTCAGCAACATCTCCTGAGTACTGTGACTCGGGGGTGGATAGATTTCTCAGGTCTTTTTGGGGGGGGGCAATCGGCCTCATTTGGGGCATGCGCAATTGTTTTTTCAACATGTTGAAGATTCTCCCCCATGTCCTATTTGGGACATCTTTGGAGCCGGCCAACGCAACTTACCCCATGAAACATTTGTTAAAACTAGACACCCTATGAGCATTTAACATGCCAGTATTTCAATCCTTTCCATGCGAGAATTTTTGTGACAAATATTAGAATCTATTTAGCATGTTTTTATTAGCTTGTATTGATATTTGAGAAAAAGTGCTTTTATTCAAATTTTCACCATATTTTATAGGAAAGTAGATATGATCTAGAAAGCCCTTGTGGTCCTTAAGGGGTTAATGGGCTTTGTGATTTTCTTGAAAAATCGATAGCTATATGAATAAGCCACAGGTATCCTGGCATTGGATCAACCTGACCGGCAATAAAGGTACAATCACGGCACTTTAAGGGCTCCTAAATGTCCCTTCTGCAGTGTCTTAGTGCCTGCCTGTCAACGTGACTTAACTAGTAGCCGTCTTGTTTTCTAATGGAAGAAATCTTGCACTTTCAACCGTACATGCAAGAAAAGCGACACATTTACTGTTATATGCGGAGGATTCGTGTGTACTGACGAACTAGCTGATTATCGGCCTGTGACTGATCAGCAGCTTCTCAGGTTTTTTTTTGTTTTTTTTCTTTTATAAAGTGAAATGAACATAATAATGGCTGCTTGCTACCATGGTTACTGGCATGCTGCCAGCTGATCTCTTGTGAAAGGAGCTGGCTAGCATGCTGGTAAAAATGCCTGATCAGATAAAGTCTATCTGAAGTAAACTCCTCCCTTTCAGGTCCAAAAAGCAATTCAACAACTGCAACTAAGGACTCTATCATATAAGCACATAAAACTTCTGTGCTAGGTCAATGATCTGGGACCTCATGTTTAGCCATTCCCTTCTTTGTCACTGGAGGGAAGTGCCGACGTGAGAACTAAGTAAACAAAACAAAATAATCTCAGCTTTATTTTAAAACTTTGCACCCCTTTGCGATGGAAGATGTACCAGGTACGTCATCAGACAATGTCCCTTGAATACCAATGACGTACCTGGTATGCCTTTTGCTAGATATTGCTCCCACAGCATGACACAAGTCCGGATTGGGGGGGGGACTGTGTCTAAAACAAATCAATAATTCAGCACATGCGCAGCAAAATACATTCACTGGCAACTCCAGCATTCATCCTGATGTCTCCAATTTAGCTCATGCCAGCTTATGGAACTGTTTATTGATGTTAATGTTTGGGAGGAACCATCATCCCAAACTGATCTGTACGCTGCTCAACACATAAGTTTCAAACTTGGTGATGAATGTACTAAACCTGTGACCCCCCCTTCTACTTTACTGAGAGGGTAGTAGATAAAGGGAACAGTCTTCCAGCAGTGGTATGGGATAGACAAAGCTATATACACAATGGGACTAGACCAAGGACTGATAGGGGTTTGAATTCCTTTACATCAGAAAAAATAGGCAAATAAAAAAGGTTCTTATCTGCTGTCAAATTATGTTTCTATGTAAAATTTGTGGGAACAAAAGAGTTTATTCCTCCCCCCCACACACACATTTTTACAGTTGTATTCATACAACTTAATGTATTTCATTCGGTTTAAAAAAATTAAAATAAAAAAAAAAAGCCCTACTTCTTCAGAAATAAACAATATATACATTTGTGGGGGGTACACCGAATAAGTTATGGATTGGAGCAGTCACAGATTTCTGGGTCAGTTTTTGCAGATTGCAAACAGAGATCTGAGCAGTGCTTTACATAATACAACCTTACGGGTCCAGGCATCGCCACCCTGTCTTGTCCACCACCATGGACCCTTCATTTTTTATTTTATTTTTTATTCACTTTTTGTTTGCTTTCACCCCTTACTTAAATCTATCTAATGAGACTACTAATTGGCCAGTCACTTGGCACCTAAAACCCCGTTACACAAGCACATTTGGATGGATGTGGATTTTGATTGGCACTTGATATGGTTACACTGAAAATCCTGCAGTAGAGCCAGGTCCCCAAATGCTCAGTTTTTGCGGGAATCAGTGGGGTGTGCTTTTTGGCTACTACCCCTCCATGAAGACTTCAGCAGGCCCACTCTTTGGGGAGGGTCCTAAAAGGGTCTGCATTCCCCACAGCAGATGAATATTGGGGATCCAGTAATCCACTGTGGCCTTATCACGTTGGAGCACCTCAACGTCACCAACAAAAGAGATGCTACTGGCAAAAATGGCATAGCACTGTTCCAGAGATTACTCTAGCTTGTGGCAAGCCACGCTTTGCAATTTTTAATCACCGTAAGTGTTCCTTTGGTTTCCATACTCATCTTTCTATCCTTAATTGTTGGCAGGAGAGTCAAACTCACCCCAGAGAGCGCTTATCCTGCCAGATTCCTCTAATGGACAGTCTGACCACTGTTATCTAGCGTGACTGAAGACCTTGAGGGCTGGCATTTAATACTGTGGGTAGCTAGCCTTGCCTTCCCGTTGATAGAAGGCAATGCCAATCATGCATGGCAAGCTATTTGTGGACGGAGATGTAAAACAGTGGAAAGTATATCTGTTGCCATGGCAATGCACACTTCAAATAGCAGCCTTTAGACAAAGAGGTTAAAAGGTATATATATTTAGGTGCAACATCACATACCTGTGAGATCTCAGAAATATACATTCTTCTTTCATCATTGACTTTGTAGTATGCCTACAAATAAATCAGGAAAACATATTAGACGAGAATGAAGATTCTATTAAATAAGAATTTCTTATAAAATTAGTCTTTTACTGCAGGAAAAATATTTAACTAATCAGCATTTGGTTTCAACATAGATTAAGGATAGCTTAATGCCTATCTGCATGCATATTTAAATTCCCTTACTGTATTGATCTCTACCTCTTCAGCTGGCAAGCTGTTCCACTTATCTACCAACTTCACAGTAAGGTCAGCGTTCATCTTATAATAAGGTAAAATAATAAAAAAAAAACTGGATGATTCTTAGGATGCTTCCTTGTCCAGAAAACAAAGTAACTGGATATTTGTTCATCACCATTAGGATGGATAAGAAAAGCAAGCCCTAGGCATATCTTCATTTGAACCTGGGGTATACAATGTGTACATGGTTAAGACAACAGCGAGTCCTTTCCCCTTTTTCTCAGATATATAAGAACCCACATGCATTATCAGATATTTGTAACCAAAGAATGAAATCAGTAATATCTTTGCCCTAAAATGGAAATATAAAGACAAGATGGAAGGTGATTGAACAGAGGTACAAAACAGGAATGCTACATTTTTAGCATTTCCTTCAATAACCTGTTTGATTTTTTTATTTTATTTTACATGGCCTTGACTATCGGCTAGGAACAACCAAACTCTGCTATAAAACAAATTAAATTAAATATTGCTTCTGTAATGTGCCTTTATTTTTCTAATTAGGGATTTGAATGTGATCAATAAGCAGCCACATTTAAGTTTAACTAACACACACCTGTATGTATATATTATATACACACACACACACACACACACACACTATAAACCATACCTTTGTTTCTTGTTCAAGTCGAAGCTCAAATTCTTTAAGTTGGTTTTGTAAGAGAGCCTTTTCTTCATCTAAACGTTTCAGGTATTGGTTTAAGGTGCTCTGAAAATAAGCGAGATGTTTAAAAGTGGAATTCTCATCAGAAACCAAATATGTTGTAGATCAGACTTGAACTGAACACCTGACCTGACTAACAGTCTACCTGAGGGACGTAAGACTGTCATAGGAATTACATTTGTATGAAATAACAGGAGATTTCTGTTTAGCTGTGAAAAAAATGCCATCTAGAATTCTGACACAAAGAAATATACTACAGGATATTTTGTCTGATGGCTATAAAGATCTGAGTACACACAATATTTCATCATTCCCAGATATTGATACAAAAACTCAATCAATATAATTTGCTCTGAAACAACGCTCAGCAAAGTTGCTGAGATTAAGGCTTTGTGCATTTATTACCACCAAAAAGGAAGGGGAAGCTCAAGCGAGTGACTCAATAATATTGCTCTCCAAAACATTTGGGTAACAGCATTCTCTGTGCTCAGCATCCTCAATGGTCCACACTGCACAGAATGCTGCCGCCGCCAAGTGGCCATATGTGGAAATGCAAGCAACACAAAAAAGGCTTCTAGTAGTATCCCCAAAATCTTCCGATCAATACTCCTTATTGATTTATATGACGCCATCATATTCTGCGGCGCTGTATAATGGGTCCAGGGAGCAATTGCCATCATGCCGCCAGCCATATCCTGATAAAAGCAGAACAGAAAACCCACTCCAAATTAAGGCAGGTGTACTGCGGGGGTTAGAAGTCATGAGGTTTATGACAGATAATTTATATATACAATTATATTACACATAGGCGACGTCTGTACGAAACCAACAGAATAATAGAATAACTAGGAATCTATCGAAACGAATGTTCCGCAGAGAAGACTAAGAATGCGTTGGCCACCTGGTGGTGAAACTAGAGAAATACATTCACTTGCTTTAGCCCCCACATTACACACTAACTCTCACTCCTGCCGTCCCTTTAATGAATTTTTAAACCATGCAAATAATTGCCAACAATTTCACATTTAACCAAATGCATCCACTGCAAACTTGGCTTTTCATAGAACATGCGGTGAAGGGCATGAACCAACTGACCTAGTTCCACTGGGTCATATCAGCATGTGGCTATTAACTGGGTCATATCAGCACATCTATTGATCTATGCGTGCCATGCAGAGGTCTGCGATAAATAGTAGAAACAAAGGAAAATCAATCTTAGCTGCTGGCACTGGTTATGCTTGAATTCATATTAACATGTGGCGCACAGCATTAGCTTTAGTTAAATCGACTAAATCTGCCCAAAGGGTAATACTATATACCCAGCTCATTAGGCTGTCAATTCATTATTAGGATTTAGGTGTGTGAACACAGAGGCTGCTAGGACTTTGAGCCAAGCCCATAGATCAAAAGGCTGGCTGGAACAGAATCATGCAGACTTCCTCTGTATGCATCTAAAATACACTTACCGTATTGGCTCGGATATAGGCCGCCCCCGTATATAGGCCGCACCCTAAAAGTTTGGTGCTTTTTTTAAAGAAAAAGTTTTTTTCTTTAAAAAAGCACCAAAAAAACATGCTGCCACTCTGTCCCCCCCCCCGAGATATGCTGCCACTGTCCTCCCCCCCCGAGATGTGCTACCACTGTCCTCCCCCCCCGAGATGTGCTACCACTGTCCTCCCCCCCGAGATATGCTACCACTGTCCCCCCCCCCCCGAGATATGCTACCACTGTCCTCCCCCCCCCCGAGATATGCTGCCACTGTCCTCCCCCCCCCCCCGAGATATGCTACCACTGTCCTCCTCCCACCCCCCCGGGATATGCTACCACTGTCCTCCTCCCACCCCCCCGGAATATGCTGCCACTGTCCTCCTCCTCTGCGTAGATGTCTCCCGCCGGCCCTGCAAGACACCCGGGAGTCTGCTCCGGTAAGTCGGGGGGGGGGGGGCAGAGGTAAAATGCATCGTGCGGACGGTCCGCGCGATGCGCTTAGACAACCTCCCGTGCCGGCACCCCCCCGTGGGAAGTGCTGGCAGGGGAGGCTGTCTGAGCGTATCGGGGAGTAGGATGCAGGTCCCCTGCACCGCTGCGGGGGATCTGTATCCTAACCCCGCTGCCTGCCCGGCGCCCGGGACTGCATGTCCCGGGCGTCGGGCGCTAGACCCCGAATATAGGCCGCACCCCCACTTTAAAGACTTAAAGTGGGGGAAAAAAGTGCGGCCTATATTCGAGCCAATACGGTACATGTAAGGCTGCAACAACTAATCGATAAAATCGATAATAATCGATAATGAAAATCGTTGCCAACGAATTTTTATCGATTAGAAAATGAGGGTTTTTTCAGGGCAAACGCTCTGGAAAATACCCCTCCTTATATAATCCGTTTAGTCTGACTCACAGCAGCAGCTCCTACTTACCAGTCCCTCCCTGTAATCACTGTGACAACTGGCCCCGCCCCTTCCTTCTCCCAGAAGGCCAGAACCACATGGCTGTGACACTCATCTAACTGTAAGTATAAAATTAATATTTGGGCTGCTGAAAGTTAGGGGAGGTGGGGGTTAATTTAGGGGCAGTTATGGTTAATGGGGTGTTTAGGGTTAATTTAGGGGCAGTTATGGTTAATGGGGTGTTTAGGGGCAGCTATGGTTAATGGGGTGTTTAGGGTTAATTTAGGGGCAGTTATGGTTAATAATAGGGTGTTTAGGGTTAATATAGGAGCAGCTGTGGTTAATGGGGTGTTTGCGGTTAATTTGAGGCAGTTGTGGTTAATGGGGTGTTTAGGGTTAATTTAATGATGAGGACTGAGGGTTAATTTAATTAATTTAATAAAGTTAACTTAAGGTGCAGTTAGAGGTAAAGGGGGGGGGGCAGAATAAGGGGAATCTAAATCCTGGGGGCAGTGAAGATTAACCCAGTACTTATTTATAAAAGTACGGTGTCTGTGTGCTGTTAACAGGAGTCTGTGACTCTGAGGGGACTATGAGATATCTGGGGGGGTATAAGGCATATCTGGGGAGGATGGAGTGACATATCTGGGGGTATAAGGCATATACGGTATATAAGGCATATGTGGGGGGGGCAGTGTGGCATGTCTGGGGAGGATGGAGTGGTGCATCAGGGGGTATAAGGCGTATCAGGCACAGTGGCATATGTGGGGGTAGAGTGGAGTGGCATATGTGGGGGAGGCAGCGTGGCATATGTGGGGGAGGCAGCGTGGCATATGTGGGGGAGGCAGCGTGGCAAGCCTGGGCTCAAATGTGCATAAATTGGGGGGGCTGGTTGGGAAATAAAGACAAGAAATGCATTTTATCAGTTTTTTTAATTCTGCTGTTTGTATTTAACATCATTTGTTTATTAAATTATTTTAAATAAATGAAAAATGTACATTCATTTTTTTATCCGATTAATCGAAAAAATAAATCAGCCAACTAATCGATTATGAAAATAATCGTTAGTTGCAGCCCTACTTATATGATAATTGTGTTGCATGTTTTTAAAACAACTTTTTGTATTCCTTACTATTCTCAATGGTTAAATACCAGGGCCAGACGGTGACGGCTAGGCAGGCCTGGCACGCCAAGGCCAGTGACCAGCAAATGACCCAAGTGCAGCCACATTTCAGTTTTTATACAGCCAACGGCTGCACTCTACCTGGGCTGCTGGTTGGGGCGCGTATGGCGTGTGGTCGGCCAGTGTCCCACAAGGCATTTTCCTAGCGTGCCAGATGGCCAGTGTCAGCCTGTTAAATGTTGTTTATACATACAGTTATACACATGCGTGTCATTATAAAAACATAACAGCGGATAGGAATTTTTTACCCAATATAATCTGCTCGTTTACATTCAGCTGTAAAATATAAGAAGTCATGTCCCATCTATTCTGAGGTGTATTACAAACCCAAGAGTCATTCTCGGATTGGACGCAGCTTCGCTGATATAAATTGCAACTTTTTTTTTTCCTTTCTGTATTTTACTTTAATAGAAGTCTCAGATGTATACATACTGAGTGAGATTTCCTCCAGGGGAAATAAGAGAATTACCACTACACTACAGATTTTTTCTGTGCGATATTAACCCCTTAAGGACCGGGCTCATTTTTCGTTTTGTACCCTGTGGGACCGAGGCTGTTTTGACACTTTTGTGGTGCTTGTGTTCAGCAGTAATTTTCTCCTCACCCATTTAGTGTACCCACATAAGTTATATATTGTTTTTTTCAGGACAAGATGGGCTTTCTTCAGATACTTTGATCGTATCATCTTATTTACTATAAAAAAAATTAAAAAAACATGGTGAAAAATTGAAAAAAAACACATTTTATGACTTTTATTTGAAAAATCTTTTACTCACCTAAAAAAGCAAGTAAAAAAACTAGCTAAATAGATTCTACTACTTGTCCTGAGTTTAGAAATACCCAATGTTTTTATGTTTTTTTGCTGTTTTTTGTAAGTTATAGGGCAATAAGTACAAGCAGCGTTTTATGATTTCCAAATCTTTTTTAACAAATCTGGTCAGTCTGCCTCCATCTCCTCTTTGGAACATCTTTGAAGCCGGTTAACTCAATTTAACCCATTCAAACCATATATTTTTGAAAACTAGACACCCCAGGGTATTCCAAATGCTGTTATTTTAACCCTTTCCATGCACCAATTATACAACTACACTTTGTCAAACTTTGTAATAGTAATTTTTTTTATTTTTTTTTCCACACAAATTGTACTTTAGTTATAGATATACAGGTTCTGGTATATGTCACTGTCAAACAACACGCCAATGTGTGTTCAGGAACATCTCCTGAGTGCAGTGATACCCGACATGCATGGGTTTGGCGGGTTGTTTCAGATTTAAAATGCCACATTTGGGAAGTGCGCTTTTTTTCGCCATTTTGGTCAGTCTGTACCTATGCCCTATCTTTGAGCTAGGCCACTCCAATTTACCCCATCAGCCATTTTTTTATATATTAGACACCCCTTGGGTATTTGAAGTGCTTTTATTTTAACTCTTTGTTGAGATTTTTGAGAAATTTTAGCACTTGCTCAAAATAATAAACTTTATTTTTTAATTTTATTTCATTTTTTTAATACTTTTTTTATATTTTTTTTTACACATTTTGCTGGTACTGGATGGTTCATCTAGTGACATCACTGCATAATTATTTTTAAATGTTAGCACATTTTTTTTAAAAAAATTTTCCATTTTTTATTTATTTTTATTTTTTTTGAATATTTTACTAATCACATAGTGATTAGAAAGCTGGGCTCCATTGACTTGCATGGTTGAATGCAGTACCTGTATTCAACCAGCAAGTGGAGCCAGTTCTCTAGAGGGTCTGGAGACCCTCTAGCGAACTTTTTCGTCTTTATTGTTTTATTTCCCGGGCCGCCGCCATCTTGCTTGATGGCGAAGATCACCGGCAGCGGCGGCTGTGACCGCTCTCCGGAGCGGTCACAGCCCACCCAGAGGTAAGTGTTTGGTGTCGCTGGATGCCTCCTGATCGAGGCATTCCAGCGACACCTTTTAAGTTTAGGAGGCGATCGTTGATCGCCTCCTAAACGCTTTTAAAACGGGCGTCCGCCGCCATACAATGTATGGCGGCTGTTGGCGCCCCGGGGAGGGGCCAGACATGGCCCCCGATGCCGATCTCGGCCTTGCTGAATGCCTCGACATCGAGGCATTGCAGCAAGGCCGTTTAAGCGAAGAAAGTGATCCTTGATCACTTTCTAAGCTTATTTAATTTTTTGACGGTTCAGGACCGTCAAAGGTCATTTAGTGACCTTCTTGTTATGACGGTCCTGAACCGGCAAAGGTCGCGAAGGGGTTAAAAGCCATTATATACAGCAACTCCACTGCTGTGTGGTAGGTTTATTTACAAAAGTTCACAGTTGTCTTTAGGCATCCAGGGTACACATTCCCCTTAAGGCATGAACCAAACAAAGACCTACCTAACAGTACTGGTGAGCTAAGCTTCGCATAAACAGCCAAATACTTGTCTCACCTCCCAGGCTCGGCTTCATGTAGACCCCCCGGGTCTGTGGTCAGCAGCGCTACTGAGAATAGCTGGGCTAAATAGGGCTGGACAGTGTTAATCGGGTTCCAGCTGAAGCTGCTACAAGTATTAACCCTAGAAGCTGGGGAACAGTGAACTATCCGTGTGGAGACTTATGTACCTGCCCTCAATTAACCTGCCCCACAACACGTATACATACTCTACTACAGGGGTGTCCAAGTTTTTTCTGCAGTGGGCCACTTCATCAGAATTGTATCCGTGCGCGGGCCGCACTCATTTTTCACTGTGAGAAAATATGGCCTTTAATAAAATATGCAGATTAAAATAAAGTAAATGACACAAGACCTTTACTTTTCCTCTCACTGATTTCTGGGCCTAGAAAGGTTTGTGACTACAAATTCAGGATAATTAAAAATGAAATAGTTCTATTTATTCTAGGGATGCACCAGAATATATATTCTGGACCAAAACATTCACAGTTCACTTAGCCAAAACCAAAACTGACCCCCCCACCTTTATAAATAATAATACAAAAAATCACATTTTTAATAAAAGTAGGTAACACACCACAACTGGTCAAAAAATTAGCACTATGACTTGGCATGATAGGAGTGTGATTGCTGTTAGCAATCACACTCCTATCATGCCAAGTCATATTGCTGGTACCTAGTAAATGCTGGTACCTAGGCATGATGGGACTGTGCTTGCTGTGAGCAATCGCACTCCTATCATGCCAAGTCAGCCAGTACATGCTGGTACAGGGTGGCTGTAAGTGATGTGCAGACCCCATACTACTGGCAGCATCAATACACAAGGGGGGCAGCTAGCTAGGTTTCAGCATGTACTGGCTGACTTGGCATGATAGGAGTGTGATTGCTAACAGCAATCACAGTCCCATCATGCCTAGGTTCCAGCACTTACACATCCATGCTATCACACACACACTCATTCATTCATATACTCATTCATTCACAGATTAATTCCCTCAATCACGCATACTCATTCAAACACCCTCCCCACCCCCTTACCTGCACTGCAGCTCCTCGATGCCGCTCAGACGGCCTCCCTCTGCGTTCTCTAGTACTGCACAGAGGAAGCAGGACTGGAGCAGGGTCATGTGATGTCACGTGAACTCTGCTAGGTTCCGCTTCCTCTATGCAGTACAGAAGACCCTCCCACAGGTAAGTAGCAGGGCTCGAGGTGCGGCCCGCATAAGATCGGTTGCCCTGGCTGCCGATCTTACGCGGGCCGCACCTCGAGGTCTCACGGGCCGCATTTGGCCGGCGGGCCGCATGTTGGACGCCCCTGCTCTACTATATACCTAAATATACTGGTAACTGAATACATTGGTTGAGTTGGTCTCATTAACTTGACTGTCAGTTCAACCGATCTCTACCTTTGGTGAACAGATCCCACCTTTTCATCTAAAATTTGAACACAGCATAACAGAAAAAAAAATCATACAAATATACAGTGTATGGTGTTACTAAGAAATAATTGAAAAGAAAATGAAAGTACTTACAGCAGGCATTTGATCATAGGAGCGAATCGAAGAAAGTCTATCTAAAGTAGGACATAAAAGTTGAATTTAGAAATAACCAACTAACACAAGCACTTCTAGAACTTCTGTAGAAACCTATATAAGAAATTTCTTTCCCCTTTTCATCTTGAGGTTCCTGAACCCTGCCCTGATTTAATGCAGCTCAAGGAAACTCATAGCTTTAAAGCCAAGGCATGTATTTGTAGATGTTTGCGAGGATGATGGTACTTGTTCCAAACGTTCTGTTGAGTTTTAGGGAGTCTAGTGAACTAGATCATAGGTATTTATCTCAAAAGCTCTGCCAGCTCATACCTAAAGAAGACACCTGCCTACAAAGTCTGCATTTCCTACCCTTCAAATTAGCTACGTCTTGTAGATTGGGTTTAGATAAGAGATAAAACACATACAATTGGCCAATATGCAGAACATTGTATTATGCAAAAACTGTACAAACAGAACAAAAATACTTCTGAAAATATTTTTATCCAATACTAGTAATGAAAATATTGGTAGAGGTTTATAACATCTCAATTACTTAATGTTCCACTTTACCTAAAAAGCAAAAAACAACTAAAAGCCCATATTTTCTCACCAGTTGGATTGCCTCGAATATGTTCACATTTTTCTTGAAGAAGATGAATCTGTCTTTCTAACTGTTTGTTCAGTTCTGTTTGGGTTTCGTACCTCGTTTTCCATTCATTACCTGGAACACATTAAAATTATTATTATTATTTTATTTATATAGCACCAGCAATGTACACAGCGCTTCTTACAACACATACAGTGCCCTCCACAAAAATGGGCATCCAAGGTAAATATGAGCAAAGAAAGCTGTGAATGTTTTGTTTTGGTTTTTAACCCTTTGATGTTTTCTTCAAACAATACACACAAATACTCTGCACTCATGGATATCAAACAATTGCAAACACAACACAGGTTTATAAACTATACATGTGGCACAAGTATTGGCACCCTTTTAGTCACTTTTACTTTGTGTTACCTCTCTTTGCCAAGATAACAGCTCTGAGTCTTCTCCTATTATGTCTGATATGGTGTGAGAATACACGGCTATGGATCTGAGACCGTTCCTCCATACAGAATCTCTCCAGAGCCTTCAAATATCGAAGTTGAAGCATTTTCTTGAATCTCTTCCAAACAGCTTGTGGTGATGTAGGTGATGTTGGATTGTAGTTTTGGAAACTTTCTGACCCCCAGACACAACTAGTTTCTGCAAATCTCCAGCTGTGATCATTGGAGATTGTTTGGCCAAACAAAGGAGAGGATGTCTTCATTGTGCGACAATATAGACACACGTCCTCTTTCACGATGATTCATAACATTTCCAGTTGGCTGGCGCATCTTAATTATTGCCCTGATGGTGGAAATGGCCATTTCCAAAGATTCTGCTATTTTCTTACAGCCAGTTCTCATTTTGTGACGCTCAGGGATCTTTTGCCACACATGACAGCCTATGTGTCACCTAATATTTATACTGCTGTGAAACAGGAAGTCAATCAATTGAACAATTTCCTGTTCCTAGTCACCTAGGAAAATGTAAAATATCACTAGGAATATACTGTACTTCTAAGTCATATTCTTCTCATATTTTTTTGCATATGAATTCATAGGGGTGCCCATTATTGTGCCGCACATTTTTTTTGTGGATAAACCTCTGTTTGCAATTGTTTGATATCCATGAGATGAGTATTTGTGTGAAGTGTTTGAAGAAAAGATCAAAAGGTTAAACAATAAAGACATTTTTTTACAGCCTTCTTTGCTCCTATTCACCAAGGGTGCCAATGTTTGTGGAGGGTGATGTATATGCAAGGGGTAAGACAAAGCTAGAATTAACAGACTAAGACAAACCAATACATTAGGTAAAGAGGGAGTGAGAAAAAAAGTTCTTTAAGTTAAATCACCAGTAACATGGTATGAGTTGGCAAAACCTGTTAACTTGCTCTATTTTAAAAATGTATATTGAAGAAAGAGAAAAAAGGCCTTTTGGGTGTCTACTAAAGTGGGCCTAGGACCAAGTCATCCTTTGTTCAATACAGAGTTAATTATGCTCTGTTTAGTGTGGCTGAATTTGGGGGGGGGGGGGGGGGGGGTTAGGTTATTCAGAGAAATTGCTTCCTATAGATGTTGTTTGGCCAGAAGACACCCTTGTACTTCTGCACAGTAACTTTATTTGTGAGTTATTATGAATGAAGGAGAATTCTGGGCTCTGCTTTTCTCTTTTTGCTCAAGTCCAGCGCATACCTTATTAAATAATACTTTAGATAAAAATTATAATAACCTATATCCTATATCCCAGTTTTGTGACTTTAACAATTGTTAACAAAACTGTATACCCTCGCGGTGGGTTGTGAAGGAGTCAACAGTACAAAAAAAACAACAAAAACATTTACAACTGAAAGCAAATGTATAGATCAAAAAGTAAACGTGATTCGAATCTGAAAGATGAGGATATCAAAATTAACTACTAAAATTGCTAAAAGTTTGCATGCATCTCATAGCAAGAGACTTTTCTCCATTACCTTCTTCGTCCACACTCTCTAGTCTTTTTTCCAAACCGGCAAAGGTGTTCTTCAGTTCAAATGTTGACACTTGTAACATTTCCCTGAGTAATATACAAATAATTATTTCAGCGCTCATAATTTTTTATTTTATTTTTTTGCAAATCATTGCCCTTTTTTTCTCCATTCCGAGTTACACTTCATTGTAAAATATCGCCTGGTTGTTTAGAGTTTTGGGTATGTATATCAGACACAAAATAAACCAGCATGTGCTGCATCAACTGTTATTATTAAATAATAAAAAATGATATGGCTCGAATGCAATACCTTTAGAGAAAACCTTGGGCAACTCCACAAAAATGCACTCAAAAGTAGTCCTTTGAAGGCATCCAGTCACTTGGCCCTTACGAAAAAATTACTGCAGTTTTTCTGAAGTAATACTGCAGTTTTTTGGACATGAAAAAACTGCAATACTGCACTTTTAGTGCAGTATTACTGCACATGTACTGCAGTTTTACTGCATTTGTACTTCACTGTACTGCAGTTATTTTTGTACAGAAGTACAAATGCAATAAAGTTGCAGTACATTGAAGCACAACTGTAGGTTTGCAATATAAAAAAAAAGTGCAGTAAATGTGCAGTAAAACTGCAGTACAGTGAAGTACAAATGCAGTAAAACTGCAGTAAAAGTGCAGTATTGGTGTTTTTTCATGTCCAAAAAACTGCAGTATTACTTCAGAAAAACTGCAGTAATTTTTTGTAAGGGGGCCGTTAAGTTCTCTCATTTTCTACTAGGACCTGCTACAGACACCACTTTGCCCAGGTGGACATACACAATGTTTGTGTTTACCTAAACAGGCGTGTAAATGGGGACAGCATTTATTTTGATATAGCTTCATTGTGTGACTGATCATCAGTGTGTTTGTATCTACTGACACTAGGCTTTCTCAGGACATCTAAGCCTGGCCAGAGAAAGCTGGATACAG
This sequence comes from Sceloporus occidentalis, assembly GCA_023333645.1. NCBI lineage: Eukaryota > Metazoa > Chordata > Lepidosauria > Squamata > Phrynosomatidae > Sceloporus > Sceloporus occidentalis. The sequence continues at coordinate 277,770 of JALMGF010000068.1, forward strand.
CAGGTTTACCCACATGTAGACTACTTTAGATTTTGTGGCATTCACAAATGTTACTGCATTATATTGTTTTAATACTGGATGTTAATGCAACCTTTATGAGAAGAAGTCTACAACATCTGGGCATCTTCAACAAAATTTAAAAAAAATTCCAAAATGTATTTGGAACACGGAAAAACTACGCTGCACCGTACCACACCCCATTAGAAGGTAAGAATGTATCCAAGAGATGAAGACAAAAACTTTTGATGTCCTGAGAACTCATCTGATTTAATCCTCACTGGAAACCTACCGGTTATCATTACGGTCAGTTTACGCAGCATTATAGATGCATGGTTCTGTGAAAAGGTAGTCAACTATTGGGTTTATTCAATAAAGGGAGAGTTTGAGAACTTGCGGGGGAGTTATCTTTGGACGCCATGATTTCACCATACATGATGAAAGTCCAGCTCCATCGAACTTCTGCTGCGGGAAGAGTGAGGTTGGCCCTCTATAAAGCATAGTTAATCAGTGCAATATCTTCAGTCTCCTTGCCGAATGAACTACACATTATGCAGGGCCAGCTCTCCCATTCTTGCAGGAGAAACTTCCCAGTGTTGGCCCTTAATAACGAACAATGAAGCGAGGGAGCTGAAACCGGCAACCCCTCCGTTAGCGAATAAACCCAAAATATCAGGTACTTCATGTAAAACAAAGTAAAACGGGCCGCACTGCATACCTAAAGCTCTTCTGTTAAAGAATTTGCATTAAATGTTCTTTCCAGATGTAATAAACGTCTGCGAGAAAATCCTATAAATGTCATTATTTTACTATCATACATCGCCTGATGCTCGCGTTCTGATAACGGGGGTTTAGGGGTGTAGGCACACTTTGGGGTTGGTGAGCAAATTAAGCGCTATTAATATGCAATAGAAAATGTTTAGAATTCATTGAATTAAGAGCGTATTATATATTCAAAGTAGATTCATGGAGCCCGAGAATCTGCGCAGAGTATGAATACAGAGCAGCCTCACTTCATCTTTTTCTCCAGCTGCAGGTCGTCTTCGAGCCGCCGCCTGTCCTGAGGAGGTCGGCTCCTCTCCTGTCTCTCCATCCCGCCGCTGGTGGGTTTTAGTTGACGCGTCACCATGACTACAGGGCAAACCCTTAACAATGAAGCGCGTAGAACTCTAAACACAAGAGCCTCATTAAACAGGAACGTTCAGTGTGGATATCACTCCATTGCACACAAAAAACAGATCTACGTGTACACAGTGAACAACATAAAAGCCCGCGTGACACCCCGAAGACACTGTGGCATTACTGCAGTCGTTTAGCAATCCTAAAACACTTTAGTGTTTAGAGCTCTGGAGGGTGTTTCACGCAAACGCTGTGACGACATTTAACCCTATTCGTTGTTCTGCCTTACGTGGAAAAACAGTGTTGACGTCTGCGGGTTTTGTAGGCAGTTAAGGGGTTAACTAGTTGTGACGTTCCAGCGTTTTGGCGGCTTTTATGAAATGGAGTCAGAGCTGAGCGCTGAGAGTATGCGGGTTTACGGCGGGCTGGCGTCCGCACTGGGTAATCCGTGACATCGCGTGTGCGTTACCGTCTCTGCTGCATGTACATGGAGGAAGTTACATGATCGTTTATTCAGCAATCTGAATAACTTCAAGTGTATTTTAGCGCCACAAATATTTTCCCAGCCCCCTACTGTCATTGTCAGTGGCGTTACAGCTCTCTGTATTAAGTATTATACACTGGGGGTTATTACATTGTATTTAAAAACAAGAGTTTGGGGCATATGCCCAGCAAGTACTTTATTTTTATTTTTTTTAAACCCACTTTTTCTCACTCTTATTTAAAAAATCTTTTACTCATCCAAAAAAGCTAATGGGGAAAAAACCTTGCATGGGTTTGTCTGGTTGTTTGTGGGCCACATTTGGATAGTGCGGCCCCCCCCCCCCCCTTTTGGTCAGTCTGTGCTAATGCCATATTTTTTTAACCCTGCTGCTCCGATTTACCCCATTAAACCATTTTATTTTTGGACTTTTTTTTTTTTACATTTTGCTGGAACTGGATGGTTTCCCTGATCGTGACATCACTGCATAATTTTTAAATGTTGCCACATTTTTTACCAATCTTTATTTTTTTTTTCCATTTTTTTTTTTGTTTTACTAATCAGATTGCGATTAGAAAGCTGAGCTCCATTGACTTGTGTGGTTGAATGCAGTACCTGTATTCAACCTGCAAGGGGGGCCAGAGTTCTCGAAGGGGTCTTGAGGGTTTCTCTTGGAAACTTTCACAACGTTAGACTTTTTTTTTTAGAGGACGTGCCGCCATCTTGCAAGTGGCAAAGTCTCTCGCAATCATATACCTGTGATTTGCAGGATGGAGGTACTCTCTTGGCGGTCAGGCCTAGGGCACTGCCCATCCCAAATACACAACACACCAGCAAAACAATATCCTAGGTGAGATTTGTAGAATTTATGCTGGGCACAAAAGGTGACATCTGGAATTAAAGCATGGTGGTTTCATGTTATTACCAGGAGAAAGAATTGGAAAGAGAGAATCCAGATGCAAGGTTTGCCCCCCCCCCCCCCCGTTTGTCAAGAACACCAATAGTGATTTTTCTACTTGCAGAGAAACTGACCAATGAAGCCTTGATTTTGGCTGAGCATCACAAACGGATCAGAGAACATAATGCCTCCTTAACCAAGTTAAACGCAAGCTTCAATCAGGTAAAACATACAGAACGTTTTAGATTAAAATAATTAAATAGATTGCGTATTGCTGTATCTGTATAAATAAGGCAAAACAAGTTTTTTTGGTTAAAAGTGTTGCATTTGAAGTAGGCATAAGAAATATCCCATAGAAAGATAATCTTTTTGCCAAGTGCTTAAAAGGTCCACTTACCCAGCAACGATTTAGGTTAAGCGTTTCCATATATAATTGGTGAATCAAAGGGTGACTGAAGCCCATGGATGATTCTGAAAGAGACAAGCCTAGAGACGTTTATGTAGAAGCTATATATATATATATATATATATATATATATATATATATATATATATATATATATGTGTTTTAGCTATACAATATATCATACCACGGTATGGCTTCTTTTGATAATGCTATAGAAGTGTTTAGCTCAGTACCAAGCATCCCATGATGTTACCTGCTCATGTCCTTGTCCGTTTTAGTGCTAATAAACTGTCATATTAAAAGAAACGGGAAAAACGTAACTTTAGTTTGGGGTTTTCTTTTTCAGGTCCAATCAAGACTTGAACGTGTTGCAGCTATAAAACCGGGTTTCAGCAAAATGCATATATGACAAAAATTCGTGGTTTTTTTTCTCCTATGTCTGAAACCAGCAGGATATGTAAAAAAAAAAACCAAACAACAATAGGCATCTCAACACGTAACTGCTATATTAGCCTCTGCAGAGTTTGTAAGTGGAAATATATTTATTTCATGAGAGCATTAAATATAAGTGAAGTTATGTGCTTTTCATCTGCCAACCCAATTGGCCAATTCTCCAACTTGAGCTTCATACTGCTAGGAAACTGTACCAATGTGTTATAGCTACCATCAATATATGGCTGGTTCCTTTATGGGGTAGAAGATAAAAATGTAAATACTATAAATTAATTATAGCTTATATGCATATCCTATAATAATAAAAAAAAAAGCTGGCCAATATCGAAAGTACATAACAATCGCGCAAAATGTAATTTTTATCGCAGTGCCAAGTAATACCGCTAATGCAACATATCAGCCAAAATATCCAATTATACAACAAAACTTTCCAAGCCAGTTTTCATAAAACGGTTTGTTTTAGTCTGTCAGTTCTCGTCTTGTCACATACCCTGAATATATGTATTGTAAGAAGCGCTGTGTAAATTGTTGGCGCTATATAAATAAAAATTGTCTGTAGAACAGGAATGTCCAAATTCAATACAACGCTAGCCTGTATGCCAAGAGTACAAGGTATCACCTGCTGCCTGGATAGCTCATATTCGAGGACTCATTACCAGTAATGCTAAGTACATTGAGTGTGTTAGTATGAAAGTTTTCAGTGTTCCAACGGGATTGCACAAATACCAAAGCTCATAGGTTTTAGTATTTGGTGCTAATGAATCTTTTTCTGAAGCTGACAGAAACCCTTCTTCTTTAAACAAAACAGCATAGACTTTGCGGCTCTCTGTCTGTATGGTGAACAAATACCATCAAAACCATTTCAACCGGATATTGAACAATCTGCTGCTGCACGGCATCGCCAGCTTTCTGCTGGCTGAGCTGATGTAACAGCTTCCACCATGAAAGCCGGAAAGCTGTTACATTTGAAACTGCCCGATCGCATGATTGGGCAGTTTAAAATGCCCGATCACGTGATTGGGCCTTCCCTTCCGGGTTGCGTCACTGCTGACGTAACCCGGAAGTTCATCAGAGGACGGGATATCCCCTGCAGGGGATATCCTGTCCTCCGAAGAGGCGCAGACGCTGCGATCTCTATGCACGTCTGTGAGGACCTGCATAGCGATCACAGTGTGATCGGTGCAGGCGCATCGCGGGGATGGGAGTGAGAAACCATGTCTCTCACCCCCCCTCCCGTCCTGAAACAGAGAAGGAGAAAAAAAAATAATAAAAAAAATCATTAAAATAATAATATAAATAATAAAAAAAAAAAGTGAGCTAAGTGATGTCATTGTGACATCAATAACATGTTCAGGAGGTCCCTAAGAGGACCTCTAACCATTTAAATAAAAAAATAAATAAATATATATATATATTATATAAAATAAAAAAAATATATATATAAAAAAAATTAAAAAAACCTTACATACCATTGCCCTAGCATAACATCTAGCCATGGAAAGTATGGAAAATCTATATAAATTAGGTATTTCTGAAATCAGGACACCTGAATTGATAAAGTTGGAGGGGATTTTCCATCACTTTACCTAATTTGTGAGGATTCAGAGGGTAAATTTAAAAAAGGTGTTTTATTTTTTTTTTATTTTCGCTAGTTTTTACTAAATTTTCAGCTAATCATCCAACTATGGTATCAAAAGAAAGCTCTATCTCTCCTTGAAAAAATAATATATAGTTTACATGGGTACACTATTCACAGGAAAAGAGAATAATCGCTGAACTGTGCAAAAATGGCAAAATTGCTTTTGCACTTGAGGTACCAAAAACCCCTGGGATTGAAGGGGTTAAATTGAACTGTGTGTTGTGGCCGCTTTCGTTATAATTACGGATCCACATGCATTACCTGGAGAATATGGAGTAGCTTTCGACATTGACCAAAAAGGAAAGGTTATTTTTTAGATATGTATAGTTTTCCCCCACAAGCCCGTTATTCCTTAAAGCAAAGTACTTTAAGTACAAAGTGCCCGCAGAGTTGGAATAGCATCGTTCAAAATGCCTGCTGGGGCGTTAAGATTTCCCCTTAGTGGAAGAAACGGGTCCAACTCCTGAAAAAACAGCCCCAGGACATTATTACTCTGCCACCAAACTGCACAGTTGGCACAATGCAGTCAGGCAGGTAACGTTCTCCTGGCATCTGCCCAACCCAGACTCACCCATCAGAGAGAGAAGCATGATCAGTGACTCCGCAGAACACGTTACCAGTGCGGCGTGCGTTACACCCCTCGATCCAACACTTGGCCTTGTACTTGGCGATGTGAGGCTTTTATTCAGCTGCTCGGCCAAGGAAACCCATTCCATGAAGCTACCGCTGTAGTTTTTAAAATGCCTGCATTAATAAACATACCCAAGCATGTCTACTATTTCTTAAAACGTGCAGAATTGTTCTGAATATCTCCACCCTAATGTGTACACCAATCACACATAAGAAATATATAAAGCGTATATTGAGATAGGGAATGACACCAGATACGTATAAGAAAAGGGATGTGTTTAATTCAATATTAATTTATTAAATAGGGTTATACACTCACTGGTCACTTTATTGGGTACAGGGTTAGACCCCCTTTTCCCTTAATTCTTTAAACAATACTCAATTGGTACTAAAGGGCCCAAAGTGTGCCAAGAAAATGTCCCCCACACCATTAAACCACCACCACCAGCCTGAACCGTTGATACAAGACAGGAGGGATCCATGCTTTTATGTTGTTTACACCAAAGTCTGACCCTGCCATCTGAATGTCGCAGCTGGAATCGAGACTCATCCGACCAGGCAAGGTTCTTCGTCTTCCATTGTCCAGTTTTGGTGATCCTGTGCGAATTGTAGTCGCAGTTTCCTGTCCTTAGCTGTTCTGCATACCTTGCTTGTAACGAGTGGTTCGAGATGACAGAAAGGCAACAGTAACTCAGTCTGCCCATTCTCTGACATCAACAAGGGGTTCTCGTCCACACCACTGCTGCTCACTGGATATTTTCTCTTTTTCGTTCTCTGTAAGCCCTAGAGATGGTTGTGTGTGAAAATCCCAGATCCGCAGTTTCTGAAATACTCAGACCAGCCCGTCCGGCACCAACAACCATGCCACGTTCCGTCACTTAAATCCCCTTTCTTCCCCATTCTGATACTCAGTTTGAACTTTAGCAAGTTGTCTTGACCGCGTCTACATGCCTAAATGCATTGAGTTGCTGCCATGTGATTGGCTGATTAGCTATTTGTGTTAACAAGCAATTGAACAGGTATACCCAATAAAGTGGCCAGTGGGTGTATAAGTATATATTGAACACAGGATAGTCGCATAAGAAATGGGAATATTTCTCTAGCACCAAAAGGGCAGAGCTAGCAATAGCTACTGCACACTCATTCTGCACATGGAGCATGTCCAAATACCCGAGATGGGGCCGTATTGCCCTTTGGGGCAGGGCAAAAGAGAAAGGGAGTGTGATGACTTATGTCCGATTACTACTTGCAGGCATGCAGACCAGCGATATAATGTGAACAAAACAGGGAGTAATTTTAAGTTTTCTATGCTGCACAACATTAGAAGTATATCATTTGTGACATATTGATATTTAGAGTTCGAAAATCCAATTTAGTGCTTGCAGGGGAAACCCATCAATGCGTCTCCTGCCTTGTACGGTCTTTGCATGCTGGCTGCTTTAAAAAATAAAAAGTCCACACACAGATTTTAATAGAAATAAATAATTTTATTACAGCAAATGAATACAGGTTGTATTTATACTTAAATTGTAGTTCTAATATACCTTTCATCTTGTTACAAAGTGCAGAAATAGTGTGTAAAGGAATTATAGTGGTAGGTAATCTACTATTGCTTAACTAAGGCATCTGCATCTAGTAAGGTTTTTAGTGTTTTTAACCCCTCTGACTCCCAAGAATTAAAATAGGCTTTTATTATCCTTGCGTTAGGCAAGACCTGAATGCACAATTGGAGACATTTTCAAACAGAAAACAGACACGAGCAAACAAAGTAAGACAGTCTGACATTTCTGGGCAGTCACAATGGACAAGATGGAACAAATATAACAAAAGGTGTATAATAAAACCAAAGAATTTGGTGGCAGAGAACGATCTAGTCTTTTTTTACCGACTGTAAATGAATGAATGAATAGGATTGCTTGGCGTGTTTGTACTCCCAGACCAGAACACACCAGCCAAGCGCAAATTCCTGGTCCAGCAATGAAGAAGAAAAAAATCCTTTCAAAATAAGTAATTCACAATACATTAAATATTACAATTTAAGCAATCATTTTTTTAAATCACTTTGCTTTATACCGCATTCTGTTAGTTTGACTTAACTCTTTGCATACCAGAGGGCAAGTTAAAGGATTAGAATAGTGTTTAGATAGTATCAATTGAAGACTATAGTAAAAATAACTAAATTTAACCCAAATTATTGAGTATTTGTTATTATTTACAACAATAGTAACATTTTGTGTATAATACAAAACAGATAAAGAATGAGAATTTAAGTAAATGGAATTATAAAAAGCAACGTGTTTCTGAAAAACAGTCAGTTCTACTGGTTTGCACATTAAACTTTTCATGCATCTCAATTAAAATGTTTCATATCGCCCCAGGATATTTGGGGTGTAGTATCATTATTACCACTAGGTGGCATAACAATTCTTTGTTCAGTCTCAGCCATGCTCCCAGATACTGTCCTTTAATGTACCATTGTCCAAAATTACTTTTCAGATGACTCTGATAATGTGAAATTTTAAAACTATGCTACACATTAAAATGTACATTATGATAAAATGTTTGTCATTTCAGGAAAAAAAAGCGATATTCCATAAACTATATGCCGGCACTTCCCGAGTCAGTGTTGCAGTTTCTGCCATAAGCGCTCATGGTGTACACCTGTTCAATACAGATGAATAAACATTGGAAATAGTAAGGAGGTCTCAATATCTAGATTACATTTAATTTGATAAAATAAGATAGCAACGAAACCCAAGGTTAGACAGAACACGTCATTGGGTTTTTAGGCAGCATGACAGCATTCCCCTCAGCTACACAATTCTTTAGCAGTTAATATGTATCGGTATACTCACACGAATATAGATAATTTTATCAAAGCCACAGAGCCACGCCACTCATTTACCTTTGCTCATGTGGAAAGGGGATCAAGATCTGCACTACTAAGGAAGTCCTGAGGATAGACTCTATCCACTATGGATGTCCATATATTTAAATGTGGAGGTTGGTGTGGACCAGACCTTCCTTTGTTAAAGGCAAACTAAACACACATGATGGCCACTTCAAACAGTTGGGAAAGCGCATTAATACCTGCATCCAGCCAGACAGCCTCACATTATACATCAGCGCTCTGACAGGTTCTGCACCATGTCGTTCGGTTGCAGCCAGAAGGATTAATATGAAGCACTGCATCACCTACTAGAACGGTAAAGGTCCTTTCACAAATGCTTTGTCATGGGTAAGAAACCCAGCATTAATTCTTCAAGCCAAGTAGGAGAAGGTCCACACATTTAAGGCAGCATGAAATTAGTAATGGTTCAGTGAAGTCCGTCTTTTTTTTCTTGCTTCTCTGTTATCTTGTACTCCTCGAGGATGGCGTGGCCCGTTTCTTTGGCAGATTTTTTCACGATAGCTTTGATGCCAAGGTGATCAATGTTAAATGCGGTTACTCCAACATTAATAGCAGAATTCATGGCATTGTCTGTGGCATGGCCAGCGTCTTTACCATACCTACATTAGAAGTGAAACACATTTCAGGGTTATTTTATTTTATTTTTTTTACATGCAATTTGCAATCTTAGTTTTTGGTTTAGAAGTCATTAGAGCTCATCAATAGGACAATAGTACAAAGACTGCATTAAAAAAGACCTGTCACCTTTGTGATTGCGTTTCATTTATCAGTCTGGTTAAGAAAGACAGTTACCAGTAATTAAGAAAACGAAGCTACGGCTACAAACTGCACAAGCTGGCAGAGTAATTGGTTAGCGAGATGGATTTAAATCAGTCAGTTACAAGGATTTTTTGTATCTTACCAAATAAATGCCAATTTTGGAATTTACCGATAGTGTAATTAATTAATTAATAAAAATCATACAATATTTTTTTTTTTTTTATGTATAGCCAAAATCATGTTTTAAAAATATTCATTCATTATATGGATTGAAAATGAAACTATTGTTCAAAAGGGTATTCACTCCATGATGAGTATGTTCATATGACACCCCAGTGTACATAAAGATGTCACCCATACAATGCATGAAATATAAGGCTGTACTTCTATAGCACAAGCGTTGCCATATTAATGGTGCCTGCTTCCCAAAGTGGATACGTTGTGGATGGGGCCTCCTCACTAATGGACAACATGATTGTTCCAGAATTCACCTCCATCTACTAAACCCTCTAGTGACCACCCGGGACATGGCTCAAAAATTTCATGTTTCTCCCTTCCACCCCTGACTGTCCAGCAACACAACATACCCCCTGAGGCATTTCACAACCACATGAGCCTTCATACATCACACAGATGTGCCCTGGAACTTGTATATAAGCCTCATTAAATGTTTATGATTTTTCTCTGTATATTTTTAGGGGTTTCACAATACTCAAAGGGTGGAGTGAATTACCGATTTATACCAAATAAATGATTATTACTGGTTATCGCTTAAACTGTGTTACTGCAGGAACCATCCATGTTGAGTCCCCTATATCTAGGTAGAAGAAATAATTTCGTTAAACATTGTTGGCAGCATATCAACAAACTTATTTTCCATCATATTTCAGGAGTTTAATTTCGTTTTTAAAGATATTTCAGTATAACGTATTGGATGGCAGACCCTCTCTGATGCACGTTCCTTAAATGTTCCAGTTAACCAGCTTGTCCAGTGTTTGTGGGCCGGTGTTTACAGAGCAAGGTATAAAGTCAGATAAGTTCATGGACCTTTTAGGTCACTTCAAGTTTAAATCTCGACTCATACTATCCTGCTTCTTACTTTATGAAGGGTGGTCCCCTAAAAGGTGTTTTGCACCTTCTATACTAAAAAGGTCTGAGGGTCACATCAACTTTTGTTTTATAAGAAGTTCCCCGGCTTTCTGTGGTCCGGAAATTATTTGCCGACATTTTTTGGAACAGTGAGTGGATTGTCCTCCCAGCTCACTATTTCATTTTATTACATGGCCCACACTGGATGGGTAATGCCATATTCAGTTTTATGGGTTCTTGAGAACCCTAGCTATGCTCCTTTTTATTGTATGTAGTTTACATTATCAGTTGCACGTGTGATTCCCCGATGGGGTGCTATAGATAAGCACAGTGGAGCAGTGATGGCTGGATCTACATACTGGACATACATTTAAAAGCAGATGTTTCACTAAACCTAACAATTGTACTACTAAAAAGTAACAGGCATTTCTTTGTAATTCATAGTACGCTCAAATGTAATTTTAAGCCATGTAAAGTTTTGATTTATTTATATTTCTTAAATTAACCCTTAACTGAAACAAAAAAGTTATACACTGTAGGCTGCGATGATAGGAGCATGTTAGAGAGTTTAATATTTTGTGTAAGTGGAACAGCACCCCCCCCCCCCAAAGCACACATATACCATATCCCTTCTGATAATAGTATGCTACTCTGCTTCGCCCCCCTCTAAAAATCTAGATTTTGCAATTAGTATATGGCAAACAATTTAAATTTATATTGAAGAAAACCATATAACCTACTTGTACTTGACAGTGTGAACGGTCTCTGATGCAACACTTTTTGCAACATTCTTAGCAGCATATTCCAGCCCCTGCCATACAGTCGCAAATCCTGAAAGATGAATCATTTCATTTAGTGGTATTGTATAGAGACAAGCAGATAGGATTTTACTCAGGTTATGGACTACCTTGGACTCCACTGGCGGCCACCACCATAGCACCTTCTAGTTGGGACTTGCCACCCTTGTCTTTCTTCAGGGATTCAGGGATAAGCTTGCCCCCATGTTTCTTCACGTGTGGCGCTAGCTCCTTCCCAACGCTGCTGGCAATGGAGCACAGGCCATCAACTAAATACAGGAGAGTATTACAAAGTATTAGAAACCTTGGCAGTTCAGCACCTTATAGACAGGAAAAATATATTTTATGGCACTTTGGTTCTAACCGACATCAACACAGCACACTGATATCTAGCTTATTTTACTTTTATACATATACATTTTTTGCCCTCTCATACATGTCCTTTTAATTGGGGCTTCATCTTCCCACTTCCAGATTTCTGAAATATTTTCTTCCTTTTTGTTGTGAAAATATCCCATGTGCACTCTCTGCGATTCCCAGTTTTGGCCGCTAAAAGCAACCAACAGGTTGCCGAACGCGTGTATTCCTGTGCGAGTGATCGCCAGAGCCGACGAGTACCTTGAGTTTGAGAAAGAGATGCGTTTGGCCAAAGGGACTGGAGCTTGGGGGGTGGGTAAGCATGCTAAATGTATAGAGAGATTCTAAGGAATCCTTTTATGCAATTACAAGTAACACAACTGTCAGATAACACCCAGCAATCATATGTATCACACAAGGGCTGGGGTGTACCTTTAAAACCTGACCAAATACCAGTACTGAGGTGACTTCATCAGCTTACCAAGGTACTGGCTGACTTTCACTGCCCCACCGGTGGCTTGCTTGGCTACATGAAGTCCTTTGGCCACCGTGGGATTAACCTCCGCAGGCCGTTCATCAGGCTGGATGTGTTCTCGCAGTTTTGTTGCACCTTTTTGAATGGCTTTTTCAGTCAACTCTGCTCCTTTCACAAAACCCCAGCTCAGCCAGGAGGCACCTAGAGTAAAATAAGCCATCTATATATAAAAAAACAAACAAACTCAAATGTGCTGAGGGGACATAAGTATGCATTAAATAGTGTGCAATTAACCATTTGGATAGTAGATGGAGCTTAGTAGCATAATTTACATTATTTTAGCTCTAGTCATGTCCTACAGAATGACTGAGATTTTTCAGAGTTGCTCACTGTAGCCAGCACTATACATTATAATTATTGTTTTATATAGCACCATCATATTCAGCAGCGCTGTACAATAGGACATAACAAGCAGTGCATAACATAGGTTGACTTACAAAAGCAAGAGGTAAGGAGGGCCCAGCTCCAACGAGCTTACAATCTAGAAATCTGCACAGATGCACAAAAAGAACAAAACAAAAACACTAAATAAACAAGAAAAATTAAAATCTGTATCCCAAAAGAAATCAGTTGGCTTCTCCTTATTCCTCACCAGACAGAATTCCTTGTGCAACTTTCTCGCTCCATTCTGGTAATGTCTCCTTCGGCTCAGGAACAACATGTATTGTCTGACTGATGTCAATGACTTGACTTGATGCTTCAGAAGGCTTAAAAGTGGGAAAAAGACAAAAAAAACAAACAAAAAAAAAACCACAAAAACCAGGTTTTTAATTATTATATGACATTATATACTCTGTTTACACCAATAAATCAAAATTTAAGCAGCAATGATGAGCTTCTGGACTAAGGATAACATTAAATACCAAAGATGTTCAAAATTGTACACCGTTATAAACAAATGCCAGTATGTCTATGGTTAAATTATGCTTTCAAGTAAATCGGCCGCTGAGAAACAAATATACAGTTGCTTAACATTTGAGTCATTGATACTCGAAAACTAATTGGGTACGACTGGCCTTTAATATATTTCTGCTGGAAGAGACACGGCTTCTCAGTGTTTATGTCCCTCCACCTTTCCAAGCGATCACAAGACATTGCCCAACAAACAAGAATACATGACAAGAGCCTCACGGCTGTACCAGGCTGGCCTTTATCTAGGTTATTTGTTAACTGGTCAGACTGGTGATTACAAACGTCACTTTCAATGGACACTCAAGCCATCGCATTCATTTTAATGCATATTATAGCAATTTTCGTGGTGTTGCTTTTGCAGATGCACGAGAGGATTCAGCAGAACCCCCCCCCCCCCCCGATATGCATTTGCCCCTTCCCCTGTGCCCTAGCTATGTTCGACGGAGCACATCTCCCTGCATGTGATAAACTCACCTCCAGTCGTCTCCGTCGCTGATTTATTCAGACTCTCGTGCGCAGGCGTGACAAACTTTCCCATTGATTTCCAATATAACGTCTAGCCTAGGAGGATAGCAGCTGCAGCAACAAAGCTGCAACTTCTACATAAGGTGTTTTATCCCCCCCCCATTTATGATGAATATATACTGCAATACTCAGAGTACTTTACTATACATTCTTCTTTAATGGGAGTGCCAAAGAAATTAAACTATCCCTTTAAGCTAACTAAATGACACATGGTAGGAGGCCACAAAGAAGGGTCTTATACTTTTCCAGCATGGAGCCATACATTAAAAGATACGTGGGAAAAGCCATTGGACACTGGCCCACTAGGCATTTGCCTGATGGTCAGTCCAGGCCTGCTTAAGCCTTATAACATTATATTCTCTAAAGGGCAGGCAACATAACCAATGAATGTAATTTTCTTTCAGTTCCTCGCGTAGCATCAGCAGTGACTTCAATTACCTCAATCCTCAGATCAGACATCTGCTTGAGAAGGTCGTCAAAAAGTTCCCGGTCTGCTGCTGGCAGCTCATGAGAGAGAACAACCCCTACATAAGACCCTGGAACCTGGGACATCAAGTCTGGAAACATGTACACTCCATTGTTTGACCTGAAGACAGGCGACTGTGTCCACATGAGTGGATACAGCCAATCACACACCTGGGAAGAAGAAAAAGAAGAAGAACATAGTTACACATCATCAGAAACACATGATATTCCTAGATCAGAAATCAGGAGCTAAAGGTTAGACCTGGACTGAATCATTTACGCACTAGAAGCATTCTTTACAGGTAGCAGACAGTCCATGTTTTAGAAATATAAATTAAAACGTTACGGTTTATTAAGAATTTATGGATTATACAACCTTTGTGAGACTCTATGCAACCACCAAATATTATTGAATGTCTAATTTGAATATGAGGTGTCATAATTACTACAGCAGTCCATACGTTATGTTTTTGCCTAAGCTGATCAGAATCAGAAGCCAACTTCCATTGCAAATGAAAAACAAGCTAGGGGTAAGCAAAGCTAAACACACGTCCTATCAAGTCTGGTTTTGCAGGCACGTCAGCCAATGGCTTAGACGCAATAAAGTGCAAATAAGCGACGCAAACAGAACAGCACAGGGGGTTGGTAAGAGACCAGACTCATAGGTCTTGGTAGGATGCCGCGGCAGATGAACCCCATAATATGTGTACATGGGAGACCTTTTGTTCCTTTTTTGCTCACCACTGAAGCTGTGGTTTACTAGCGTTCTCAGATTCTCATGGGGTAAAGCTGTTCCTATCCTATAACAGAATCTGAAACGGGCTTCTTGTGGGTATTCTGCGGCTCGTGTAACCTCACTCTGTTGTGCTCCAATTTACGTAAGAAGCTCATGTAACAGTGTGTTAGACGTCAAACAGCAATCTAGCTTTTGTCCTTATTTATACATCTCTTCCAAGGATATACAAGGTAGAGAATTGTACCATGTTAACCACAGAAAGAGAGAAAGCCAATTTGGTAAAGATGATACCTTGATGATAACATCCAATGGATTGCAAGCTTTGGAGACTAGGTCGATACTTTAGGAATAGGTATAATATGCCTGAAAAAGACACCTGGATAGTCTCAAAAGCTGGCAATCGATTATACGGCAGTTAGCCAATAAAAGTATCATCTCTACCAAAATTTGCTTTCTCTCTAAGATTCTTTAAGGCACACTCCAGCTATCCAATGCACTTTAATGCATATGCTGGCTGAGAGTTCCTTTTAAAATTTCAGTTATGAGCCGCTCCGAGTGCATTTGCCCCTTTGCCCACCCCCAGCTATTTTCCATGCAAGCGATGCACGTGAAATGCTTACCGCCAATCAGCTCTAATGCTGGCTGGGAATGTTTCACACGCACATACATGGAACACGCACACATTTCTACAAGAGCATTTTCAAGCTTAATCAGCTTAAAGTACTGTTGAACCATAGAGGAGGCAGGAAGCTGCAGCTTCTACCTAAGGGTTTTGTTGTGCTTTTGAAGAATGTATTTTAAAGTGCTCATTGAATATTTTAACACAAGTTCTTCTTTTGGGAGACTGTCTCCCATTAATGTAAGTGCAGGAAACTCTGCACAGTTTTTGAATTTTTAGTGGGATTGTTTTCACACATTCCCAAATTTACTTACGTTTATTCTATTTTGCAGGCCATTAGTATTTATTGATTTATATAGCAAAATAATATTCTGCAGCGATGTGCAATGGGTAAATAGAACATAATCTGCACAGATACAAAAGGAGAGGAGGCTATAATAATATATACATAAACCACATTATACTTTTTAATGAAAATAGTGTTCAATAAAAGGTAGTTTAATAAAATACGATGTGCTTTGGTTCTATTTGAATTCTCCAAAAAAATTAAAAAGCTGTGCTCTGGAAAAACCTGAATCCACTAAGCATGCCAAACACCAGAGATCTCATATGCAAATCCACTCCAGATATGTTAAGTGGACAAGCAGCTATTTGTGGAATCTACAGAGTAATGTCGTTTTTCTTTTCTGACTATACTGTCCTCTTCCACTTAAAGTTTGGTGATCATTCCAAAAACAATGAAATAAAGATATATTGTTTAAGGACCGAGCTGCTTTTTTCTTTTTGTACCCTTTGTGATCGAGGCGGTTTTAACATTTCTGTGGTGCTTGTGTTTAGTTGTAATTGTATTCTCTCTCATTCACTGAGCTTATACAAGTTATATATTGTTTTTTCAGGACAGGCAGGACTTTCTTCATATACCATTATTTTGATCAAATCTTTGAATTAAAAAATAATAGGCGTCTGACTTATCTGAAAAGTATTTTACTCATCTACAAAAGCTAACTATGTAGCCTGTTAAAAAGACTATAAAATAATGTCCTGAGTTTGGAAATATCGAATGTGTTTTTGCAAGTTATAGGGCAAAAAGTACAATAAGCTTTTTAAATCTTGTAATCTGGCCCCCCATGTCCTATTTAGGGCATCTCTAAAGCTGGCCGATTCAGTTTGCCCCCATCAAAAACATATTTTTGAAAAATAGACACCCCAGGGTATTTAAAATTGTGGTATTTTGATGTTTCAATGCCTTAATTCAACCACCAGCCTTTGTCAAGTTTGTAGTAGTAATTTTTTTGTCCCCCCCCCATACAAATTGTACCTCAGGTATAAATTAATAGCTCCTGGTATATGATGGCACTTTCAAACAAGACCCCAATATGTGTGCAGCAATATCTCCTGAGAATACTGGTGTTCACAGGTTTGTCAAGTGGTTTGGGGGTTAAAGAGCAACATTTGGGAGATGTGCATTTTTCCAATTTAGAATTTTGACATTTGGTCATCCTGTTCCCATGCTAGAAACCCCAGGCTAGTAATTTGTGTTCCCCCCACCCACCCCCATTGTACAAAAAAGCCTGGCCCTTAAGGGGTTAAACTACATACCCCATGGGTGTTTCAAATGCAAGTATTTTACATGCAAGGATTTTTAGGAATTGCAGAGCCAATTTTAGGACTTGCTCATACAATGAAAGAGGTTTTTTAAAAAAAATATATTTTAGACATTTGTTTTAAAGGATTATGTTTACATGCTACCAAATGTTTATTTTTTAGCTATTTTTATTTATTTTTTTAAATATATATTTTACTGATCACATTGCGATTAGTAAGCTGGGTGACATTAACTTGCATGGTTGAATTTAGTACCTGTATTCAACCTGGACAAACCCTCTTGGGAACTTGTTTATTTTTTAGTGGGCTCTGCCATCTTGCAAGAGGCAGCATCTCTCACTTTGGAGCTTGTGGCTCCTCTCTGGAGCGACCACAGTGGGTGGGTTTTTGGTGTTGCTGAATGCCTCAATATCAATGGTCGCCTCTTAACTCTTTTAAAGCAGTTGGCCGCCGCCATATTTAATATGGCTTCTGTTGTCGCTCCAGGTAGCGATCAGATAGGCCCCTGCAACTCTACAGAGTCAGCCCTCACCAAAATTACTAATGATCCCCTCACAGTTCAAACAATAATCCACTTCACCTTGCAAATGCTCTTGAACACCGTCGGCCACCACTCTTCTCCTGCTAACCCTTTATACTTGCGGTATGTCTCTCCTGGCTCAAATCCTTCTTCTCTGAGCATATCTTTACTATGTCATTCTCTGGCACTTCCTATGCCCCATACTGTACTTTTTAATGGAAATCTCATTTGGTTAGACTGTCCCCTACTTATTTTAACTTAATGCTCACTATAAAAACACAGAGAAATATACAATCTATCCTATCAAATGTTTGTTAATTCTGTTTACTGTCAATGTTGTAGTTAATTTGTACTCCTCTGTTGCAATGTTGCTGCATAATGGAACTATGGTGGAAGCCATAGTTTAATACCACCTGAACTGGAGAACAGGGTATTTGGTCATTAGCTCACATTTCGCAGACTTTAGTAGGTTAGTGATACAAGTCCAGTTGCAACGGAAGCCTGATAAGAGCGTCATCCAATATGCAATCCAAGACAGAACTCTCTCTAAAACGCTTTGAAACACACTTTTAATGGACTGCCTGCTAGTATAGACCCATTACTGTAATATTCAGTGGTTGTCCATTTGCATACACTATTTATTCTTCCTGGTGTACTACATAATAGATCACAAGACGTTCACATGCAGTACTTTATTATACTGCCTGCAAACATTGTATTATGCTCCTCTAACAGACATATAGCAAATCCAAAACAGGATTTTTATCAAGATGTGAACACCGATTTCTGTTTTGAATCATGTTGTGATCTATCTACTAAATTAAAGATAAAACATACAAAATAAATAGCCTATACAAAAAAATGTGTTACCTGAAGGAAAGCTGGTGGGCGTCCCTGTGCTGCCTCACTGCTGGTGTCTATGAACTTTATAATACGGAGATATCCGGGATAGGACGGAGCGCCGACTTGGCCATCAGGGGTCACAAAAAATATCTGTACACCTTGAGGAATAAGTATCATCTCGTCTGCATCTACCCCCAGACTATGTACTGGTGGTGGCTGAACTTGAATGGAGTAGAAGTCATCTCCTACTGTAGGAAGTTCTCCGGATTCAGTCCCGTAAGAAACCGTGTAGTGACCATCTGTGGCCTGAGGAGTATAAATTGGGGGAGCTGCTGTCGCTCCTCCAATAAAGGGGTTCATTGGAGGAATAGGTTCATTGCCTGGCATAACGGAAGTACCGTTATTAACAGGACAGGACTCTGCTGGGAACGAGGGAAGATTTGGAGGCGGTGGTCTGGATGGTTTCTCTTTTTCCTTGGGAGGTAGTTCTGGATACATGTTGGGAACTTGGGCAGGTGTACCTGCAGGAACTGGAACAACTGGAGCAGCTGGATTTACTGAAGCCGCTGCCATACTCTGCTGTAAGATATTCAAACGAGTGTTAACATTTTGCAGGGTCTCCTGCATCTTAACTTGCATTTGTCTTGCAGAGTCCCACGCCGGACCCACGCAACGAGGTCCACGTAAAGGGACACTCAACCCCCTTATCAAATGCTCCTGCCCTTGCCTATAATAGTTAC
Organism: Sceloporus occidentalis; assembly: GCA_023333645.1. Classification (NCBI taxonomy): domain Eukaryota; kingdom Metazoa; phylum Chordata; class Lepidosauria; order Squamata; family Phrynosomatidae; genus Sceloporus; species Sceloporus occidentalis. The sequence continues at coordinate 296,806 of JALMGF010000068.1, forward strand.
GGGCTTGTTCCTTGTAACCAGACTCATCTGTGTTCAAGCCTTTATTGATAAAGAGAAACGCTTTTCTGTATTCTTCCTCTATGCTCCGAATCAAAGCGTTGTCCTCCGGATTTAGAGGTACTTGCTTTTCCATTACTGAAATAAAAATAGAAATATTAATTAATAAATGGGGGTTCATAAATAATGCAGACTAAAAGGCTAAATTATCAGGCACAGCAAGTCAAAACCCAAAAGCAATACTGGCAGATTTGGTCAATTACATGACTTCGCTATTCTTTACCCGAAGACGCTGTATCGTGTACATACATTTATTATACAGCGATGTCGTTTGTCACAGACTAAAACCTTTTTTCTGTTCCAATAAACGTATCTGCAGACCTGGCGGCTGTCATCGGTAATTATCCGAGCTGATTCTTTATGGCAGTGCTAATGAAGTCCGTTGCTCCATAGACTTTCATTAGTCAGTGTGTCCGGCTGTTTGATTAAGACCGAGTCATTCAACTGTTTATCACAGACAGAATGGTAAGATGCTAGAGAGTTTGCATAGTAGATTGGGTTAAAATAACAATAATAAAATAGGCTAGATACAAATCTCTAACTGCTTAAAAAGTTACATTATTACACAATAAAAAAAAATAAAAAAAAAGAAGAAAACAGAACAACATTATTGAAAATCTATTTTTAATCTTATACTATTCACATATAATTATCTAAATATTGGAGGTTGCCGTCCTTTTAATTAGGCAGAGGAAAATATCAAAACTATAGTTACTACCTGAGCCAATATTTATATCTATACAAATAATCCTATCCAACATGGGCATTAACATTTACTAAAATAACACGGTAGATTAACCACCGGAGGTAGGAGCCTACATACTGTTCTGGAAACTTGTCTAGAGGACTCGAGCTTCCAAAAACAGACATCTGATGGCCCAGTTCCTTGAGTTACGATCCTCTATATGGTTCATCATTAGTATCTTTTATTTATATAGCACCAACGCAGCGCTTCTTACAATACTACGACAAACCGATACATACGGTGCAAGGAGCCCTGCTTTATAGAGTAAAGTATACTGTCTCCGATGCTGATAAAAACCAGTATCTTAATATTATTCCGAAATCAGATTCTATTTTCCATTAAATAAACTGCGATAATATCAAAAGGCTAGAAGACGTGGATTTTGCGTGGTGGTGATGCAAACTCTCGGTCACAGTGGGATAATCTGGCCGCTTTCCATTTCAAGCATGTGACGCGCTGAACGCTCGCACAAGTCCACATTGTTATCTGATCATGCGCGACCAGCAGTGCTTTATTATAGCATGTGGACAGATTGCACTATTTCCTGCTAAACCATAATAAAATCCTCTACCGCGGCGGTTTCACGCTCAGATGAGACGTATAAATCTTTAATTGGGCAAATACTACTAAATCTGTATTAATATCGTGTATGCAAACGCAGATATTTCGGTTGGAGTGTTCCGAGCACATAATATAATCAGGTATACGTCATGCAATAATCACTGTGCTCACTCGAGTTAAAACAAGAAAACGCACGTACAAGCACATCATACGCAGCTATGCTATCAAAAGTATTTAAATCGGGGTTCAACCGTTAGTTTAAAAGATGAATTTGACTATTTTTAGGATAAATATAGGTTTTATTTCCTGATGCCCGTCTGCATATTAATGTTTTTGGGGCTGTAGGAACTTCATTCGCTGAGATCGCGGCAGCTTCCTGGCAAGATGGGCTTAAAATGGGTTTATCTCACTTTGCTCTTACATGGAATATTAAAGTGCATCAGACATGTTGAAGGTGGTGTTTCCCGCACGCCCTTTAATACACTCAGAAGTCCGGATAGATCACGCCGGTGGCGTAAATGGTTTAATGCATATGAGCGGGTCAGTTAGTAATCCAAGATCATCTCATAACTAGACATGCGTGTTTGTATGTCCCGAGGTCTGCGTGTTACTAAGCCTGATTCACGTTAACATCGACAGCATCCGGTCTGCTACATATGTGCCGAGACAGCCAAGGCAAGTCAGGATTAAAAGGGACACGATTACCTAAGCAGCACTCACAGTGGCAATGCAGAACACTAAATGTACATCATCAGCCGACGTGAATGAAGAGGAGACGGGGCTTTGCCTATTTTCACAACCTCCTCGTTTATGACTCCGCTGCGTGGCTGCAGATTTCTATTAATTATTTGGCTGCTATGCAGATTCGTTAAAAGGAGCGTCTTTAAATTAATTACTTTATTTTTGAGATATTAAAACTTTCTTTGCTGAGGGTACTCTGATACTTAGAGGTTTTTTTCATGTTTTTATGATTTTTGTTTAGCTATGATTCCCCTATCTCATTTTTACTGTACCTGTAAATCATGTCCAAAAAAAAAAAGGAATTTATTAGGAAAATGGCTATAAGTAAAAAATAAATATATATATATATATATATATATATATTATATATATTCTCGTGCTAACTGGTTTTATCACCATGGTAACCAATAGAATGGCCCTTTGGTTGATTTTTGACAGGACCATTTTCAAAGTTTGTGCCAGAGTTATCTTTTATACATAACCCCCAAACAGTGTATATTTTCCACAATCCATAATTAGAGAGCTGGGGAAGGCAGGGGTGTTTAAACCATCTTCCCTTTTCACACCTTGAGCCCTGCATTCTCTGTCTATCAGGAGGGTAGGATCTCATCTGATTAACCAACTTCTCCTGGTCTCTCCTCAGCATGTGCTGGGAAGAGATTGAGGGACCACTGCTGCAGAAAGGCTGTTCCACCTATCCACCACCCTCTCAGTAAAATATGTGCATCCACTGTGCTGTTAACTTGCTGCATTAATAATGTTAATTATCACACACACGAAACTTCTGCAAGCCTCAACATGTGTATCGGTATACTGTACAGCGTTCGGATAAACATATGTCTCTGTATTAGCGAGGCTGACATATGCTGCTAGAGGTAAGGGATTCGGATACATTTCCGAGCACCGGATCCAGAAAGTACATTCTAAGTATGCAAAGTACCCCAAACCCCGGTCACCGCCATAGTACGGCCTATTACAGAAAGCTAGTAATAAACCCCTCCGCAGCCCAACTCCGCGGAGCACAAAGACGCGCTAAATAAGAGCGACATCCCCGCCATACTCACTCGCCGAGCTGTATAATCACGGCACAGTCGGGTCCGGCCACCAAGAGCTGTCAACAGCGTTACACGGACACCTGTATCTGCTGATCTCTTCCGCGAGCTTCTATTGGCTACAGCCCACACTCCCAGCGTGCTCCGGGCCGAGGCTGACTTAAAGGAGCCATGACCCGGGTGTAAAGGGTGCTGGGGATTATAGTTAGTGGCCGGGCTGATGCGCTGCTTACCTCATATACTAAGCAGAAGCCGCCTCTGGCTTAGCGTTGCGAGAGCCGCTGTCCATAGGAGTTCCGTCAGAGGTTAAATATTCACAATAATTCATTAAAAACAAACCGGTTCTGGCTGAACATCATCATGTGAGCGAGTGAGTCATAGTCATGGTAACCCTATTTCCAGGAGCTGAGTAATTCACTTTAAAAGGTTAACTTACTGAGGAGCAGTTATTGAAATAATAGAATTATACATCGATTTCATATATATATATATGAACAACAGATCCTAGCAATTCACCTTTTTGTAGCCAAATCAACAGATTTTTTAGCTTACTAGCATTATTAGTGGCATATAGTACTGGGCACCTCTCCCTCATATAATACCTGGCACCCCTCCCTCATATAATACCGGGCACCCCTCCCTCATATAATACCGGGCACCCCTCCCTCATATAATACCGGGCACCCCTCCCTCATATAATACTGGGCACCCGACCCTCAGATAGTACTGAGCACCTCTCCCTCATATAATAATGGGCACCCCTTCCTCATATAGTACTCGGCACCTCTCCCTCCCATGTGTGTTTCCAACACATCCATGCTGACACATTTACACATCCACGCTCACACACACACACACACATCCATGCCAGTCCTTGAAAAAACAATATATAATTTGTGTGGGTGCATAAAAAAGGAGACTCATGGTTTGGGCACAAAACACCCTGAGTAAAGAAGGGGTTAAATACATGCATGAATTTAATAAACTACAGGAAGGAAGTTTATCTCAAAGAAATACTGTATTTGCTCAGACTATAAGACGACCCTGATTACAAGACGACCCCCCAAATCAGAATATTTATTTAGGAAAAAAAGAAAAAGCCTGAATATAAGACGACCCCATAGGAAAAAAGTTTTACCAGTAAATGTTAATTCATGTAAACTATTTTTTTTAATAAAAGCTATGATTGAGAAAAATATTTTGGTTTTATTTACTTCTATTTTCCAATCCTGTGCGGGGAACTCTGATCTCTGACAGCCGGGGAAGGTCTGCGCGATGGACGCAGACAACCCCCGCTGCTAGCCACACCTCCTTCCGGCTGCACGCTGCCCCGGCTACACACCGGGGACTCAGAAGCACCGGTAAGTGGGGCAGGGGGGGGGGGCAGGAGGATCCAGGTCCCCTGCAGCTGCGGGGGATCTGGATCTTAGTCGTCTCATAGTCAGACCTATTTGAGGTCTGATTATAAGACGACCCTGATTATAAGACGAGGGGTATTTTTCAGAGCATGAGAAGTGTTAGAACAATTATCTAAAACCGGAGGGCAGATGTTTACATACCTCCCAACATGCGCTGGCTGAGCATCATGGTAAGTGCAGCCAAGTGTCCACCATAACTAGGCATCGTGGGAGTTGTAATTCACAACTAACACCTGTCACATCATCTGCTGTTAACTACAGTTCACATAGAATACAGAGGGGTCTGCAATTCTTTACACTCTGTGCTGCTCAGCCAGACATACTGCTCCCATGATGCTGGCTAAGCATCATGGGAAGTGCAGTCAACAGTAAAGCTGCAGATGCTAGCTGTGAACTACAATTCCCATGATTCTCAGCCAGGTGTCCACCTTAATGCTGGCTGAGTATCTTTGAAAGAGTAGTATGACCCTTACACACGCATGCCCATAAACACACATATACACATACACTGCCCTTACACGTGCCTGTCCATACACACTGCCTGTCCATACACACTGCCTTTACACACATCTGCCCATAAACACACATATATAAATACACTGCCTTTACACATACTTGCACATAGACACACATATACACATACACTGTCCTTACTCACGCCTGTCCATATACACTGCCTTTACACACCTGCCCATAAACACACATATGGACGTCTGTCCATACACACTGCCTTTACACACACCTGCTCATAAATACACATATACATATACACTGTCCTTACACACCTATACACATACATTGCCCTTACACACACACCTGCCTTTACACACACATATACACATACACTGCCCTTACACACCAGCTCTTACACACACCAGGCCATACACACACACACACACAAGCTTACAAACACACACATACATACACATACACTGCCCTTACACCCCTTTCTCCCCATCTCTTACGTCCTCCATCCTTCATCCTTCTTCCTCCACCCTGTGGTGGGAGCGCGAAGTCTGTCACTTCCCCCGCGTTTGGCATCATTTGCCGGCGCCTAGTGATGAGGGAGCAGTAAGTGGGAGAGAGCCGACTAGAAGGAGATTGTCATCTTCCAACCAGTCCTACAGGCTGCAACTGCTGACCGGGCGGCTGTGCACTTCCTTGCAGCTGCACCCGAGGCGAGTACCGCTCTTGTCTCACCCTCCCTCCACCCCTGCAAAGGGGGCAGAGGTAGGGATCAGCGGGACAGAGTCCCAAAATCGGGTCTGTCCCGCCCAAATCAGGGGCTGTTGGGGGGCATGTGTTTAGATGTAATGTAACCCCTTCATGACAGAGGGGTTAACCCACCTCTTTTTATGCCTCCTGAGAACTTTCTTACATTTAATGTTGTTTCTGTCTTGGCATTCTGCAGTATTCTGATGTAATTGTCTCTCGTCTGGAGTGTCATGAGATTGAATGAGTAATCAGGTTAGCAATGCTAGTGTAACGTTTCACCCTTCGCTGTCTGCAATTCTTTACACTCTGTGCTGCTCGTTTTCTTTGCCAACCACTAGTGGCCGCCCTTGTCAGTCTGCAGCACTCAGACCTGATTGACATGTCCAGCTGCACCTTATTTCCTGGATTACACAGCCTTTATAAACCTGCCCAGCCCTTCAGTCTGGGCCTTGACATTAACGTTTCTGGACTTCCTGTTCCTCATCCCCATGCAGAGGACTACTATCTGTGTGCGCCCCATCCAGAGGGCTACTATCTGTGTGCGCCCCATCCAGAGGGCTACTATCTGTGTGCGCCCCATCCAGAGGGCTACTATCTGTGTGCGCCCCATCCAGAGGGCTACTATCTGTGCGCGCCCCATCCAGAGGGCTACTATCTGTGTGTGACCCATCCAGAGGGCTACTATCTGTGCGCCCCGCATGCAGGCTTCCAGCCAAGAGACTTTCCATCTATATATGTTGTTTTACCATCATCTGCAAATTACAGATTATATTATCATATACTGCCTATGGTACGTTTATTTACGCTTGTATCCCCTTGCACCTGGGCTCCTGCCCTACCTGTGTACACGGTCCGTGACAGCTAGATCCTGCTGACAAGGAGATAATAGTACGTTATATGGTTTTTGCACTGGCGGGGAGGTTTCCTCACTGGCGCAAAAACCTTTGGACATACTATTACATCCTTGGTCACCTAGGGCTTGTGTCTGAGGACGTAATAGTATGTCCTACGTTGCGAAGGGGTAAAAGTTTTTTATGAGAGGGTGGTAGATAAATGGAACAACCTCTCAAAAGACATCGTAGAGGCTAATACAGTGAGAGCATGAGATAACCATAAACCTATCCTGAATCCAACACAAGACCAAGGACTGATTTAGGTCTGAGTTGCTACTTCAGGAAATATGGGCAGACTAGATGGGCTGAATGGTTCTTATCTGCCATCAAATTCTATGTTTCTTTTGCCCCTGTCAAAATACTAGGTTGACAGGTGTCAAGTTTGAAAGTGGACATTCAAATATTTTGAGCTTTAGTCCAAGAAAAGGGCGGGGTGACTCAACAAAAACATTGCTTTCATTAACCTTGTGTGTTTAGTTATTTATTAAACAATATAGAAGGGAAATAACCCACCAAAAAAATGCTAAACATATTTCTTTCTCTATTGTGTCCCCCAAAATTCAAACCAAATGATGGAAAAATGATGGAAAAAGCTTCTAGTCCCCTTAATAAATGTATCCATTCGATGTGGTTATAAATACATGCAGCCCATTTAGATGACAGTACATAATAGAAAATTACATTTGATAACCATGCTAAATAAACAAAATATAAGGTAGAAAATACACATGTATACAAGTATGACACCCAAGATCGCTCTGGTGCCCGGTGCACTCACTTTTGTGCGTTATAACTCCCATTGCTCCCATCAGACCATTTTTTTAAATGAAACATTAAAAGAAATTGTTTTACTAAGGGGGGGTTAATATTTGAGGAGCAATTGTGCCACTATAGTCCCTGAATGCCAGCAGGGATCTGTCAGATATTTTAGGATAGAAAACATGTATTCCATATATTCTGTACTTTACATGAACACAAAATGGAGTCAGAGCCATTTTATTTTACTTAACCCCTTCGAGACAAAGGCTGATTTTACTTTTTGTACCCTTCGTGACAATGGCCTTTTTAACATTTCTGCGCTGCTTGTGTTTAGCTGTAATTTTCTTCTTTCCCGTTTACTGAACCCACACACATTAGATATTGTTTTTTTCAGGACAAGAAGGGCTTTCTTTAGATGACATTGTTTTGATTGTATCATATTATTTACTATTAAAAAAATTATAAAATATGGTGAAAAATTTAGAAAAAAATGACTGTTTCTAACTTTTAGTTGAAAAATCTTTTACTCATCTATAAAAGGTAATGAAAAAACCTGCTAAATAGATTCTACTATTTGTCCTGAGTTTAGAAATACCCAATGTTTTTATGTTTTTTTGCTTTTTTCTACCCATTATGGGGCAATAAGTACAGGTAGCGTTTTGCTATTTCAAAGCCATTTTTTCCAAATCTGGTAATTCTTCCCCCCATGTGCCATTTCGGGTATCTTTGAACCCGGCCAATGCAATTTACCCCATCAAGTCATATATTTTTGAAAACTAGACAGCCCAGGGTATTCCAAATGCTAGTATTTTAACTCTTTCCATGCACCATATCTACCACCAGTCTTTGTCAAACTTTATGGTAGTCATTTTTTTGCATTTGTTTTGTCATACACATTTTACTTCAGGTATGAATTAAAATGTTCTAGTTTATGTCACTATCACAAAACACCCCAATATGTGTTCAGCAACATCTCCTGAGCGCAGCGATACCCCACATGAATGATTTTGCCTGGCTGTTTGGGGGCAAAAGGGCCACATTTGGGGCATGCGCATTTTTCAATGTTGAACTTTGGCATTTGGGGATCCACTGCCCATGCCCTATTTGGTACATCTTTGAGCCGAGCCATTTCAGTGTGCCCAATAAACCCATATATTTTTGAAAACTAGACACCCCAGGGTATTTCAAATGCTAGTATTTTAACTCTTTCCATGCACCATATCTACCACCAGTCTTTGTCAAACTTTGTGGTAGTCATTTTTTTGCATTTGGTTTTCCACACACATTTTAATTCAGGTATGAATTAAAATGTTCTCGTATATGTCACTATCACAAAACACCCCAATATGTGTTCAGCAACATCTCCTGAGTACAGCGATACCTCACATGAATGATTTTGCCTGGCTGTTTTGGGGCAAAAGGGCCACATTTGGGGCATGCGCTTTTTTCAATGTTGAACTTTGGCATTTGGGATCCACTGCCCATGCCCTATTTGGTACATCTTTGAGCCGGGCCATTTCAGTGTGCCCAACAAAACCATATATTTTTCAAAACTAGACACCACAGGGTATTTTAAATGCTGGTATTTTAACTCTTTGCATGCACATATTTTACCACCAGCATTTTTTCAAAGTTTGCAGTAATATTTTTGTGTGTGTATTTTTCCCACACACACCTACTTTATGTATGAATTTACAGCTCCTGGTATATGCCGCTGTCACACGACACCCCATAATGTGTTCAGCAACATCTCCTGAGTGCAGTGATACCCCACATGCATGGGTGTGTCATTTTTGGGGGGAACTAAAAGGCCACATTTGGTACGTGTGCATTTTTCTAATTGGAAATTAGATGTGTGGCCATCCTTCCCCCCGTGTTAATTGGGACGTTGTTGAACCTGGCCCATTCAATTTACCCCATCAAATCATACATTTTTTAAAAGTAGACACCCCACGGGCATTTAATATGCCAGTATTTTAACTCTTTCCATGCGAGAATTGTTTTAAGCTAATATGCTAATTTTAGGACTTGCTCACAAAAATATATTTTTTATATATATATATTTTTTATTATTTTTTTTTAAAAAAAATTTAACATTTTTTTTCAACTTGGAGGTTCCCCTGATAGTGACATCAGTGGGAAATGATTTTTACATTTTACTGTTTTTTACTATTTTTTTCTAATTATTATTAATTTTATTTTATTTTTTAATTTATTTTTACTAATCACACTGTGATTAGAAAGCTGGGCTCCATTGACTTGCATGGTGAATGCAGTACCTGTATTCAACCTGCAAGTGGAGCCAAAGTTCTCTAGATGGTCTGGACTATCTAGCGAACTTTTAAAATTTGTGGTTCCTGTTACAGGACGGCGGCCATCTTCCTTGATGGCGAAGATTGCCGGCAGCTGCGGCTGTGACCGCTCTCCGGAGCGGTCACAGCCCATCAAAAGGTTAGTGTTTGGTGTCGCTGGATGCCTCCTGATCGAGGCATTCCAGCGACACCATTTAAGTTTAGGAGGCGATCGTCGATCGCCTCCTAAACGCTTTTAAAACGGGCGTCCGCCGCCATACAAAGTATGGCGGATGTTGACGCCCCGTGGAGGGGCCAGAGATGGCCCCTTCGTGCCGATCGCGGCGTTGCTGAATGCCTCGAGGTCGAGGCATTCAGCAACGCTTTTTGGGTGCAGAAAGCGATAGTAGATCGCTTTCTGCACCCGTTTAAAGACGTGCCGGTCCTGGCACGTCAATTGTCGTAAAGCACATGCTTTTCCGTGCCGTGCCAGGACCGGCAATTGTCATTAAGGGGTTAATCATGTAGTGATGATTTTTTTTTTTTTTTTGTCCTTGTTCTTTCTATAATTGAGAACAAAGAAGTATTCATGTATAGAGATGTTTCAGTATGTATGATACAATTAATGTTATCTTCCATGAGAAAGTTAAGTTGAGGAGACGCTGCATATCTTTAGAAATGTAACTTGGAATGGGGGATACATGGTAAGACTACCAAGGCCTGAGTTACTATCTAGGAGGTAACACCTGGCGATTAGGGTAACCAAGGATAAATTCCAAACACATATTTAATGGTTTTAAGTTAATTCTTAGACCAGAGCGTCTCTCACAGGTAAATTAAGAAATTACAACAGTGTAAATATGAGTAGAAATCCTAATTTTAATGGGTAAAACCCACCGTTATGATTGGAGAATTCCAATCAAGAGGTGGAGGCTATGATAATAAAGCTCTGTTTTTAAGCTTATGTCTTGGATAATTAAAAAAAAGGGACCTTAAAAAGATTGCACCCTGAAACAGACAGACCCGGACGGACTTATTCACCAAATTTACCCCAGAGAATTGGAATCTTAAGATTCTGGCACCATATTTCACTCTTGGAGTTACTTTGAGTTCTAACCTATATAACTGGTAGAAAGTTATTTTCTTTTCCACTTAATTTCTTGCCAATGAACCTGGATTAACTTCTACAAGTACCAGTTGGACAACAGCAACAAGTGGTGGTAATTATAATTGTTTTATTATTCTGAATAGAGATGAATTTTGTCTTCTTCGTATAGAATTCCCTGTTTCTGGGAAGTACTATATTGCATTATTGTATATGGCGGCTTGTGAGACTGCAGCTTATAACCCGTGATAATAACAATAATGAAAAGGTATTTTTACCTATAGATGAAGTTTGACATTATTTGCATCTATTAGGAATTTCACTAATACTCAGACACAATTAAATTATTTTTAATTTGTTATATTAGTTGAACTAATATTAGAGAGATAGTGATATTTTTATTACTGCCCAGATTATTATAAATTTTTGGTTGCTGAGTGGACTGGAAATTAATTGTGTGTTAGACTCATATAGTACTAATTCATATTGATAACTATCGATAATATATTGTATTTGAATTGATTCAATTTTGACATGTTTTAAGAACTTTGTGTTTTATATTATGCACTGTGTGACCCATATATAGATTTTATAAATTGTATTCACAATAAATAAATATTTTTGATTGACTATCATGGCGATATCTATCTAATTTGAATTATAATTTTCGGCGATCTGAAAGAATTTAGGATCGGAGATAAAATATAGGGTATCTCCTTAAATTCATATTGTGGATGTGGTCCTACAATATTTGATAGCGTCGTTATTTTGCGTATGTGATAAAATATTGGCTTTTGCCTATTTTGTCTCATTAATATCCCTAACAGATCGTTGTTTTCTACCAGCTTACTTGGCAGCTAATCTCACATTAGATCAACCAGCAGCATTTGCAGTTTTGCATTTAAATGTTGCATCACCTGTCACTAAGGTATCAAGCAGCCGTATTGGCTGCCTGCACCATGAAACAGGCCACTACCTAATGGGAGTGATCAGATATTTAAAAATTTAAATCGACAGACCTTGTGCTGGAAGTGCTGTTGGTAAAATAAACAGGACAAAACACGTATATTTGTGATGATTGGTCTCTAAGTCACAAGATCAGCATTTGACGTTCTAGATGTTGCATATACCTCCTAACATGTATTTATGAGAGAATTCTCACCATCATAACATGTAACTACCGTAATAGGCTTTTTTCAAAAGGTATACAGAAATACATGAAAAATCAATAAGGTTGTATGTAGTGAAAGAAATTGTTACATCAGCATTGTGTAACAATAAAACCATGTTTTCAGTGACTTCTCACCCCTTTTAAAGGACAACATGAGTCATGCTGATGCCATTGTCACATGTCAATGAGATACGCATCACAGTTAAATAGCCACTGAAGTGGGTATTCTCAACTTTCTCTGTTTCCATTTATTTGTACTCACTTTCATAGCAATATTTAACCATTTTTAAATTAATTCTGTGAAGCCTTTAGTTGAAGCTGATAACATTGTTAATTTTTTACCAACATAGAAAAACAGTCATGTGTAGAAGCTTATTTGACTTTACCTCATTTTGAATGTTGGGATAATAAAATATCTCACCTTCATCATTATTTCGATGGCTGTATGATTTATTTAAGGTAATAGATAACTTATCTCCGTATCTAAGGTTTTGTTCTGCGTATGTTTGTTAGAACTGCTAATAATGTATCATAATTGTGGTAAAAAATACAGTGATTTAAGATTTCGTTCTCATAGGTCCCATAGTACTAATGGAGAACTATGCCAGCATTTCTCAAATACAGGGCACTAGTCCACTCATGTGTGCCAATTGTTCAGGACTACTTTTGTCCTAAAATAACGCATTAGTATCCTATAACTAGCCCTCAGCATGTGGCAAAATGCTGATGTCACCTACATATGTTTGGTCTTATAGAGGGAGAATGTAACAGCGTAGCCACATGTATCCAGCCTGTGGCCAGGGATGGTGTTAATAGCAACTCTACCTCTAGAGTCGGTGCTCACTGGGGTCACACAATGTTACATCATCTGATATTAAAAGTGCAGCCACTCATTTGGGCTGCTTTGAAGAAATGCTCTGTGTGCTGTAGGTAAGCGTGAGGGGGCCTGGACAGCCCATTGGTGGAGGAGTAAGGTTGGTTGGGGGGGATCATGGATCTCGCCAAAAATGAAGGGAGCGCGAGGTCTGTTCCTATAGACCTCTACTTCAGTGCTGCTGTGCCGGTGCTCAGCACTGAAACTGTGCACATCGCGAGGGAGCATTGAAACAAAGGTCTGTAGGAACAGACCTTATGTTCCCACCACAGGACTACCATTTTAAGAAGAAATAAAAAGAGATTGAGAAGGATAGGGGAATGGGAGAGAGGGGAGATATTCAAGTGAAGAGATGGAGAGAAAGGGGAGAGTTAATAGTGAGAAAAAAGAGTAATGGCGATAATTAGAAAGGTGGGAAATAATTAGATTTTGGCCTAAGTGGTATAGAATAATTCACTCTAGCACATATTTAGCCCACAGGTACTATTAAGCATTTTTTAAATAAAAAAAATAAATGAGTGTCCAGCTACTGTAAAAATGTCCATATACATATACAGGGTTAGAATAGTGTGCACATTGCTACAATGGGTAAATGTGTGTTAGTGTACAATGCTAAACTGTGGGGAGTGTCAGTGTATGGTGAATGAGAATGTGTGTGGGGGTGTCAGTGTACAATGTGAAACTGTGTGTGTGCCAGTGTAGAGTGTTTTTTTGAGTGTGTTTGTTTTTGGGTGTACAGTGTTAGAGTGTGTATTAGTGTTCAATGTGGTGTGTCAGTGTACAGTGTTAAAGTGAATGTGTGTGTACACTGTCTACCTGACTCAGCTTCTCCTGCATAAAAAATATTTGCTCTGCCCCATACGCTTCAATCTTCTTTACCACTTGATCCTGCTAGGTCTTAAAAATATTGCAATCTGTGTCAAAGAATGGGGAACGTATGAGAATATTCTTACCTGGGTTTCCACTTGGTCTAGGACCCTTCATGACTACCCTTATGTTATTTAGCAGCTGGCTGGCAAATGTCATTGCCGCTTTTCTTCGCCACTCTGGCTCTCACTATACACAGCCATAACATTATGACCACAGACCGGTGAAGGGAAAACACTGATTATATTGTTATCAAAGTTGACGTGATAGAAGCAGGAAAATCGGTCAACTGTCTACAGGGTCATGGCCGGGTCATGGCCGGGTGCGTTGCTTACCTGGAGAACACATGGCACCAGGATGCAAACAAGGAGGCCCCACCTTGCAACTAACAGGACTTAAATGATCTGCTGCTAACGTCTTGGTGCCAGATACTGCAGCACAACGTCAGAGGTCTAGTGGAGTCCATGCCTCAACAAGTCAGGGCTGTTTTGGCGGCAAAAGGGGGCCTACACAATATTTGGCAGGTGGTCATAATGTTATGGATGATCAGTGTATGCATGTGTGTATTCCCACTATGTAGTACCTCCAAGATCCTGCAGCCAAGAGTCGTTTTTGTGCAAGCACAGTATCTAATTTGTAACTAGATTAGCCTTGACATTTTTAAAGGCTGTCCTGGCAAAAGATTCATGATATCAGTGATATAAAGTTCAGCCTGCACCTGCTGTATATCCCAAGCTGCACATGTGTAGTGAGAACCTCATCTTGATTGCTTAACAACCAGAAGGTAGGGCAGGGCAGGCTATTTATTATTTTTTTTATTATTTCATTCATCTCTCACTTGAAAGATCCTGAACTTTATGGCAATAACACGTAACCTCGGTCCAAACTATCAATGCTATTTAGAGAGAAAACTTTGTGCAAACAAATAAAGGTCATTAAAGACAAATTATTATCAGACCATAGATATGGCCTAGCTCATAATGGTGGTTAAGGTATGTTATAAATGTAGCAAGGCAATTACATGACTGTAGTAATATTTGAATGCCGGCACACTCCTTGCAGGATAAGTGAGCTTCATGTCACGACTCACCTAACAAACTCATGGTTTAGTGAATAAACCTCTTTGCTTACGGCACTTGGGGAGAAATATTACCAACCCTCCACATTCACAATTTAGCGTTAGGTCCCTTCACAGTTTTGTTTTTAAAATGTCTAGATACCTTAAAGAGATAGTTTAATCTCACAGGCAGTTTATGTATTCCTTAAAAACTTTAAATAACTCAATAACTTACCGTAGGGAGAAGCGGCCCCCTTCACACCAATTGGCTGCTTCAATCAGAAATCAAATTTAAAACAATGGGAGCATTTTACGTACATGCACACGTTCCCCAAGCCAGAAAAGGAGGGGATTGTTGAGTATATTATGCGGAGGGAGTTGCCTTTTGCCAAATGCTTCTCCTGTGCAGCAAATAGAAGGGAGGAATCGGCATCTTTAAGAGGGATTCCCAAAGTGATCTCCATCCTTACTGCACTTGGAACAGTGGAAAAAAATATTTTCACTACAAGTAAAAAAGTTATTAAAAAAAAACCCATTCACTACACACAAACCCCTTAAACCTGTAGTAGTTAAAAAAAATTAAAAATATATATATATATATGTATTGTGACAAACCCTATAGCATGAGGGCCATACATGTCACTTTTAGGGGTCCTAAGCACAGTCCTCTAGGGCAATCAGAGTCAGGAACAGCAGCTTTGAACAAAACAGCACTTTATTTTACCGCTTAAACCCCAAAAACCAAATCATAAAAATAAAACCTAGCTCCCAATTGGAGCCCTCTCTAACTTAACTATGCTGGTCCAGACTGACCAGCCTAATCACCCACTACCTCAACCTCCCAGCCAGACCCAGCTACGCCAGGCTCTGGAAAACCTCCCCCAGGCAGCACACAAAATGTCCAGGCAGGTATTGCCTCACTTGGCTTCTTCAGGGCCTCTCCTTGCCCTGGGAGCAAAGGGAACTTCCTCTTCCCCCACAGTCTCCCTGAGTATCAGGCTCCAGGGGTTTTTAATGCCCAGCACCTGTGCCTGATGCCGGCCCCATAGGAATCCCGGACCGGATCCTGTGGACTTCTTGCCTCCTGGAAAACCCGGCATGGAATTTCCACAAAATGGGGAAACGGACCATTGGCCCACCCTGCTCTCCAATTGCTCCACCCCAGGGACCCATATTTACAATCTGGATAGCACCTGTACCCAAACGCCACACTAAGCATCTCCCTGGGGTTTACACTGCCACAATATATATATAAATATTATACATATACGGTATAAGCAGGCCTGAAATGGCCATATGGCACACCAGGCCAGCCCCACAAATTCACCAGATCTGTTTCTTCAGAGGCAATTTAGGTGCTGCTACACGATCATAAAAACGTAATGTGCGGCCGCACTAATGTCAGACGGCCACTGGCTTTAAAGCGCCTGGTCTGCCCCATCATTGCCACTCCTGAACTTATATATGTATGTATAAGGGATAGATCTAAATGCATTAGGACCACATACTTTTCCTTTCCTGTTTCTGTGTATGGAAAAAAATCCTATTTACCAGTACATATAGGATGGAATACAGAAAGTAAACATAAAATAACATAACATCAAATATATTTCATGGATTCTTTCTCTTATTTATTGAGTACCTATGATAACCTTATCATAAAACCTTCTTTACCTAATTTAATGGTTCGTCTTAGTTTCTCAGTTCTAGTTTTGTCATACCCTTTGAATGTATGTACTGTAAGAAGCACTGCGTAATATCTTAGAGCTATATAAATAAAATCATAATAATAATTACAATAATTTCAGGAATTGCTGGTTTTTTTGTGTAATGCCCATAACTGTTGGTTGTTAACCAAGACATCCAATAGATGGCACTGTTATTACAGCTATGAAAATAACACACACAAATCTTTCTAAATTGCCGCTTTACCCATTTGATTTACAATATGATTTTGAGGTCTGCATACAAGCCTTTCCATATATATTTACTGAGCCAGTGATTTAACTTCCTTATTCTTTCTTTGCTAGCTGAATATTTTAATGAAATTGTTTTATGAATGATTACTATGTTGATTTTCCCACCGAGTGTCAGACTACTATAAATCTGCGCCTTTTATTCTGCGTACACAGCAATTGTGATAACGAAACTGTTTTTATTGTTTTTGTTAGGTTAGATAAATTTTGGATTATTACAGAGTATGAAATGGCTGTGCTGCTTCTGTTCCAGTTGTAGCCACTTGCAAGCAATATATAGATTCCTGCATTTTTATTTTGAAGGGGTACGTAGGTGTCTGTGAGTTTGCAGGGCTTTAAAGTGAGACTGTCACCACAGAGCTACAATGGTCCTCTTTACATTCTAGGAGAATAGATACATTTTTATTATTTCATTCATCTGTATTTATTTATATTTATCACATGTACAGGCCCTGATACATATTTTCTCCAGACTGGAAAAACTGCAAAATGTTGATTAAAGACCCAGTTCATTCTAGATGTACGAGGACTCAAGAGAATGGAAAGTAAAGCAAAACATAACAGACACTGTTATAATCACACCAGCAAGAGACAGCTAACTTCTAGAAGCAGAGGCGTATATAGGGTATGGCAGCCATGGCACGTGCCATGGGCGCCATCTCAAGGGGGGCGCCGGTGAGCGGCATTTTTTTAATTTTTTTTTGATGCGGAGGAGAGAGAGGGGCGTCTAGCAACCGCTCGGCGCCCCTCATTCTCCTCCACGAGCCCTCTACCCCCATGCCGGTGCCGGTATTTCATGCAGAGCGCCGCAATATGCCGGCATATTGCGGCGCTCTGCATGAAATGCCGGCACCAGCGAGCGGCTTTTAAACACTGATGCAGAGGCGTATCTACTGAAAATAGCGCCTATGGCAAGCACTGAAATTGCGCCCCTGTCCAAATAAAAACCCATTTACTAGCCCCTGCTGGATATATATATATATATATATATATATATATATATTAGTCCCTGCTGCCGATAGCGGGTATAGATCAACACGCAAACCCAGATCAATTGAAATTCACTTGTGATCTCAGCACTGAAGGTATATATCAAATAAACAGAATCAGACATACAAGTCCTGTATTTGCAGGTATACAATAATAATATATGAAACGTAGCATCGCAGGTATAGATCAACTGAATAAGACATATTAACCCTGTATTTGCAGGTACACATAAATAATGTATGGAAACATAGCATAGCAGATATGGATCTACAGCATAACACAAAAACCCAGCTTTGCAGGTAAAGATCAATTGGAATTCACATAAAAACACGGCATTAAAGGTATATTTAAAACCCCCTAAATTACAGGCATAGATCACAGGTTGCACCGCAAAGCCAGCCCTGGCGTCCACACTGCCGACATAGAACCTGACCAGCACCTGCATAACACACATAAGATTTGCCATCTTTGTCCCCAAATAGCCCACCACAAGTCAACTTTGTCCCCAAACAGTCCGGCCAGTGCCATCTTTGTCCCATATACACCCTGCCTGTGCCATCTCGGTCCCCAAGGCTCAAACCTCCTGCTAGTGCCATCTTTGCCCTTCCACAATTATACATCTATGATACACACAAACACTTTTACAGTCACTCACTAATTCACACTTTAATTCAGAGAACTCATCCACACATTAACTCATGCTCGCCCTCATTCAGACAACTCATCCACACATTAACTCATGCTCTCTCTCATTCACTCAATGCATCCACACATTAATGCACACTCTTTACTTATATCTACCCCCCTCCCTCATCACTTTTTAACCCCCTCCCTCCCTCATCACTTTTTAACCCACCCCCTCCCTTCCTTCCCACTTTTTAACCCCCTCCCTCCCTTACCACTTTTTAACCCCCTCCCTCCCTTACCACTTTTTAACCCCCTCCCCCCCCTCTCACCTTGAAGTCCAGCGACGGGAGCACGATGTTGCTGTCTTCCTGCACCGCTCGCTGGTGCCCGCTGCTTCACTGCTGAGCGCCGTAATATGACGTCATATTTCGGCGCCCAGCAGTGAAGCAGCGGGCACCAGCGAGCGGCTTTTAAACACTGATGCGGAGGAGATAGAGGGGCGCCTAGCAACCGCTCGGCGCCCCTCTATCTCCTCCGCATCAGTGTTTAAAAGCCGCTCGCTGGTGCCGGCATTTCATGCAGAGCGCCGCAATATGCCGGCATATTGCGGCGCTCTGCATGAAATGCCGGCACCGGGATGGGGGTAGAGGGCTCGTGGAGGAGAATGAGGGGCGCCGAGCGGTTGCTAGACGCCCCTCTCTCTCCTCCGCATCAAAAAAAAAATAAAAAAATGGCGGTGAGCGGCATTTAAAAGCCGCTCACCGGCGCCCCCCTTGAGATGGCGCCCATGGCACGTGCCATGGCTGCCATACCCTATATACGCCTCTGCACTGATGCGGAGGAGATAGAGGGGCGCCGAGCGGTTGCTAGGCGCCCCTCTATCTCCTCCGCATCAGTGTTTAAAAGCCGCTCGCTGGTGCCCGCTGCTTCACTGCTGGGCGCCGAAATATGATGTCATATTACGGCGCTCAGCAGTGAAGCAGCGGGCACCAGCGAGCGGTGCAGGAAGACAGCAACATCGTGCTCCCGTCGCTGGACTTCAAGGTGAGGGGGGGGAGGGGGTTAAAAAGTGGTAAGGGAGGGAGGGGGCTAAAAAGTGGTAAGGGAGGGAGGGGGTTAAAAAGTGGGAAGGAAGGGAGGGGGCTAAAAAGTGGTAAGGGAGGGAGGGGGTTAAAAAGTGGGAAGGAAGGGAGGGGGTGGGTTAAAAAGTGATGAGGGAGGGAGGGGGTTAAAAAGTGATGAGGGAGGGGGGTAGATATAAGTAAAGAGTGTGCATTAATGTGTGGATGCATTGAGTGAATGAGAGCATGAGTTAATGTGTGGATGAGTTGTCTGAATGAGGGCGAGCATGAGTTAATGTGTGGATGCATTGTCTGAATGAGGGAGAGCATGAGTTAATGTGTGGATGAGTTCTCTGAATTAAAGTGTGAATTAGTGAGTGACTGTAAAAGTGTTTGTGTGTATCATAGATGTATAATTGTGGAAGGGCAAAGATGGCACTAGCAGGAGGTTTGAGCCTTGGGGACCGAGATGGCACAGGCAGGGTGTATATGGGACAAAGATGGCACTGGCCGGACTGTTTGGGGACAAAGTTGACTTGTGGTGGGCTATTTGGGGACAAAGATGGCAAATCCTATGTGTGTTATGCGGGTGCTGGTCAGGTTCTATGTCGGCAGTGTGGACGCCAGGGCTGGCTTTGCGGTGCAACCTGTGATCTATGCCTGTAATTTAGGGGGTTTTAAATATACCTTTAATGCCGTGTTTTTATGTGAATTCCAATTGATCTTTACCTGCAAAGCTGGGTTTTTGTGTTATGCTGTAGATCCATATCTGCTATGCTATGTTTCCATACATTATTTATGTGTACCTGCAAATACAGGGTTAATATGTCTTATTCAGTTGATCTATACCTGCGATGCTACGTTTCATATATTATTATTGTATACCTGCAAATACAGGACTTGTATGTCTGATTCTGTTTATTTGATATATACCTTCAGTGCTGAGATCACAAGTGAATTTCAATTGATCTGGGTTTGCGTGTTGATCTATACCCGCTATCGGCAGCAGGGACTAATATATATATATATATATATATATATATATATATATATATGCAGCAGGGGCTAGTAAATGGGTTTTTATTTGGACAGGGGCGCAATTTCAGTGCTTGCCATAGGCGCTATTTTCAGTAGATACGCCTCTGTCTAGAAGAGAGATAGGAAGGCTCAGATGATTTGATATGGCATGGATAGACAATGGCGTTTACCCATCAAAAGCTAAAGTATAAGGGCGCCCATTACATCTTCTTCTGAATGTAACATTATGGGCAAGTGGTGCGGCAATCAACCCTCTGTGAGTGTTATTTGGATCTAGTAATAGCAGCCCCCCCATGCCCGCTCAGGTCTATTCGCCAGTGAATTTGCCAGTGCCTTAAATATCATAGAAGTCCAGCCAGCAACAGGGACTTTTAGCCTATGGATTTGGTGGTAGAGTAACAGGTGATGTACAAAACACCACCTTCTGTATTAATGTATGTATCTTTGGCCAAAAAGATTGAGTCAGAGGGTAGATTCACCATAGCTGAAGGAAAGTCCACGTTCAATGCCACATCTCTAACAAGTAGATTCCACCGACATGGATATACTGTCCAGAACAGTAAGGGGTCAAATACAATAATTCATAAGAGGTAGAGTAGTTCACAAGGGGGTTAGTGGCTGCGCTCTCACGGATGTGAATATATGAAAGAAAGAGAAACACAATAGTGCAATATGTCTCTTAAAACGTATTTTTTATAAAATGAAGGCCGCAAGGGGCTACATATATTTGGTGGGGGCTTCTTCAGTTAGCCCCAAAGAATGCGCTTGGGCGGTATAATCCTCGCCTTAAAGATTTATTTGGCAGCACTTTGTAATATGGGTTTCTTCAGTTAGCCCCAAGATGTGCATTTAGATGGTATAATCCTTGCCTTGGAATTTCTTTAGCCTCAGCCTTTGCCGCAGTTCCTTTTTGGTGAGCAATGATAGAATTGCTCACTCCTCAGCGCGTAGGTGGTAAAATCCCCACCAAGGATATAGTGGTGGCTGACAAGGTATTCTGTTTTGTAAATTAAAAAAGGTCCAGGAGCAAGATAAAATAGTTAAAAAAAAAACTTATTTATTTTAAACTTTAGGTAATAAAAACCAATAAACACCAACAAAAGGTTAATATAAAATAATTAGACCTTAATGATGACACTTAATTTTATTAAGATAAAATCTGCCAACAAAGCCATTAATAGTTCAACAGACAATTAAATAGATTACCGTATTTGCTCGATTATAAGACGACCCTGATTATAAGACGACCCCCCAAATCTGAATATTAATTTAGGAAAAAAAGAAAAAGCCTTAATATAAGACGACCCTATAGGAAAAAAGTTTTACCAGTAAATGTTAATTCATCTAAACTATTTTTTTTAAATAAAAGCTATGATTGAGAAAAATATTTTGGTTTTATTTCCTTCTATTTTCCAACCTGCCCCCCTGTTATGCACATCTGCCCCAGAAATGCCTTATACCCCCTATATGCCACTGTGCCCCATGATATGCCTTTTGACCCTCTAAATGCCACTGTGCCCCATGATATGCCTTTTAACCCTATATTCCACTGTGCCCCATGATATGCCTTTTGACCCCCTATGTGCCACTCTGCCTCCAGAAATGCCTTATACCCCTATTTGCCACTCTGGCATTTAGAGGGTTCAAAGGCATATTATGGGGAAGAGTGGCATATAGGGAGGTTTAAGGCATTCAGGAGGCAGAGTGGCGTATAGAGGGTTAAAAAGGCATTTCTGAAGGCAGAGTGGCATTAAGGGGGTTAAAAGGTATTTCACAGATCACTCTGCCTCCAGAAATGCCTTATGCCCCCCATTTAACACCCCCCCCCAAACTTACCGGTGCTTCTGACTTCCCTGTCATGTAGCCGGGGCAGCGTGTAGATCCCACGCACTTACGCTGCAGCCGGAAGGAGGCGTGGCTAGCAGCGGGGGTTGTCTGCGTCCATCGCGCAGACCTTCCCCGACTGTCAGAGATCAGAGTTCCCCGCACCGGTGCGACACCAGCATCTGACCTGCATAAAATCTAGGTTCCTCTGTGAGTTTCCAAACATCTGCAAAACAATTTAGAAATCCATCTGCCAACAATTACTAAAAATAGGTCTGTCGGGATAACCTCTGTTAATATTTCATGGCAGGCACCTTTAAAAGACACAAGGTCACATTGATCTCTAAATAATAACAATTACATTTACTGAAGATGGAAACTCTTGTTGCTTAATCTGTTTCATCCTGAAATTGTTAAAAGCATTTGACCCTAAGCTCCTTCCTGATTCATTTTCTTGTGTTCTTTGTAAAAAGGGAAACGTGTAATTCTTAGCTATCCACGGATAAGCTTTCTACCTAGAAATATACTCAACATTTCTGTAGTTCAGTTTGCCTTTGTAAGAATTTTATTGAAGAACACGTCTTGCCAAAGTGTTGTGGTGCTCCACACCTGTGCCAGAACACAGCGAAATACACTGGTTTGTTAAGATGAACTGATTGAGGAAAAACTACAGTATAAAACAGTTTTTAAGAAGCAGAGGCTCTCGGTGTTATAATATCCTGACATCCTGACACATTAATCAACTAAAAGGGAGCCACTGTGTGATTGAGAATAAATGGGACATCTTTAACACCCCCTTAACTACTACTAGAACAACATGGACTGATATTCAGGTAAATAAATATTATGTTATAAATATGATTGCACCATTATTTAGAAAGACTACAGCTGAGGTCTTTAATAAAAGAAATTGCGTCGAATTGTATAAATGATACACAATAGTTTGTTTTGGAAATGAATAGAACGTCCGAAACAAGTCTCTAGAGGGGAATTTTCTGGATTTTCTTCAGTAGTGACTGCAATCTGGGCACCCTAATGTATTTCATTTGTGAGTCATACCAGTGCTTAACAGGTAGACATTAGACTTTAATGATAACACTGGGTTTTATTAAAATGAAATCCACCAGCAAAGTCATAAATTGTTCCATAGACGTCAGACAATTAAATAGATTGAGCACATTAAAATCGCCATTTGAGTTGTCTTTTGAAAGCACAAGCACAATAAACAAGAGTGGGAATTAAAGTGAAAAATCTACACGCCAATTAGTTACACAGCTCATCATTCTTCTGTGTCTTTTTATATTTCAAAATGTACATGGTTCTTCTACTGATTACACGTAAGCTCAATTAAAATGATTAATAAACCATTCCAAATCTTGAAATCATTTTTTTGAAGGTGAGTGTAATTCTGGAATGGATTGTATCTCGTTTTATCTGCATAAGACTGATTGTAGTGATATAAAGAAACAATGATAATTGTGAAAATCTGTTTTTGTTTCAATTTTTTTGAACGGAAAATTTTAAAGACCAGACCAAAATACAGAATAAGTAAAAACTTAAAATTGTATGCAGTATAACATTAGCCATGAAGTTACTGCAATGCATGTAGTATTTTTGGCTTCAGATGATGACAATGCAAATTTAAATGTAGTAATCAGTAGAGGATAAAAGAATGCTTGTCACTAAACATTATGACATCACATAACAGATTTTACGATATTTACACCAATGAAAAAAATATTTCCAACATGCAACAGATCTCTTATTGGTTGGAATGGGTGCTCATCTCACCACTTTGTAACAAAATCATTTAATATTATTTAATATTGTTCTTTAATATTTGTTGTGTCAAAATGTTAAGCCAACATAAAGGAGGGTTTTTACACTGTCAATTTTTTGGTAACAGGTCCAATTTAAACCACAAATGAGAGTATTATAACTAGGGAAGACAAATAAATTAGGAAGACATATTAATAAATAATATTCTATAAGGAACACTGTAATTCAATAAAAAAGGATTACAGATGGTAAGATCTTTTGTGAGCCATGGTGAGTATTTAGTAGTTTTGACTTTTTGATATGTGTCCTGTAACAAATTTCTCTTTGTAACTAATTTATATACCTTTTCCTGGCACTACCTCTAGAAAGAGCATTGAGCAGAAGATGCAAACCTTAAACAGGACATTTCAACAGTCCTTGTAGCCCAACCTTACTTCTCTGATACGTATTGTGCCAACAAGGATGGGAGGAAATTCCTATAGGCCAACTGATTTTTCTTGCCGTAAAAATGTCTTGAGTGTGATTTTTATTTTGCAGGTCCTGTCTTATCTTAGGTGAACGAGGAATCATCTCTCATTTTTTCACCGGGGAACTACAAAGAAAAGGAACTCTTTTGTCTATTGTACCCAACTTCCCCCAAAGGGCTAAATGTTACCAGCCCTTCCTATGCCCTGTGTTTACCCTTCATAATGCATACAAGGGTGCCAATGGAGTTTTTTCCCCCCAAAAGCCTTACTTTTAATTTACGCCTGTTGTTTTTTTCATTGGTTTTGTACCTGCAAGTAGATTAAGTCATGTTTTGTGCTTCATGATGATTTAACCCCTTAATGACAATTGCCGGTCCTGGCACGGCACGGAAAAGCATGTGCTTTACGACAATTGACGTGCCAGGACCGGCACGTCTTTAAACGGGTGCAGAAAGCGATCTACTATCGCTTTCTGCACCCAAAAAGCGTTGCTGAATGCCTCGACCTCGAGGCATTCAGCAACGCCGCGATCGGCACGAAGGGGCCATCTCTGGCCCCTCCACGGGGCGTCAACATCCGCCATACTTTGTATGGCGGCGGACGCCCGTTTTAAAAGCGTTTAGGAGGCGATCGACGATCGCCTCCTAAACTTAAATGGTGTCGCTGGAATGCCTCGATCAGGAGGCATCCAGCGACACCAAACACTAACCTTTTGATGGGCTGTGACCGCTCCGGAGAGCGGTCACAGCCGCAGCTGCCGGCAATCTTCGCCATCAAGGAAGATGGCCGCCGTCCTGTAACAGGAACCACAAATTTTAAAAGTTCGCTAGATAGTCCAGACCATCTAGAGAACTTTGGCTCCACTTGCAGGTTGAATACAGGTACTGCATTCACCATGCAAGTCAATGGAGCCCAGCTTTCTAATCACAGTGTGATTAGTAAAAATAAATTAAAAAATAAAATAAAATTAATAATAATTAGAAAAAAATAGTAAAAAAACAGTAAAATGTAAAAATCATTTCCCACTGATGTCACTATCAGGGGAACCTCCAAGTTGAAAAAAAATGTTAAATTTTTTTTTTTTAAAAATAAAAAATATATATATATATATATATAAAAAATATATTTTTGTGAGCAAGTCCTAAAATTAGCATATTAGCTTAAAACAATTCTCGCATGGAAAGAGTTAAAATACTGGCATATTAAATGCCCGTGGGGTGTCTACTTTTAAAAAATGTATGATTTGATGGGGTAAATTGAATGGGCCAGGTTCAACAACGTCCCAATTAACACGGGGGGGAGGATGGCCACACATCTAATTTCCAATTAGAAAAATGCACACGTACCAAATGTGGCCTTTTAGTTCCCCCCAAAAATGACACACCCATGCATGTGGGGTATCACTGCACTCAGGAGATGTTGCTGAACACATTATGGGGTGTCGTGTGACAGCGGCATATACCAGGAGCTGTAAATTCATACATAAAGTAGGTGTGTGGGGGAAAAATACACACACAAAAATATTACTGCAAACTTTGAAAAAATGCTGGTGGTAAAATATGTGCATGCAAAGAGTTAAAATACCAGCATTTAAAATACCCTGGGGTGTCTAGTTTTGAAAAATATATGGTTTTGTTGGGCACACTGAAATGGCCCGGCTCAAAGATGTACCAAATAGGGCATGGGCAGTGGATCCCAAATGCCAAAGTTCAACATTGAAAAAAGCGCATGCCCCAAATGTGGCCCTTTTGCCCCAAAACAGCCAGGCAAAATCATTCATGTGAGGTATCGCTGTACTCAGGAGATGTTGCTGAACACATATTGGGGTGTTTTGTGATAGTGACATATACGAGAACATTTTAATTCATACCTGAATTAAAATGTGTGTGGAAAACCAAATGCAAAAAAATGACTACCACAAAGTTTGACAAAGACTGGTGGTAGATATGGTGCATGGAAAGAGTTAAAATACTAGCATTTGAAATACCCTGGGGTGTCTAGTTTTCAAAAATATATGGGTTTATTGGGCACACTGAAATGGCCCGGCTCAAAGATGTACCAAATAGGGCATGGGCAGTGGATCCCCAAATGCCAAAGTTCAACATTGAAAAATGCGCATGCCCCAAATGTGGCCCTTTTGCCCCCAAACAGCCAGGCAAAATCATTCATGTGGGGTATCGCTGCGCTCAGGAGATGTTGCTGAACACATATTGGGGTGTTTTGTGATAGTGACATAAACTAGAACATTTTAATTCATACCTGAAGTAAAATGTGTATGACAAAACAAATGCAAAAAAATGACTACCATAAAGTTTGACAAAGACTGGTGGTAGATATGGTGCATGGAAAGAGTTAAAATACTAGCATTTGGAATACCCTGGGCTGTCTAGTTTTCAAAAATATATGACTTGATGGGGTAAATTGCATTGGCCGGGTTCAAAGATACCCGAAATGGCACATGGGGGGAAGAATTACCAGATTTGGAAAAAATGGCTTTGAAATAGCAAAACGCTACCTGTACTTATTGCCCCATAATGGGTAGAAAAAAGCAAAAAAACATAAAAACATTGGGTATTTCTAAACTCAGGACAAATAGTAGAATCTATTTAGCAGGTTTTTTCATTACCTTTTATAGATGAGTAAAAGATTTTTCAACTAAAAGTTAGAAACAGTCATTTTTTTCTAAATTTTTCACCATATTTTATAATTTTTTTAATAGTAAATAATATGATACAATCAAAACAATGTCATCTAAAGAAAGCCCTTCTTGTCCTGAAAAAAACAATATCTAATGTGTGTGGGTTCAGTAAACGGGAAAGAAGAAAATTACAGCTAAACACGAGCAGCGCAGAAATGTTAAAAAGGCCATTGTCACAAAGGGTACAAAAAGTAAAATCAGCCTTTGTCTCGAAGGGGTTAAAAATCATTTATTAGCGATGTACAGAGTGGAGATGCATGGATGCCACATGTTAAACTGCACTCTATTAAGGTTAATAACTAAGCAGAAGAAAATTAGCTTAAATTGACACAATTCACAGGCAATGACTAGAATCGTTGTTCATTACAATTTCCATTTACTTACAATTCAAGAAAAGAAACTGCTCTCCGGAGAAATGAATCTCACTGTTTATTCCATACACAAAGCAGCAGGTGAGCAACAACAACACATGGAGAGCCATCTGGACCCTTTGTCAAGTTTAGTTGATAGTATCATATTATCCCCTCGAACAAAAAAACATAAAATATATTTTTATACATATTAAATATGAATTTATATAGTGAAATGAAAGCACAGGCTCTACTTTAGGGGTCTCAAAACTGCTTATGATTAACAGTGGCTTTTGAGAAATATTTTATAGATTTTGTAATTTTATCTTTTCATTTGAAATTTCATTTTAAACCTGGTCCATTACAACCTCACCACATATCATCAAACACTATGATATACCAATGCTAGGTCCCCCTAAACCACGGTGACACCCAAAGACTGTGTAAGGTGGCCTGTGACCTGGTTCTGAGCCGAAGGTGTTTTATTATAATGGCCTGTTTGGCTGTCTACCATCACTAGAGATAACAAAGGGCAAAGGAAGAGAAAACAGGATTCTTATACCTGAGCACTTGATTTATTCGTTATCCTATTCCTTCCGCCTCAAGGCAGCCAGCTTTTACATCATGAGAAAATGCCGGATTTGTGAATGTGTGGGTCTTGGCTCTTTGCAAATGTTAACTTTTGGAAGACATGCAGCTTAAATCAACAGATCTACAGTAGGTATATTGGTCTGCATTAATCTAGTAATGAGTACAGCCCACAATTCAGGGTGTTACCCCCAAGCCCCAACTTAAAAGTTAAAATGCATTCTCCCAGATGGCCTCTACCTCAGGACACTCCATCCACATGTTTCTGTGAGTGCATAGAGCCCTGCAGCCCCTGAGCAACATGGAAAAGCCAGAAGGGGGGGTTTCAGGCCAACCTAGATATTTGTCACCCTCCTCGTCAAATCCTGGAGCTCTGCAACAGAAAGATGCATAGGAGAAGAGAGAAATACTACAAACTGTAAATGAGCCGTAAACAAGGAATACATTTGATACCCTCAACTGACAATTTTAAAAGCAGCACACTGGGCAGCCCTTTTGCCCAACAGGGCAATCTGCTTCCAGTAATGTAGCCCAGGGGCTGCGACCATAGACTCAAGCCAGAGTAGGCTGCTAGTCCCTCTTAAAGACTTTGGAGAAATATGTTGGGTATCTTTTCTATAATACCTTTTGTTAAGCTCTGCATCAGGGCAAAGGAAGCCCTCAATAGGTCAGTCCACACTGCCTTAGATAGTAACATAGTAACATAATTCATAAGGTTTAAAAAAGACCAAAGTCCATCAAGTTCAACCTATATACATATTGTGTCCCTACTGTGTTGATCCAGAGGAAGGCAAAAAACCCTTAGATGGTCCTTTAAAGAAAAAGTTAATTATTTACCAAAATAGAAATAGAGGCTTAGTTAGCTGCATGATTTCACATTCACACGTTAATTAACAAAATTCGCTTTTTTTAAACAAAAAGGTGACATTTAACACTGTGATATTTAAAGCTATTTTTATCCGTTTTTTCGCATTTTCGAATTTGGTACATTGCTTGTAGTGTCGTTACTTTGTTCAATAACTGGAGCAGCTGTTTCCCAGAGCATGTTTAAAAAGGAATTGGAAATCCACCAATGTCACACACCTCATGACTTTCTGTATAATTTTTATTTAACAAGACCGGAAATTAGGCTTAAAGATAAGTACACTGTCTCAGGAACAGAATGGCACAGAATACTGGCCCTGGCACTTAAAGACCTGAGGACGATTAAGAACATGCACAGTGCCGCCTCCTGGATACATGGTGCTGCACGTTGTGCTCTCGCCTAGACCTTTACCGGTGTTTCCATCTACCTGTGCGCACTAAAGGGCTGGATCAGCCACGTTGGGCGTTTACTGGTGTGCCCAATGGCCGGTTTGTGTCTGTCCTGAGGAGTATTATAAATGAGTTTTAGCTCTCATGTCTCATCAGAGCTGTCACTTGGAATCTTGGCACTTGGGAAAACAACATGAAAATCACCCCTGAAGCCAACCCTGCATTTTTTATGTAAAATTTAACAGCTGTATTAAAACCATAAACAAGAAGGTAATGGTAAATATTTATTTAAACTATTCTAGCTGTTAAGAAATTTTTATGGGAATAACCTAAAATGTATAAATACTAGAGTATTAAATATACCATATTGGAATAGATTATAGGAATTTAAATTGATTTTTAAGTGGAACACAAAACATAGCAATAAATGTTAGAGACACAACATTTGCATTTCTGAACAACCTCTTCCATAAGTCTATAATTCAATGCTTTACATGCTACAAAAACAGAAATTACTTAGTTGAACTCTGGTTTGAATTGAAAGTATGGCTATATTTGATCATCTTTCTTGTCCAAGGGAAGATATCAGACATGTTTTCATTAGTTGCAGCTTGCAGAAGCTTCTTTCACAGGATGCTAACATAATGGGAATAGTTCAAAATATTCTTATTGCTGTTTTCCAGGTTTGTATATGAGTGAATCAGTGAATATTCATGGATTTATTTAACAAGATGTAAACATGTTGCTGACTCCGGAACTAAGATAATTGACAGTGGCTGGTGCTTAAAGCTTTCTGTTAGAATTATAATCACTCTCATATTTCAGAGCCAAGTTAACTGCAACTTCTTTTTGTGGATCAGTAACATCTACTGTAGATAGATTAGCTCTAGAAACAAATTCAATATCCATAGAAATTTACCTCCAGTTTAACTAAAAGAGAATGACGACCATTGCTCTTTTAATCTTAGTTGTATACCCATATATATGGGTACCCATCAGATTTACTACTTTGACTTTTCCTTTCCTCTTTTCTGAAAATCCCAGTTTTATCTAAATGGTCTTGGAATTTTTCTTGGCTTCTTCCATAAGTACATCCAGATTATTTTCATATACCTTTTGAAAAGCATAAACATTTTTAGTGCAAAGCATTATTAATTTTATCAACACGCCTAAGGATATTATTCCATACTGATAATGTGCAAAAGAAGTCATAATTCATTTGAGGAATCATACCCATCACTTTATCAATTGTTTGTGCACTGTGCATTGATACATTCGGTATTAAGTCATACAAGATTTCATATACTTTTTAAAATTATTTGTGTAGTGCTTTAAAAGAATTTGCTGTAGATGTCCAGCAGATCCATGTTCCACCTTGTAGTTGAACTAACAAATTACTCCAGGACATTTTTTCATGCTTATACTTCAAATCAGTATGCATATATTATGCGGAACATGAAACACATTTGAGAATTTTGTTTTGTTTCAATATACGGTCTTATACATTTTCCCCATTGTCTTAAATTTCAATATGGTCCTGTTTTAGTTTGTTTTCTATATTCCGCCCCACTTAGTTTCTTTGGTGCCATTATGGATTTACAATTAATCTGTATGGAAAAAAAAAGTTCTAAACCTTTAAAATCAATGATGAACAACTGGTTTACACCACCCCAAAAAGCAAAAGGCGCTGAAAAAGTCAGATGAAAAAAACTTGCCTACATTTTTAGAATGTAGTGTCAATGTTTAAATAGCGAAGGGGAATCCCTATATAGGAATATTATTAGCCCACAGTACTCAATGTATTTCCCCCAGAGACTTTGGAAATTGGTGGGTCAGTGGGTTTAATCTCTAAATGGGGAGGCTGCGTTTCACCATGCCCACGTCCGTATGTGTTTGGAGCTAGCCCTGTCAGGGAGAAAATACTAGTGGGCTACAAATAGCACCACTCATCCCTGTTGTACTCAAATCCATATTGCTCATGCCCCATCAAGCACGTAAACTACAATAGATGAGTGCAATTATTCATTCCGGTGGTAATAAATTAGATAAATCAGTAGCATAAAAGTATATATACGTATGTATCTTGCATTTTGCCCTCAATTTAATTTCACAGCTTTTTACATTTAACCAGAGTGTTCAATATTACATAATTGCTTTTAAGGGGGATCACTGGGGAGTAGGGTTTTACTGAATCCTTTAAGGCGACTTTGTTAACTACTGTCAATAGTTATTTATGTAACTACGTATGGAATACATTTTATGTATGCTATGGGCACAGCTGAAAGCGTAGGGAGAAATGGTGCCTGTACCAAGACAGAGACCACATCGCCCTTGGAAGGCACAAGCATGGACTGAGGTGTGAACAGGCGTTATATAGGGTCTGCCTACTCCTGCCCCGTTACCTCATCTCTTAGCCAAATCCACCCTCCATAGCATCCAGAACTGAACTACCAATCAGGAGTCGCCATCAGGAGGAAGAACACTATCCTCCCCCCACCAGTAGTAGCCGTGTCATGCCGCTGAACACAGCACGCAAGCTACTCGGGCTGGGTATGTGGCCTACACAGCAATTGCTTGCCGCCATCGTGATGGGGTGCAGGAAGAGGACCTTATCTCTGAGCCGGAGCAGGCCTTGGGGCCTGATAATGCACAGCATTTAATATACAAACCCATTTTCTGCTCTTTCTATCCACATTATTGTGACCTTTAGGACTGTAGGCAAGGAATGCAAAGCAAACATTCTGATCTCCTAGAAAGGGGGAGAAAAGAAGGGACAGAAGGGTTTGGATCTAAAAGAAGCACTGTTCCTCCTAAAGAGGGACACTTACATTACATTCATTTATATAGCGGCAGCAGATTCTGTAGCGGTGTTAATCCGTGGAATAATTAAAAGTCACACACAATAACAAACTGGTTCAAAAGGAGAAGAGGGCCCTGCACTTGTGAGTTTACAATCTAGTCTTACTCCCCCACCAGAGTCTGTGCACCCCAGCCTCCCCCCTAGTGTCCATACCTTTCTACCCCAGTCTCTCCATGGTCCACATATATTTGCCACCCCCCTGTGCCAAATCCTCCCTGTGCCTATTCCTCCTGTGCCAATACTGTCACGGAGCTGGCTTGTCCGACCGACTACCTCCGCTGTCTTGTGCTCCCTTAGCCTGGGACAACACACTTTCTTCGGTTCCCCAGTCACTAGCCGAGACTCAGTGTAGGGTAAAACCAAACGAAGACTGATTTATTTCTCACACACAGGACTGGATATATCCAGCAAAACACACATTAACATAAAACAAGATATTGGGACACAAACCGCCCCTTAATCTGCCTCCCAGAGACAACAGGGGCAGTAACGGGATTAACAATACAATAGGGGGGAGACTGATTTATATAACATTAAACTGAAACAATGGTGGTCACTCCCTGGTGGCAGATCCTGGCTGTCTGCTGGAGATAATCCCCTCAACCAGTGATGAGAGGATACTGCTGGGGGTAACCACAGAAGCCTTTACAAACCCAGGGCCCATAGTCAATAGGGAGGAGGCTGGCAGTCAGGCTTCTCCAGTGGTCCCAGTGATGGAGGCTTCCGTCACAAATACCCCCTTGTCTCCATCACCCTCTGCTTACCCCTCTGTGTCTACCTTTCACTCTCGCAGCAGGCCTGGTATGTAGAGTATGGCCCAGCATTATGAAGCGCGAGGTGTGATGTCTGGAGCATTACCCTGTGCTTCCTGCTGCCAGCATGGCTCTACATAATGCACATACAACAAGCAAAATCCTAGGGACAATAAAGCTCCAGGAGGCCCCAGGTCATCTCTCAGTGGGTTACAGGG
This sequence comes from Sceloporus occidentalis, assembly GCA_023333645.1. Taxonomy (NCBI): domain Eukaryota; kingdom Metazoa; phylum Chordata; class Lepidosauria; order Squamata; family Phrynosomatidae; genus Sceloporus; species Sceloporus occidentalis. The sequence goes on from JALMGF010000068.1 coordinate 330,094, forward strand.
AAATACAGTAATGTTTAGGCAGAAGGCTACTAGTCGTCCCCTGCTTAAAATTATTATTGCTTACTATTTGTAAAACCAAAAAATGCCATCCACAGAAATAGCTAGACTACAGTATTTAAGCGGCTTGTGGTTTAATTTGAAAACAAAGAGAGCCATGCTGAGAGTACACTGTCTTACCCCACAGACTGGCATAAAATGGAATAAAACCATGTATATTGTCTATCTATTCTTCTTAAATCTCCCGGGGTAGACGCAGTAAAAAGCTTGCTTGTACCATATAATCTGAGAGAAGGAAACACAGCTTTAGATATACTGCGTCTAACCAACATAAACATAAAAGTAAAGCCTTGGGCTATTAGGAAGTATTTTTATGTCTTAAAAACCTGTAAATAGCCTTTATTCGGCCCCAAGGACCACTAACAACAAATTACAGTTAATTTCCTAAAGCAATTTGTGACACTTTTATTTCAACTTTAGGATTTGGGGGAAAGTAACTTTTTATGTATTCATACATTTTATTGATTCGCTTAATAATTATATTCCAACAAAACAGAGTGTAGTATACAGTGCAGTGGAGCTACTAAAAACATAAAGGATCAGCGTTTTTACTATGACTACTGTTTACGTTTCTGTGCTCCAACACCCACCCCTTTGCCTTCATGTTTCTATATGAAATCTGCACAGAGTCCAAGTCCCCCCACCTGAGGCGCTGGTAGTCTGCTCTGTGTCCAGCACTGTTGGGGGGAGAACTTGTGGCATCCAGGGCAACCTTTAATGTTGATTGGACCCACTCCTTGACATACAATCACGCCCTCCACTCCAACACGGAAAAACCTACAAGAAAACAAAAGTACTTGCCGCATTGTCAATGTGGTCTTCCCTCCTTCTGACCCTAATGGGACTCCATGTGAGATGTCCTCACACAACGCGCAGATGGCAGGGGAGGAGTACAATACTATGCTGATTGATGGCAAACAAATTGTGGGGGTCTGGCAAGTGACCTGAAACACAGTGGGAGTTGTGATCAGGACCGGCATTAGGTGTTCAGGTACCCTGTGCAGGGCACGCCTGTGGTGTCCCCTCCCCTGTCATCACACCCAGAGTCACTTTGTCCCCCCTTCACTGTACCACACCTCTATTTTCGTCCCTCATATAGTTCAGTTATAGATCAAATAAACAACACATGGAAATACAGCATTGCAGCTATAGATCAATTGAAGACATACAAACCCTGCAGGGTTGCAGGCATTAATAAGTTACACATGAAACATAGCATATAAGGTATAGAGCAACTGAATAACACACAAACCCAGCCTTGCAGGTATTGATCAAATAAATAAGGCATGGGAACACTAAACTGCAGACATAGATCAAGGTCAGCCCTGGCACCAAGATTGCATGCATAGGACTTATCCTTTGACTTACACTTACACATACACATACACGCTAACACAAGCACATATACATACACATCCATGCTAGCACACACGGTTTACACATACACATCTATGCTAACACACACTTACAAACTGATCATGTGTTAACATACACACACTTATACATACATTCGCATTCTACTACATACATACTCCCTTCACCTCAGGGTCACCCCAGGGTCACAAAACTGCTGTGTTCCTGCCTCCCCATGCCAGTTCAAAAATGTTCACAAAGGGCTCCTCTTCACCTGAGCCAGTCCAAAACATTCCAAAGTTAGTGGTGAGAATGCTGTTGGGATTTTCAATTTAATAATTTGCTAAGCATTAGAAGAAATTGAGCTATATCGCAGAAATCCATTTTATCACAATACTTTGGCCCAAAGCACATATTTTCATCACTATTGCTTTTTTAACTACATTGAGTATTTTGTCAAATGGCTTTTATGCCCCTTTATTTCTTACATTGCATTAATACACAAACATTTACAGCCGCCTGATCAGCTCCTGACACCTTGAGAATTTTATGACTGCTGCAGTCAGCAGCCCTTCTTGTAGAGATCCTTGATTTCTTTTATACATGAGCATAATATGAGCTATTTTAATATATGTTGATTCAAGTAAAAAAAAAAGACATTCAAGTTAAAAAAAATACATGTACATCTTATCTCCCAATTTCCCCCCTTGTTAAGTTATAGCCTAAGGCTTTCATGCGCTATTGTTGCAGTGAATAGTTACAATAGTGCACCAGGCATACTAATGAGCCTTATTTCAATCTGCTCAAGAAATATTTGTTAGGAATATGTACAAAGATTTTGTTGTGATTGTGTGTCTGATTATGAAGTACTTACTTATTCTATTTGAAGCACCTGATTAAAATCAATTCTGTGGCTAAATTAATATGTTAAATGACAGAATAGTTTTGGTCAGTCTTAATTTTATTCAGTTAAATATTGGATACCTATTTTTAATTATTATTTAAAATGAAAATGTACCACTAATGATAAAAAAGATAATATTAATAGAGTGATAAAGAGAAAGTTGTTTTTTTCCCAAATGTATAATTTATGAGTTCTCTGATTAGGCCACCAAGGTTGACGAGAGGAGATCTTATTTGAAGAATAGTAGAGGGCCTGTTACTAGCAAATTAGCATTTAGCCACCAGGGTGGCTAGAGCAACAAGGTCTATGGGTATCATTTGACATCATGACTGGATGACTCCTGCATTTTTCTTATGGGTTTTCTATGTAGTTCTCTTTTGTCAATGTGTGTTACCCAGGACTGGACAACACACTGAGACTAGTATAAGCCAAATATGTTTTAGGTAACTACAGTTACTACAGTATGCAGTAGGCTGCTCCTGCCACCCCACTTGGAATATGACAGGGGAGCGGTCATCTTTCCTGCTTGGTCCCGTGTTAGGTGTAGAAGCATGGTAGACAAGTAAAGTCAAGTTTGATACCTTTATTGGCTAACTAAAATACATCATGTGCCTTAAATACACATACATATCACATTGGGAAGCAGCTTAGAACTGTTCAGTCCAGATCCCGTTTTTTTTTAAACAATCAACGGTGGTACATTAAAGTGTAGATCACAATCCTCCTCTGGAGGTGTCAGACGGTTTTCATACTTCTAATGGGACCAGGCTGTCTGCATCACTGGTGTGCAGGCTAGTCTACAATGTAATAATTCGAATGACATGTATCTATCATTTAGGCTACTATATTGAAGCATTCATTTAATCGTTCTCTACATCTCCTTTTTGCTTCCCTTTTTCCTTTCTTTCTTTTGCTAATTTTTCTTCATTCCACATTATTAAATTAAAACCATTTAACCCTAAAGATTATTTTAATATATTATTAGCAGGAGTAGTTCCAGAAGACTTGGCAATGGTTGTACCACTTCACAGGAAAGACTCAACCAACTACAGACCAGTTAGTCTAAATTCACTAGTTGGCAAAATAATGGGAACTATGCTATAGCATATGACTGTTATATGAGCAAGTAAATGGTGCATGATCAAAAACAACATAGGTTTACCACAGTTAGATCCTATCAAACTAACTTAATTTACTTATTTGACTGGTATAATATGCCTGAAGAAGAGACCTAGATAATCTTGAAAGCTTGCAATCCATTATGCTTCAGTTAATCAACAAAGGGACCATCTTTACCAAATTTGCTATCGCTCTTACAGTTATGCTCAAAAGTTTGCGTACCCTGGCAGTAATTGTGAAATGTTGGCATTCATTTTGAAAATATGACTGATCATGCAAAAAAACCCTTTTTATTTAGTGATCTTATAAAGCCATTTATTATCACAGTTGTCTGGCTACCCTTGAATGTTTGGCTTTGTTACAGACACACAAGGTGACACACACAGGTTAAAAAGGCAATTAAAGGTTAATTTCCCACACCTGTGGCTTTTTAACTTGCAATTAATGTCTGTGGATGTACTGAGCAGACTAGATTCTGAGCAGAAAAGAACTGTCAAAGGACCTGCATAATAAGGTAATGGAACTTTAAAAAGATGCAAGTACTGTTCAATCACTTATTACAAAATGGAAAAATCAGGGATCTCTTGATATGAAGCCCAGGTCAGGTAGACCAAGAAAGACTTCAGCCACAACTGCCTGAAGAATGGTTTGAGATATAAAGACAAAACCCACCGGTGGGCACAGGGGAAATACAGGCTGCTCTGGAAATAGACAGTGGGGTTGTTTCAAGGCGCACAAGACAACAACAGTTGAACAAAAATGAGCTACATTGTCGGTTCCCAAAAAGAAACCGTTACTGTAGTACTCTAATGCCAAAAAAAGCCCTGTTACAATATCCCCGATAACACCTTGACACACCTTGACACAGCTTCTTGCACACTGTAATTTGGAGTGATGAGGCTGAAATTGAGCTTTATGGTCATAACCATAAGCTCTATGTTTGGAGAGGGGTCAACAAGGCCTATAGAAAAAGAGAATACCATCCCCACTATGAAGTTTGGTGGTGGCTCACTGATGTTTGGGGGGGGGGTGTGAGCTCCAAAGGCACAGGAAATCTTGTGAAAATTGATGGCAAGATGAATGCAGCATGTTATCAGACTGGCAGACAATTAGTATTTTTCCGCACATCTTCTCCCTCAAATGGAGGAACAGGGAGAGGCTGTCCTCGTGGGGTGCGCCATGGCTCTACCCTTTTGCAGGTAAGTAGATAGCTGACCGCAGGTGTACCAGAACTGGCAACAGCAGATGAATTAGCAGACAGAGGGAACTCTGATAGTGGGTGATCAAACACCAGAAGACCGCCGGAAAACTGAAACTGGTAGCCAACAGATGATAAAGCAGACAGCTCGGCAGACAGTGTCCCGCAAACCACAGATTAAATGTCAACAGAACAGAATGGGCAAAACCACAGCTAAAAACCAGAGTCAGAAACTGGGCAGTCAAGCCTGGCATACAGTGATGCAGGGACGAGCAGCAAAAGGGTCCAGAGGTCAGGTGAGGACAAGAACTGTTTATTAGGGGTTAACAGGGAAATTGGGTTTCAGAGGAAACAAAGCACGCCAAGTTAGAGCGAGAGACTCTAAACAACATCTAAGCACCTTGATAAAGTCGACAGTTGAAATAGTCTCTGCCCTGCCTCCATTAAAGCTATTAAAACGTGGTCCTTCCCATCTATGCGTGTGGGATAGATAAGTAGGGTTTAGACTTTTGCATGCAGATTTTTGGGCCAAAAATGTTTGTTTCCAAATAAAAAGGCCCCAAATTTAATCTGAAACGAAAGGGCAGAAAATGGACTTTGTTGCCTGAAAACAAATTAGTAAAAACAAAACGAGAAATTTGTCCATGATTTTGGGCCTTGTGAAGAAGTCGAGAGGGGTTTCTTTTAGACAACCACTGAAAAATGGAAAATCTGTATCGTTCTCCACCTCATCTAGAGCTCACGGCGATATCCTATTGTTACATTGACAAGCGCTATCCATTAGGTTACATCTTTTTTTTTTCTGTTGTGTAAAATGCATTATGAACGTCATCTTTATACAGCTTATTATTAAAATATGAACACAGTGCTTCCGTTCAGTCTCAAGGCTATGTGTAGCTACTTGGGCTTATATTTAATTGAACAAACATTATTAAGTACTCTGTTCTTCTCCGAAGGAGTCGCTTCATGATTCAGACCTACTCAAGGATAAATAAATCCCAGCTGACTCTCCTGCATGGCTTCAAGTAATCTTACTGATTCCGTTTGCAAGAAGCAAGTATGTTAGCTTGACATTTAACATTTCTATGTTAACAAACTATGTATTTATATATACTTATATATTGCTTTCTTCTCAATTCATTCTGAAATACAATACATATATATCATTTTTATTATTATTACAATTTATTTATAAAGCTCCAGCTGATTTTGCTGCACTATTAAAGAGAGGGGAAAATAAAAGTTTGACAACAGAATTAATATAAAATTAACAATAACCTATAAATCACAGACGGTTATAATCTATTAAGAGGTTAATTTGATTGTAGTGAAAGTATATTTTAGAGCATGCGAAAAAGAAAACACAAACAAGTAGACCAAGTTTGGGAACTGTCACGCCTGACATACAGTCACTATTAAATCCAGCCTTGAAAACCCTTCTATCTTGTTATTTAGTTATGTATTTATTTTGTATATAATGTTACATTTGAAACTATTTATATTTATGTATTCCAGCTTTGTCATCCAAGGCATAGCCAAGACAATCATATACATTTTCCATTATGATCACTCACTACAGATTGCATTGAATCCTACAAACAGAGGTTATAACACACTCTCAGGATGTTGCTTGCAGGGCTGGACTAGTGATGATGAGGTGGCCCTGGCCAGGTTTTTATGGCCACATAGTGCGCAGCCAGGCACACACAACTGGAGCGGCAGATAGGGTGAGTGTTTGGTACTGTCGGCCAGCAGCCCACTGGGCATTTGCTCAGTGTGCCAGATGGCCATTTCAGGCCTAGCTGCTTGCATTGTTGTAGCAGGCCGTGTGTACACCTCAACTGCTATTAGATTATTGTCAACTGTGCAGATCCTCTGTTAATGCTATTATTATAAAAAACATTGAGGCTGGTGACAACTTCAACCTTGTGATATAGCGACACAATTTGAGCTTTCCCATATAGAGAAAAAAAATTCATACAAAAGGAAAATGAAAACATGTTAATTATGCTAACCGAAATATAGGAAATATTTTGTTTTGAATGCAATAAATCTGACAGAAATGTAAATATATTTTTATTGTTATTGCTTTGTTATTTAAAGGACACTACATATAAAAATATAATATATAAATAATGATATAAGAGAGCCCATATAGCAGTGCTTGGCTATACATAGATAATTTAACTTATATGTTAAACTCAAAAATAAAAAAGTAAAGCTAGGGTCTGACTAGTGATAAAAGGGCAGCCCTGGCACTTTAAAGCCGGTTGCCATCTGATCACTTAAGTGAGCCCAACAGCTGGATATGCCCAGCCACACATTTTGAGACTTGCATAGTGTGTGGCTGGGCATATCCAGCTGGCAGCCGCACACTACTGCACCCAATCTGCAACGTCCTTCCTACCCTTCTGTTGCAAAATGTTTCTAGCTCTACTTGGCTAGAAGACTTGGTTTTCTACAGTCAAAACCCTGAGAACCCTGGGATTTACTGCCCTTCCTCACGAAACAGCTCAGGACCGATAGCGGTTCATTATGCTGAACTGCTAAGTCCCCCTGCCACAGGTCTCTGTCTAGATGGCATGCACATGAATGCAATTCTGACCTCAGCCAGCAGGGGGAAGCGCACATTCCATGTGCATAGCATGTATGTCCTTTATACTCTATTTTTGTTTTGTCTTCTGTTGTGAATGCCTTCTACTTAGGAAATATCATATATGTCACATAGCCTCCTTACCTATTGTATCGGTTTATCTTAGTCTGTCAATTTTAGTTCTGTCCTACACTTTGAATGGACCATAAGACGCACTGCATAAATTATTGTTGCTACATGAATAAAATATAATAATAATAACTGCAATTCCCACTATGCTTTGACAGCATATTTAAAGAAAGTGTGCATGTAGCTAGTGGAGATGCATCTTGAGATGTGTAGTGACATAACAGCTAACGCGCTACCTGTTTGCTGGCCCTGTCTCAGGCTAAATAACTTCCCTACGTTGAAAACAGAAAACAAATATAAACACCAGTAGGGAAATATGATGTAATTTATATCCTTCATTGCTTTAGTCATTAAAGCTGAAAATTATGTCAGCGACACAGTTCAAAATAACCTCCGCTGAAACGGATTTACGTGACTTCTTCCCTGATGCACAATTATTTGCAACCAAGCCTTCCATCATCTGGGCACATACAATGTCATGTACAGCAGCTTATCCAGCTAGGATGAGATTGAAAAATAGATTAATTTTATAGCAACAATATATATCAAGAATTATTTGTATCACATAAGATTTACAATGTATGCAGTGCCTGGCATGATAAATCAAAGACATTTAGAAGCAGGCATAGATTAGAAAAACATTTTGGAGATCATTTAAATATTAATGTGATGTTATAATGGCCGGAACAGGGGGTACCCATATTGTAAAGACTTGTGTGACATAACTGAACCGGTTGGTTTAAGAATATAAATTAAAGCATGGTGTGTGCTGAATTAATACTCATCCCTTTGGCTTTTTATTGCCTACAAAAAAATAATGCAAGCATACTTCCTATCTATCCCACTTTACAAGCTGAGAATGTTGGCTGGTGATGAGTGCATCACAGTGTTACACAATAGTTGATTTAAAATTAACGACGATTGATTTAAAATTAAAATTGAGTAAATTTCATATTTTTATTTGTTTACAACTATTTAGGCCTTTTGGCTAAGACCAAATGTAGCTCATGCAAGAGAGGGAAAGACTTGCCATGAGGATGGGAATGCTCCAGGTCAGAGGTTGTCAGGACTCGGGTGATCAGGTCAGGTAGGAGCCCATGCGCAGGGGATACTTGGGGTTCAGTATGTAACCCACGGTGCATGATTATGCAAACAAAGACACCACAAACAGAAATCCAGGTAATGCAGTGTATTTCATGTATATAACAGGACCAGCAAATAAGGGTAATATAGTCTAAGCAAGTAACCGGACGTATGGCAAAATAAAATACAGGTAATAAGTCTTTTGGCAGGGAGCCCGCTTGGAAGGGCACGACAGACAGAGAGCCCGCTTGGAAGGGCACGACAGACAGAGAGCCCGCTTGGAAGGGCACGACAGACAGGGAGCCCGCTTGGAAGGGCACGACAGACAGGGAGCCCGCTTGGAAGGGCACGACAGACAGGGAGCCCGCTTGGAAGGGCACGACAGACAGGGAGCCCGCTTGGAAGGGCACGACAGACAGGGAGCCCGCTTGGAAGGGTACAAAAGGCACACAGCCCGCTTGGAAGGACACAAAGCAGGGAGTCCACTTGGAAGGACACAAAGCAGGGAGTCCACTTGATCAGGACACAAAGCAGGGAACCAGGAACAGTACAGGTGCAGAGCCACAGCAGGAAGGTCCATAGACTTCAATACAAAGGCCCTGACTGAAGGGCAGGGCAGGTTCATAAAGGAAGGGTAATCCAGGTAACAAGGCCCAGCTGGATGTATGGACTAGGGCTTAACCCAGGTAACAAGGCACACCTGAGTTCTGAGTGCTCCAGAGGGCGGAGGGTGACCACCAGTGGTCGCAGATGTAAACGCCACAGGTATAAAAAAGCCATGGTTCAGGCAGTGAAAAATTGGTTCCTGACAGAGGTGCTATGAACTTCCAAACAAGGGCTGGGATCTGGGCCCATGTCACAAAGAGCGTTTGGGTTTGGGATATGCCTAACACTTTTTTGGCACGCTAGTAAGAGCATCATTTCACTTTCTATCCTTCCTGGCACATTTTTATTTCACTAATCCCAGCCTTGTTGGCTGGTCATTCGTGAAGAAATATTGTATGATGCCAATCTGATGGCTGGGGTCTGAACAGCACTTTTTTGTTTTTGTCCATCACTTTACCCCCACCCTTGTTTTTTTTTGTTTTTCACAGTGAAAATGTCTACAGCGGATCTGGATCCCCAGAAAATTCAGTGTTGGATGAAGGTTGCCCTTGCGAGCTCCTGTCTTCCCTTGAAGATCTTAGTGGTTTGCCTCTTTGGAGGTGGACAAGTAATATTAGGTCCTGACACAGGTCTGGCTGGGGAGGGAAAGAATGGGTCACATGTGTCTTTTAAGACATATCGCAGATTCAGCTACATGCCATGCAGGGTCAGCTCATTGTTTCTTGCAGTTTAATCCCCAATAGTGTTTGCACTATATATGCAAAGACTATATACACTGGGTTCTAACAAACAGTTATTTATAATTGACAGAATGTTTTCTAAATTGAAATTATGCAACTTTTTTTTCCATTGAGTAAAATATGTTATTTTGAATTAATGCTTGCTGTGGGTATCTAAATCTGAGTTCTAAAAAAAATCTAAGACTCTTGTATTTGGTTCTGAATACTTTAATAAAACGGAGACATGTATTTTGTTTGTGTTGCTGGAGGGTCGTACATTCTGTACCTAGTTCTGCTAAGATGGTTATGGTTTATAAACCAATAACATTTCACTTAGACTGGCAGGAGTTGAGGGAAAAATATGAGCTATTGCAATATAGATAGGGATTCTGTAGCAGATAAATTACATTTTTAAAAAAGGAACTTTGGAAAGTCTATGAAGTCTGTTTTGTCAGATTCATGTCAATGTATTGTTTATCAAAATATCATATCGTGAAGTTTGTGCTTGAGGGGGTAAATAGTACGATTAGCAGCAAACTTTCCTCCTGTCCTGATTTCTATTTCCATTGTTTAGATCATCCATACATTAGGAATATGTTCCTGATGTTTTCCAAGACACATTCCCCTTAAAAATGAAATACTAGAGACTACAATTAATGTTTTGTCTAAGTGGGACAGCACCTTTAAATACATTTGACAAGCTGTTTTGTTAAACAATGGAGGTTTATTTACTCTATGGAAAAATGTGCTTAGCAAACACAGTCATCATTGTGCTGTACCTGGTGCTGCGTGTTTACCTTTGGCTCAGGCTGTGATATGACGTCAAAGCTGGCAGAGCCTCCATAGTGTACATCGGCTGGTTGGGGAGATCTCCCCTGTAAACAGCCTGGTGAGGAGCAGCACACTTAGGGCCCTGATCACCCAAGGGGGCGATCAACCCCCCCCCTGGTTTTGGAGCACTATGCGTATCCTGGCAGAAAGCCACAACATGACATCATATGTTGGGACGCAGCAATAAAAACAGGTTGAGCGGTTTCATCTGCTGCCTCACTGTGCCAATCACTCCATTGGCTCCATAGAAACTCGAAAAATAAATTCAAACCCTCAAGAATGCTGAAAATCCCAAACTATCTCTACTCATATGCAAAACTCAACCTATTCCAAGAAGTCTATAACCTTCCCTCCTAATACCGTCAACAAGCATGCCAAAGTAACCTACCCTTCCCCCCAATCACTTAATAGATTACAAGCTGGGGATTCTGTATCAGAATGGTTAATGTCTGAGACCGATAAAATGAAATTGTCTCTTACCCCCACCAAATTCTCAACAACCGGTTTTAGAAATACTGCATCAGAACAATTATTATTATTAAGATTATTACTGTTATATTTTATGAAAGAAAAAATGTATCCCATGAGTGCTTACAATGCTGATCTCCAGATAAACAAAGTTAACTAGAAAAATATGAGACAACCCCTACTTTCTCAATACTACACTACATTAGTGTACACTACAAAAATGTATTGAATTGTTAAAAAATAATGTGCTGGCTTAATTGAAACGTTTCTGTTTTCATCTAACATATTTCTATATGTTCTAATCTTCTGAAATATAATACACAGCCTCCAAGGAAAAGCTAAGAGAAATTGCAGTGTACACCAGTGTTGCTAGGTACAAGGCTATTGAACTGCTTATAGTATTGCAATAGACAATAGTCTCAGCGCGGTCTATGCATTGTTACATGATGCATCAAGTACAAACAATTAGAAGCAAACTATTGTAAATTGCCGGTATATAACCTTTGCGCATGCATTACCACAAACAGAAAAACAAGCTAAAGAAATATTGGAAATCCTGACAGGTTTCAGGTAGTTGGTTAGTAAGATTTATGCTGCAGTACACATAAATGTGAGCATAAATTGATTGCTAAACAGAACAAGAGACCGCTGGGTCCCACAAACTTATGTGACGCTCCACGTTTTTATTAATTATAAAGAAGCAACATATTTTACAGCTCTGTACATTTGAATAGGATGATGGAATGATTTATAGTGAATCATTATGTACGAGAGAGCAGTTTGGAAGCGCTTACTCTCTTACTTGTGTATCGCACACAAAGTGATATATATACATGTATACAAATTCTCCTGGTATTGTATTTCAGTTTCCACCTGGGCTGCCTGACAGCAACTAAAGAGTATACCCTTTCCATAGACCTGCAGTGTGTAAAAGTCAGAGCTCTTTGAACATCAATAAACCATACGGCAGTCCAGAAGGCGTATCCACTGTAATGTCAGGGACGGTCTAGCTGTAGGAGGTCCTGCGTGACCAAAAGTAGAGGTTCTACACAGTGGTAAACATTATCAGGCTGGTACACCAGGTAAAAAGAGTGTATCCGGCAGAGGGAACACACTCATGCCATTCATTGCCTGCTGGCCTTAAAGTGCCAGGGCGGATTTTCATCTCCCTCCATTTGCTGTCATGATCCCACAAGGATTGAAATCACAGCTTAATGGAACCACAGAGATTTGCAATGATGCAGCCAGAAGTACAAAGGATCAATATGGGATACAATCCAATGTCTGACAGACTACGTACTGGGAGGAAGCAAGGATTGTAAACTAGGAAACCACCTGAGACGGGAACTGGTAGTACATGCCAGGGGGTTGTGTGTGAAAAGTGACTCTGGTGTAATGCTTGAAACGTAATCTTATTGCCATAGCGACCAATAAAATGGTCCAATCAGCAGGGGCATTCTAATTGTTGTGGTGAAAAGAAACACATTGCACTTAAATCCCTGTTTATACACAAAGCCCCCACTGTGTATAACACACACACATATAAAAAATTGATAGATATGTTTCATCTGACAATTTTCCATGTCAGAAGCTGCAGGGAAAGGGGGCTTAACACAAGCGATGATCCGCTCTGTGCATATCGTTACCGTTTACGTGACCGCTAATGTCTATTTCACAGCCGACAGCTGATTAGTGTTGACAAGTAATGCTTTCTCATGTACGCTCAATTGAAAGTTACAACACACAATGTATAAAGCACAAATCTGCTTCTGTTGTGTTATTGCAGTGATGTCAACAAAAACAAACATTCCTCTATTCAAGTCATGGCATTGGACGCGGCACAGCTAGAGATTTGGTAAACAAAAGGGAGACTAATTGTTTGTGAGAACTTGAACATGAGATAATAGCTATAGCTTTTTAAATATTAGGTGCAAGAACACAAAGGGAAAGTAAGCGTGTCTAGAAGTTGTAACCTGAGACGCAGAAGCTCTGCAGTCAATTTTAATAAGAGCGAGAGGCTTCAGTGTTGGCTCCTTGGTGATACAATTGCTAACTGTCAGAGCTTGGAAGGAAATTAGCAGAATAATGCTGAGAAAACTGTGTAACAGATGTTATCCCCTGAATATTAATTCAGCTGCGCAAGATATGACCTGGTGATTCACAGGCTAAGTCATACCCTTTGTTTTGCAGAGGGTGAAGGACAAGCCAACTAGCTTTGCCCACCCCAACCAACAATGATGCACTACCTGTTTATTGTTAGCTAAAAACATTTTGTGATATCTATATACCGTAATTACTTAATCAAATAATAAGTTATGCATAGTTTCCTGTATAATATACCTAACCAGATTTAAGGATCATTAAGTGTTATATTAGAACTATCATTTTCTGTTTCAATCATATTTTTAAAGTTATTTAGTGTTAAGTAATGGAGTATTTTTACCAACAGAAGCAATGTCCATATGGAAAACAGCCCAAAACCAAAATAACATAGAAAGTTGGCAGCAGATTAGAACCAGTACTTGCTTTTGTCTAAAGGTACAGAATAGTCATAGTCACATCTCATGCATTTTTAATCTCCCTCACTGTATGAGCCTCTAAAGCTTCTGCTTGGAGACTGTTTCACTTATCTATAACCTCAAGGAAGGCCTCATATATCTCACTATGAAGTCTTCAGTCACAAAATTGCTCTACATAAACAGCAAGACCTCCAGCATTGAATGATGCAGGACATGGAAGATTCTACACCAAATTGCTCCCCAGACAAACTTTGTTTTGATTAATGTAGCCTTAGACCCCTTGTGCCCCTGTGCATTGCAGAAGCTTCTCATGAACCCCTGCCAGGCACCAGATGTACATTACAGGGCCGTCACCGATGTAGGAAATAACACATAAAATGTTGTATCAATGATAGCTACAACTATAAGCTTTTTACTTAAGAGCGAGAAAAAAAAAATAAGCATCACTCCTTTTTTCAATAAACATCTAAAAGCGGATTACAAATGTGTGTCCCTGCTTCTGTGGATAGCATTGGGTGTTCTGTTGGATGGTTTATCAAACCTCAAATACTAGCATGATCTTTGGGTGGCTGTCCCAAGTTTGCAGAGTTCAGTAATAAAGGGCAGAGCAAGGTGCCTAAATTCAATTTAATGCTTAGGGAAATGTATAGCGCAGATCTGGATTAAATTCATGTTTTCTATGATGCATTTATAAAAGCCTTTCTGGTGAAAGCGGACATCTGGTCCACCCAGTTCCTAGGGGTCCACTTGATTCTTAAGAGAGCAATTCATTTTTTTAAATCAAATGTTTTTGCATTAATTGTAAGCACTCCAGGGCAAGTTGTTTGTAGGAATCATCATACAGATCTGATGATGAGAAACAAACTATAAATAATGATTAAAAAAATGTCTCCATGGAGTTAGATTTCCAGAAAGTTTTTGCAGCTTCTCTCAAAACACAATTACAGAACTTCAAACGAAATGTGATCATGCAACCCTGCCAGATAATTCATTTATTATTGATGGCACTTGTTTTCCCGCAGTGTTCATGAAATCTTCCTTAAGCTTATTTGAAGATAGAAGTAAAACCAAATGCTTCTTAAGGACTTCACCAGCTTTTCACATTATCCAAACACAATTTGTGCTGATTATTTTGATAAACCTAATCAGGAACTGTATTACAGAGTTTCTAGTGATCATATCACTAGGAATTAATTTGTTGACTGCTACTACAGATCTTTTTTTCTACACTGCATCAAGGGGTTAAAATTATGAATTTGATATTCTTAATTTATAATTATTTAAGGTCTCTATTATATTCTATATACGAGGTTGAACATAACCACTTGCTAGGAGTGGATGCGATTATGTATTTTGGTGTACCCATTGCCATGGCCTTGTATGAGCAATCCATCTTTCACCCAGATGCCACTTTTGGGCTATCTACTCATGACGAATGTATATTGCACCAGCCTCCATTACTTCCCTATATGCATTGGCGCAAATCCAATTCAGTAGCTTCACGAAAACCAAAATCTGCAAAACTATAATTACAAATAAGTCCATAGCGAGTTGGCACAGCTCCATAGTTCCTTTAAAATGGAGCACAAGGTATGACATCATATCCCAGTGCCCAGAAGTAAGGACAGGGGCAGACATAGCTGCTCAGGGTTAGGACTACACCAAAGGTAAATACATAACTGTCTATAGTCCCATAAAAAGTGTTAATTTTCCACCCTGTATAAACTGCTTATTCTTATTAGCGGTAAATTTTATCATTTATATGGAAGTAGAAAATGGAACTAAATATTATTTGTGTTAATTATCATAAAATAAACCTTTTGTGTGGCACAGTTACAATATCTAGTATAAAATATATTTTAGTTGATTTGTAAAACAGATTTCAGATCTTTTCTTCATCTGGTCGTCACATCAATTTTACAACCCATTCCTCACTCTATGCTACACTCACCGTTTTAACTGTCATCATGTCCTAAAACAACAGGTTTTCCCCAGAGCAAGAGAAAACAAGACTGTAACAGATTTGATCAGCTCTTTAAAAGTGACATTGTCACCTGTGTACTTGTCATTCATGGTCAGGGCAGCCATCCTCTCACCAACATAGAAATACCTAGTGCGAACAAATTATTATGTATGGATATAGTGAATATCTAAGTAATATTTAAGTCATATTTTGATACATAAAATGTAACTTTTAGAAGTTTGTTAGAATTACGTTCTCTGGGTATTAGCAATTGAAACAATGTGCATTTATGGTCTTGTCCTATTAGACAAAACAATCTCTACTATTGCATTATATCCCTATGGTTGAATGTAAATAAAACAAAATTTTATGATTATCTCTTGAAAGATAATAATGTTATATATGTATAACAGTGCATATATATATATATATATATATATATATATATACATACATATATAAATATGTATAACAGTGGATATAATAAATATATATAAATATATATATAAATATGAATAACATTGCATATAATACATATATACAGTATATATATATATATATATATATGCACACACATATACATATATAAAACAGTGCATATATATATATATATATATATGCACATCAGTGCATATAATACATTGTATATAATAGAAAGGTATATGTATTTCACGTACACTGAATAATAAACAAGCAGTAGGTTTCAGAGGGACTTTTCCTCCCGTACACTTGTTCTGATCATTGATCAGCAGGTCGGTTGGTCTCCGTGCAGCTCCGCTCAGTGGGGGTTAAATGCTGCCTCCAGGGTAACAGGGAAGCTGGAGAAGCCCCCGGGCTCGCTGGCTGCCGCTGCCACTGAGCGCCCTTACAAGCCAAGCTGTTGTTTGCAGGGGCAGTTAGGAGAATCCCCTCCCATACAAGCTGCCTAATCACACTCTGCAGCCTGTCTCTGGCTTGCTGATGGGAATAA
Source organism: Sceloporus occidentalis (assembly GCA_023333645.1). Taxonomy (NCBI): domain Eukaryota; kingdom Metazoa; phylum Chordata; class Lepidosauria; order Squamata; family Phrynosomatidae; genus Sceloporus; species Sceloporus occidentalis. The sequence goes on from JALMGF010000068.1 coordinate 346,606, forward strand.
TAACGATTTATTGTGCACAGGGTGTGCAAATTATGATTAATGTATAATATACTTCATAAATTGAAATATACTTCCAACTAACAAGGAATACATTTTAGCAATGTCTGTGTGCAGCCTGGTAAAGGGGGGCTCCTGGGAAATTCATTGATACATTGACAGTTCAGAAGGGTTTATTCTTTAATAGAGGGCTCTATACCTACACAGGGAATACTTTATCATGACCTTCAATCACCTCCAAGAAGGTTCAAGAATCCATACCAAATCACATCAGTTATTGTAATAAATAAATGTACCTGTTCTCACATGGGATGTATGGTGCACATTAAATGGGGCTGCATTTAATCCAATGTTGCCCTGAATAGAACATTTTATTCCAGCATGAGAAAAAAAGAGTTAATAACAGCTCTACTTCACCTGAGGAGTGGGAACTGTCTTCTTAATATAATATTATTTATTGCTTTATATAAATGTTTTCTTTCTTTCGTTCTTTCTTTTTCTTTATTTCTTTCTGTTCCCCACTATATATTGAATATTGTGTAATAGGAAAAACAAGATGCAAACATTATTGACAAAGAGCTATATGCAATCAGGATGCTTTCTTCAAATTTGTGAAAATGACATCACAGGAGTGATGATGGTGAGGTGTGCCTCAGGGAACCGAAAGGCAGGCAATATTTGGATGGAACCCAAAGCTAAGGTATACAGGAAAATATGAAATGAAATGTATGAAGATGTTAGCAGAGTAAAGCTAGAGCCTGTAGCAAGGGGTTGTTTTAGGAAAATGGATGAACTTTGTGTCCCTTTTGTGGCTTTTGTCTTAAGGAGGCTTATTATTATTGTTTGATATAGCGCCATCATATTCCACAGAGCTGCACAACGTGTAAACAGGACCTAACAAGTAGAGCATCACACAAGAAGTTAGACTTAAGGCTGGATTGGCCATATGCTAAATTAAGCAAATGCTTGGATACAAACGACAACACGTACATCATTTAGTGAGTAATGGCCATAAAGTGTCAGCTCTTCTATCTTGCCCAGTCGTGGGGCGGGGTAACTTGTACATATGGAACTGCAGCCTTGACATGGATGTGCAAGTAGCCTGAACTAATCTATGTACACATTGTTCATGTGCATTTAAAGGTAGTGAAATAATGAACCCATATCTGTGCTGACATCCACAAGCTTGTCCATATTTGTGAAGCTTTGTTTGCCTTTTAATGGAAACCATTATCTCCTATTACCCCAGCATTCTACTGATGTTATACTCTGAGTAACCTGCATTACCTAGCCATGCAACAGGGATATGCATGACAGCATATATAGTATACATTTAAAGGAGTGGTAGGTTTATCCCTGGCATCAAGGTTCCTGAACTAAATAACTTGTTTTTAAAACCAATAGTACAGAATATGAACTTCTTTGGAGTCATAACCAGTAGATGGATTGCTGTACTGGGAGAGGGTTAAGGGAGCTTAACACTTAAATTTAATAGCTTAGAATTGTACTATGCATTTTTGCCAGATAACTCCTTTTGACATTATGACAACCCTCAACTACTAACTAGAAGCATCCCCGGTTAAATGAGCCATTATATTCACCCTATAGAAGTATGCATTTTAATATGTTCTACATATAGCCTTGAAGAGTGTGCTACATACCAAGTAGAAAGCGAAAGACACTGAGAAGCCTCGTTCATATTTTTTGCCAGGAACACTTTATTGTCAAGCGACACAAAAGCAAGCAGTGATCATTGCCATAGAAACTAAACCATATTCTTAAAGGTTGCTGTAGCGTTTTTAAAGGAGAGAAACCCCCTAATTTGCTAAGTGAAACAGCCGCTTTATAAGGGGAAAAAGGTTTATTTTGCAATAAGTAGGGGGTACCTATGCACATAACCAGGAGTCAATCATGGTTTTGGGTGATCAGGCTCTCTGTAGTGACATTGATCAATGGGTTGGTTAAAAGATATGGAAGACCATGCAGAATATAGATACTTCCGTCCATTGCTATCTTTAAAAGGCAGAGAGCCGGAATATGATGTCATATTCTAGCACTCAGCATTGAGGACTGTGGTGTGGAAGGGCGGTCATGGCGCTGTCCTGTATAAGACCCATGGCAGCAACAAAGATAAATGTGGCACTGATTTAAACATCTTAGGTGAATGAAAAATCCACGATGTAAAGAAAGTTTCGGTTGCAGGGATATCTGAGCAGTTGAAGGACATCATAACACTACATTTCTATACGCTGAGCTCAGGTATATCAGATGTTCCTTAATGAACTCATCAAAGGATGATTACTGTGCACTGTTACTGAGCCTTGTGCATTAAAATTGAGTAGCCCTTCATTATACATCAGTGAAAGTTACTTAATATTCTCTTAAAGGACGCTTCTTTGTTTCAAAGGCAACAGTTTACACCAAATACTGAAAGCACCTTCTTCTCAGATATTATCTATGATTTTGTTTAACATACTTGGAGATAGGAGATGAAATGCTTCCTTTGTTCTGACCTATACAGGTTCACATAAAAGCAAGGGTCATCACCTTCACACAGAGACATTAAAAGTAAAGGTTGAAAGACTGGAAGGATTAGTGGGTCTTTAAAAAGGACACACAAAAGATAAATAAAATAAACAAGCACACAAGCACTTGCTATATCTACAACTCAACACAGCAATATAAAGTCAATGATTGGTGCTTAGCATTCACTTATTGTTCCAATTACTAATGGTACTCATGCAATTAGTTTAGAATTTTTAAATATTAATGTAACTGTTATGCATTTACTCTAAAATAAGTTATGTGTTGCTGAATGAAGTAGTTTAATGACATTTTAATTTTCTGTGTTGTTAAGGGTTGTATGATGCTTCTCAGACAAATCACCTCTCAAATGCCTCTTTGATTATGAAATAACATATTTTCATAGATATTCAGTTTTACAATTTACAATGAATTATGAGACATCTCTTCTCACTCTGCTGTCTTTGCATTTTGAAGCATTGGGTTTCTTTGCAGCCTTATACTTACCCCATGTTTAAATTCCCTTACTGTATTGACATCTACCACTTCTGCTGGGCGGCTGTTTAATTTATCTACCACCCTCTTCTTGAAGAATCATGGCACTCCAAACAGACCCTCCACCTCCAAGGGTATTCTCATATTGCTGAGCATTTGTTGAGTAAATCCTTTAAGTGGAACTTTGTAAACTACAAATTCATGAACAAGTTTCCAAAAAATTCCCCAATTCCCAGATTCCTACAACAAAGGGAGTGATATTGTTTTATCTGAACCTATTGTCACAACAACCCAGATAATTAAGATATTTTACATAAATCGCTTACATTTTCTTCCCTTAGATTGCATGTTCTAGCAAGCATGAAGCCCACCATGTCTCTATTTAAATAATATTATGTATAATTACCACTGTAATCTGTTGGCACAATATACATACAAAACAACAATAATAGATTTCTTCCCTCTTCAGTTTCCAGTTTTGCCTCCTTAGCCAATACTTTCAAATGGGAATGTGTTAGGGTGGTAATTATAAACTACAAGCCTTGGGATTAGCATTTACAAACAAAGCCTAGCTTCTGTCACTGAGATACATTCGCTTTCATCCAGTGTTCCCATACACACGTATACTGATTAAACCACTCTGCAGCGCATCTGTGCGACAAACCGTAAAGGTTAATAATTGGCCATACATTCAATAGCTAGTATCATTTATTTCTTATGTTTTTATCAGAGATTTGTATTTATCTATTGCGATGCAAGCATTTCATATAATAAATAAGAAAATATTCTTAAAACATTATTGGCGACTAATGATCCATTGAAATAGTAATGCTCAAAGACAGGTGAATGGTATCATGGGATAAAAAATTGGGGAAAAAAGTAAATTGAGCGCAGTGAATGAAATGTATTTATTATAAGGGGCTAGGGCAGAAACTCAATTTGATGCCCATTGCCCATCGCTGGCATCCATCATTCTAGTATTATTTATTTACCAACTTCTCAAATAAAAGGTTTTCAATATGTATGCCGATCCTCGGTCCATGGAGTAGTAAAAGAATCATTGGAAATCCTTATAGGATGCACGCTGCAGGGTCTCTTTAAGTTAGGAAGTTGGAGAATATTTATATTGAAGGGTTGCTTTAAACTTATTGTTGGTTTAAAAAACTGTATAGGGCTCATTTTGTCACTGGACTTTAGGGTTACTATATGAGAAATGCATGCTGCAGGGTTTCATTAAAGAAATATCTAGTGGCCCTACTCTTATAATCAAACAATCAGTCCTCTCTGAAATGAAAATGTGATGCTCTTCGGGGCCAAAGACTCAATGACTGATGTCACAGGGATCTAAATATTTAGGTATAAAATGGTACCATGTTAGCCATAGAAAGAAAAAGCTAATTTGTTGAAGATGATACCTTTGTTGGATAACTGAAGTATAAAATAGGTTGCAAGCTTTTAGGAGTTTCAAGGCTTTTTCTGGTATAATATGTCTCAAAAGCTTGCAATCTGTAATCAATAAAGGCCATCTTTACCAAACGTGCACTTTAAACATGTTAAAACAGGGCTAGAAAACAACTCACTTCCTATAACTTAATAACTTACTATAATATAATATATATTGTATATAAATATTACATATATAATATTATCATTGTAGGTTCCTAATAGATATTGGTTAAATTCCATGTGTGTTGCATAGGCTTTGGACTACCACTCCTGGATTTTGGGTTTGCCATGGCAGCCCTAATCTCACCCGTGTGTTTGTCACAGCCACTGTATTAATCTTGTTTCCCCCCCCCCCCTAATAAGTAGTGTACCCTCCCAGAAGTTAATTAAATGCGCAGCATTATTTGGGAATATTGCTTATCCCCAGCTATTCCACTTATGCCCATTACACTGTCTCAGCTGCCTGCGCTACGGGAGCTGTCATCGGTTACCATGGAGACATGATGCCTCCTGCTCTGAGCACGCCGTCTTGGGTTGCTGCGGCGACGCCTCCACGTGACATGCTCCCGGGTGCATTCTGATTGGCTCGATTGAGCAGGAGCGGGCTGATTGAAAACACAGGAGTAATTCATCAGTCGTGATCAGAGTCAGATGGACGTCCCGGCTCATCATAGCCTAATACTGTTCTGACACCTGGACCTCATTACTACCCCCCCCCCCCCGCCTTCCCAATCAGCTCCATTACGGGCAACAACGCTCTACACAGCTGATCGCAATCACCCAGCACTCCCTTCCCACCCATAAATACCCCTGCAGGGCCACAGAGAGGCAGAGCAGTGTGGGTGGCAGTGGTATTCCTGTGATCAGCGGCTTCTGGTAAGGCTTCGCCTGCTCCGTGGACCTTGGTTATATTTTTATGGGACTGTTGTCTGGCGCAAGGGTTGTCACTGTCGGTAGGTGGGAAGGGTATCTACAAATGTCTTTCTCATAGTCTTTTATGGGTAGTAGGGGTCTTCCATGGCCGGTAATTTTGGCTTGGTATATGACACATACGTTACTCCATAATTGGAGGGTTAAATGGTGTTACTGCATTACGGTTTCCGTTAATTAGATGGGAGCGGGTTAGTGTGTTGGAGACAGTTTAACCTGGCCTGACACCGCTGATGAGGAGACTCTTGCGCCACTAGCCTTACTAGTGTAAGGCTTATCGCTGGTATCCAGGCTTTGCCAATCCGTAGTATCGCTTTCTGTATTGATCGGTTCGGCCGTGTATCCCAAGCGGCACCGGATGGGGTGAGAAGTTCACATATCTCACTTATGTGTTATGGGTATGCGTGGCTTACTGGCTGTAGTGAGAATAGAGACTGATTAGTGTCGGTCTTTGGAGTCTGATCAGTAACTTCTGTTGGTCTGGGGTCGCTGGCACTCATACATGGCGATCAGTTATATCTTTGGGCTTCTATACTCCCTGATCATCCAGCTAGACCACATGTGCTTAGGCTGCCTGTTTCTCACCCTGGCTTTTGGGGGGGGGGGGGGGGGTGTTCCATGGAATGTTGGCACTGTGGGCTTCCTTATGGGATATAAATAATTTGGGCACCATCTACTAGCTGCAGAAAAACCTGATGTATATTGCATGTTAAAGCAGCTTGTCTCTAACTGATATGTCTTCTTAAACACTCTAGCTTGTCTGCTATATTCACTAAATTGGTCTGTCTATTGTACTGCTCAGTGTTGAGGGTCCAATGTTATGACAAGGAGTCCACCTTTTGCCGACATGGCTTTGTGTGGTCAGACTGGCACATTCTCAGTCTAAATAGTAAATGTACAAGGTTCTTATTTATGCTGTTCCAGTCTAAATGGCAGTCATGGTTTACTCCACCCCAGCATGATTGGCCTTTGAAGCTTGGGGTTTGCTTTTGAGAATTGGATTATGGACCTTTAAAGAAGTGAATATAACTCCTAACTATACTTTATTTTAACTCTAGCTACATAATCTCTAGGTATTGAGAATGCATCACAGTACTGGATCCAGTGGACTTTATATTGTGAATAACATCATGGGACCTTACAATAGCTTCCAGGATTTTTCTCTACCCAAGGCAGGAACCATGATCCAGTCTAATGTGGTGCAACACAGACTCCCACAAAGAACAGTGCTGGGTGTGATCAGTGACAATGAACAGCACAGAAGGTCTCTTGGCCAGGCAAGTATATTTAGCCTCTAATATTGTATTTACCTTGCCACTACCTTAAATCTGGCCTCTTGCCAGAGCTGGGTGGCTTTTAGCATTTTGTTGGTACAACACACCTTCTAATGAAGAAAATTGTGCTAATTTTAATTCTACACATGTTAAATGGTAGCTCAATGAAGTCTGGTACCTCCATTACCTGCTTTTAATCAAAAGAAACAATCTTGTGATGGGAAACATAGAATGTTTGGGCACTGTATAAAGCTATCTGTTCCTAACACAACTCTATTCTACAATAATTACCCATGATTTTATTTTGTTAGGGTGCAGCCAATGCAAAATATGCTCCTGGTGTTGAAAATGAATTTCCAGGCAAGATGTCTTCTGCACTTGTACCTCCCAAGCCATGCTTTGCAATATACGTTGATGAGCCAGAAGCTAAAGCGACTCCTTCATTTGATGTGGAGTTTCCAAGCTTAGATGAATCGGAAGCAAATTTGGTGAAACAGAAGTTCCACCTATTGCTTGACATCAGTGCTGGTGTGTAAAATGCTATAAAATATTCAATCTCTTGCCAAAACACTTACTGTTAGTAATTTTTTATTTTTTTGTGCCACAGCCTCGCCAATGATGGTGGACACCTCCTTCAATGTTCACCCTGATGAGTGTTCTGAAAAAGATCCTGATGCTATAGCGGTTTCAGAATACATTGATGAGATACACCAGTATCTACGTGAGGCTGAGGTAAAGACCATACCTAGATGGGCTTCTGGCTGCAGGGTTCCCCCCCCTTTCTCTTCAGACTTCTTGGTTACAACTGCAGGTGCACTCCAGTCATCAAACTCCCCTTGTCATTACACATTAGGGATCATGCATTTTGAGCCCGTATGTATTATAGGACATGATCCACAGCTAGAAATGAATACTGCCCAAAACTACTAATGGGGGTGTAATGTCTGTAATACCTTCTCCATAGGTTAAGCACAGGCCAAAGGCTCTCTACATGAGAAAGCAACCAGACATAACTCCAGCTATGCGCACAATTTTGGTGGACTGGCTTGTAGAAGTTGCAGAAGAATACAAGCTACGTAATGAAACGCTCTACCTTGCCATAAATTACCTGGACAGGTTCCTGTCCTGCATGTCTGTACTCCGTGGAAAGCTACAGCTTGTAGGGACAGCAGCTATTCTCCTGGCATCGTGAGTATTTGTAGGTGTTAGGGTTCCCTGTTGACTTGCAAACATGTCAAAGTTCAAGGGGTATTTTGTCAGCGTTCTAACTCCCTCATAGTTACTTGGGTTGGTACAGAGTTGGTGCTTTCCAACTTTTTTTTTTTTTTTTTTTTTATTTTTTTTTTCTGGGGTCCTGTCTTGCAATATGGCATGTTTTCTCATCCACATTAATCCAGAAAGCGGCTGGGCTCTGTCGGGTGTATATTGTAAAATCTTGATGCATGCTTAATGGGGCATCTGTTAATGTCAACTGAGCTATTGCCTTCAGATATCCTGACTTGCACAATGTGTTCACATTTCAGCAAATATGAAGAGATCTACCCACCTGATGTTGATGAGTTTGTGTACATCACAGATGACACATACACAAAAAAGCAGCTGCTACGTATGGAACACCTGTTGCTGAAAGTGCTGGCATTTGATCTGACTGTCGCAACAACCAACCAGTTCCTTCTACAGTATCAGCACAGGCATTTCGTTTGTACAAAGACTGAGCATCTGGCAATGGTAAAGAAAAGGCCTCAACCACAATAAATTAAGTCTTGCTGAATATTCAAACATTAACTTTTTTTTTTTAATAGTACTTTGCAGAGCTCAGCCTCCTTGAGGTGGAACCATTCCTGAGATATGCCCCTTCACTGACTGCAGCGGCAGCTTACTGCCTTGCCAACTACACTGTTAACAAGACTTTCTGGGTAAGCACTGCAGTACTGTGGCTTTGACGTGCTGTCAAGAGCAAGCAGTCTACTGTGTATTGATGTAGCTCTGGGTCCATACTGCCCCAAGCTGTAAAAGAGGGAGGTGGTTTAATTTGGACAGGTCTGTCATTATGTATTGATCTCTTCAACAGCCTGATACACTTTCAGCCTTCACTGGCTACACACTAAGTGACATAGTACCATGCCTTGGAGACTTGCACCGAGCATGTCTTAATGCTTCCCATCAAGCACAGCAAGCAATAAGGGAGAAGTACAGGTCACCCAAGTAAGTATCTTCAAGATGGTATTCTGAAATGTTACCATTTGCCTATACAGTGATCTCACTCTGCTTTTCTGTTGCAGGTACATGCAAGTATCCCTCATTGAACCTCCAGTACACCTTCCTCTGAAATGAATACCTTGCCAAAAAATAATGGCGCTGTGTAGCACTTACCTCAAGATCAACAGTGTTGGTCTGAAATCATGACACTGCAGGCCAAGTGTCTTAAGACTTTTTTAAATTTTAGACTAATTTTATCCATGAATTTATTTTATACTAATACACTAACCTAGCATCTCAATTATTTTACTACATACAATTTAATCCCTGGGTCACTAAGATTGCCTATGCAGGAAACCCATTTGGTCTTGGAGCACTAAACTCCTGACCTTAAACCACTCCAACTTTCCAATATACCTTAGTAGGCACTGCCTCAACATACATGGAGCAGCTTGCTGTATATGATTTGATGAACAAGGCAAGTGCCTCGCTTAACAATGGGTACTCTTAAGGGTTAGCTTAGTTTCTTTGTGGTTCATGCTTGCTGTAGCCATAGTCCCTGGGTTGGCAGTCAAAGATCCATCTGTACAGGGAATGCTGAACACTGACCCTAAAGACTTCCTGCTATAAAATGGCCCAAGGCCAGTCTAATTTTAAACTGAACTAGGTAAAACAAGGGTATTGTGAAGAAGCTTAACCTTTTTAACTGCACAAACTAATGTAGCTGCTCGCAGCCTACACTAAAAAGGCTAAGGCAAAGTGGTGCACTAACGAAGCTGTGAAGTCATTGCAATGCGGGGTACGCTAACCCTGTCAAAAGTATTAAATGTTTTATATGTAGCTTCACTGTGTAATGAAACAATTCCTTGTCATGCTTTTAATAAAACTATGAATTTGTAAGTTCTTGGCAGTATCACTGACTCAAACATCTTCTGTAAGGCAGGAATGCAAGTGTTTGCTACAGTGGCTTCTCAGCCCTGCTTTAGATCTAACCAACTTGGTCTAATGTTCTGAAGGCACTCATTAAAGCTAGGCTAAGTGCTAGATTTGGCTAAAAAGTTTAATCCTTTTGCCGAAGACTTATTTTGTGCCAGCGCAGAATGAGTGACTAATGTTTTATTTATTTTTTATGCCTTTACACCTATCTGCTGTGTATTTTTCACAATGTGCAGGGCTCGGCACAATTGTATTCTCAATTGGCGGCATTTGCCGATGTTTGCAACAATGGGTTCACCTGCAAGGTTTTTGTCTGACATGCTATATACAAATGATTGGATATATGTATTAAGATGTTCAGGGGCAGGTTGTTTAAGGATTTTTATTTTCCCCAAACCTCATTGCTTTCCCTTTATTGAGGTATATTTGTTGCTGGAAGTTGACAGCCACATAAAAAAAAGTGTATAGAGGATGTTTAGTAGCCCCCCCCCCCCCCCCCCCTTTTTTTTTTTTTTTTTTTTTTTTGTTGTCTTAAATGGCTGAATCACCTTGGTCCCTGTAGCAAAAAATGCATATGGCTCCCAAGAAAACGCTTGAATGTAATTTTACTTTTCTTTATGTTAATGTTTAGGGCGATCGCTAAGTAATATTGCACGCAACAGCTTGTAATGTTTATCTAGATACTATGAATAATAGCTATTACATTCTAGTAGCAGTCTTTTTTGTGAGCAGTAAACTTACGATCTGTTCTCCATCTCTTTAGCAGTCCTGCCTTTTCATGCAAACTAATATGAATGGCGATTTACCCTTTGCATAGCAGGAGCTGATATTTTCTTAGTTTTGCTATATTTTGGTGACAATCGTATACACGGCTTACATAAGGGAAACCTATATATTTTTCTCGGGTTAAACACTATGTTCTAGTTTAGGGTAAATCGTTCCTCCATCTGACTAAACGTATCCAGTAGGTGTCGAAGTACACAGCGTGCGCATGCAGTGCATGCAAGTCAAAATACCAAGAGACTAGGTGCATATAAGGGGTTAAACACCTTAATTGTGGTTTAAGACACAAACTGTAGGTAGAAAATACATATGCCTATGGGAGTAACTAGAAACCAGGGCCCTGGTGTAAAAATCGCCCTGGGACTCCCAACCTCAACAGCTGGTCATTGCCATCATTGTTCCCAAAGATGTCTGTGCCTACTTTGCCCCTTGACCCCCCCCCCCCCCCCCCTTTCCGCCATACACACTTACACAAGTTGCATACAATCATTCTCACACTTCATTTCACCCCACTCACACATACACAATCACACACCCATGCTCATATATATATATATATATATATATATGTGCAAACACATATACATACCACCGCCCGTCCCAGCTTACCTCTTACCCCTTCTGCAGTTTTCTGCCCGGCTTCTTGCACAGTGTGACCTGGTTTTCCAGCAGGTTCACGTGACGTATAGTGACCCTGATACCTTGCTGTTTCCCCGTGTTTGTCCAAATTTGTCTAGGAAGGCCCCTTCCGACCTGGATCGCACCAGGGCCCTTTCTAAACAATTGTGAACCAGTACCAGGCTACAGGAACAAGGAGCTGCAGGGGTCGCATCCGACCCCCTATGGCATGGGTTATGCCGCTGCATTTGCCAGGCAACCTTTTCCACCTCTAATGCACTGCCTTTTGAGGGCTACTTAGTTCCCATTACTTTTCAGTATGCTGTGATGAGTTCAATTCATGTTAACATGTTTATTTACCTGCATGCCAAGCCAGCTGATATCACAATAGATCTGACAGGTCTATTTGTTTCGCTTAGAGTAAGGTGAGGTGTTTATTAGACCCTTCCTTCTTAAACCTCTTATGAAATTATAATTTACTTTATAAAGCGCCAACAGATTCTGCAGCGCTGTACAAGGTAAAAATGACAAGCAACTGACATACAGATACAAGAGTAATGAAGGGCCCTGTTCCCGCAGGAACTTACATTCTAGGTGGATAAGGGGTGAGAAACAGGAGGTGAGGACTGCGTGGTAGTGAATGATAATGTAGGGGGAGATAAGGGTTGTAAGTGGGTGAGAGAGAAGTTTTGATGTTTGTCAGTGGTAGGCTTCCCTGAAGAGAAGTTTTTAGGGAGCGTTTGAAGGAGGGGTAGAGTTGGTGAGAGTCGGGCTGCGCTGTGGTGACATAAGTATTGTTAATGGTTTAGCCAGTTGAACTCTTCCTGTATTACATGTCTTTTGATATGTTAACGAGGGCACACCTACAGTGATTCAATATGCCTGTGGAATGAAAAAATCTTAGTTCAGTTTCTCTCTGCCCACCATCCTGCATGGATGGGGTATAATCGGTGGTGTGCTGGGTTATGTTGGACCTTTAGGTTGCAGGTTAGTCTTGGAAAGTGTTGCATTGTATGTTGGGCTGTCACTCACTTATTGTAGGTTACTGTGTTTTTGTCTCTTATTAAATATCTGTTAAAGTAGATGAACCTTTGTGTTATATTTTTATATTTGGTATAAACACCACATGCGCGAGAAGTCCTGTAGGCAGGTATGGGAGGAGTTGATAAGTGAGGATGCAAGGAGCCGGTCATTGTTGGATCTTAGAGGGCTGGCTGAAGTATATTTGCTGATGAGGAAGGATAGGTAGAGGGGAGCGGTGTTAGTGAGCTTTGTAGGCATGGGCTTAGGAGACGGGGGGGACAGATCCCCCCCCCCCAGTAACTCATGCGGGGGGGGGACCGATAATAAAGAACCCCCCCCCGGGCCGTAGGAACCCCCCTGCTGAAGGCTGTGAGCGGCATTGAGGAGCTGCAATGCAGGTAAGGGGGTGGGGTGGGTGTTTGAATCAGTATGCGTGATTGAGGGAATGAATGTGTGAATGAATGAATGAGTATATGAATGAATAAGTGTGTGTGATAGCATGGATGTGTAAGTGCTGTTGGCAATCACACTCCTATCATGCCAAGTCAGCCAGTACATGCTGAAACCTAGCTAGCTGCCCCCCTTGTGTATTGATGCTGCCAGCAGTATGGGGTCTGCACATCACTTACAGCCTCCCTGTACCAGCATGTACTGGCTGCCTGGGTATGATAGGAGTGTGATTGCTGTTAGCAATCACACTCCTATCATGCCAAGCCATATTGCTAATTTTTTTTGTCCAGTTGTGGTGTGTTACCTACTTTTATTAAAAATGTTTTTATTATTTTTAAAGGTGGGGGGTCATTTTCAGTTTTGGCTAAGTGAACTGTGAATGTTTTGGTCCAGAATTTTCATTTTGGTGCATCCCTAGAATAAATAGAACTATTTCATTTTTAATTATCCTGAGTCCTGAATTTGTAGTCAACACTTTGTAGGCCCAAAAATCAGTGAGAGGAAAAGTAAAGGTTTTGTGTCATTTACTTTATTTTAATCTGCATATTTTATTAAAGGCCATATTTTCTCACAGTGAAAAATTAGTGCGGCCCGCGCATGTATACAATTCCGATGAAGTGGCCCACTGCAGAAAAAACTTGGACACCCCTGGGGTAGACAGTGAGAAGGGGGGGGAGGGAGAGGGTAGCTGGTGAGAAGGGGGGTAGGGAGAGGGAGAGTGTAGCTAGTGTGAAGGGGACAGTAGAGAGAGGGTAGCTAGTGAGAAGGGAGGGTAGCTAGTGAGGAGGGGGGTAAGGAGAGGGTAGATAGTGTAAGAAGGGAGGATAGGGAGGGGGTAGATAGTGTGAGAAGGGGGAGAAAGTGGGCATCTGATGGGGGAAAATGCTGTCCCCCCCCAGATTTTTAGGGGTTCCTACGCCCATGTTTGTAGGATAGAGTTAGTATTTTGAATTTAATTCTGATATGGATGGGGAGCCAGTGGAGGGACTCGCAGAGAGGTTAGGCAGATGCAGAGCGTCGGGTGAGATAGATTAGTCTGGCAGAGGCATTGAGGACAGACTGAAGAGGGGATACTCGGGAGAGAGGAAGGCCGGTAAGTAGGTTGTTGCAGTAGTCTAGACGGGAGATTATGAGGGAGTGGATTAGTTGTTTTGCGGTGCTGGCAGTCAGGAATGGACAAATCTTGGAAATGTTACGCAGTTGGAAGTGGCAAGATTTAGAGTGATTTGATGTGAGGGATGAAAGATAGGTTAGAGACAAGGGTCACTCCGAGGCAGCGGACATGTGGTGATGGAGGGATAGTGGTACCGTCGACAGTGATGGAAAGGTCAGAAAGAGGAATAGAGTTAGAGGAAGGCATTAGAAGGAGCTCAGTCTTAGACATATTTATCTTGAGGTGGTGAGAGGCCATCCAGGAAGAGATGCCAGATAGGCAGCTGCTGATCTGAGAGAGGTCAGATGCAGAGAGATTGGGGGGGGGATAGATTTGTGTGTCGTCTGCATAGAGGTGGTATTTGAAGCCAAAGCTGTCGATGAGTTTTCCAAGTAAGAAAGTATAGATGGAGAATAGTAGAGGACCCAGGACAGAGCCCTGAGGTACTCCAACAGACAGAGGCATTGAGGAGGAGGAGGAGTCGCCAATGTCAATGAACAAAACAGGATAACTGTTTACTGCGTACATATTTATGCAAATATAGAGATTGCTACATTTAGTGCCAGGTGTTCTGCTATAGGACCTTGTCATCAGTCATTGCCTTGTGGGTCACATTTCACTTCTTACTACAGCTACAAGACAACTAAGTGGGCAAGTCCCAGAGTTTCAATACAAAATCACAAAAAGTGTTAATTTGGTGGCAGAGTGTATAGCATGGACATCAAACACCAATGATTCCATACATGCAAATCAGCACTTGGTGCACTGTGGACTAATACTCTGTATTGGTATTGTATCTGTATGCCACAAAAGGGTGGTCAATGTTTTAGGCAAGGCTTTATCAAACTTGGGGTCAGGACCCAGTATAAATATCATATTCCCCTGATGTGTTGTAAGCACAACTCTATCACTGGGAAGCCTGGGTGGGTTTGCTCTTTATTGTATATTCAGTTAGGGTCAGCTGTTACAGAACATTGTTTTAGGAATCAACCCCATCGACGCAACATATGGGTTGATAAATGGGCCAAAAAACTGGCCGTATTGAAACAACGTATTTGATTTTTATGTCAGCTTGTTCTAGAAGTCATAGGTTAAGTAATATTGTGATAACACAGTAATTGTCATTGTAAATTTTGGTGGGAATATAGCTTTTTAATACCAACAGCCATAATTTCGAGTAATCCGGCAAAAAAAAATAAAAATAAATGAAACCAAGAGACTCGGTAACGCTCATGGAATTTGCAACTAGCTGATTTCACCTCAGGGCAGATAATGGAGAGTAGTATGTATTACATCTAGATGGATATTCACACATCTGGAACTTTAGGAGCACTTAGTGTCAGCTGGATCCATCCCAGACTAATGGGAATATAATAACTACGCAGTGCTCCCCAGAACCTGCAGTGTACGAGTCTATGGATTATTAATCTCTCAGCCTAGTGTTTGGCAGATGTTAAAGTCATCAGAGTCACACAAACTAAAAGAGGTGATGAAGCTGCTCTATATTTATACTTAGAACACATTTTAAATATACTCTTCATTACCTGTTATTTGCAGTTTGTACATGTTGGATCACTTAACAGATTGGTTATGCTGTAGGTTTAATTTATGTATTTATGGTTTGTTTTAAATATCCCAGGATACTATGTATTAGTTTGCCCGTTAAAAGGTGAAGTTAATATGGTCTAGCTAGGGAGATTATCTTTGCCACGTTCAGCTGTCTGTGGGAAAAGAGCCACAATCTCAAGACTGGTATGATGGACACTTCAGAATTAAAGACACCCAAACAACCAGATTGCACACAAAACATGTATTTGTGCAACCGCCATTAGAACAATTTCACTAAGACATACATTATTTGGGTTTCAAGACTTTTTAACAAATTATAGTGAACAAAGTGACATGACACACACCATATACCTATACTTTTACCTTGTCCCGTGTGCAGTAATGCAGGGGGTTAATTAATTAACCTTCAGGGACACAGAGCCCAACTACACACCCCCTTGCCCCCCACCTTGTTCCAAATGGGATGATGGATTAAAAAACAAAAAACAAATCTATGGGAGTTGTGGGGCATATCCTAAACCCGTTGAAATGGTGAGCTTTAAAATTATGAAAATACTCTTGGGAGAAGATACTCCATCTTTATCCTCCGGTCCGTTCCTATTGGGATGGGTGTTGACCCCTTGTACAGGCAAAGAGCCCATCCCAAGCCTCTTACCCTTTCTCTATCCCAGGTCCTATGGGATGGAGGGAGTAAAGAGAATTTAAGAATAAAGAAAAAAAATAAACATAAAGAAACAAAGTGCTTTATCTACCTCCCCTAACTCCCACAGGTATAAAATTGTGCAAGTTTCCGACGTGGAGACGTAGATCCTTTCAATAACAGGTTAAGATTGATTAATAACCCTGGACACACTTTTCTTTGAATATGAACCTTTCACAAAACAAATTAGATTGTTGAAAAATGCCAAAAACAATGGTGAAAACATCTGATGTGCTGCTGTTTCATGCCAGCCCCAAAGTGTTAAAATAAATACAAAGTCTATTCTCGCTGACTTCGAGAATAGTCTCCAGGGTAAGTTGACATCAGAGCCCTGGCGTGATTGATTGAAGCTGCAGATGTGCAGGATAAATGAGAAATTACAGAAATGGGTAGAAAAGCACCTAGTTGTGTAGTAGCTGAGTCTGCATTAGTAGGCATCACCTTTAATCCATGTTATGTGTCATTTGAGTTATGCAAGATGCATGGATATTGACTGCATCTGAAGTTGTACTGGATGTGGATCAAATATTTGCTTCCAGATAAAATGTTGTTCTGCGTTCCTCTCTCAAGATCATACACAATGTATTAAATTGACCAATGTTTCTAACGTTTGACAGATTACCTAATGGTAATGACATAATAGGAACAAATTGCATTGGCTCATTGTTCTAATAATCCTGGGGGAACCCTCACAAGCCTGATTTCTTCAAAATCCAATACAAATATATTAAAAGGCACCTGCAGTGATGGAAAAGAAGCCATTGGCCAAGCACTAGAAGAACTAAAGTGAGAGGATAGAATGAAAATCAAAGGAAAGAAATCTCAACTGAGAAAAGGAAGAGGATAGCATAGGATATTCAACAATGTAATGGGACCTTAAGAAGTGACAGAACATCTCCATCGGCTTTCTTAATTGTTGTGTGTACCATTAACCTGTTAAAATAACAGAGAATATGTTAACAGCAATCAGGATGTGTTGTCTTGTACTCACACGTATATAATTATCTAAACACGAAGTCTCTACCATCTTAGACATGTCAATTACTTAGGCTAAGTAATATATGGCCATATAGTGTGACTGAATCCCCAATATTTATGCCCTAGATAGGTGCTTTTTTTTTACTGTGGATTCACCAAATTCTTGCTTTATTTCAAATAAATGATAAAAACTCCAAACAAAAAGCTATTTTATTTTATATTCCTCTTTTTTTTTCCTTGACTCAAAAGTAACATGAATAATTGAAATGAGATCTGAAAGATATGGAAGAAGAGCCAGCTTTGAGGAATAATGTAACTCGGTAAGAGATTATCATGAAATGTCAATTACAGGGTAACTAAGAACGCAGACAAGATATTGGAGCACAGACAAAATCATAAGTACCGTATTTGCTCGATTATAAGACGAGGTTTTTTTCAGAGCAAATGCTCTGAAAAATACCCCTCGTCTTCTAATCGGGGTCGTCTTCTAATCAGACCTCAAATAGAGTCTGATTAGGAGACTAAGATCCAGATCCCCCGCACCGCTGCAGGGGACCTGGATCCTCCTGTCTCACCCCCCCCCCCCATCATACACACACTTACCGGTGCTTCCTGCTGTATTGCCGGGGCAGCGGGTTGACGTCTACGCGATCCGCGTAGACAACGTCCGCTGCAGCCGGAAGGAGGTGTGGCTAGCAGCGGGGGTTGTCTGCGTCCGTCGCGCAAACCTTCCCCGACTGTCAGAGATCAGAGTTCCCCGCACCGGTGCGGGGAACTCTGATCTCTGACAGCCGGGGAAAGTATACGCGACGGACGCAGACAAACCCCCGCTGCCAACTCCACCTCCTTCCGGCTGCAGCAGAAGGCGACGTCAACCCGCTGCCCCGGCTGGAAGCACCGGTAAGAGAGGGCTGGGAGGGGAGGGGAGGGGAGGGGAGAGTGTGTGTGTGTGTGTGTGTGTGTGTGTTAGTTAAATGGGGGTATAGGGTGTGTGTGTGTGTGTTAAATGGGGGCATAGGGCATTTCTGGAGTGGCGTTAAGGGGGCATTTAATAGAGCACTCTGCCTCCTGAAATGCCTTATACACCTATATGCCACTCTGCCCCATAATATGCATTTTAACCCCCTAAATGCCAGAGTGGCATATAGGGGTATAAGGCATTTCTGGAGGCAGAGTGCTCTATACAATGCCTTTTAACTCCCTTAATGCCACTCTGCCTCCTGAAATGCCTTATACCTCCCTATATGCCACTCTGCCCCATAATATGCATTTTAACCCCCTAAATGCCAGAATGGGATATAGGGGTATAAGGCATTTCTGGAGGCAGAGTGGCATATAGGGGTATAAGGCATTTCTGGAGGCAGAGTGGCACATAGGGGGTCAAAAGGCATACCATGGGGCACAGTGGCATATAGAGGGTTAAAAGGCATATCATGGGCCACAGTGCCATATTGGAGTGGCAAGCCTGGGGGCAGATGTGCGTAACTGGGGGACAGGTTGGAAAATACAAGAAATAAAAACAAAAAAAATATTTTTCTCAATCATAGCTTTTATTAAAAAAAATAGTTTACATGAATTAACATTTACTGGTAAAACTTTTTTCCTTTAGGGTCGTCTTATATTCAGGCTTTTTCTTTTTTTCCTAAGTTAATATTCAGATTTTGGGGGGTCGTCTTATAATCAGGGTCGTCTTATAATCGAGCAAATACGGTACTTCTTGTATGCTTAAAATAGCAGAATGCAGACTGCAGCACAACTGGCAACGGGCCATTGTTTCAAAAACAGAGACACTTCTTCAACACCCTGACTTTGATTACAAATATTGATAATGCATGGAGAGCTAATCTGTAAATGTTATAGTGTAAGCAAGTCGCACGTAGATAATTAATACTCTTATAGAAACACATTCTTTTGTGGAAGATCTGCTTAAGTACAAAGTACACTGCTCTGTATTTCTGAGCTCTGATATTTGTACTGTGCTCTCATCTTGTTTGTACGGATGATGCTTTTGCTTCTGTGCTGTGTCGCAGTACATATTATTTAATGTAGTTAATAAATAAAATACACCTATGACAATATGGGCATCAGTAAGACATGCACACATAGAAAAAGTATGTCACTGATGATGATTCCTAGCAAAACTAGCTGTAACTCTTATCTGCTTCCGCTGACCTGGATACCTGTTAATTATATAATGGTAGATTATTGTGGGGTTGCATTTTGCCTGCCGACAGGGGTGCTGGGCTGTTCTGGTGCAGAGCAAACAACTCTTTGGAACCATATTGGAAAATTGCTGTTCTCAACAGCAACATGTTGTGCTGCTACTTTCCCAGTGTGCTATTACATAAAGCTCCAAACAAGGTGAGGGAGTTGGGGAGGGAGTGAGCATGTATGTGTAGTCTGTATATGTTAGCATGAGTGTGTATATGTATGTGTGTCTTAAAGGAAATGTATGTTAGCATGACTGTGTAAGAAGTCTTTGTTACTATGATAGTGTGCAAATGTGTGTATAAATATGTGTGCCAGTAGTGTGTACGGTATGTTAGTTACTGGGGTGGGGGACATTGAGCAGATGAGGCCACTTGGTTTTACCTGCCCACCGGGACAGAAGGTGCCAAGACTCCCTTGTACACAAACACGTATCTATATATATACATATTTGTTCTGTATAAATGAACATTTTGTATCATCTGAAAATAAATACTGTATATATATATATATATATATATATATATATATATATAAACACTTACGTATTTTATAATATTGGACATTACTTGTCCTGGTACTGAAAGGTTGGCTTACATTGATTCTCCAAGTCAACATCAGAGCTTCTCTTCTTATTGAACAAATATTTTAAGAGGACCTTCTAGAAGAACCCGAAGGTACTTTCATGTATGTTTAGATGAAAAAATGTTTCAGTAGTCAGCAGATGCCATTAGTGCTTATTAGGAAAAAGGTGCAACCATTAAAACGAATGCAATGTCAATGATCACTGGAATCTGCTATATTATGGTGCCAGCCCAGAACCACTTCTCAGTTCTTGCAACAGAATCACTGGAGAGTCAGGGCTACGATGACTTCTTCAGTTTCCTCACTGTGAAAAATGAAATTAAGCAGCATAAGGGTTATGCTAGTTGTGGCAAATGACAAGGACAAGAGGACACCTTACCCATCTATGTAGCACATCGGCATAACTGGAGGACCTGAAAGCAAAGCATTGTCAGCACAAAGCAACTTGAAACATTGACGGTTCTTTAATATGACATTTTTAACATAACTATATGGGTACGCTTTTTGCAACAGTAGGAAAAAAGTGTCCTTTTCATGTGGTTGGGGGAATTCTTAATTAAACCTTTACTTTACTCAATGTGCTTTTACAAATCCTCCTACGCTGTTTGGTGAAAGTGAGAATGTATCATATCCCAGAAGGGAAGCGATGCCGTTTTCATCAGGCATGCGTTCTATTTCAGGAGTTACTAGAAACCTACACATTTTGCAAGGGAACATTGGTAAAAAATGTGGCAAAACAAGCAAAAACTGAGTGGAAAATTCTTGAAACAAGCATAGAACCTATATGGGAGTGGGTACCTGCAGTGACATCTACTATGATCCTATTTTTTAGTCTACAAAATGCATACAAATGAACCAATAAAATCCCTAATGTTCAGAAACCAAAGATGTATGGTATTTCACGGTTTCAGTTTGCTCCGGTCCATTGTGGCGCTTGGCCAAAGTAAAGAGCGTAAACATTATGAAGGACCGAAGAAGGTAAACATTGAGCCACACAAGATAAATTTAGCCCTGACCAGAAGATTGCATTCTAAATTTTGGGCTTTGTGCTGACCATTAGTACAAATGCAGTAAAACTGCAGTAAATGTGCAGTATTGCAGTTTTTTCATGTCCAAAAAAACTGCAGTATTACTTCAGAAAAAACTGCAGTAATTTTTCGTTAAGGGACAAAGAATCTACACCATGCCATATATGTATGGTAGTTTATTATGTAATACTACATATGCAAAATACAGATTCTTTTTTTCAGAAACTTGGCAGGTATTTAGGTCTTTGAGTGCAGAAATACGCTCCTGGCACTGAGAGCGTTAAAGTAGGTAGAGGTGACACAGATGGGTATTGGTGTATTCCCGGTATTTCTTATCTTTGACTGTTTGTTGATGTGAGCCTAATCTAAATGATCACGTTCCGTTCACCCACAGACATTTACTGATCCCACATGCACGGGTTGCATGTAAAGCATCCGTATCGTTATCTATTAATGTCTGCTTAGCATTTCATGGTTCAAAGACATTCTCACCGCAGAAATAAAAATAAAAAAAAATAATGAAACTTAAGCAGTCGTTGTGTCTGCTAAAATGAGAAGACTCAGATGAAACACAGAAGTTTACATGAATACTTTATAAACCCTGTGAGAAGTTATGCTAGAGTCAGTTATAGTTTATTCATAAGCTCCTTTAGTTCAGGCCTACGAGGCAGTGCTGACATTTCTCAAGGTCTCTCCTGGAACCAGGAAACAACTGGAACCAAGCAACAGATATAAAATACAAAGTAATCATTACATCCACTAACATAAATATAAATAACCCCAGAGGGACCCAAATTGGTGTATCGCGCATAAAATTGGACATGGGAGTTTCTGGCTATAAGTTGTGGGCTGCAGCATGTTTCCACCAAGTGGAACTCAATGAAAACCAGCAGGGAGCTGACTCAGTTAATGGACTCCCTCATCATAATCTTAATATTGAGATTATAGACAAGAATGCGCGTGATTTAAAATACAAACTATAATATCAAAAATACACAACATTGATTGTGGAGAGATGTCAGAATTAAGACACCTAAAACCTTTACTTTATAGATACTGCTAATTCAAAATCTATATTAAGCTCATTCTGTCTCAAGGTTTCCATATAAAAAATCAATCTTGTTTCACTTTGATGAAGAGATGTAACGAGATCACCGCCTCTCCAGTTTACTTTAACTTGTTCAATTACTACAAAATGTAGTTCCTCCAGATCAGAATAATAATATTCCTAAAATGGTCAGACATGCTGTGTGTGTTATGGTCTCTGTGGATCATCTAATATGCTCATTAGCACCAAAAGCTTGATAGCTCTGAATTGCAAAAGTAATTGTTATTTGTTTAGAAACATTAGAGGAACCAAGATATCTAATATTAATTGTTGGTGGAGCACGGGTTAAACTAGGTGTGACATGGACCAAATTTTTTTTACCGGCCTTAATAAAAATCGGGTCATTTTAGTTATTTGGAAAGCGACCAGTAGGACACTCTCTTTGTTGTTTCCATTAATAGTTTATGTAATTCATATTGTTTTGTGTTTATTTTAAACTAGGTTTTATTTGGATAACCATAATAGATGATAGAGTTATTTGGCCAACATAGAAGTTCCCATTGGGTGTTGGTCAAAAATCATTTCCAGGTACATTTTATGAATATGAAATTACCAAAAAAATAAAGATGTTAAAGATACTCAGAGGGGAACAGATCTTTTGATAGCAAGATAAAGTTGAGTTCAAGAGGGAAAATATATTTCCATAATATATTAATCTTCTATTTATAAGAGTATTTCCTGCCAAGTAGCCTCCTCATCTATCCAATGTCTGGCTATTGCAATCTTAGTTGCTTATAAAATAATATAGTTGGGACTTGCTTTTTAAAGGGAGATCAATAACTTAAAAATAGCTGTTAGACTATTTTAAATTTCTTGCAATTTATGACAATCCACCCATACATGGGGTATGGAGCGTTGCTGTCTATGATGGTTAAAATCTATGTACCCAGGCGGGGGCCGTATACCTATGATATAATTTAAAACGTTTTCTTGAAGATTGATAGAATGAATGACCTTCCTTGTGTTGGATCAAGAATGAAGCCACAAGTCTGAAGGAACTATATCTCTTTCCCATTTTATAAATGAGGACGGCTTATTATTTTCATGGTAGCTTTTTAAAGGCTTTTCTGTGAGCCCAAACAAATGCATAAAAGATTAAACATTTTAGTAGAAACAGAAAGGGGAATGGTGGTAAAAAGGTAAAGGGCCTTAGGTACTAGGTAGACCTTAATAAAAATGTATTGAATAGATAAATGTGATGTAATTGCATAATTTCTATGCAACAGGATCAGACTGAAAAAAAATTCCCCCTGGGATCAGTAAGTATTTTATTGTTTATTAATGTATTGTCAGATTTATTCTTAGACTAGGTTAGATACCTACATACCTACATACCTAAAATACTGATCTTTAGAATATAAAGGTTACAGTCTAAATGTATCTCAATTTTCTCCAGTACCTCCTCTATTATCTTTAGCTACATTTTAATATCTTCAAGTTTCTCCATGCATCACATCAGCTCACGCAATATATCAATTTGTTGCAGACAGGGTACTATGCTTGCTTGAAGATGAATTCAGCTTTAAAGGGGTCCTGCACACCTGATCTGAGTTTGTGGTCCAAAGAAACGCTAACCCATCAAAGCATTTTATATGTGCCTTGGATTGAGTTTTCTCTGCCAGTGCTGCAGTTACAGTTTTAACCCTGGAAAATCATGAATTTATAACAATGATTGTTTCCGCTTTCCACGGAGGAGTTTGGCCCATAAATCCTAGTAATTATTTTTATTAGAAGTAAATCAATGTTAACGTTTACTTATCCAATTTATATCCTTTTTTGGTGAGGGACTTGGTGCAGAACAGAATTTCTATATGGTGTGTTCGATTTAAATTTCTGTACAAAAATATTGTTTATTTGCTGAACCCCAGTTTTGCCTGGGATGCTAATCTAGTTTTGCTTGTTTACCAACAGCCATGCCCATAATTTCATTGAACCGTCCTCATGACTTTGAAACAACTAACCACCTAGAAACTGCCTTCTGACCTTGTTGGGACTGAAATGTTGAGTCCTATTCTACCATGAATGTATAACAATAAGTATGTTTCATTTTATACTTTACAATTTCCGCTCAAAGAATGGATACGTTTCGCTGAATGATGTACCCGAGTCTGTAACTTTGTATTTTTAAAGAGTAAGATGTATGATTTAGTCTGTGTGCAGAAGTTATGCCTGTCATATTGTATATGCGAAACTACTGACAGCGAAGGGTCATTCAACATAAAAAAGAGGCAGCTAGCTAGCTGGAGAATTACTGATTGGAAATTTAAATTCCATATGAAACTTAATTCATGCCATTCATATCATATTCCTCTAACATCTGAAATACAACCATATTTTAAGGGTTAGTAAAGCAATGTAATATAGATGTATAACGTGATCTCTGTGCATCAGTAAAGGATATATCGATGTTTGGAATTAGCACATATTCTCATAAATTAATATTTTAAGAAGACAGATTAGTTTGGTAACAAAATTAGACTCAAGATGTAATATGTAAATGCCTATTTCTTGAGTCTATTTCTGAGTTTATATGTTTATATGCATGTATATACTATATGGACAAAATTATTGGGGCACTTGACCATTATACCAACAAGGACTTTTATGACGTTGCATTCTAAATACCTAGACATTAATATGTAGTTGGTCCCCCCCTTTGCAGCTATAACAGCCTCCACTCTTCTGGGAAGGCTTTCCACAAGATTTTGGAGTGTTTCTGTGGGAATCTTTGCCCATTCAGAGCATTTGTGAGGACAGGCACTGATGTTGGACAAGGAGGCCTGGCTTGCAACCCAGTTCAGCCCAAAGGTGTTCAATGGGGCTCTGTGTGGGCCAGCCAAGTTCTTCCCCACCAAAATCATCCAACCATGTCTTTATGGACCTTGCTTTGTGCACTGGGGCATGCTGGAATAGAAAAGTGCCTTCCCCAAACTGTTCCTACAAAGATGGAAGCGGAGCATTGTCCAAAATGTCTTGACATGCTGAAGGGGACATACCAATGTTGGTCACATTAGAGTATATAGGCAATTTGTAGTTTTAATTCCATGTAAATATCCGTAACTATTATTTTGTATATATTCTGGCAGTCAGATGGTCCACTTAGATGACAATGGAACACTCCATTAACGCCAAGGTCAAACATATGTAACAGTACTTCCACTAATGACAGCAGCTTGTATAAGCAATCCACAAAGTGAGCAAAGAGACCCTACCATAATACATAGGTAAAAATATAAATATCCAGTGCATTAAAAGAACAGAAAAGTCATTATTTTACACATTATTGTCACCAACTATTTTCTTACTACTTACTACTATGATAACCCCTAGAATTTTCACATTTGCTTTTTTGTTTTACCCATTTACCTTTAAATGTACTCATACTGAAGTTTTGATCATGGAAACCAACTGAATTTTAGAATTTAATTGCTTCTTTCATTTTTGATGAACAAGTTTTTTTACACAAATTAGTGCAATATGATTTTGCTGATTGGTTTGACACTTTCACTTAATATACTCTAATTGCCTGTAACAGACACTTTGTGAATAGAGAGGTGGATGACCAATTAATCTGTCATTATTTTTTTTAAATGAATGGCAGTTATCATGTTTAAATGAAGAAAGTATGAATACTCATCTGCCATCAGGATTTTTCAGATTAATTTCCATTTAGCTCTTTTTATTTCAGTTGTTAAAATCTGTTAGAAAGTCTCTCTTGGGAGCAGAAGAATGTAGCCTGGAAATTAAATTTCACTCTTCACACCATCCAACATCATTTAACGGCTGCTGGACAGTTCTCTTCCCTAAGACCCCTTGAGAAAGGAGAACCGAAATGGGTAAAGAGCACAATGCTCTCAGGATACTGTTCTGATTATTTGGATTACCTGTATACTTGTTAATGATGTCAAGAGTGTTTTATATGTTTACTAAATTTAAAAGGTGCACTCCATAGTGAGTAATATTAATCATGCACTTTATGATGTTTACAAAATTAATAGGTGCACTCTATAGAGAGTAATATACAACTATACTTGAATGACCCAGCACTTTATGATTTTTTGATGGTTTACATGCACTTGAGACACTTTATATATATATAGCCATATTTCCTCCATGTGCTCTGATTAGTTTCCTAGAAACCTCTGTTGTCTATATTATGAAATATTCTATATGTTTTTTTATTTTTTTGTACAATAAATATTATATTTTTTATATAAGGGCTTGTGTAGAACTCTTCTCTTATACGGTATACAAGTTCTCTTCCCTAGTCTGGTCCTATAAAATACATTATTCATGATTTCACATATTTAATTTCTTCCTTGACACTCTTAATTATCTGTTCCATTATTCTACATATTCCATGCATGCCTTAACATGTATAATCCCTGATCCATGATTCTACATAATCTGTTTCCCTGAAGATTCCCAATCATCAATCTATGATTCCACATATTTAATATTTTCCTTACACATACTTGATTTGTGATGCCACATTTCCCATTTGTTCCCGGAGTCTGCCAAACCCTGATCCATAATTTCCATTTTGACTCTTAATCCATCAGTATACACAGTATATGTAATGTTTCCCTTAAAATTCCCAATCCTTGATCCACAATTTCACATTCCCTGTGCTCCGTCCATGATTCCACATATCATGTGTTATGATTATGACTCTGAACCCTTAATTCATTCATACTTTCATAATTCATTCATAATCCCTAAACCACGATTAGACATATTTCATGTATCAGTTAAAATCCCATACCTTTCATCTTCCTAGAAACCTAATCAAAATGGTTCCTGAACCCAGTGCATCTGTTTAATCCAGACAGTTCATGCACAAAGTGTTCTAATATACATTGGCTGTGATAATGACAAATTCACATTTCTTTTTTTTTACTTTAGATATGACTATTTCTACTACTCCTGTGAGTTCATTCTCCTCTATTTGAATACTGTATAGACCATGGCTGTAAATCTGAATACATTTACATATTATGTAATATAATACATATTAAGTTCTAAGATCACATAGTACTATACCTAGGAACACTTATATTTTCCATGCAGTATCAGGTGATTCCGGGACCGTTGATGAAGCTTTTGCTTCTCACTCCTTTCAGAGCATGAAATCAACTGGCAAAATGTCAATGTTTTGTGGTTCTGAGAGAAAGACATTATTTACTTTTTTGAGACCCATATTAGTAAAACAGA
Source organism: Sceloporus occidentalis (assembly GCA_023333645.1). Lineage (NCBI taxonomy): Eukaryota > Metazoa > Chordata > Lepidosauria > Squamata > Phrynosomatidae > Sceloporus > Sceloporus occidentalis. Next base: position 373,823 of record JALMGF010000068.1, read on the forward strand.
TGTTTTCTTTCATTCATTGGATGGTCAAAATGGGCTGTATGGCTTAATGACATTTGGAATATATAAATGCTTCATATAACATATTGGTTTCCTGTTTAACTCAGGATACTGAAATTCAGAACATGTTGGAACCATTTTTTTATATACTCAAGCATTGTGCTGAATTCTCAATTAGCCATACGTGATATTCAATTTAAACAGTGAACCTTTTCCCTTTCTGCTTTATACATATGTTTCTTAATAAAACTTGTTCCAAAGTCTGCCTTTGGAACAAGTTTTATTGTTTTTACACATTGTAGCTTAAGTTGTCAATGGATATTGAGGAAGTGTCGGAGGTTTATAATACAATATGAAATATTATCATCAGAATAAACAAGTTTGAAGAGACAACGATATTTCGGCCCAGAAAAATTATAACATTGCTACCATGTATCCTGGGAGACTGAGAGAGGTTGCTCAACAAAACGGCTGGATGAACCTAGACCAGACTCGACCTCGATACTGGGCCTCAAACCTGAAGCCTTAACATAAGAGATCATAATTAATATAATATACTCTCAACCCATGCAGGATTTTGGCTATTATAAAGGAAATTTACAAGATTAATAGTAGCTTTGCATCGAGACGACCTGGAGGGGAGAAATGTGGGAAGGATCTTGACACAGTGGCTATTGGGAACACTGTCTGCAAGAGGGCATAGAGGAACAGGAGGCGTGAGACTTAAAGACATGGTGAAGGTCATTGGACTTAAAACATTCACCATGTGGCAACTCATCGGTGTACATTACCTACAAACCAGTAACTGTTACTGGGCTAAAGACTAGGCGACAACCGTTCCCTCATGATGGGAGAATAAATACTTTGGTGATGGTTTGTGACTAAAGAAAATCCAATGACAGGGTATCTTGGCCCTACAGATGCAGGTCTATTTCGAGGATATGCAGAAAGAGCAGTGACACACAACTACCCTGAAGAACCCACATAATTTCCCCTGCATGTAAGGGGTAGAGATGGGCTCTCAGATCACAGTAGGACGAGTGCCCTTCTCGCTGCCACCGCTATAGGACCATCCTATGGGATAGAGGCAACCATTCCGCACCATCCGGGACCCAGAGGGACGATTTATCATACTAAAAGTAACACCAGACAATATTTTTCCTTGCAGACTTTTATACTACTTTGTCTAGCATGTCCACAGCAAATTTGATTTTAATGGATGACTTATAGTTGGGAAAAACCAATTAGACACCTCATACCTGATAATTGTCTCAGATCATGTCCCTATCTGGCTTGACTTCTAAAGTCTCAACAAAAGATATTATTCCACTAACAAGAGATTTCCATCAACATTGTACCATTCGGGAAATACTCTGCTCTTACCTTGAGCATGAATGGAAAAATTACTATGCCGATAATTTTGAACATCTTGATAATATTAATCTATTTTGGGAGGCTCCAAAACCAGTAACAAGAGGGCATGCCGTGTCTTGGGTGGCTGGGTGGAGAAGGGAGACTGAGTTAAAATTGGTGCAGCTGAGCAGGAGCTTGTCAAAAGCATGCTTAAACCATTTGGTGCTTCATACTGCAGACTCTGCAGAAGTCTGTATGATACTTGGGTCTCAGAAAAAGAACAACTCTCTTATATGTTTTTGTAGAAATAGGTTTTTCAGGTGAAGCAATCATACCATAACCCGATCGCCTATTTGTATATTTATGCCTCGAACAGTTGGTTGGAACCTACTGAGCATTTTACTTACTATCATAACCACAAAAGGCACATTCACTTACTCATCCAGTTAGTTGAATAATATGTGCATGGATAGTGGCTCTTTTTGGCACCATCTAAAAGCCAAGTGGCTTTACTACCTCTACAAGGAAATTTGATGGCAGATAAGAACCGTTATACATAGTCTGACCATTTCTGTCTGATGTAATACCTTATTGATTCCTTGTAATTGTCTTAGATTCAGGATAGCTTCATGCCTATCCCATGCATGTTTAAATTCCCTTACTGTATTAGCCTCTACCACTTCTTCTGGGAGGCTGCTTAATTTATCTACCACCTTGTCTGTAAAGTAAAATGCTCTGAACATTAAAAAGTAACTAATTTATTTTTTAAATTATTATTATTTATTGTTTTATATAGCACCATCAAATTCCATAGCGCTGTACAATGGGTGGACAAGACATAACAAGTAGCATACCACATAACAATTTGACTTACAGAGACAACAGGTGAGGATTGCTCTGCTCAAACGAGCTTGCAATAAATAAATGTATTCCTAGATTTCAATGTTGAAACAAAAGTTGACAATTTAGTATCAAATCATATCAACAACCATATTTAGTACATTTACAATTTACAATGTTGCATTATGTGCATTTTGTACTAATACTGCCTTCCAAAAAACTACCCTACCTCTCATTTTTATGATTTATATTTCCCAGATGACAGAAACCTACGCAAAATTGAAAGATACTACCTTGAGTTAGATATCACCTGACATTTCACGCCTACAAAGCTGACATTGTTTCTTTATTAGAATGATGTGTCATCCTCAATATCATTACACAGGGACAAACTCAGAGGAAGAGGGCTGGAATGTTGGATATTATACAACAAATTGACACAGATAGGTAAAATGTATAGGAGAATATTTTTTAATGAAGTGATATAGTTGGGACTATTTTTACAGATCTAGCCCTTCTTAAACTATACACTACTATATTCGTTTTAGACAGTTTCCTGGAAAATGTGATAGTTAGTAGTTTCTTTCTTATTTTGATTTTAAAAATCACCTATTATCTGCATGGCAAGAACATGCTATGAGCATGGGATATAGGGTATAATATATCTTTCTTTTAAAAAAAAATCTATAGCTCACATTTTGGCAGCTCTGAGGAAGATGCTGGTGCAGTGGATTGGACCACAGGCAGCCACATCAGTAGAAATGGGAATGGCGGTGACTGACGGGGCAGCTAACATGTTGAAAGTGGTTAGAGATGGGACTTTGTGTAAGGGCATTGGGTGCCAGATCAGGTAGGAGTCTTGATGCAGGGACAGGCTCGGATTTAGAGCATAGACAAAGGCAGACTGACAATGGATCCAGTTCAAGGCTGCTCTCCTCTTTAGCCTTAGTCTTCCTATTGGGCGCTATCTATAGGTGATCTGGGCACAAGCTTGATATAAACTTGGGGTGAAAAGTTTAGTACAGGCCGGATATAGGCTTGGGATAATCTCTCAGTGGCTGGACTGGCGAGGAACTCAAAGCCTACTGTCAGAGCACAAGGCAGGAGAGACCACTGTGGCACGGCACAAGTCAGGAAGTCCTCTGGCAGAGCGCACAACAGGACCATGACTGGAAGCACCCTGGCATGGCACACGGTAGAAGCACGTGAAGCCTTCTGGCAAGGCACATGGCAGGAGCATGCCTGGAAGCCCTCTGGCAGGGCACACGGCTTGAGCTTGGCACTTGAAGGGGTCTGACTGACAGGTTCATCAGTCCAAAGACAGGAGGCTGTGGCTGGGACCCGCTCTCTGTATGCAAGAGGAAACTGACAGGCAAAACCACAACATGGTACCCAAAGATAATCCCAAGAAAGTCCAGTCCAAAGCCATAGGTCAAGCCGGTATGTCTCAAACAGCAGCGTACCAAGGGGTCAAACTCACAAGCAAGGTCTGGATCCGAAGCTGAAGGTCAAACACTTGAAACAGGCCAGAGGTAGAAACCCACAGACTAGCAACAAGGCCAGGAACATAATGATCTTGTCTTGAGGCTAGGAATATGCCTGGTTTATATTGGGCCTTGATTGTCCAAATGAGGGCCAGATGTGTCAAGAGCACACAGGAATAACATGGTCAAGGAGAAGCAGAAGAAACCAGTGATCCAAGATCCACCTGGTGGTGTAGTGGATACGTGATTCCCCTGGAATCCACAAGGTTGCAGGTTTTAATCCCTGTGGTTCCTTATGCTTTGTGGGTTTATGTTACACTACACCCCGTGGTAAAGGCAACTATTCCAACCAATGGGCAATGTTGACTGTGTTGAAAAGTGCAGTAAGAAGTACACTTTCACTGTAGCATGAAAACTGAAACTCCACCCTCGACATAATGGAGCGAATCCTAGAGCAGCTGCAGGCTCTTCAGTACATGTCCTTTGAGCAGAACATTGGGATATCCAGCCCAATGGGCAGAAGGAAATGGACATTAATGGGACAGGTGATGGCGGTCCTGAAGCCATTCGAGGATGTGATAGAGAATTTAATGCTTTTCTGGAAAAAAGTTAGGTCTTTCAGGGTGACATATTTCAGTGCCTGCTGGCTTGGGCTGTGTGCCCTGCTACTGTCTCTCCTCTTCCCTACTCTGGGGGATGATTTTTTTAAATGCCTCTAATATTGGGGAAATTCAGTCCTGCCAGGCCTTGTGCCCTACTACTACTGCTCCTCGATCTCCTTGCCTTTTCTGGGGTGGACAATTCTTTTACTTTTTTTAAAAATATTGGGGAAGTTCAGTCCTCCACCAAATAGCTGGATGTCTGCCAGTGTCTGACCTGCCTTGTGCCCTTCCCTGCTCCTTAGTGCCCTTCCTTACTCTGGGAAATCGTTAAGCTGGATTTTCTTTAATATTGGGGGGTTCAGTCATGTAGCTGGATGTGTCTGTCTGCCAGTGCCTAGCCTATACCCTGCCTTACTCTGGGAGACCCATTCTTTTTTCTAATATGAATGGGATCAGTCTTGTGGCTAGATGTGTCTGCCAGTGCCTGGCCTATACCCCGCGTTGCCCGTGCGCCTCAATGTCCTTCATTCAAATTGATCTTGTTTGCTGTACATAAGTCTAATATACAGTGTATTATAATTGTGGGTTTTTTTAAACGTGTAAGCACACCAGCAATCATGGTTGTATGCATATATATTAATCTATGACATTTTGGAACATCCTCTGAATTCTCACAATGAGAATGATCTCAACCAGGAATGGACAGTCCATCTGGCATTTGCCAGGGAACTTTTAGGCTTCGGTTACCCAGACCTCCCCTTGCAGGATGCAGCCAGGACTATCCACCGAATTTAGTGGATGGTCCTGCTGATGTGGCAGGTGGTCGGTGGGCACTCTCAGGTATGGTGGTAGTTCCTTGGCCAACTGCTCCCCATACTTTACTCAATCTGCCACTACAGCTGTACATTGGTTGCTGCAGCAAGTGACCTCTAGCTAGATAAGCACAGCCGCACGCTATGTGAGCATAAAACCTTAATGTGCATCATATCTAGTGGTCAGCTGTACCTGTGTCACAAAGTGGCTGCTGGCCTTAAGGTGCTAGGGCCGTCTCCTTATTCCAAGTCCATCCCTGATCTCAACTCAAGTCAAAGGAACAAGTGAATCCAGAACGCAATCGTTTATAACAATCGGTACATTATAGGGATTACTGTCAATGGTCATTGGCAGTTAGTAACAAAAATTATTACATGATTGCTTGGTAAATGTACATGCTAATAAACCTACCTTGGTAAATATATGTCAAATAAACTCTTTCTACTGTTATTTTGTTGTATAGCCAGTTGTTTGGAATGAGGTTTAAAACCAAAAGCTATGGAAAGCTACTGATAGTGAAGGTACATTGATTACGACAGATGATGCTTCACCCACAGCTTTCTGCAAAGGTTCATCACTAATGGAGTATTCATCCTGTATCAAACAGATAATTATGATTAAAGAGACACAGTAAAAATGGTGTGCCTGCTGCATGCTGTATAAACAGTAGGAGACTCATTAAGCATAGACAAAAATACTGCTGAAATACAGAAATGTGCGAACACAAGCTACAGATATGTTCTAAAACAGTGGAGCTTTACCAATACCATTATGATTTCAATATCTCATGGTTCTGACAGTATAAATAATTCTACATGGAATTTGCAATCATTTTGAAAGTATTCATATTATCTATAAAGCAGGAAACTCTTTAGACTTAGACTCTTTAGGAATTCTAAATTATACCAGAAGTTGTTTTATTGCAAGATAAAGCTGATTGATTGTTACATTGGATCATTGAAATATAGAAAATAGACACTTGAAGTTCTGAAGGTTATCTAAGACATATGATTGGGATATTTTTAAGACCTAAAAGACATAATAAATGGAAAAAATAGCCCTAGAACTTAACTCATAAAGGAACAATTCTCTGCTATAACCAGGCAAAGAAACTAGAATTTCATTGAAGGTTAACAGCTTGACCCCACATTGTGTGGGTATTACTTACTGGACTATAAGGCTACATTCATCTTTATGCATGATTTTTCAGGCCATGTACTATAATAAAAAGGGCTGTGAAGGTTAAAGGATTTTTATGCGCTGCACACTTTTGGCTTTGCTTTCGTGAGTGTGTTTTAAACTGCAGAACTGGGTGTATGCGATTGTTGAAGCGGAATAATGACTGGGCAAATGAGGGACTTGGAGTTGTAAGATGGAATACTTGCAGCAGCCAATATAGTGGGGCTCCAACACGTACTGATCAGTTTTCATGACCTCAACCCGGTGACATATTTATATTGGGTGCTGCCCTGGGTGCTACCCAGTGCAGAACCACCAGCCACCCTATCCGCGGCTGCCATCCCAACTACCGAGCACAGTCGTATACCAGCACTCCATCGCTTAAAAATGCACAGAGTTGGGTAAAGCACTATAGAGGTTGTGCCAGCTGTCTGTGTATTGAAGATGGGCTGAGTCTTTGTGCAAGGTAAGTGAGGTGTGTCTTAGTTTTAGTTTTAGTGTTAGTTTCTAGTTTTCTGCGTATGTCTGAATGTGTGTGTGTATTAGTGTGAGTGTCTTGGTGTGTGTATATTAGTGTGGATGTCAGAGTGTGTGCTAATGTCTGTTTGTGTTAGTGTGTACGTGTAAGTGTGAGTAACTGTGTGTCTGTGTTAGTGTCAGTGTGTGAATCTGGCTGTGCGTATCTGCCAGGGTCTGTGTGTGTCAGTGTCTCTGTGTTAGTGTGAGCGTCAAGATGTGTGTTTGAGTGTGTGTGTAGGTCAGTGTGTCTGTATTAGTGTGAGTGTCAGGGTATGTTTGTGTGTTGGTGTTAATGTCTTTTCACTCATCTCACCCTTCTCTCCATTTTATCTTCTTTTCTCTTCTCTCCTTTCCTCCTTTCCTTCTGGCCACTCTTTCATTTCTCTCATTCCTCCATTGTCTTATTTCCATTTTTTTCTCTTGTCCCTTTACTTTTCTTTTTCTCTTTTCTCCTTTCATTTTTACATTTCTTTTCCTCTGGATTTCACCCGTGCTGTAACCCATCTCTGGAATTCCCTTCCTCCTTCCATCAGACTTTCTCCCTTGACCGCAACTTTCAAAAGCTAGCTAGCATTCTCAGCCAGCATCATACAGATCATGACCGCTACAGATCATACTGATTCAACCAACTCATGCCTATCCAATCAGTCGTTTCCTACTTTTTCACTTCCCCCTTAACCACCGACTAGATTATAATCTCACAAGAGCAGGGTCCTCTTCTCCTTTTGTACCCTTGCATGGCAGAAGGCATGGTCACACATTCACCCTTCCTGAAGAGCCTCTTCTTAGCACTCAGCTTTAGAGCATCACAGCCAAGCAGGAGCTGCACTGGAGGTCTGTGCTGTGATAGCATAGACCTCCATTGATTTTACAGCTCCTAGGGCCAGTCAGGGGAGGTCAGAGAATCACCCCATGATTCCCCATTGTAATATTGACTAAAGTGTGTTGATTCTTTCCCCCTGCGAATGCTGGTGATTTAAAATGCATGTTGATGCAGCCATGAAGATAAAATGCATCTTTGATTTGGATATGTTTTAAATGCCTGTAGCTTCACATTTACTTGGGATGGAGGCTGGAGATATTTCAGTGCAGTTCATATTTCAATGCAGTTAAATTTTATTTCTTCATAGTTGCTTGACCAATGCATTTTTTTATTTTCATTCTTTTTACCCGCAGGAATGTGATGTTGGTTTTCTTCCCTTTGTCTAGTAAGATTACATTTCTAATATATGCTAATGAATATATAACTCCAAATGTGAAACGGGATGCAAATCTGTCACTCATTTTCCTGACTCCAAATATAGATCGCTAAATGAAAGTTATCACTGTATAATTTAATTTCTATCAGTGATAGTCATACATTAATGCAAATGAATGATCATCAAAATTAATTGTAACATTTTATTCCTCTCATTTGGCTTTGCATTCCAGTACAGTGCAATAGGGGTAAAGAGCAAGACGATCATTTGACACTGTAAGAGTGTAAATGCTGCCTGTTCTACTTTGTTCTCCGAAATTGATAAAGCTTATTATGTGAATATGGGTCTTTTGACGTAGGTCTTGAAATCAATATCGATAGGCAATCATCTAGGGTATGAAGCCACAAGGGGAAATAGGTGTATTTATAGAATACTAATCTACCATGGTGACTGGTCATATATATATATATATTTGTATGGTGACAGTGTCAGATGAGTGATTATAGAGGGGAGAGGAAAGAGTGTCTTAAGATTTTCATGGGAGACACTTTAAGGTGATCACTGACCATGCTCCTCTCAAATGTATGTTTGCAGTCCTTTAATTTTTCAATAGTCTCTCCAGAGCTCACTGCCTATTAACCAAGGCCACTCAACTCAATAGGTCTGAGCTGGGAGGGAGGATATGTGACAATGTCACAGGAGTGGTTATGGAGGGGAGATATTTTTGTCCAAGAATAATGCATAGTAGACTTGTGCACATGGACCAAAAACAATTTTTTGTTTAATTTTTGGTCCATTTGTTTTTGGTTAGGATGAAATTCGGAGGGTTTTTAAATTCTGAAACAAAATTTGTTGTCACTCACTCTCATTCACTCTCTCTCCCTCACACTCTTGTTCTTAATGTCTCTCTACTTTTTCACCACTTTCCTGTCTCCACTTCTTCTCTGAAGCTCCTCTCTTTATTCTTCTCTGCTTCTTCTTATTCGCCTTCTTCTACCAGCTTTCTACTGCTCCTGGCTCTATACATTATCCTTTCCTCTTCTGTGCACTTACACAACATGGGGCAGCCCAGCAGACAACCTCTCCAAAGTTGAAGGATGGAGAGAGCAGTGGTGTTGGCAGGGGGGCCAGAGGGGGCCATGGCCCCACCCACATCATGCTTTGCCCCCACCGTGTCCCCCCCAATTGAAACACCGTCTTTTTTTTGTGCAGCTGTGATAGATGCGGAGGAGAGAGAGGGGCGCCAAGCGGTCGCTCAGGAAATAAGTTTTCAGCAACCGCTCGGTGTCCCTCACTCTCCTCCGCGAGGTCTCCATCTTGCTCCCACCACAGGACTTCTGCAAGTTAAGTGAACTACAAAGGGGGGAGAGGGTGGTAGATAGTGAGGAGGGGGTAGATAGTGAGAAGGGATAGATAGTGAGAAGGGAGGGAAGATGGGGCACCTAGTGAGAAGGGAGGGAGAGGTGGTAGATAGTGAGAAGGGAGGGAGATGGGGCACATAGTGAGAAGGGAGGGAGAGGGGGTAGATAGTGAGAAGGGGAGAGAGGAGGTAGATGGCAAGAAAAGGAGGAGAGGGGGAGATAGTGAGAAAGGAGGGTAGCAAGAAAATTGAAAGAAAGAGTCAGAATGAGTGAGAGAATGAATGGATTAATTTGTGGATGCATTGTGTGAATGAGTGAGAGTATGAATTAATGTGTGGATGAATTGTGTGAATGAGTGAGATTATGAATTAATGTGTGGATGAATTGTGTGAATGAGTGAGAGTATGAATTAATGTGTGGATGAATTGTGTGAAGGAGAGAATTTATGAATTTGTATGAATGCATTAATGAATGTGTGTAAATAATTTGTGTGGAAGAGTAAAATAATACATTATTGTGTGAATTAATTGTGTGAATACATTGTGTGAATCAAAGTGTGAATTAGTGAGTGACTGTAAAAGTGTTTGAATCATAGGTGTATAATTGATTTGTGGAAAGGCAAAGATGGCACAAGCAGGGTGTTTAAGCCTTGGGGACCAAGATGGCACAGGCAGGGTGTTTATGGGACAAATATGGCATAGGTAGCGTGTTTATGGGACAAAGATGGCACAAGGCAGGCTGTTTGGAGATAAAGATGTCGTACGCTGGGCTGTTTGGGGATAATATTGACTTGTATGTGTGTGTGCACAAGAGGAGCTTGGTGCCCCCATTGTAAGTCATTGGGCGCCCAGTTATGATTTTTTTTTGCAGTTATGCATTAGCCAACTACCATAAGGAGCTGCTACACATCACTTTCAGTTTAGTCTTAATGGCCCTTTAACATGCAATACGGGTCCTATGTGGGAGTCGGTCCATAATAGTTTAATGAAATGTATCATTTTAATTGCTATTTTTTAATATCAATTTTTTTTTGCGGCTGAAAAAAGATTGATACAGAAAATGTATTCTACTCCAGCAGCTCAAATGTTTTCATCCATTTCTAGGTAATAGTTAAAACGGAGATATTTGTGATCAAGTGCGTCATATGGATTCTAGTTTAAATGCAGAATAAGCTGGGATTAATTACCAGATGTGCACATCCAAATCACACAAAACAGTTAAGTGTCATTCAAGGAAAAAATCCATATTGGCACCTTGATAAGACCTTTGTTTTATTGACTACTTAAATGACATGTGTTCGCTGTCTTAATTTCTGCTCTGGATCTTGACTTAAGAAAATACATCTAAATCTGCCTTGTGTGAAACAGCCCCAGTTATGCCACTCTATCCAGCTGTCCCTTAATCCTGCGGTCCCAATTTTATTCTCAGGGGTCTATGAAACAATTTGTGTGCATGCGCAGTGCTGCCAGTGACGATGTCCCTCTCAGACTTCACCCCGAGCATCTACATTCGCCTGGGGAAGAAGTTGGTAGACATGCAGATGTGCGGTGCGGTCTGATGCAACTTAAGGCACCAGCGTGAAGAGGAAATTTACCAGTCATGGTAACAAACAATGCTAGATTTACCTATTGTGATTAGGCAGATAATAGCTTGACTAAGGCTAATGGGTTTATCATGAAAGTTTACAAGATAGTTGCAGCTTGTTTCTGCAAATTCTGTGATGTACTACTTGCTATGTCCTGTTTATCCAGCAGTACTGAATAATTCAATGGTGCTATATAAATAATAATAATAATAATAATAATAATAATAATATGAAAGACCAAGCTCCAGTTCTGCAGGTCCCTTCACTGGTTGATGTATACATTATGCAGAAAATTGTGGGAATATTGAAGTCCTGAATAGTGAAGTCTGTAAATGAAACTGTAATTCTTATGCAAATTAATAATAATTTAGTGAATAAACCCTTTCATTACATCTTCATTTCCATGTGATTATATCTAAAGGAGCCAAAGTTGGTTTTGCCCTAGATAGCAACAATGAGAGGTGTATGAGACAAGTTGGAAGAATGTGAGACAAAAGAGAGAGAATGTTTAAAATTACCTACAGTATGTCTACACATGCCACAGATACATTTATTATCTACTACTATCTAGAACTCTCTGCCCAACTCTAATTGTGGTGGGCATATTCAGTTTAAAAAAATGAACAATTTTACATTATCAAAGTTAATATTTGTAAAAAAATGTGGCAGAACTAGAGTATCGATTAATCTCCATGTCATCAATAAGTGATATAACCAAGGGGGAGGAATAGTCATCAAAATACCAAGAACAAGTTGGATACTCCTAGTGGTGTAAACATAAAATGTGTTACCAATAAGTATTTATTTTTCCTCTTGTAAACAGTTTATTCAGAGCACTGAACAGCAAAATTTAATATAGAAAATGTCAGATACACTTTTAATGCTTTCGTGATAATAGCATAATTAATGAGGTGGCCAAGTTTGACTTGTGAAGTTGCCAGGAGACATTACTGAGGCATTACAATTATCTACTGTGAATTTACTAATCTGTACGTAATTGGTAATACTTTTTAGAATAAAAATCTGTATGCATAAAATTATGATAGGGTTTAGGGCAATGTTAAGAAACATTGCAAAAAAATAAATAGTCTACCTGTAAATGAAGTATAGATTTTCAATTAAAGGGGGCCTGCCCTAGGGCAACTTTAAGCAAAAGAAACTAATTTATTGAAACAACCTTAAGCTTATGCTTTTTTTTGTTTGTCAATTAGTTTGATTAACAATTTCTATTTGAACCATCAGATATTAGCCATTTCTTTGATTAAATACAGATAAAAAACAATATTTGATGTGCACATTGAATGGATTTTTTTCCATTTTACCAATCTATTAATAAAAATAAAATGCAAATTCTTATTGTGTTTTTGAATGAATGCAGTAAAAGACAATAAGTATTAAGTTAATTACATCAATTTGTGCATAGAGATTATCATTAATTATGTTAGGTCTGCTGAAATTAATTTAATACAGTTTTGTTAAGATGCTACATTACAGCTTGGTTATAATTAAACTTTCATACTTTTTCATAAGAAAGTACATCTACGTCTAATTACTGAGGATAATTTAATTTAATGCAAAGTAGGTCAGTAAAATAATTACAGATAAGTGTTAAAGTTGTGCCACATGTTTTTCCACCTCAAAATGTAACCATCCAAATCGAGCCAGTCATGAATATGCTTCTACCTTCCCACAATGGGAAGTAGAACAATAGACTAAATATAGCTAAAGCATGTTTGGAGACACAAACATATAAATGCTTTGTTATCTACAGAATACCCAGGCTTACTTTAAAGAAGCCCACTGGTAAATCTGTGACCAATTAGCAGCTACTCTGAGAAAAAAGAAAATAAATCTGAACCCTTCCTTTAAGCAGTGTTGGGTGCATGGGGCAACGGAATCTATATGGCTGCTTGCTACCACGATAACCAATGCGATGCTAAAAAATCCTAAATGGTTTGCAAGCATGCTGGAAAAGGACCTGCTGCCAAACAGGGGATTGTGATGTAATGAGCGACCCCCATTCTAACCCCATTCTAACCCCCTCCTTCCACCTAAGGACATCTAGTCATGGACTACAACTTCTATTGTGTTGAGACAGAATGATGACAAGGGTGCAAAAGTGAGTGCACTAGAGGTGCTACATATGTGTATATATTGTATCAGGGGTGTAACTAGAAAACACAGGGGTTCTGGTGCTAAAATTGCCCTGGGTCCGCCAACTTCAACCTCTGGTCTGTGCCATCATTGCCCCCACACAACTGGTCTGTGCCTTCTTTGCCCTTGGCCCCCTTCCAACATACAGCATATGAAAACACACTTACACACACAAATGACACACACTATCTATCTATCTATCTATCTATCTATCTATCTATCTATCTATCTATCTTACAACCAGAAATGATGGGAGAGTTTTCAACTGCTCTTAGCAGCCATACAACTTCTAAGGTGGTACATGGACATGATGATGCCTATTTAACAAAAAAGGTTTTTATGAGAGCTAAATATTAAAACTCACTATGCATGATCCGCTCCTGGAGATGGGCTGAATTGGCTCTGTATAATGAATAATTAAATAAATGAGTTTGAAAGAATCTTCCACATTATCTCCACATTATGGAAGGTCAGCTCGGCCCTTCTTGCAAGAGAAACTCGCCAGAATTTGCCCTTGATAATGCATACTGTATCAGGGAGACAACATTCTAATCTTTCATGCAAAAAGTAACTATTTGTGCAAAATAATGCAAAAATCTATTTGACAAGGAAGTAAAGGGAAATTAAGATATATGAGGTATATAGCATATACAAAGGAGATAATAGAATAATACAAAATAAGGAAATAGTTTACCTTCTCTTTCATTTTCTCTTTCAGAACACTTTTATGTCATGTGGAATTATTACGCATATAATTCCACTTTCTGCAACCACCTCTTATTATGCAGGGTATACTAAGAGTGACTACTAAACAGACCTTGTGCAATTTACACCCCAAGGTCAAGTGGAATGTAGGCAGAATGAGACAGCGCGCAGGTCCAGGCTCTTTGCTTCCTCCCTGTTATACTCATCAATCACATTCATAAATTACAAAGAGAGATGGATGAATTTCTATCTCCATGGTTCAATTGAATCTATTTCATGTTTCACGTTTCATACTGCTTTTCGCATTATATGTTGTACTGCTATCTGCAGTCTTGACCCAAGCTTTGATGTATTTGGCAGCGCGTGTAAATTCTCATAGGGGACAGAATTATCTTTCAGCTAATTCTATTTAATGACAGTTCCTGATTATGCTAAATTCCCAGAAACCTTTAATGAATTTAAACAATAAATAAATCGAAACCCGCACAGCCACCCACCGCCCCATACACACACATATGTCAAAAGAAATATACGCATGTAACATATTTAGAAATCTAAATATGTCATGATATTTTCCATTCTCGTGCACATACCTAATATCTCAATTTTACAGTTTTGCTCACACTATCCATGTAAGGAATGCAACAACTTGTATCACAATTATACACATTAATATTCTTGGTAAGAGAAATATCTTGGTAAGCCCAGAATTCTGTAGGTATAAGTCATTTTATTATTTTATTAGCCATTAAATAATGTAATGTAATTTGCTCTTTAGGATATGCTCTGGTAGAGGTTTCACTTCTAATATCGCTTCATTCTTTAAGAGAAGATAAACTTGACCTATATTTAACTGGTTTTCCTTGGCAACACCAAGCTTCTGACCCATATATCACAAGGCCTTAATGCATTTATTTTATAATGGAAATAATATCTGATAAATCTTTCAAGCTAGTTTTCAAGAATGTGTATCAATAATAGCATTTTGTGGCATTTAATCCCTAAGCAATGAGTTGTTGGTGGGATCAGATTTCCTTATGAAGTGCCAACCCCAGTTGGTTTCTCCTTCCTGAACAGCTGTGGCGGCCCTGCATGAGGATATGGAGTTATGGTGGAATCATCGCTATGTCTGATCTTTTGAGCTTTTCATAATATGGTTTGACAGATCAATGGTGCGTTGGATCTTTGAATGAGATGCTCTATATGGTACAAGGTATGTGACAGAGGAGGAATGACAAAATACATGAAAAGGTTTTTAACACAAATAAAGTGGGAAAGGGGGATTTCCTAGCAAAACGTTTAGGTTTTAAATTAAATTAAAGTCATCTTTTTATCCCTTATCTGTATCTTTTTCATTTTTAACTATACATTATTCAGGCACACCTGGATTCTGTTGCCTCTTAAACCTGGCAATCAATTCTCTTATTTATGCTAAACAAAATATTTTTTAATTACTGCATATTAAGAAATGATTAATACTCACCTCCTTAGGGCATAAATAAAACACAAACATAATACTGAATTGAAGACTGAATTTGAGAGAAATATATAAATCTTAACCTTTAATGAGTACAGATTAAAATGGAGTGGGCTGACAAATATGAAAGAAAACTGGGATAAAGGATACAGATATGTCACAAAGTAAACCGTGTCAAATTAGCAATAGACTGATACTGCATGCAAGTATCAGGCGGTAGCTGGTGGGACTGGAGAGTAAAGGCTGCAGTGAAAATGTATCTAGCCCTTGCTCCTAATCACATTAATGTTTTAACTACAGAATCAACAAAAATCTAAATTAAACCCGTTGGTCTTTTATATATTGAGAAGAAAGTTATAGCCAAGCAAATAACCCTACATGTGTTTGGCCTTCTAAACGCAGCTTTGTTCATAATAATTAGGTTTACTAGTATGAACGGGCTGAGGTGACTCAATGTACAGATCTGTGATCTCTTTTAGTAGGCATTATACGGAATCAGCTCAACCCTTCTTGCAGAAGAAGCTCACTTTGTTGGGTCTTCATAATCCATGTAGGGAATTTTTTTTTTCAAGTCTCCGTTTATTGAAAAGGTAACATTGCATAAGTTGGTGGACATAGTACATCAGGCATCAGAACACAATTGTACGCATCGGGCGAGTATTACACAAGATGGTAACAGTTCGAAAAGATATATCTGATGACAATTATACATCAAATGCAACAAAGGTTGGTGTACCATACAAGAAAGATACAGCGTGCATAATATCATAGGTACAATGTCACAATGTCACAGGGTATGGCTACAGATGAGCTTGTATCGGAGAGTTGCCGAGATGAAACAAGCGAGAAAACAAAAATAAAAATGAGAGAACAGAAAAAATAACATCAATAACACTGCACGTGAATAGATGGGTGGATGGATGGAGCGCTGTCTCCAAAAGCGTACTCAGAGAATGGCATCGCAGTAGAGCAAAACGTCGAAAACAGAGGCGAGTCATATGCATACGAGTCGACAAGCAACTTAGTCTAGATCAGGGGGAGTTGCAACAAAATTACCCAGAACGGCCTGAAAAGAGGGGGAGGCCAGGAACTCCCTCCAGGGTAGCCACTTCAAGCTGTTTTTATATCCAAAACCCCTGGAGGTCATGACCAACTCCTCCATTTGACATATGAAGTTGACCTTCCTCAGCCACACAGAAACAGGCGGGGGCGTAGCCCGTCGCCAAAAACAGGGGATGGTGGCCCTGGCTGCAGCAACGAAGTGGATGGTGAGTGACCTCTTATAGGAGCCCAGACTAGAGGGGCCGTGATGTAAAAGCATAGCCTCGGGCATGTAGGGAATTTTTAACAAAAACTCTAAGTGTAGTAATCAAACCTCTCGGCCTCTGTCTACAGCTCCATTTCATTAGGGGAATCACATGAAATAATGGGAGACTTAAAAGTAATTCAATCTCACTTATGCCACTCTCATATCCAGGCAGGACACACATTTTGATAACTCCTTACCCATTTTCCCCAATAGTTCCTTCTAACACTGGGTGAGACAGGAGTCTTTGTGATAGAAATGTAGCCTTGACATACTATGGGAAGGATGTAATATAAAATCTAAAATAATTTAAAGATTTATATTTTTCTAATAAGGCAAGACCCCCGGCCAAGTAACAAGAAACAGATTTTGATTTTAGTATTAATTTTTTTAAATTACATACTCCAAATGGAAAGATGCCTAATGGACTTTAAATGCTTGAATACAATTTTCCACAATTAACGATTCTCGCAAGGAAATATTGCACTAATTTTTTCCATAAACACACAGATCAATAAGCACCACTTGATAGCTAGGCTTCATTAACCCAGAATATACAAATATAATGTGGTTATTTTTTGCATTCTTCAAATTGAAATCAGTTTTTCATTTCTGGAACGAAACACCATATTTTATAATGTGTACATTTGCATTCCCACATGGTGTCGTTTGTTATAAACTGAAACCTCTCATGCAGAAATGCATATTTTAACAAAACAAGTAAAAAATAATTTTCAGTCTTCATATTAGTTATTTTTCTGAAAACTAAGATTAACCCTTTGATTGTAGACAGCAACTGATGGTAAAACAAAAATGGATAGGTTGTTTCTTTTTTCTATTTGTAGAAAGAATATTTATAAATAATCTGATTTTATTTGAAAGGCATGGAAAATGACATCATTTTGCAATAAAAAATAAATAAAGTAAAATGGCATAGTAAACTTACAAAAGCTGCTCATATTGACTTTTACCTCTGTGGCACAGATATTTCTTTCACCAAGGGTCATTTCTTGGCAAGGGTTGAGTGTTCAGGGTTGAACAGACACATCATATATTCTGTTTCTGTTCTCCAATAAGCAATAGGATAAAACTCTCAAAATGTTATGTCTAGAAGGAGGCTTTAAAGACTGTAACAAGCAATAGGACAAGTAGCCAGGAGAAAACATGCCAACAAAAACATATCTATTTTAAAGCGCGCCAACTGGTTATGTATGTAATTTATCAGTTTATTAAATATAAAAAAAACTATTTACACATCCCTTTCCATTTACCCAATAAATATAATAAATTCTAAAATCTGCACATATATTTGTCATAAACATCAATAAACTACTTTATTAAATAGACCCGAAAAATCAATTAATCGTTTAATTAATATGTGCTGACCATTCAACAATGTTCTTATGGATCAAAATTGATATTCCTACATCAACCAAACTATAACAGCCATAAAAGACCTAAACGCAAAATCGATTTGAAATTATTTATTCAGTCTCCATACAACATCACACAAGTACATGAGCACAAGTTTATCTTATTCAAGCAACTACAAGGTATATTATATTATATATGGTATTATTGAGATTATAGTATACAAACACAGGAAGTATACAAAAAAGGAAGTGCATCACAAAACATAATTGTAACATACTAGCACATATAATGGTTTCCACATAAAATAGCAATATAGGTAATCCAAAACTAAGATTTGTGACTACAATTATCGTTTGATTTTAGTGATGAGGGAAGTGTTAATAGCACTATTATGTACAGTATATCGCATATTATACTGAGCATATTATACATTTGTTTAATAAAATGTGTTTAATAAAATAATGGTGTCCCACTACGCATCGCAACACTCAGTGGTGGTTACGGAGAGGAAGTTTATTTGGGAACCCTGGTTTTTGTTACCAATCTTTAGGACCAGGGTGTACCCAGCTGAGGCTATGGAACTCTGGCCTGGCTACCACGCGGACTATTCCCAGGGATATTTCCGCCACTGTCACTCAGGGTCCTGAGGTCGGATCAAGTCGCTTTTTGGACCATAACATCCTTGAACCCTGAGCTCTCCAATGGTACGTTGCTCCCTCTGGATCACCCCAAAATGGTGACTATTTGTCGGGTGGGCCTTGCTGGCCTTAGAACTGTATGGAGGCGCCGGGCTGTCTGGTAGTTGATGGGATTTTACCATCATGTTTGTTCACCTCAACGTGAGTGCTGTCTGATGCTTGGGGTGGGCTGCTATGATACTTTATTGTCCTTTTTAGGACAATATTCGCACTGTGTAGCTAAGCTTCGGCTAACCACAGTGCCAACGGAGCTCCAGTGCAGCAGCATCCCCCTTCTCTCTACAAACCTGGCTCTGTCTGGCGCTGAAAGGGGTTAACTTCTGGTGTTGCGGCAGGAGGAACCGTAGGTTGGCGGAAGTACCCAGTCAGGGTACAGTGAGTCCTGTCACAGAGTTAACTTCTGGTGTCCCAGCAGGAGGAAGTGTAGTTTGGCGGGAGTATCCAGTTGGGGTACAGGGTGTCCCATCACACTTATATTACATAATCTGCCTCTTGAGGGATGTATGGTTTGTAGGTAAAAATTTAAGCCATTTGAGTTGGGTGGCCTATCTGATGATGTGTGCATGATGTTACTTTAAGCCTTGGTCCCAGCTTTCCTGTGCATGCTCAATCCATGTTTTGCTTTGAAAAGGTCTTGTAGGGGTTTGACTTGGCCTTCATACCTTGATCTAGTTTGGAACCATTTCAACTCTTCCCACCAACTCATGCAATCACATCCTCATGGTTGTTGTCACAAAGCACATGTAGGACAGATGCGCTGTGCAGACTAGTCTGTTCTTTTAATGACTTGATTGAACCTTTAATGTCAACTTTATTTTTGCTGACCCTAACTTTCTCTGCTATTTGATACTGACTTTCATTTTAAAATGAGTTATCCTTTAGTGTATAATAGCTAAATATATTACTAGCAAGTACACAAAAAAAGCTAAGAAAATCCAAAAATAAAATATGGATATATTTCCTTCTGTAATATCAACTTGCGTGATTATAGAGAATGATGAATGAGAGCCACAAAAATATTTGTGATCTCAGGAAAAAAGAAATGTACGCCACATTGCTTTATTTGGTATGTGAATGGAATTCATGAAAAGTTATTCAAAGAAAAGAGATTTCGCTGCAGTGAAAAGCTCGGCTTTCATCTATATTCTGAAGTAATTTTGCTTGCAAACAGAAATATCGACTCAACTCACCAGTGTTCTGCCACTGTGATTTATGGGAAAGGCACATTCTTACTGCTCAAAGCTTCAACCCTCACAGTATTTCCAAATTGCATTTTGTGCTAAGCCATAGATTTATAAAAGGTCATAAAATCAGACATAAAGCTTGGTATGTTTTTTATACCAGAATGTGCAATATTAGTTTTATATCATTTAATAAACAGGAAGTCCTAACTCGTGCGAAAATACATCGTTTTAAATATTTCTTGGATCATGCTAAGTTTGATTAAGTATGGTAATGGCATTTTCTGATAGATGTATTTTGCATCCTTAGATGATTTCCCAAATATAATGAAATAGAAGATGCTAAATAAGTATTTTTAGGTAAACTCACAAACTTTTTCTTATTTAATTGAGATACTGGACGAACTCAATTTAGAAAGTGAGTTATAGTTAAAAAAAAAAAAAAAAGATATAATTCATTTAGTTATACATAATTATGTGGAAATCAAGATCTGTTTCAGGAAAACAACGTATCTATACATGCACTAACCTAGCCAAATTTCTTCCAAATCCAAGGTCTGTTTCCTTTGTTTATGGGTGGCCTATGATGCAATCATTGTACACTATTGCACAATGCTACATGGTCTCTAAATTATGTGAATGTGAATTTCCATTTAGGTAGGCCAGGTATCTATATACAGCACCATGTTCTTAAATGATGCCCCCGATACAAAAGCAGATTGGCTCAATAGTAGCCAGTAGCCACAGCCGTTTTAACCTATACTATACCAACCATATACTTTCAGGCCATTTTCTTCCTGAACCAGCTCTTAAGTGTCCATTTGCCCCCCTGCCCCCTCTTTTGTACTTAGGGTTGCTTCGATATAAACCCATATTCTAGAGAGGCACAGTTGGCATACATGAATCAGATGGATTAATGCTTTATCTACAGCATACCATCTAAAAGACTTATGAATGTGTTATGTGCTTAAGATTACAACTGATCCAACAACAGATACATCCAAACACATATCAATGAAATCACAATATGTATTCGGATATATCTCCTGAAGGCTAATGTGTTTTCTAGCTACAATAACTACACTTATCCAGGTGAATGGGTATATGGATACACTTATCAAATATGCACCGATAAACCCACCCACTGGCTTATTAAGTTAAACAATCCCTGTTCTATCTCTTCTAACTTTTAAGGTTTGAACTGAAAACTTTCGCTTCTTCCAGAATGCAACAGAATATTTTGGAAACAACAACAGGATATCCAAGAATCCACAATGCGGCTATGATACAACAATACAAACTTTTACTAGAACGTTCCAAATATAAAACAATACAAATAACAGTACAATAACAATAATCCCCACATTAATTGACACACTTACAACAAATACATATATATAAGTTCCTATTTACAATTTTTAAACATGCATGTTCATAGTTACGTTCCCTGAGAGCTCCAGGTTAGTGATGTTCCTTTGTCTCTTTTCTTTCTTTCTCTCCTCCTCTCCTCTTTACTTTCACTACCTGTCCCTTGATATACTAGAGGGTCCCAATTGAGTCTACTGGGAGATCCCTGATTGGACCCTGTGGTTGCCGTAGTTACCCTTTGAAGTTATTCCCTTTGGCCAACACCACACCCTGGAGTCTTTACAATCATGGGGCAGTAAAACCCAAAGATCTCCTGACCTGATTCAATCTATTTCATGAGAAAACCTGTCTTTCTTCCACACACCCTTCATCACGCATATCAGTGTTATCTAAACTAAGATAAAAGGTTTCCCAAATATTTATCATTCCCGGCCACCTCCCATGCATCTTGATTTAACTAGTATTAACAGAAACCATGATATATATATATATATATATATATATACACACATACACACCTACATATGCATATCTACACACATGTACATCCATACACCCGCATACACGTGTCCATATACATATTTATTCACACAACTGCTTATAGTGTAACAATGGATATACACATCGCCCGCAGCCTTGCGGGCATACTTAGAACTTATATCTGTGCCAAAGGTATATAGTTTTAGCTTAAAAGCTTTGTCCTAAGCATGTAATCCTGATGCCATGTGTTCTACATGTAAGCGACGCACCTGGCCATCCATGTGATGTAAAAGTAAACGTGATTCATCAGACCAGGCCACCTTCTTCCATTACTCTGTGGTCCAGTTTTTGTGCTCACCTGTCCCATTGTAGGTGATTTTAGCAGTGGACAGGGATCAGCATGGGCACCCTGACAGGGCTGCAGCTACGCTGCCCTGTACACAACAAACTGAGATGTACTGTGTGTTCTGACACCTTTCTATCGGAACCAGCATTCTTCTCTAACTTGAGCTACAGTAGCTCATCTGTTGGATTTGACCACACAGGCCAGCCTTCATCCCCCATGTGCATCAATGAGCCTTGGCCACCCATGACCTGTTGCCAGTTCAAGTCTTTTCCAGAATTGGACCACTTTTGACAACTGCAGACCAGGAACACCCCACAAGAGCTACAGTTTTAGACATGTTCTGACCCAGTCGTCTAGCATCACAATTTGGCTCTTGTCAAAATCGCACAGATCCTTACACATTTTTCCTGCTTCTAACACATCAACTTTGAGGATGAAATGTTCACTTGCTGCCTAATATATGCCACCCATTGACAGGTCCCATGATAACAAGATTATCAGCGTTATTCAATTCACCTGTCAGTGGTCATAATGTTATGGCTGATCAGTGTATTTTCAGTTCTGCACCATAGAAGTACACTTTATTCCCCAATTGCATTTAATACTGAAAGACAATCTATTAAACTGACATTTCTGTGAAGGGGAAGATATGCAATAGTATAAAAATATAGAAACAGAATTTGATGCCAGATAAGGACCATTCAGCTCATCTAGTATGTCTTTTTCCTTCTGTAAAAACCACAAATCATACCCAAGCATTGGATTTCTCTTGTATTCGGGATTGCCATAGACCTGTCCAACTTATATTTGAATTCACCCACAATATTTTACATTTAAGCCTCTGACCCTCTTTTAGACAGTGACCTCTTGTCCTAACATATCTCTCACTATTTTAAAATTTTCATTTTCGTTGTTTTTTCTCTCACTCTCTCACAGTCCCCCTGCCTTCTCTGACAACCAGTTCTCCATCTTTGCTTCCCCTTTGCCGATCCTCCTTCTCTGTGTTCTCATTCTTTGCTCCTCTTTCTCCTTCCTCATTCTCCTATCCGATGTATGTTTAATAAAGACTTACTATCCTCAAAATTACCCTAGCCTAGGAAGGTTAAAAGGAACATGACTCTTTACCAATACAACGTTCAGATTATCACATGCATACTTAATTGGGAATTTTCCAATTTGGAATTTCTCATAGAAACATACTATTTTTTAAATTACAGGCTTAGTGATTCTACATTCAATTTGTCGAAAAGGGTTATCTCAACATATTGCTTAAGAGGAGCCTACCTAAGAGACTCTTGAAAGATAGATCCAATGTATAGGTAGACAAAGCTAATTCTGACAAGGTGAATGTGTCATCACAAACTCAACATTTGATGTATAATGGACCCTCTTACTCTGAATGGGCACAAATAGGGGAGATCTTGCAGAGACACTAGGATCCAAATCTAGAAGAGCAAACAACATTGTGAAATCCCTGGCACAAATCTACGATAGAAGCATTTTGTCGTTGCCATTGCAGCTTCATTTGAAGCTATAAGCATTTTCAACGAGCAACAATTCAGGAAGCTTTCAAAAACTATATTTAATTAACTTGAACTATTTGCATAATTAATGTTTGTCTAAATGCATATCTCTATAAAATCAGACAGTTGGAGCTTCACTATGGCTGAAACATTTTAGCTGGCCCTGTATGATGTATAGGTTTAAAATATAGAGGGGTGCTGTTGATTGTGTGTAGGGTGATCAGTGTGAAGGGTGCTGCCGGTCAGTCTTGGGTGTTTCTGGCCTATGCTTCCTGCTCGCCCTTGCTCTATATATTAATATGGATTCAGACACCAAATAATAATGTCTGAAACCCACAGTAGGAACTAGGTGATTAGGACAGAATTAGTGTTCTAGTTTTCAATATACTTCCTTTATATCCTTAAGACCTTCATTTAATCATGTCCCTGATGAAAACCATAGGAAAATACATAAAATGCAGTCATGTTGGCATAATGATCATACAAACAAGGGGAATTTGATTAACTTTTGACTGCCTTCATTACTAAGTGTTAAATAATTTTGTTGTCTTCCCAATTACCATAGCCATTCAGCTAAGAAATCAATTTAGATTTTGAGGATTTTGGCTTGTTAATTCCAGCTAAACCATTACTTAGAATAACCTCATCTATATGTTTCATATGTTTTGTTTTTAATTCATTTTTTAAAGTATCAAGGACTAAATAAGAAAGGTTTAGTATTTGCTGGAGGGTTTTATTTTTTTAGTAAATGGAGACTTCCAGTAACCTCTTTGCTAAAGATAAATAGGCAATAGATAGCATGCCTTGCACTGAAAGGCTAAAATAACCCATCAACACATTACATACAGAGCCACATACATACACAGCCTGATTTTAATTGTATTGGGCTTGGGGAATAGTCTCACCCACAGGCCACGCATGCCTTAATGTCCACTATGAACATCTTTCAAATTCTTGCATTGCAAAATGACCAAAAATCAGTAATGTTGCATAAAAAAAATCTTGCAAATATGACTCCTAACCTGAAGTTTAAACCTTGCAGTTTTCTAACTTATTGGCAGACTATTAACTATAGAACCTTAACAACGTCATTGATTTCAGCCAGCAATTCTGTATTCTCAGCTTTTTACCTTTGACGCCTTAAGGCTAGGTTTCCACTTGGTTGTTTTTTTTGCAAAAACGCCCATAATAACGCCAATTCTGCCATACAGCGTTTTATTAGTGAAAAAACGCTGCGGCCAGATGTTAGCTGTTTTTCAATAGGAAATCGCAGAATGCCATATCCACTTGGCGTTTTTCTGTTTGGCGTTTTTCCAGTCCTCTTTGGCGTTTTTCTGCTTTTTTGGGCTCTGTGGCAGTTTTTCAAAATCGCAGCATGTTGACACTCTGGCGTTTTTTGCAAGGAAATCTTGGCGTTTTTCTCCAATAGAAGTCTATGAGAGAGAAAAAACGCCATGAAAAAGCCATGTGGGTTACAATGCAGAGGATGGACCCAGTATCTGTGTGTCCTATGAGAAATAGGCTGGAAACAAACAGTTTTACACAAAACAAAGTTCATATTGAATTTTATACCATTTGGAACAAACATGCCAAAACAAACATACCCAACTGGATCCTGCGTGCAAAAAGCAACAGCAAACAATTTGCACCATCATTTGGGGCCAATCTTCCTAGAGGAGCAGACATTCGGAATAAAGCATGCCTTACAAACCACAGAAAAGAGACAAAAGGGTCCGCCGGGGCATGTTTAAGTAGAACTCTATCAAGGAAATGAGCGCCGTAATATGACGTTATATTTCGGCGCTCAGCAGTGAAGCAGCGGGCACCAGCGTCTTTTTTTTGATGCGGAGGAGAGAGAGGGACGCCTACCAACGGCTCGGCACCCCTCGTTCTCCCCCTCATCAAACAAAAAAACAAAACAAGGTTTAATAGCCGCTCGCTGGTGCCCACTGCTGAGCGCCGAAATATCACGTCATATTACGGCGCTCAGCAGTGAAGCAGCGGGCACCGCAGCAGTGCAGGAAGACAGAAGACTCCCATCGCTGGACCTCAAGGTGAGAGAACTACAAAGGGGGAGAGGAAGAGGGTAGTAGGGAAAGTGACAAGGGAGGGAGAGGGGGTAGTAAAGAGTGTGAATTAATGTGTGGAAGTTTGGACAGGGGCGCAATTTCAGTGCTTGCCATAGGCGCTATTTTCAATAGATCCGCCTCTGATAAGCGCAAAATGATAAGGCTTCTTTCTCCTAATTTCTTTTCATCCTTCAAATGTTCTCTCAACTCCCTCTGACCCAACATTTGGCAGTGACCCCTCGAACCTGGCACTGAGCATTAGTAGTCAGAAAGGGAATTTTAATATCAATGGAAGAGTAAAGAACGGTGAAACAAATGGAAAACTGGAGGCAAATTGTGTCTGGGGATGAAAGTGGGGCAGACGCATTTCCTTGATGTTAATTGTGCATCTCTCTGGGAAAAATATCTGAAGATACCCATGACAAATAAAATGTTTAACATTTTTTCCAAACAAATTTCTCCAAAGCCAAATGATAATAACATCCATTCTGGTTGTAAAATTTGTATATATGAAATGAATAGTAATGCATGTCTTCCAGTGAATAGAACAGTGTCATATGGAGAAACTGACTCTCCTTCATTAAATCTGGACCGACCCTCTGAGTAATGTGCACATGATGTTACATGCTCATGCGCAGGCAATGGTGGTTCATTCCTAATGAATTCTTCCCTTGCAGCAGTGTTCAGGATTTTAGGATTGAATGGTGCAGGTAGCTGCCAATGTGGATGAACAGTCTAACATGCCATCAACATGTAAGAAATTGAGCCAAATGGAGCATTTCAAACAGAAACTCTCTGTAAAATAGAGGTCAGCAGAAGGTTGACAGATTTGTATTAAAGGAATATTTCTATAAAAAAAAAAAATTGCTGCAATTTCCACAGAGCTTCATAATTTAAAAGTCAGAATTAACCGTAAAATTTCTCCATCTAAATATACCAGCCAGATCACTACCAAAAGTTCAACACTATGTAAACTCATTGGCTTAGAATTTTGATGTTTAAATGAAATTATATCTCCAAAGTGCCAAAGTTGATTTTTCTGAAACATACTTTTGTACTTTTTATTCTGAGTAATCCTGCTTTCAGCCTTTGAGAAATCAGCTTGAAGTATAATTTCAAGGTTGGATAGATGGAGCTGTGTGCAAATACGTTTATATAATCACCATACACGCACACCAAGGCTGTGATATATACACAAGGATCCAGCTAGGATTTGTTTTAATTATATAGATGACACTATGACAAAATGACAAAATATAATGGTATGTCACTATATGCACTTGGTACAATATACAAACATTTGTGCTATAGTTTGCAATTCTACATATCAACAGATCATGCCTTTAGATGAGGCTTGTCTTGACTACATATGCAGAATGCGAGAAAAGTGTCCGCTGCTTTCAGTTATTCTGATAACAGTTATTCTGATATATCTGTCTGATGCAGCTCAAATGTACAAGGTAAACCATTAAATACATTGAGCCATATTTATAAAAAGCCATGTGGTGCAACATGTTAATCGATGAATAATCAGAAGAAAACATTAGTAAATGTAACATTAGATATTATCCAGAGATTGATTCCAAAAAATAACACAAGCTTCATGTGATTTATGTGTCTTCTTCATCCTGTCTCTCTTCACTACAAACTGTCCATTATGATCGTCTCCATCGCCGAGTCACTTAAATGTAGGTGACATATGCCACTTGCCTGTTACGTTCACTTTCATTAATTGTATAATCACTTTTGTCAGTTGTCTTTTCTGCATTAATTATTTTGTGCTGTGGTGTGTGCGCTGCCTTTCATCCCTTAAGGTCCTTTTAATATTAAACTTAATGAAGATAATTTTGATCTCTGTGCTTCTTTCTTCTGTAAAACCTATAGCTGCATTAGGTTCCTCATTAATGGTGTCCAGAGAAGGCTTTAAATTGCTTTAGAGTCTCATTTGAGTTAAAATACAATGCAGTCTCATTGATTCAGCTCCTTGGTAAGCAAAATAGCCTTGAAAAATTATATAGGGCTTGCCAAACTTGTGGTATACTTTGAAATAGTGGCGAGTGAAGTGATATATGGCTTTATAGTGTGACAGATTCCTCAATACTTATGCCTTAGATAGGTGTTTTTGAATGGTATTCACAGGGTAAGGGAAAATAGTCACACTATGTCAAACATCTCAGTGTGGTGAGGGTATCCGGTCACAGAAATGCCAAAATGGCTTTTTTGAAGCAGAGGCTTTCAGTAACTCGGCCTACAACCAAACACTTCTCTTCTACTTAAAAACTCTAAGCAGTTGGATGACAAAAAGACTGGATGTTCCACCACTTTATAGCGGGTGAAATGGGTGTCCGCCGGGAATGCAAAGAGTTTGCAGGGGATTGCAGGCATTTAACTGTTCACAGGAAGCTCTAAAGAAGTTCCATATCTCCTATTGTTAAGTTGCTGATTGTTATTGGTTGGTTCAGTCAGCTTTTGTGAAGATAAGGGCAGAGCAGAACTTCAGGGCAAAATACTGGCCCTTCCACAGCAGCCACAGATCTCCTAAGTAAAATAATCCTGTATATTTAAATTAAATCAAATCTATACGTACTTTCATTATATGAATATACATACAGAAAAGCTGTTTCTACCAACCCAAGAAATTCCATTGCAGCTGTTGTTTTGTATTTAAAAAGGGCTATCTGCTATCCAGTTTGTCATTGTAAAATCTAAAACATTGATATAAAATTGAAAACATGCCTGTTCTTATATCTGATAGGACAAAGTCTCATTTTTCACATTCGGTCTATGCAATTGTAAAAGAGTTATATAAAAGAAAGTAATTTTTCACAGTTTGATCTATTGCCTATTAAAAGTTATGTCAAGGAAATAAATCTGACAATGTTTTTATGTTTGAATTATGTCATCATGTCATACTAACTATAACTGTGACCTGGCTTCTCTCCCAGAACCATCACAGTTTTTTTCCTTAATGCTGCCATTTGAACACCTTCTTTGGAATCGATTTTTAACCTTCAGGAAATAACATAACAACAACTAGTATTTATATATTTCTCCCAGGGAGACTCAAAGCTTTTTCTTAGCGCACGCTCTCTGAATTAACTGAATCATCAGCAGAATAATAGATGTTAATATAGGATGTTTAATTATCACATGTCTGAGTCACAGTGTATTATATAAATATATATATATATATATGTATATATATATATATATATATATATATATACATACACTGATGGTTGTATGTTTTTTTGTCAGATATGAAATGCTGAGAAACGTTAATTGCTAATGCAGCTGTTACATTATTGTAATAAGGTCATCTAGAATTCTATCACAGAGACAGCATCATCTACCATCACAGTGGATCACCTCCTAAGCTGTTTTAAATCAGGCATCTGCCACCATACAATGTATGGTGGACGTTGATGCCTGGGGGAGGGGCCACTCGGGGCTCTGCAGTAAATTTCTGTGTTGCTTAATGCCTTGACATCGAGGCACTACAACAACAATGTTTAATGCAAGAAAGCGATCTTGGGTCATTTTCTAAGCTTGTTTAATGCCATGACGTGCCAGGCATGTCACTGGTCATTAAGGGGTTAATATTCTGAAGGTATTTTGGTCAACTTAGCTAACTTTGGTGACAAGAATCATAGCAAAATCATACAAAAGGTGATTTATGAATTATTAAAACAAAATGTTGGACAATGCATTTTCAACATTGCACCAAATCCCTAGCTCTCCTTGAAAAACAATGTAAAATTTGTACACAAAAAAATGAACAAGGGGGATCATGGCTGAACAAACATATTGTAAAAACACAAAGAAAGCTCTAGGTTTTGGGGTACGAAGAAGGGGTTAAGCTTTTGTATGCAATTCTTACCATATGGCTACAAATGGCTGCCTGTATATTTCGAGGAAGAACAAATGTAATTCAGATTTTGTTCCTCCTGCCATAGTCCGAACGTAGTACTTCAACATACATTCTGTATGCATATACATTTAATATTTTCCCTCTGTAGGTGATACTGTTCCTTTAATGAAAGTTTGCATACATTTCTGGTTTTATATAACATGAGGAACCATGATCATTGGGCGCTTCCAGGGGGAATGAATTGTGATTTATATTTCTTTCCTTGAATATTCTCCATTTGTTAGTCTATTTCATTTTCTCTGGATGATTATGAAATTATTCAAACTATATTTCTGGCCAGCATAATTCTGTGGTACCTTTCTTTGAGCCCTTGCCATCTGCTTGTTCTTTACACCTGACATGTTAGCATTTTGAGTCAGCAGAAGAAATTACCCATATTCTTAAAATCCTTACTGTAGGTCAGTTTAAATGAAGATTTATGTAATTGTAACTACATTGTAACATAGAGAAATTGCTTCTGTCCTTAACAGTACATTGAACATGCACAGCATTTAATCAATCATTTTAATTCTTAAAGAAAAACTATTGTTTGTTAAGTACTTTACACTGAAAAATGTTCCTCAATGGTTTCTATGCTTTTAATTGGAGTGTTATTAAATTAAGGAATCATTAAATATTATAATGTAGTAACATTTGTAATTTGAGAGTATTGCTATTTTAACTGAACTGTATTGTATATATATTTTAACTTTTGCATAACTCTCAACTTCTAACCCTGGCAATTCAGGACACTGAGGGTGGGGTGTAGCTTTGGAGGTAGGTCTACTGCACAAGTGCATAATTCAGCACCAAAGGCTGCAACTCAAACAATGCAAAGGCCCTGAATGGAGAAAGCAGCAGGTATTTAAGGAGTAGGGCTGCACCAAATGACAAGGCCCAGCTGACAGTGTTAAAGTAGCCAGAGTTCCCAAACCCAGAAGAGTGGCCTCTAGAGGCTGCCAGTGGAAATAACGCCACGACCAGAATAAAACCCAGGATCCCGGAAAGTAGAGTGGAACTGTAACAAAATCACACATTACCTTTTCGGTTGGTGGTTTATGCTTGTACATGCCTGTTTTCTTAATGGCTCCAAACCATTTTTAAATCCAATTTTTTTATTTCATAACTGTTGTTGTCAACTAGGGCTCGATCACAATGTCTAGCTAAATGTGGGTTATGAGAATGAGGTAGCATGAGCTGAATACAAGCAGTAAGTGGCTTAAACTTACCATTGGGACATTTGATGTATGAGCCCGAAGGACCTGTATCTCTGGATAGAAAGATAGCTTGGCTCATACATAACCTCAATGATTTGGATCAAGCTCAACTAATGCCCTACCATGGTCAACATGCCCATCTCTGATTTCACAATAATAGTCATTCTTTACGATATATGTGAGTCCTAAGAAGCACCTTGTTAAAGGAAGGAATTACAGATGATAAGCAGTAGCAGCCTGGCAATCATAGGCAACCAATGACTTTGTTAGTTGCTATAGAATCTTTACATTGCTCAATGAACCTTCTGCACAAAGTGTGGAGACACTAGACACTTTTATCTCAAGGTATTCATACAGGGCAGGAGTTATTATAATATATAACCGTACATTTTGTCACCACTGTATAAATGCCACTAGTTAAAGGTGCTGAACATAATGCTAAATGAGACTGAAGTAACTGTGTATAATAGTTGAATACTTAATGACCACTTGTTAATTCCTGGGTATCTTAGAAAAAATGTATTCTCACTTTCATGAGTGATTAATAGTTACAGACTCCTCTGTTTTTCTGCTCTGGATTTTTTGACTTTGGCATTCTACACTCTGAATTATTATGGGTTTTCAACCCATTTTTTTTTAATTCTTACTGTATTTTATCCATTGTTGCTAAAGCCGGCCTCAAATCCCCTATAAATGATACTTAGCAACAGATATAAGAACTCAAACTGGCAATAGAAAGCAATGCATCTCAAGACAGTTTCACGATCCAGCATCTCCTTGTTGGCAGAAAGTGAATCATTGACCATTTAAACATTATTATTGCCCTATTCAAGAAAAGGCTGATTTATTGCGTGAACCAATTACATCTGATATCGCTGTATGTTTTGGCAATGTTTTATACCTACTTCTATTTTTACTTGCCCTAGGTTACCCTAAATAACTGAAATAGTTTACTGTATTGCACTGCAAAGCAGGGCGAATAACTCAGGGGGGTATGACGCACTCTTGGCCAGTGGACCATATATATATATATACCATATATATATACTCACTGGCCACTTTATTAGGTACACCTGTTCAATTGCTGTTTAACACAAATAGCTAATCAGCCAATCACATGGCAGCAACTCAATGAATGTAGGCATGTAGATGTACTCAAGACAACTTGCTGAAGTTCAGCAACAGAGCATCAGAATGAGGAAGAAAGGGGATTTAAGTGACTTTAAACATGGCATGGTTGTTGGTGCCAGAGGGGCTGGTCTGAGTATTCCAGAAACTGCTGATCTACTGGGATTTCTACAGAGAAAATATACAGTGTGGGGCAGTTGTGTGGGCGAGAATTCCTTGTGGATGTCAGAGGTCAGAGGAGAATGGACTGGTTCGAGATGACAGAAAGGCAACAGTAATTCAAATCTCTGAGGAATGTTTCCAGCACCTTGTAGAAAGTATGCCACAAAGAATGAAGGCAGTTCTGAAAGCAAAAGGAGGTCCAACCTGGTACTAGCAAGGTGTACCTAATAAAGTGGCCAGTGAGTGTATGAGTGTATGTGTATATATATATATATATATATATATATATATATATATATTTATATATGCTGTTGGTCAGGAAGTTGTGTGAAAAGGTTTACACACTCATGCCTAAACCTAACCCCTATCCCTGATTTTTTTTCTGAAATACTTCTTGCATGCATAGCATTCTGATTTTATGTCAACAGAACTGTGGGTACATTTACATACTTGTGTACCCCTTCTGGCAGTCATATTTGACACCAATAACCTCTATTCAAGACAACTTGGATATTTAAGGTTAACATCTGCTTGCATGAGTGGCTTGCACAATGTATTTGTATAATTATGTACCCTATACAATGCCACACTTTTATAATTCTAGGTGAACTTTAAAGACAATGAGGAAATTTTACTGATGTTTGTATTCATATAGGTATCAGATATTGTTTTGTGTACAAGCAATATTAATATTGAATACTAACTTTAGTTGAAGATGTTTTTTTTTTCTTTTATGTAGGTCTTGGTATTATTATTTGGAAAACCTTACTGGCGCATTTTAATTGTAATTCAGTTTGCATGGTCAATTAACCTTCATGCCTCCCCTAAGGGAGCATGGATTTTAAAAGACATCACCGATAATTATAGTTTTCATGAAGTATAATTAATAGACATTTAATTTCCTACATAATAAATTCTTTCTTGACCGAGCCTCGCTGAAATGAGTGACATCAAAAGTACGATGGGCACTCTATGCCAAAATAATAATTGCCTATAATGTAATCATATGAATATATACAATGTTGAAATTGGAATAAAAGTTCCAAAAAACATGATACCAGCAGGAACACCGATGTTATTTTGTTATAGGGTAATAGTTAAGGTAAATGATGGAAATAAGTGTTTCATTTTGTATCAGCAGAAAGTACTTAAACTATATTTGCGATGCATATTTCGAAAATAATATAGGGGAAAATAAACCAAGTGGAATGCAATTTATTTGCCCTCCCATTGTTAAGCATGTTTATGGCCAATTGCATCTTAATGCAGGCATAATAGCCCAGCTGTCAGAATAGGAAAATAACAGCAGGTTCAAAAAACAGGGCTTATTTGTATGGGAAAGTAATACTTTAAGAAATTATATGTAAATTTTAAAGCAACGCACAGAACATGCATCAGTTGCGATTTAAGGGTAAAGTATGCTCACCTGCTGTGATCATGTAAATGACCTGTATTTGTGGAGAGATGAAATCTTGTCTTTAATGCCAAGTTTATGTATTTATATGTTCTTTAAGCGCTAACAGAATTACAGCACTTTATTGCTTTACAGCATCCTAAAGGGGAATTACAATAAGTGCAGTTCTATAATATGCACAATAAAGTACAATAACGCACAGACATTTTGATATAGGTAGGAATACATTAGAAAAGAAGGCACTGCCATGTGCATCTTACAGTATAAGTATTTAATAAACTTTGAAAGTTTACATTTAAATAAATACTACTCTCCCAGGGGAGATGCTGGCAATGCCCTGGGGGCAAGTCTGGCAATGGGACTCAGCTCAGTAGAAAAGCCACCCAAACACACATTTGGTCGCCAACATATTTAATGTATAGGATGGGAGTAGAAATTCCATAAATTAAAGGTATACTCCAATGCAGCCCCAATAAAGAAGTATTACATTATACAAAATGTATTTATATTTTATATAGCAAATGCAGATTCCGTAGCGCTTTGTAAGTACTTTTGTAAGTACTTTATATGCATTCTTGAGCTGAAACGAAAAAAGTACTCACCTTTACCAGAGCTGCAAAGTGTCACCCCCTCTATTGTCGAATATTTATGCTGGTTTAGGTGCTCCCATTGGAATAATTGGGAGTTTTTTCTGGGCATGTGTGCAAGAGGTCTTGTTAGACCCCTCTTTAAATCCGCAGCATTGCATATTGGGGTTATGTATAAAAAGTAATTCTGGTGCAATAGGTCCATATCAGCTAATTACATCCTCCAACTGATATGACCATTGCATTGGCTGATATGGTGACCTTTCCAAAGCTGCACTAGAATAACCATTTTATACACAGACCCAATGTATAAAGGTAATCCGATACACATCATATATGTAAAGATACAACTCAGAATAAAACATAAAAATACTATAAATGGGGAATTATTTAAAATGGGCATAGAGGGTAAGGACAGATCGTATATTTTTTAAATACTAGATTTTATAAACGTCATAGAAACATGGAAACAGAATTAAGGAAATAAGAACCATTCTCACCCATCTAGCCTATTCCCGTTGTAAAGATTCAAATCTTAATTCGACCTTTGTCTACATTTTCCATACAATATGTAATCTCTGACACTCGGGGAGGGCTGTCAATTTTTGGCCTGGGTAGGCAAGTACAAATAAAGTGGCCCATTTCTACTATCATACTGGCCCACAAGCCCAGATGATATAGACATTTTAGAGGCTTACCTGGATACAAAAATGGAGAAGGACCCCTACAATAAAGTTCTCAGTACATTCCCAGCAGTGTTGTGTTTGTTAAAGAATGGTAGCAAGAGTAACCAGACACCTTTCAAAGGACAGCAATAACTTAACCCACTTCTCCAGACCTTGAGAGACACTGTAGATGCAACTTGATCAACATCCATCATGATCACCTTACTTGTGTAGTAGTCCTCTAGTTCAACTCGCTCTTGCATGATGTGCAGCGTCATATGACTTTTCTGATACATTTTATATATCATGACTCAATGATGATATGGTCAGTGGCAACAGCAACTTCTACATTAAGTGGTAAAATCAGTACATTGTTACATTTTATTCATAGAGTACCAATAAATTCTGTAGCACTTAAGAAATAAGTATATAAAGTGTATATATGTATATATATATATATATATATATATATATATATATGTAAGTATATAACTATAGCTATAGCCCTTAGTACTAGCAAATATTGGAGGCCTACTTCTAAACATAATATTTGATAATAGCTGTAAATGATTTTGTGATCTCCGGCTGCTCCCCCAGCAATCTAGATACCTACACATACATGAAAATCTCTGCAATGCACAAGTTCCAGTTCTGTTCACAAAATTGTGAAATAAAGTGAAAAAAAGACCTCTTCACATTAGTGACCTTGGTAACTAAGCTCAACATATTTATATTTCAAGTTTTTTATGCAACAGACACTGTTTAAATGTAAGTTCCCAGTGGATAATAAGGTATCCTGGGCTGTCAGCAACAATGGCTCCAACAGTAGTATAAGAAAGATAATGCAGAGAAGCTAATCTTAGACAATTGAAAGACATGAACCTTTTAAAATTGGGTTAAATGATGTAAAATGTGGCATACTTTATACTTATTCTCAGATCCCTGCATGAAAACCTTAAATTCTGTTGCTTTTCACAAATCCTATATTTTAGAATTCTGTGCACAGAATGAAACCAGGTAATGATGTTTATAAATGAAGACTTGTTTTAGAGACGTATATCATGGGAGCAGCCATCACAACTTCCTGATATCAGGTTTGGCATTTGATTTGACATTTTATCTACATAATAGATACAATCAATTTTTAAAAACAATTTTGAACTGGAAAGTTTTTTTATTTATGTGACTTTTATAATGTTGTGTTTTGTTTCTAATATATTTTGGTCTGTGTCTCCAAGATAATGAAATATTAAACATATTTTGCAGTGCATTTATATAGTTACTAATTTATTTAATTCCCTATTTTTTGAAATTTGATGGACATGGTATTTTGCATAAATGTAAAAGTAATAATGAGAATGTTGAGATGTTTTACATGGTTTTTATTTTTTAGGTTAGATTTTTTTAAAATATGAAATTAAATCCATTTACATTTCTGTAGCTATTCTTTCCTCCATCCTCTCTGCACTGCTGCTCTTTCTCATTCTTGATTTCCCAGTTATAAAGAAGGCTGCGTTTCTGTCAGTATGCATACATTCTTAGTGCTCTAAGCTGTTAGATGCATAAAGACAGATGGATATAACTTACAAATATAAAGTAAGTGGGTTAATATAGGCAGCTAATACACTCGCCAAGTTGCTGTTGAGCTGCTAAATGACAGCTAATGCGAAGTCAGAAGTTAACTTCACTTCCAGAGCATGATAGTTATGAATCTGAAGCAGCAAAGAGACCTATCAATGTCAAATCATTCATTTCCCTGCAGATCTTGGCACTAGCCCTTCCTATCCAAAGCAACTCTTCAATGCACATTTGTGTTGATTTCTAGAATGACATGCACACCCATTATAAAAAAAAAAATTAATGGTGCCCTAATAAACTCATGAAACTTCTTGTCTTCTCTTAAACATTAAAATGTGCATGTTGCATGACTAGTCCCAGGGAGCCTAGGCCAGAATATGCCACTGCATATGGTTATTGTGAACATGAGACCAAGAACCACAAAAGGTTTCAGTGTAAAAGGGCTAAATGGTTGGTATCTATGTGTTTATGTCCCTGACCGAATATTAGTAATTAACCCGCTAAAAGTCTGGATATATTACAAAATAATTATTTATATTTGATGATATAGCTAAATAAATACATATCATATAGAATAAGATGAACCTCTATATTAGACATGTACAAATGGGGGGATACAAATGATGGATACATTTTTGGCCCATTAATCTTTAGGCAACAAACTCTGTTTCAGACAAAAATTGAGGGCCATTTTAAATTTGGAAATTAAATTTGTTGTCCAACACCCACATTTACTTTTTCTCACTCTCTCACACTGTCTCAAACTCTCACTCACTCTCTCACACTCTCATTGTTGTTCACTCTCATGCTCTCTGAATGTCCCCATACCTTCTCTACTGACTACTTCCACTTCCGTGTCTCGCAGCTGCACTTCCATGTCTTCTTGTTCTCCTATTTCCTCTCCTATCTTTCTTCTCGTTTTTTTCTCTCCCAGCAAAGTTCAGCCAAAATGGTGGTGCTGCCGGTGACCTCCTCTTCCCTGATCCTCTAAGGTTATCTAATGATGGAGCACATGTACAAATCTAATAATAATACATCAATATGGATTATTCGATAGTGGGGTGTTTAGCTGTTCCTTTAAGTCTTTCTTCTCCATAATTTCATTCATGATCCTCTAGCCCTTAACCCCTTCAGTTTTCATACTTATTTTTACATCCCCACCCTAATTTCTTCTCCCATTTTCTCTCTTTTTAGCCACAAATTTTCCAATTAACTTCTATCTCTATACTTCTGTACATCTTGTCTATTACTTACTTTTGACAAGCTCCCATACCTACTGATTTCAGATGGTCACTGATTATTCCTACTTTCCCTCATTGGGGGGGGTTATAGGTGCTGGTGGGTACCAAACATGGTTAAATGAGAAATGGCAAGGGCTGGGGAAACATATCAGAGGCTGTGGGCATGACAGGGGCTGTGGGGACAATACAGGGGCTGTGGGGACATGACAGGGGCTAGGGGGGCATGGCAGGACTGATGGGAGCAGTACAGGGACTGATTGGGACAAAACATGGGCTGATGGGGTATGATAAGTGCTGGGGTGACATGGCAGGGGGTGTGGGGGCATGATGGCCTGGCGGGATATGGCAGGGCTGGTGAGGACAATATAGGGACTTGTGGGGACATGACAGAAGGTAGGTGGAAAATGTAGTTATTTACATCACACCTTGTCTTCGTTCCTTCTCTCATATGGACCTAATTAAATGTATCCCCATCACAGATTACAGTGACATGTACCTTATCAATCTGTTTTTTTCTACTATAGACTCTTACGCTGGTACTAATGTATGGATTCCTCTGTTTAGGGCTTACTAAAGCAGGCACACATCACAAGGCACCCTATAATAGAGGTGCTCATCTGGGTCACTTAACACAAAGCTATGTGACCCTGCATTAGTAGCACGGCAGCTTATGTAGAGAGTGAAGGGCTGTGTGTAAGGTAAGAGTGTGAGTGTGTGGTCTAAAGAGTGTGCAGGGGTGAACTAGCCTATGTTATTAGAGTGACTGTGTGTTAGCATATGATGCTCAAGTGTGTGTGCGTGTTAGGGTATGGAGAGTGTTAACATAAGGTGTTAGTGTGAGCGAGTGTGTCTTTGCACATGGTAAGTAATGTTAGAGTAAGTTTGTGTGTTAATGTACGGTGTTAGTGTGTGTTGGTGTTAGAGTGAGTTTGCATGTTAGTATGTGTTAGTCTGTATGTAAGTGTTTGTGGGCTACTTTCTGGGGAGGGGGTAAAGAAATCCAGTAACACTATCCCACTCTGTTAGTACTGTATGTTAAAAGGGGAGATCACAACTGTTGCTGAAATTGGGTAGCTAGAAGTCTTCCCCATTTCTCTCCCCTGGATCTAACCCATTAAATATGACAACGAATGACAGTCTGATTCCCATGAGTCATTTCTAGGATCCCCATTACAACAAAAGTGTCCTCTCTTGGTGGCTTACATCAATAAAGCCCCACCAGCTTTATGAGCTGGTTGGTCTGACTCCTTCTATATGGAACGTCTGAGAAAATTACTCTGTTCATTTATGCAGTATAAATATATATTTCATTAGGGTCACTTGTGGGTCTCAATCCAATTCACTGTGTGAATGGATCACACATTTGTCTTTTGATGTGATACTTTTGCATTATATATCTGCTTCTTATAAAACCAGTGCTGGTTATAACTGAAATGCTGCCAAGTGAATAAGGTTGGATGTTTTAAAAAAAATATTAAAAATACAAATATCAAGTAAGAATAATATGTGAAAAATACAAAAATGGGTGTTATTTTCCACAAAATGATATTACCTTGCACAGAACTGAAATTGAAAATGATATAAGTAAATTTTAAGAACTAAAGTTCACAAAGACATCTCGTTAGCCTGTATTGATAGTCTTTCTGCCTAGTAGAAGATTAGCAAAGGGAATATAGTAAGTTTTTTTACTGCAATGAATTTTTTTTTTAAATGGTTATTTAAATGAAACAATAAATCTCAGAAATGTAACTGTCTTTCTGGGTCAATCAGCTACTGTATAACAGTGTTAAGCAAGATAAGATCAGGAGTAACCAAAATAAAATTTAAATAAATTAGGTCAATGAGGAGATTTCAAATGGTATTTAAAAATAGGCAATATTTTCCATTGGTTTATTAATACAGTGCTGCATGTAGTGTAACACTGAAGAGGGGTTTTTGGAACATTGTTCCGATAAACTTAATTTATCTGCGGATCTAAAGGCAGATACATGATATTTTTGTTACATTCCAAACTCAAACACCACACAGAGTACTCTGTTAGATGGTCCCATGGTGAGTAAAACTCTTGTTTACTGCAAGGTAGTTGTCATGGTTTCATCCTGCATTCCAGGCTCCTGTATGAATTGCACTGTTTTTTTGGCTATTTCAAACTTCAGCCTCTAGTGGCAAATTGATCTGGTTTTTGGAACCGGATCTGATGGTGTCAGCTGGGTCTTGTTAATAGCCTTATCCTGTGCAGCCCTTCCCTATATGTAGCTGCTGCTTTCTGAGAACAGGGCCTATGCATATTGTAAGTGCGGCAGCCATGTTTTGCTACTCCCCCCATCAGTTGCTGTTAGCTGTGTCTTTTTCATCTCCTGTTATCTCTCCCTGCTGCAGCAGGTTATTGCTACCTGCCCTGTTCCATTTGTACTTCCAGCCAAGTGCCCTGCCTGAGGCCTTCTTGCATCTGCACTGTCTGAGAGCTTCTAGCTTCTGCCCTGCCTGAGATCTTCCTGTCTGCCCCACCAGTTCAGCCACAGAGTGACACCTGCCAGTCCGGCCACAGAGCACCAGTCCGACCATCACCTTCCAGCCTCTTGCCCTGCCCTGAGGGCTTCCAGTTGGTCCTGCCATTCTAGCCTCAGAGCGGATTCCAACCAGTTTGGCCAAAGTCTCAGCCCTGTCTGTACCATCCAGTCCTGTTTATACCATCCAGTCATCATCATGAAGTACAGACAGACTCAACCTTATCCCCTGATGCGAGGCTCCCCCCTGACTTTCTACCCAGGGTTGTGACAGTAGCAAACACGTGCAAAAAAACCAAACAATAAACAGCTCATATAAACATTTTATATTGTAAAAACTTATTGTTGAAACAAGAAATTACACTTTATAGTTAAAACTGGTGCCATACAAGCTACAGGTCATGGGGCTATTGTTGAGATCATGTTAGCCACCCCGGTGGCTATTCATCTGAAAGAGCATTTTGATCATTGTGCTTAGCTTTTATAACGTACATGTAGTTAATTGTTTCTTTAAATATTCTGTTTTTCTTAATTATCGTGTTGCACACATCGTGTCTCGTTGTGATGAATCTGGTTGTTTGCAGCCCCTCTCCATTTTGTATCAGAATGCATTAAATCAGAGCACCGGCTTGAGCGGTATTAATCAAACAATTTGTATGCATTATAAGCAAATAGTTTTATTTGGATTAATGGATTACACACTGTTTTTTTTTTCTTTTAACAGAAGGGATTTTGCTCAAAAACATCAATGCTTGTTAGAAAGGTGAGTTTCAATGCCAACCGTCTTTGTGTTTTATTACAACACTACAGATATCAAAAAGGAAGCACTTCATTTTCCTACATAATAAGAAACATATGTAATGACAAAAAGCATTGCTCTGTTTTTTAATCCAAATTTTCCATTACAGTAAATTGGAATTTTCTATCATTACCCCTCAGCGTTGATAAGAACGTGTTAAGACAAACACAACCTTTGCACATACAAATCCAACACATATACAATCCAACACATTTATTAAAATAGTTAATGCAAAAACTGTTTTACATACATGAGCATAATAATTAAATATGTGTAAATGTTATCTATATAACGTAGAAAAAGTTCAGAATAAATAATAGTAATGATAATAACTGTAAACAAAATCTGAGAAAATAATGGGGAATAAATACATTTGTATCAAATTCTGCAATTAAAAAGTTTGTGATGTTGCGATTCTGAGACAATTAAAATGTTTTTTGTTTTTTTTAAACAAATGCTGGTACATTTTACTTTTCTGGGAAAAAATCAAGGCAATTATTTAAATATTAATCCAAATCATAACTACTATGATAATTATTATCCATAATTATTAAAATCTATACCTATAGCATTGTAATACTGCAAATGAAACGTTTCACTTCTTGGCACTAAAGTATATTTAGCCTTCTCCGGGCATATGCTGTGTGTTAGTTTTCATTTTAAGAGTGTATTCATTGAGTTTAGACCTCTCTAGAATTTTCTAGACCTGCTTTTTTGATGGTCTGGAAAATCTGACTAAAATGTATCATTTTAAAATGCACTTTTTTCTTTGGTCTTCTTTGAATCGCTAACACAGTTAATTCGATCAAATTTAATTGTAACA
The DNA here is from genome assembly GCA_023333645.1 of Sceloporus occidentalis. Lineage (NCBI taxonomy): Eukaryota > Metazoa > Chordata > Lepidosauria > Squamata > Phrynosomatidae > Sceloporus > Sceloporus occidentalis. The sequence goes on from JALMGF010000068.1 coordinate 415,467, forward strand.
TTTTTAGCGGCCATCTAGATTCTACCCAAGAGAAACTGGTTTTAGACAGGTCATTGAATCGGAAACCATTTGTTATTGACTTCCATTAAAACAATTAAGGTTTATAGGTGTGATTGTATCCTATACAACGCCTTTAAATATCTTTATACTTCCGCAAAGAACAGCCAATGTGACAGCAGTGATAATGATGGATTTCATTTGTTTTTGTATAAACCCTCCAAATGATCAGTTTGCCCCAATGTTGCTCCACTGAAACCTTCATATATTTGGTCCACCGAGTCACTGATTAAAAAAAGGACCATTGCAATAAGGCATACAAATCTAGCTTCTACCAAACATTACTGACCCAAGACAACCAAGAGATTTCATTTTGCTCACTTTTCATTCTCATTGTCCTTGGCTGACAAGTACATATTACATTTTAAAAAGTGCACAGATTGTTTCTAACCCAAATATTGTGGACAAGTCTGTGTCTGTAGGCATTAAACCACTAATAATGATTCAAATGCAATGTTTCTTCTAAAATTAATAAAAAATGCAGGCAGGCAATGTTTTTTGCTTTACACTCTGGCAAATGTACATTAGCGAATACAGTGTGATAGAAAGAGTCCACACACCATAACCCCCAATCTAGCTGTGTATCTGACAATTACCTCCTCATCAACCCCCCAGCCCCCTTCCAGACACAGGAATCTGTCAGTGTCATGCTGCAGGAATGCCATCAATGTTCCTGATGAAGAGCAAGGTGAGTGACATTGGACCTAGATGTCCTATTACTAAAGATGCAGTTGATAGGGATACTGCAGCAGCCCCTCACTGTGTGATGCCCTGCACCATCACTCCTGCCCCCTCCCTCCACGTGCTTCCAGGGTATAACCCACCCTCCCTGCCACTCAAGCGCTGCTCATCCCGTACTAGTTGCAGGCAGTGGCTGGAGCTAGTGCTGATCAAAGCTGCCTTTTGTCTCACACTGAATCCCTGCTCTGGGCTACTACAGGAGAAGGCAAGACGTTCTCAGGTACAGTGATCCCAGATTCATACATAACTGCATTATTATTTAACAGTGCATGAGTACTGCATGTGTTTCTCCATCACAGCATCGAGGTAGCTTACTTGATATCATAACTATACACAATAAATATAATTATATATATATCTACATATATATATATATATATATATATATATATATATATATATATATATATATATATATCTACAGTATTTCTATATTACAGCTCTAAACCGTGTACAAATCACATAGACACATTGCTTATCCCATAGACACATTGATAAATCACGTTGTTACAATGTATCAGCAAGAAGTAAGCTCTAGAATCCAGTTTTCTTTTTTTGCTTGGAATAATTTTGTACATGAACATACTATGCTTCTTGTGTGCTTGTCGTGTGTGCCTTATTTTAGTATTGTTTTTAGAAATGTTTGTTTAATATGTTAAATAATTCGCCTAATTCAATCCATGGGAAGGACTGATGGTATTGGAGATGCCTACCAAAACTCTTCTGCATACATACGGATTATTAAGGTTATTGTCAGGTTTGGCACCCTCTGAATCTCCAGAAGTTGTTAAGTGGAAATCTCAGCACCATAACCAATGGGTGATGGGGATTGTTGTATATCACATCAGTGGTTGTTAGAGATCTTCTTTCCTTGGATATTTTAAGGGTGTTGAATTGTTACCAATACACAATATGCAGCTTCTTGTTGATATACATCCTCAGTCTGATTTGTAAATAATTTACTAACACTTGTCAGTTGCAATGGATGCCTTCAGGAAGGGACTTGATTTGATTTAGGCGTCTGATCTTGTCTTAGGTCTTAATGGGTTTAATGTTGGGTTCTGTGAATCACTTACAAGCTTTTACAGAGACTGAGTATTCCCCTATGACAATCAGATTACAGGAAGCACGCTATGTTTCTTAAAGAGCTGATACTTTATGATTCACCAACTCCCATACTAATCTTACCAACAAAAATGTATTGGTGCTACTAACTAAAAAATGAGCTATCAGGAACATCTCAGCTTCAGCAGATCCAAGAAGAATGGTTAGATCTGAATCTGTTAGAAATCAGATGTTAGCTCCACATAAGAAAAGGACCATTTTTACAGCACCATAAAGCACAGCAAGAATCGGTTGTTAATTACTACACACATTTCAAGTTCATTACATGGCCCTGAATGGAGCTCTCCCTCATACATAATGGCAGAATACTTTTTTGTAATGTTGTGAGTGTTTGGTGTAATGATCCCCTATTTTTCTGTTTTGGTTCTCCTTTCTTGACATGATTAGAGTCAGATCTTTTGTGCAAATGGCAAAGCTCCTTCAAAAGAAATTACACCAATCTGAGATACATCCCACTGGGATGTTAAATATGTATCCATATAAAGAGTGTTCTACTAGTCATTTCCTTGGGAAACATTATTCTTGGGTACATGTTCGATGGCTTTGCTATTAAGCTGCCAGTAAATCTAAGCTCAATGATACAAGGAAAACACCTTGGCACAATGCGCTTGTGTTATGTGTATTTAACATCAAGCTGTTGTAATAGAGAGGCTGTGGTTTACATTGTGTTTACAGACTGTGCTCCCACTGCTTGGAAAAAAAGAGACAAATCATCATTAGTCCTGCTATAAGCTGCATTTTTTAGAAGGTCAAATATATTTCATTTGTAGAATAGTTCTAATTTGTATGTTTATCTTGTAACATAATTATGTAACTTTAATCTCCAAAAATGTAAATAATATAATACATAAATATTAGTTTTTATTCTTTATTTATGATCGCTATCTATTTTTTTTACTGTACTGATTTATTTATGCAATGCACAACACTGCACGTTACTCCTTTTGTATAATACTGGGGCTGCATAGTTGTATTTTGCCAGAGTTCTTATTTAATAAAATATACATATAGACCTTAATATTCATACAGGGGCTCTCAAAAAATGTTGACTGTGTGTGTGATTTCCTTTTATTCCTACGACTTTTATTCAAACTTTTTTTTAACTCTTCGATATTAGTTATGTATATATTCTTCCAGTATTGCAGTTTTGTGCAATAAGTTAATAATAAATGACCAACAAAAAGGCTGTTGTTGTAATAATGTGGTATAAAAATGTAGAATTTACTTGTTTGAGTCGAAAGGCTCCAGTTCCCACTCTTCCTGTCTGCCAATCTGTCTTCCCATCCATCCATTTTTGAAGTTTCTTAATATGATAGATGCAAGGAGCCTTAAAATATCTGTGATGTGTCCAGGGTAAGTGGTAGAAATACATTGCTAATAGTTTTGCTTGTTGAAAGTACAAATGTTGTCATTATGGGAGTTCTGTTCCTGGTTGTTAGGGCCAAAACTTACTGTTTTACAGGGGTGTGCTAGCCTGCAAAATGGGGTCCAAATTCTTTAAACAGGGGAGGCAGGAATGCGATGGGATCACCTAACAGCCCTGTGGTAAAAGCTGCTCCCATCGTGTGCAAGTAGGTCTTACAAATTAGCCCCCAACAAGGTAAGGAGGAGAGGGAGGGACTATTTGTGTATGTGTAATAGAGTAAGTGCGAATGTATAAGTGTATATGTGTTAGCATGAGTGTACATACCTAAGGGTATGTTAGCATGAGTGTATGTGTGTTAGCCTAAGTGTGTAAGTGTGTGTTAATGTGTGTTGGTGTGTGCTAGTGTGAAAGTGTGTGTAAATACCGTATTGGCTCGGATATAGGCCGCCCCCGTATATAGGCCGCACCCTAAAAGTTTGGTGCTTTTTTTAAAAAAGCACCAAAAAAACATGCTGCCACTCTGTCCCCCTCCCCGAGATATGCTACCACTGTCCTCCCCCCCCGAGATATGCTGCCACTGTCCTCCTCCCCCCGAGATATGCTGCCACTGTCCTCCTCCCCCCGAGATATGCTACCACTGTCCTCCTCCCCCCCCCCGAGATATGCTGCCACTGTCCTCCTCCCTCCCTGAGAAATGCTTTCACTGTCCTCCTCTGCCCCCCCCGACTTACCGGAGCAGACTCCCGGGTGTCTTGCGGGGCCGGCGTGGGACATCTACGCAATACGCGTATACAACTTCCGGTGCCGGCACTGGATGGCACCCGTGGAAAGTGCTGGCAGGGGAGGCAGTCTGAGCGTATCGGGGGGTAGGATGCAGGTCCCCTGCACCGCTGCGGGGGATCTGTATCCTAACCCCGCTGCCTGCCCGGCGCCCGGGACTGCATGTCCCGGGCGTCGGGCGCTAGACCCCGAATATAGGCCGCACCCCCACTTTAAAGACTTAAAGTGGGGGGAAAAAGTGCGGCCTATATTCGAGCCAATACGGTATGTTACTTGGGGGGTGGGGGCAAGTGGCCAATAGTGCCACTTGGCTTTACCTGCCCCATTGGCAAAAAGGTGCCAGCCCTCCCCTGCTGCTTTACATTACATATACATTACTGATATACACAGAACCAGCAGATTCTGTAGGGTTATTACAATAATAGTGAAAATTAACAATAGTAAATGACAATACACATAAAATTGACAATGACATTGCCCCAAGTTGGGAAATACTCCTTCAGAAGGTAAAGAGGGCAAACTTACACAATCTATTCAGAGCTTGAGGGGGGGAGTAAAGGGATTGCTAGGGACTCTAGGGAGATGCTCTTGCAAGAAGAAATCAGTTTGGATTACTGATAAGTATGCAGTACTATACATATATACATAATTTTTTATACATATACATTATATATTCTTAAACCAGTGATGACATTCTCGATCTCATGTTAATTTACCAACTAATAACATTATTATTCAGCTGTGCTTCTTCTGCAGAATGCATTTGCATGAGCAATATTTTAAGATCAGAGAGCACTTTTAAGTCTTAAAGTAATCACAAAGGTACGTGTTTAGCTCTATTTGCAAAAAATAAAACTGTAAATATGAAATACAGTACAGCTTTTTGATATTAAGATACACCATAGGACGTGAATAGAATATATCTTGATAATATGTGAAGTATTGCTACAGCCTCCCCATCCCCATTTTATAGTACTGTTTTATTCACCCACACTGCCCAAGCATCCGGTAGTAAAAGGCAGTCTAGAGTTAACGATGAACCCTTTATCATTGGAAGCTTCCGATGTAATAATTTATTATGACTGTTACAGTGTTTGTGCCCCAACGTGGTGCTAATACTGGCCATCATATTCATCCTAGCGGCTAGATACAAGTATGCCCCATGTTACCAGTTATGAAAGTAAGTGGGCATATGTTCCCCTCTGTAAACAGCCATGGGGAGGGTAAATATTTTAAAAGTAATATAGGTTTTGTCTGCCTCTGTATCGGCTAAACCCGGTTGGTCAGGAGCCTAGCGTAAATATGTACCTTACTAATTTCTGATGCAATAGAAGCAGGCAGTTAACTCATATAAAGATTAAAAGGATTCACCGATTCACATAAATTGGACTTCTATATGAATTTTACTTATATTTGGTGCAGCAGCGTTCCTTTAAATATATTTATACAGTGCAAGGATAATTTTATACTATACTAATTTTATAGTATCCCACAGTTGAGTTGAGGCTTGTTCACTTAATTAAATATATCAGAAATTAATGACATTTTAAGACATATGTTGTTTTTGAGAAGTATTTAGGAAAATTTATTGGTACTGCTGTGATTAACATATATATTACAGATAAAGATTTTTTTGTTTCCAAGTCTTTTTTTAAATATTTGTAAGCATCTGGATATTTAGATTTTTTGTAATGTTCCAATACTTGGGGAAACCCGGGATTTCTCTGTTAATGGAAACATGTTACTAGAGGACATGTTCAAATGTTAGTTGTCCCATTTGGGATAGGAGACAGTAGAGTGACTTGTGTCAAAGTGTCAAAGCTTCATAGGTAGCCATAGGTGTGATTGGGAATTAGCATTCTGATACAGGACCAGAACGGAAATAAGAGAATATAAAGCTATAAAGCACAATATTCTTACTTTTTCTTATGTTTTTTAAGTAGAGAGGAATATCAAAGAGAGCATATTGTAAAATGAAAATGATAACTCTTTTTGATTTGACGTTGTGATTCTTCCATTATCTCCTATACTTTCTCATTCCATACAGTTTCTCTGTTTGATCAAAGGATTCATACAAAGTAGGCTTTCTAATACAATCAATATTTATAGCTCTGCAAATTTTCTTCAAAGCACTGAATTGCAGATCTGGCAGTGGCGCTGACAAGCTGCGCAGGGGAACTTCTGAAAAACAATTAAACTGCCATTCTTTTCCCCCCTCTTCATTTGATTTATTATAGGTAATAAAACAGAATGAATAAAAAAAAATAAAAAAAAATTGCATTCAACCTTTTTAATGGGAATCCCTGACTGATTTTGCTCATGTCCCTCCTAGGGCCCCTATGAAACACACTGGCAGATTTGCTCACTCTTCAGAAGTAAATAGTAATATTCTGGGAAGTAGTGGGGAAGGTCATATAGATCATTCTGATGAATTTAGGATTAGCTTTTCCCACCCAATAAAGTAAGCAAGTACCATGAAAAAGAGGGGCATTGGGAGGGAAGAGAGACAGAGGGATTTGGAAACCAAAGTAGCCAGGATTTGAGATTTCTGTGTTTTCAAGATACTTTCTAAGGTCTTTTTAAAATTTTACTTATGGATTTCCATCCATCAAGTATATGATAAGCTGCAACATAGTGACTTGATTTCTCAGTAGCAAGACTTTCTGCTCGCTGAGCATACTAATACCGATCTCACCTAGTACAAGAGAATAAGGTGAAGTTGTAATATATGCTTGCTTACTTTGATCATTAAACACCATTGTATAGTTTTTATTGATATAACAGTGTAGTATGCTTAAAAGTTCTCCTTATCAGCATTTGAGTTAGAGCACATCAATGACTTATACTATTTCAGTGATAATCTTCCCATGTTGTTTCTTGATGATCGTTTTTAAAAAGGAGACAGGTAAATAGTAAATTATTTTTTTGGTGTTGTTTTTGAAGAATCTATATTAAAATACACACATAGTACTTTAATATGCATTCTTCTTTAGGGGGACTGTCTGGCCATAGTAAAATGTCCCTTTAAAGCAGAAGTGTGTGCAACCATTTATTTCCATACCTTGATTGTGGTTCACACATCTTCTTGAAGATCCATTGGTTATCAATCTGTTTGCGCACCGATCTGCTTCCCCTCCTAAAATATCACAATAGTCAGCACAGTTCCCTTCCCAGCATAAAATATCATTGCCCTTTCTGCTTACTGTGCTTTTTCTGTCTTTCCAATCTGATGGTCGCTTTCTCAATTCACAGCTTTTAATTAAAAATGTATGATTAAATAAACAATTTATTTATCACTGTACCGAACAACAGCATGCCTATGAAAATTTGCACTACATTTTAGGTACAAAATACTATTAGATACAAGCTTTTGGTTACATGCAAACTAATAAGTAATAAGCTTACAACAAATCAAACATTACACAGTTTATGGGAAACAAGAGGGGCTTATGTTATAGAGATTGGTACCTGAGAAGAGCACAGGGACACTTGTCAAACTGAAAACTGTCGCATACTAGAACAACAGTATCTGTAATAAGGGAGGTTGGGGCATTTACCTCAAATATGTGCCACAAGTTTTGCCGTTCCCTAGCCCTTGAGCTTACCATAGCCAGCCCATCCCTCCCTCTGACATAAGGAAGTTAGACAAGTGGGAAGGAGCTCATGTATTGACTTTTTTCAGGAAAAAATGGGTTAACGGTCTATAGTATGTTAAAAATTAGAAAGGTTGTCTTTAAATGTGCGAATGAGAAGAAGGGTGAAATAATTAATGGAAATGTGCAAGAGAGGAAAGAGTAATATAATTAAGAATGGGATTATAAATTGCTTGACAAAAGGGCCATAGTGATTTCTTAAGAATCTTTTCCCTGAGCTATTCAGCATAATGAGTCACTTTTCAAATGATGGTCGATGCATATTTGTACCATTTTTCTTTAAAAGTACAGGGTTGTGAAAAAGAAAGTACACCCTCTTTGAATTGAAATACAACCTCAGATGAACACAACCCATGACATATTACACAATGTCATGAGGTATTCAACAAAAATAAAGTCAAAATGGAGAAGCCAATTCTGTAGGAATTAAGATGCTAAGTAGCAGACAGGTGCTGCTAATCAAATGCCTTTAATTAATTGATCATCAACAAGTGTGACCACCTCTATAAAAGCCAAACAATTAAAAGTCCATCATTCTCAGACTCTACAGGCATCAGTTAGCATGTTAAATTTTAAAGTTCATGATATTACAATTAAAAAAAGATTGAACAGGTATGATTTGTTTGCAAGGGTTGCCAGGAGAAAGTCTCTTCTCTCTAATAAGAACATGGCAGTATGGCTTAGGTTTGCAAAGTTGCATCTGAACAAACCACAAGAACTCTGGAACAATGTCCCTTGGACAGTCAAGACGTGGAGATGTCTGGCCATAATGCAAAGCGCCACATTTGACGAAAACCAAACACAGCATATCAGCACAACCACCTCATACCAACTGTCAAGCACAGTGGTGGAGGGGTGATGATTTGGGCTTGTTTTGCAGCCACAGGACCTGGGAACCTTGCAGTCATTGAGTCCACCAAAAACTCTTCTGTATACCAAAGTAAAGTCAAATGTAAATCCATCTATCCGACAGCAAAAGCTTGGTCGAAACTAGGTCGTGCAGCAGGATAATGATCCACCACCACATCAGTAAATCTACAACGGAATGTGTGAAAAAGAAAGAATCAAGGTTTTGGAATGGCCCATTCAAAGTCCAGACCTCAAGCCAATTGAAATGCTGTGGTGGGACCTTAAGAAAGCTGTGCATAAACAAATGCCCACAAACCTCATTAAACTAAAGCAATTTTGTAAAGAAGAATGGGCCAAAATTCCTCCACAACGATGCAAGAGATAGAGGAAGTCATACAGAAAATGGTTATTGCTGTTCTACAAGCTATTTAATCATAATGTGCACATAGATTTTTACACATGGCTTCTCCATGTGCCATGTGTTGTTCATCTGAGGTTGTATTTACTGAATTTTTGGACCTGCTGAATGTTATTTCCTGATATGTAAAACCATAGAAGGTGGTTTATTTTGTTTTTCACATGACTGTATCGATCAACCCTATACTTATAGTCCACATATTATACTGCATACAACATTAACCAGCTGTCCCTGAGATCTAGGAGCAGATCTTTTGTTTGGCTCCGGTATTTTGGCCTGGGTAAGTCAAAAATATCAGGGTTAATCATGTCATTTTTAATTTTCGTACATCAAAACTCTATAGAGTTGATTCATATGATCTCAGATTTTTGCCGGTACCTGCTCCCAGCAGAGGGAAAGTTAATGCCTACATTAACATTCTGCCCATTCCCTGCAAGTCCTAACTACCGCACAAATAAATCCTACACAATGTCAACAAAGAGTGCTGCAAAAAGATGGGAAACGGACCTATATATAAGTATATTTACTGAATCACCTTTATGTCTAAAGAGGATCCAATGTCATATATGGCGTGGTAGTTTTCATATGTATGAACATTACATTTCGCTTTGCCATTAATTGTGGAATAAAATTTTAATCTGTTAGAATTTGGCTGAACAGCTGAGATATAGTCATCCCAAACCAGATTTGTCTTGTACAACAAATATACTGTTAGCGTAGCTAGAGAGATAACAGTTATAATTCCAAACACGCACCATGAATAAAAAGGAAAGCCTAACGATGAATACTTAATTTGTTTGAGTGACGTCTAGGACAAAAGATGAGTTTGCCCTTTAGGTTGATCAGACATGAAACAAGACGTGTGATAGGCCGCCTGGTAATGACCAAATGGAGCAGCCAGTGAACTTAGGGAGACCTACTCAACAAGAGACAAATAGCTCTGAAATTGCTTTGCAAACAATCAAGGAATGAGAACTGATAACAAATCTATACATTTAAAATGGAATTGTCTGAACATAATATATAATGAAATAGAACGTGGTAGCGTTATGGACCTTCTCTTTTTTAAAGGCAAATTCAGAAAAACTAGCCTCTGGCTATCCAACATTATTGGATGACAATGAAATACATATATATATATACCGTATTTGCTAGATTATAAAACGAGGTTTTTTTCAGAGCAAAAAATAGGTCTGACTATGAGACGACTAAGATCCAGATCCCCCGCAGCTTCAGGGGACCTGAATCCTCCTGCCCCCCCCCCCCCGCCCCACTTACCGGTACTTCTGAGTCCCCGGTGTGTAGCTGGGGCAGCGTGTAGATGTAGCTGCAGCAGGAAGGAGGTGTGGCTAGCGGCGGGGGTTGTCTGCATCCATCGCGCAGACCTTCCCCGGCTGTCAGAGATCAGAGTTCCCTGATCTCCCTGTCTGATCTCTGACAGTCGGGGAAGGTCTGCGCGATGGACGCAGACAACCCCCGCCGCTAGCCACGCCTCCTTCCGGCTGCAGCGTAAGTGCGTGGGATCTACACGCTGCCCCGGCTACATGACAGGGAAGTCAGAAGCACCGGTAAGTTTGGGGGGGGGAGTGTTAAATGGGGGGCATAAGGCATTTCTGGAGGCAGAGTGCTCTGTGAAATGCCTTTTAACCCCCTTAATGCCACTCTGCCTCCAGAAATGCCTTTTTAACCCTCTATACGCCACTCTGCCTCCTGAATGCCTTAAACCTCCCTATATGCCACTCTTCCCCATAATATGCCTTTTAACCCTCTAAATGCCAGAGTGGCATATAGGGGTATAAGGCATTTCTGGAGGCAGAGTGGCACATAGGGGGTCAAAAGGCATATCATGGGGCACAGTGGCATATAGGGTTAAAAGGCATATCATGGGACACAGTGGCATTTAGAGGGTTAAAAGGCATATCATGGGGCACAGTGGCATATAGGGGATATAAGGCATTTCTGGGGCAGATGTGCATAACTGGGGGGCAGGTTGGAAAATAGAAGGAAATAAAACCAAAATATTTTTCTCAATCATAGCTTTTATTAAAAAAGAATAGTTTAGATGAATTAACATTTACTGGTAAAAAAATTTTCCTATAGGGTCGTCTTATATTCAGGCTTTTTCTTTTTTTTCCTAAATTAATATTCAGATTTGGGGGGTCGTCTTATAATCAGGGTCGTCTTATAATTGAGCAAATACAGTATATTGTGGCATAGTGAGTGAACAGTGCTGTGTTAGCCCCAGAATGGCACTTTCAGGTTGTTGTTACTAATTAGGGCACTAATTGGCACTAATTAGGGGTCTTCAAAACCCCTATGCAGAGAACAATCACTCTCACTTGCGAGGAGGTGGAGTGGAGACACAGGAACTGTGAGCCTGAGAAACGAGTGCTTATACTGTAAAGCAAACAAAATGTATATTTCTTTGCTGTTTATGTAATCTACTGGGTTTTGCTTAGTAGCCTAGTAGTATAGTCAGGGAAAGGAAGTTAGTTAGTGGAGTAGGAGTGGAGTAGGATTTTATTTGCATTGCTATTTTTATTATGCCTGAAGTACAGCCTTCATGCTAAAGCACATCATATTTTGGTTACAAGACCTTTTTTGTGGTCTCTCTCTTTCTTCCTTCCTCTCTCTTTCTTCCTTCCTTCCTTCCTTCATCCCTCTCTCTCTCTTTCTTCCTCTCTCTCTCTCTCTCTCTCTCTCTCTCTCTCTCTCTATATATATATATATATATATATATTCCATGCAGTCTGTTCTAAGTTCAGAATGGTTGGATGCAATCTTCAGCTGAACAATCCATATCTACAAATAAAAGAGCAGACAGGTCCTTTTAGAAAAGCTTATTTTATAGACATCACAGACATACCCAACGTGTCAGTCCATACATGGCTTAATAACATTTTTGGTTTATCTTTATCACAGCATAAACCAGAATTAAGGGTTCTATGCGCTGCTATACCTGCCAAAAACTGACACAATGGACATAGTATTAAAATACCTTCTAGATGTGGTTTAAGACTTGAAAAAAGCATTTGCGTCACACTATTCACATAAAATTAATTCACAAATGATTAATCGTGTACAGACACATAGTGTGTGACACCTCATAACAGCACTGCGTGTGCCAAATGTCACATTTTTAATTTGACACTAAATCATGGAGTTCTATTTTTTCCTGGCATAACTGCGCTAATATAATCTTAGTTGACAGTTTCTTTATTTTTCTGTCACTTGCTGTGTGCTACTAGTCCTAACTAGTCCCAAAAGCTTGCAATCCGATGCATTTCAGTTAGCCAATATAAGTATCAGATTTACCAAATATGAATATGTTGATCAAACAGAAAGTATTGAATTCTTCTAAAGACAAAAAAATATACAAATGATAGGGTCGTTCAAGCCATCTTATGCACTTTAATGAATATGATAGCCGAGGGGTCCCCCTTTCATGTTCACCCCCAACTGCTTGACTTGTACGAGATCTGTTTGGCCAAACATACCCCTTGGTGCCAGTGTTCACGTGGTATATACTCAAAACCAAATGAGCGCTAAATGGGCTTGTTGTGAAGCTCATCGATCTTACTTATAAACGGCCCATTGAGCAGCTTTTGCACCCTCTGGTTTTACAGCAGGAGGACCTGCTACCCTAGGCTTTGTCGGCCTAGGCTAGAATGTGTTGCTGCCTTCATGATACAATGGCCAAGCTGATGAAGTGAAACTGTAATACTGCCACTTAAGCGAATGCTTATGTAAAAAGGCAATACAAGCTAAATCATTATTTGCATATGTTTTGGCAATAATGTCAAAACATATGCAAATAATCCTACAAACTTCCCCACAGTGTACCATTTACCATATGTTTAATAGCTTGTGTTGTTCATATTTTGAGAGCTCGAATGTTTGAATGGTTGCTGTAGATAAGTAAGTAGGGATCTTTCCTGTTTCGAGTTAAAGGTGCAGTTCCACTCAGACAAAACATTAAAGGAATGCTCCAGCCATCGTATGCAGTTTAAGTAGTTAACTGAATCACATTAGATTGCAATTCAGGGGTGTTTACCAGTGATATTTTTTAACTCTCTTCACGCCCAGCGCCATTGGTGCTGAGCACTGGGATATAACATCATATGTGGCGAAGACTTCAATGATCCATGAAATGCCTATATTATATTTTTAAAAGATTTAATTAGTATCCTTATACTTTATGACTTAAGCACTGTAGGTAATGATGTGATCATAATTCAATTGGGGAAATCACAATATTGTACAACAAAAAGAAAGATTAATTATAGTAAAATCTAGTATATCTGGATTTTGAAAAATTCTCCACCAGATGAAGCTAGAAGAAACAAAAAGACAGATATTAACAAACACAAGTGGGAGTAAAACTAATAAAAGCTGTTATGAAAATATAAAGTGTTACTGCTGCAGCATTATTACGAAGAATGTAATATGAGTGAGCTGTAATATGTCTATTGGGCAAAACATCAAGAGTTTTGAAGCAAAAACTTCCTACTTGGAAAAAGACAAAGTACCATCAAATATTTGTTACTTTACCAATAGGTAGACAATAGGTCAATTTAGTTGAGAATATATACACATAACTCTAACCAAACCACACCAATGTGCACAGACATGCTAGTGTGCCCAATTTTTACTCATAATGACCACTCTCAAGAGTGTTAGCTAGTTAGCTGATGCTGTCTTAATATTCATGCCTCTTCTAATTAGTGCCAATTTCTATTCAGAACACTAGCCTTGTCTGAAACAATCCAAAATGTAAAAAAAAAAAATGCTCGGTTTTCACAACTGTTGACACCCAATTGAGTTAAAGGCAGACTCCAGTCATCATCTGCCGAATCTCCCCATATGCATTTACCCCAATCACCAGCTGTTTTCCATTTGAAATAAACATATCGCCATTCACTTGTTATACTTACTGCCAGTCAGCTCCAGACCCCTGTGCCCATGCAAAGAAATATGAACGCTTTCCTGACACCGACTGGCTGCTTCAAGCAGCCAATCAGTGGCAAGAATCATTGGACTAAGGATTAGGGTAGATGCTGAGCTGCAGCTTCTACCTCAGGTAAGTGCTTTGTTTTATGGGTTTTTTTAAATGAATATCAAAGTGCTGTGAGCTGGGATCATGTAACCACACAGTCTTAAGGTTTAAAATACCACACAAGGTTGAATTCCTATTAGAAATTGTAGTCCTTTTATTAAAAGGTCTGGTAAACAAACATAAATATAAAACAAACAAAAAGAAAAGCCTTGCTCTCTGAGCACTTACTAACAATTTCCCCTAACTATCGTTGGAGGGCTTACCCGCTGCCAACAAAAAAAACATTATTTAGCACAGACTTTTTCCTTCTTTAGGAACCATTCAGCAGATTCTTTTGGAGAGACATGCAGTCTCACTCATTGCTTCTGTCTTTTCTCGCCTGAATCCCTCACAGGGCAATGTTTGTAGCAGCCTCCTGCTGCTCATGGCTAACAGGCGAGTAACTATCTGGGATAACCAGAACTCCTGTTGCAAGTAAACTACAGCATTTCCATTATTTTGTCGCTAACAACACATTCTCCCTGCGGTTATCAAATAATGCATTGCACTGCAGTATTTTCTGAGAAATATATATACCATCCACCACCATGCCCGGTTCCCTGTCACAGTATATGGGGGGCTGTGAGAGAGTAAACTGTGACGGGTTGCAGATCTACATTGTTTCGTGCAAGCTAGCTAGATTCAACTATGCTCTTCAGCATCCATCAGGTCTTAATGCACATGAAGCATAACTGTCCAGCTGAAGAAATCTGGGTTGTCTGGAACTTTGGGTATTAGAAAAATCTACCCTGCTATTAGCATTTCCCTTTTATGGCATAGTCTGTCATTATGAATCAGAACATGAAACTGATTGCAATAACTGGGGAATAAATAGGGTCAAAGTTATATTAATATCGGCTTTTTTATTTCAAATTGGCTGTTATTTTCTATAAAGAACATTGTGTTAATATATTATGTCATTTTACACACGTTTAATGCTTTTTAATGCAGCCAAAGGAACAAAACAAATCTGTACAGATAATTTTTTGCATTTTCTCAACTTCTAGCACCCCTAACAAGAGTATTTCCTCCTTTAAATTACATTATGTGAAAATAGATATTGAGTAGTGGCAAATTACCAATTTGGAAACCAGAAAAAGTAAGCTTAAAACATGAAAGATAGAAGGATATAAAGACATCACATTACCTTTGGCAACTGGTGAGAAATTGTAAAAACAAATTAATTTGCTTTGCTATGAGCAGATGAAGAACTATTTTTTCGGTCAAGAAATGAGAGGGGTTGTAGTCTTATTTTAAGTCTAGACAGAAAACAATATAATGCTAGAAGTCCTTAATGGCAAGTCCCGTGGAAAAAAACACATTTCTCCTTAGCAAAACCCAGTAATGTATAACGTAATATAGGTTGGCATTGACAAATACTTGGTTTTATTTCATTTTGCTCTAATAATCTCCCTTCCTCTGCAGACCCGGAGGCTGCCATTGTTGTCAGTAATTGGATATATTGGATGACTTTTGCTGCTCAAACACCGCATTGAGTTGAGTCAAGGAGATTAGGTCAAGATAGCAGAGCTAGAACACATACAAATGTTTGTTATGCATATGTCTAAACATTATATTATGTAAAAACTAGAATAGCTTTAAAAAAAGAAAACTGCTCAATATTTTTGAAAACTTAATCTGAAACTAATAAAAAATGGTGAGGGTTCCTCTTTAAATGCTGCACGTAGTCAAAGCGTTCGTACAAGGACACCGTGGCAAGGTTTGTGGGGTCCACAGAACATCAATAAGTTGTCCACCACAGACCCCAGTAAATGTCAACCATTAGCTATGTTGGAGCTTACACCAGAGCCTGCACAGCCTTGCACTGCAAGGGGCTCCTCAATGCGTTCCAGTGCAGAAGTGAGTCCTTTACATTAAATCATCTGCTACTAATAACATATGTAATTATCGCCAGGCATGTACAAAGCGGTTGTAAAATCATGTAAATGGATAACTTGTGCTAATCGGACACTTTATAGTTATCGGTTTCATAGTATAAACACACATAAGTGTAAATATAAGTTTTAAGGCCTATAGGTGAATCAGATATATAGGGGCCACTATTCGGAGGCTGATTTTTCATGCTCTGTGAATGCCAGTTGTTGGTTATGCCTTTAGTAAACATCCATATTTATCATCTGGTAATCTGCAATAAGACTGGAGTGTGAATACCTCTTTAACATAAATCTTAGTTTACACAATTATGCACTTGGAAAGTGAGCTATGTCACATGGAAAAAAATCTCATTAATGAATGGTACCCATAATTAATATTTGATTGACTGATAAAAAAAGACAGATTACTTCAGTAAACAACTTCAGAAAGGTATGGAATAGAGCCCTGCTCCCGCTGAATTTCTGACCATTATCGCCCGCTCCCGCAACATGTGTGTTCCACTCCCGCAACATATGTGTCCAATCCCCCCGGCTCCCACAAACATATGTCTTCAATCCCGGCCACCCCCTTACTTGAACTGCAGATTTCCTGCGCACTCCCGCAAGGCTGCCTTCGCGTTGCTCCCTCACAGCGTCTCTTCTCTTGTCCCGCTGGAACGGAGCAGAGTCATGTGACGTGACTCCGCTGGGTTCCTGGGCGAAACGAGAGAAGAGACGCTGTGTGCGAGCAACGCGAAGGCAGCCTTGCGGGAGTGAGCGGGATTACTGGGGCCTGCAGGTACATTGTATGACCGCCCGCAACACCCGAAAAACTGCAGTCCTCTAGTATAGACCAACAAAGGTAAAATCTTGAAACGTTGGTTCAATCTGATGTGAAGCAGAGATGGCTATTTATTCTATGAAGATCTTCTCTGTGTGAAAACAGAGCATGTGTAGCAGCCGGTTTTGGGATATTCATTTAGTAACGAAAATTGTTGGTATTCGAAATTAACTGCTCAGGGATTTTACACTTTTTTATGTTAATAATGTGAACATTTACATTTCCGTGGTTTAAGACATTCCTATAGGTATTTTTATCTCTTTTATGGGGAATTGTGGAGTAAATTTGCAAAACTTTTTACAAAAATGGACACACTTTCTTTGGCATTTCCAAATTCTCTACACTTTGGTGGTTAACCATACTTTTTTATTTTGGTATAAAATAACCGCAACCCATTTTCTAATATACAATGTCAACATTAACATAAAGCAAAAAAAAATTACTTCCTACACAGTAACTTTTCTACTGATCTACTTGATGGAATAATATTAAAGTTTGTGTTCCTTGCCAGATACTGCTGTTATTAACTAGTACTAGGTCTGACAGTAGAAATTTCATTTATACCAGACTATACTAGTTATTGGTAAGTTGTGTCGCTGTCCACCTTTTAGGTCCTCTTTGTATCTTTGGGATTAATATAGGCTGCATGCAAGTCCGAACAAAGCCTAATCACTTAGCCTTCTGTGTATAAAATAGTATTGCTCAGATAATCAGTTATTCTGACCGACCTTTGTAACTGTTCTAATGATTTTTGCATTATTTTCGGATGCCTTGAGGTTAAGAAGTACAAGGTTTCTCAATGACTTGGGTGTTTATACTATACTAAGACTACACTATAAAATATGAATATAAATTGTGATTATATTAAGGAAGTTCATTGATTCCAGGCTGCAAGACAATGACCACAACGCCATGTCCTTCTCAATGTAAAGCTTAGAATAATAGCTCTGGTTCATTGCTCGCAAGTTTCAAATCTAGAAGGAGTACTGCACAGGGGAAATAAGCTATAAAAGAAAATAATGAATAGATGACATGACAACACTTCCATTTTTAGATGGTTAGAAGTGACTCATCAGAGTAAATTTAGTTTGAATAATTGCACTGCTGGGAATGCAGTCTGTTAAATATGAATTATGCTATATAAATAGTTTGAAACAATTGAAATAATGTTTTCTTACATTTCAGGGTTGACCTTCGCAAATTGACTGGATTTTGGATTTGTCATCTAGAACGTTGCTACCTGCTTTTGGAAAATGTCTTAAGATTGATGGGCCTGACTATATATTGACGGAAGTTGTCTCACAGCTTATGCCAAAATGTCAGGGCTCAGCCCCTCAACTGGCTCTCCAGAAGAAATGGGGAATGGAACGTTTCTGGAGCTCTTTCCAACTTCTATTTCAACTTCAGCGGATTCATCCTCCACATCAAATCGGTTATCAAACGTGTATGTCTATGTTTCTATCTTCCTCAGTTTACTGGCCTTTCTCTTACTGCTGTTAATTATTGCTCTTCAGAGACTGAAAAACATTATCTCTTCAACATCGTCTTATCCAGAGTACACTAGTGACGCGGGAAGTTCATTCACTAATTTGGAAGTATGTAGTATCTCTTCCCAGCGGTCTTCTTTTTCGAATTTGTCTTCGTGAGAAGATATAAAAAGGAGTCCCTGAAACACAGAAATATTGCATGTGACTTTTTCCTTTCAAACAGAAGGGGCGTCTCATGTTCAGCCCATTTGAATCAATGCTGCTTTCCAACTTAATTTCATTGTTGTCATTTATGTATTTCATCTGCTTGTATTGATATTAACAAGTCGGAGCTAATGCTAACAAACATCATCTTAGGTTAAGTTAGAAACATTTCCTATTTAACTTATGAAGCTGGTAAAGGACTTAAATAAAATCAGTCATATTTTAAATTCGAGATTTGTCTTTTTTATTTATATAAAACCAGGTATTTAAGATATATATCCATTTTTAATAATTATGTCACCTGATCATTAACAGATTATACTGGTTTCAAATAAAAATAAACATGGAAACCATATGGTGCCACTGTGGCGTAATATCTGCCTTATTTACAACCCCATATGATACATAGATATATTAAAATGGATATGGCTTATGTTTCTCTAACATTTTAGAACATTCTAAATGGCTTTTGAGAAGTAGAAGACACAGAAGAAGCAAGTTGCTTCCTACATGCCAATAATCTCACCTCGACAAAAAAGATAGCTCGACAAAAAATTATAGCTTGTGATATATGGCCCTGGAAATTCACTGCTGTTTCTTCTTTAAGCCATTCATATTTATTACCTCAAGAACTTTCCACTAGAGTGGATGATAGCGGTAATAATTAAACAGGCTCTGTGACATTACGTTATGACAGAACCCTCTAGGGAGTCTAAGGCATATAGTTGAATAATTGATACTTTTTTTTTTATCATGGCAAAGATTGATTGCATGTCTGTGCTATTAAAACAGTATCAAGGAAAGAATTGTAACATTTGCCTGACCATACAAATAATATTTATTTTCTTGTAGATTATGCTAAGATAATTTGATGATTATTACATCAGAAATTTATTTGTAGTGAATTTTGGCAATTTCGTGCATTTGTACGAACTTCCAATAACAAAACCCATAAAAAAAAATTAAAAATGAAAAAACGAAAACATGGCAAAACTTTTGTTAAGATTCATGTATTCCTGATGTAGCTGAGTCAATTCTCCTTACTCTCTCTAGGAGTTGCCAGTTAATTAGAAGATGTTACTTTTGCTGGGGTCAGACAGCTGTGACTGGCAATGTTCCCAGAAAATGTGGTTAAGATTCAAGAAGCATTCATGAGTCCATGAAGGTTAAACAGCAGTGAGTAACGTGTTACGTGTATAGAAGCGTAAGCCATTAAGCCCAACGCATTTGCCCGTGATCACTGCTTCTTCCTGTCCCTTAACCTCTGTGGTCAAGCAAGGATTCTAATATATTTTCGTGTAGCTGAGAGACGCAGCATTAGTTTTCTTTTCAAGCCATTGTTTATTATTATTTGGGAATCTTGTGCTGCTCCCACAGCAGTAGCGCGGACTCAATTTTCAAAATGAGTAGAATGAGGTCCAATAAAATCTGGTAATTTTTACTTTTATTTAATGTGAACAGCCTTCCAGCAGAAGTGATACAGCCAAAAAAAATACTGGGATTTAAGCATGCATGGGATGAAATTACTATCATGATATATTATATGAGTGTATAGATTAACACAAATAGGCAAAGGCAATAAAGCAAATTGTGGGCCCACATCTCCCACTATCCCTTACTGTGCATTGATAAACCTCCCCGGAGTCCCTATTGACTTTAATTGTGTCTTGGCTCAGGATTTCAACTCAGTATTACCTTGAAAACCTGAATTGCCAGAGGGTTCCCATTGGTTTTACTCCAGGGCTGAATCCCTAATTCAGTAGGGCTTGCTGAAGTTCAGTGAGTGGGCCTCCTACCCGTTGGTTTTTTTTATCTCTTAAAGATCAGAGATTGTGAAAGATGCAATGTTTAGCCAATGTTTAGTTGGAATAAGATGGCCATGAATAAACATTTTATAAAGCAAACCTGGTTTGTAACGGCTAAAATTCTGGTTCCACAACAACTAGAAATGTGTGTTCTTTATTTGGCTTTTTTATAGGATGGTCTCAGATCTTTTTTAAACCTCCCCATACATAATTTTCTATTTTTTAAATTTTCTCTAATTTAGAGATATTTATTGTTTGGCTGCAAAGTTTTATTGTTTGGCTGACATCTCTGGTACAGAGACGGATCTGATAAAGCAGCAGATCAGGTGAGTATGGGTCACCAGATGGACATTCCGGGCCTGCTCTAGTAGGCTAGGCAAATAAACCTTAGTAGATCTGTCATCTGATGGGTTAATCACTAAAAAACAACAGACACTGCAAACATTTTAAGGGATCATGCAGCCATGCATTAAAGTGCATATGATGGCTAGAGTATCACATGTCAAGAGTAAAAAATGAAAATGATAAAGGTTAACTTAATCGTATACAATAAAGCTTCAGGCAATGCTCAGAATGCCAGGATTGACATTTATCTACAGCATGATCGCTGAAACGTATATAGTGGTTAAAATACTTAAAGAGAACTGTCATATTGTAGATTGTCCTTGATCCTTATTCATTCAACTATTTATCATGCTTATTTCAGGGCTACCAGGGCTCATTTGCATCCCAAAGATCAAGCTTCTTTGCGTTTACTGTACCCACATAAACATAACTATTTAAATTTTAAACCATCCGAAGATTTTTGGGTCAGTAGCCTTATGGAGCTATTCCATGTTATTGAAACCTTCTAGCATTAGAAGCTCAGGGGTTGCTATAAGGATTCCAACGGAGTCTTTAGTGACAAATGTTGGAACATTTGCATAAGCCTTTGGTGAAGCCTGATGTAAGGGCTGGAAATATAAATCGGAATAACTATCTGAAAAGTATCAGTTTTTAGTGCTGGGTTGATCAATGCCGTTATCTCTCATGTGACAGTTTCCTATTATTCAAATGTTCTATTTATGTGTGAAAATTAGGATTGGGTATAACCTGCAATTGACATTTCTACTTTGAACATTAAAAACTGTCACAAATACATATTTTTTTATTATTATTATTTTTATTTTTTTAAGTAAATATTTTTTAAATCCAATTATAACAGACACACACTGTTGCGATGAATATGAAGCTTTATCTAATACGTAATATGACCTGTTAATTGGTTTATTCAAGAATCACAGATGAATTGTGAAGTGCAAATTGGTTATTCAATTAGGTGGCTTGTCATGAGATACAACTCTGCAAATAAATTATGTTATTTGGCAGAAAAACAGAAAAGAGTTGCAAAAGCCTCCAGTTTTAACAAAAAAACTACTTGCTATTTCTCAGGATTTATATAAAAAATATATTCTCATGTTTATAGTAAACTGGTCTTTTCCATTTAAAAAAATAAATCTTACATACACATTCCCTTAGAACATTCTTGTTAAAATAGGTGAGCACTTGACGAGGATATGAGTCCCAACCATGAAAGCAATGTATCAGTATTCATGAAAGGAGTGTTTGGAGGAGTACACCAGAGTGGGATTGCGGGAGGCACAGGTGTCCCTTTACAGGCTGGACTCCCTATAGCTGTACTGGAAGACCCTGCCATGTACATCAACATACTACATTATGTTGACAGTTTACCTTCTATGAGTTTTTTCAAACATTTCCATATCCGATGTTCATAAAAGGGTATGAACCCATCACATAATGTTTTTATAGCCGAGGTTAATATTGGCACCCTTGGTAAAAATGAGAAAGAAGGCTGTGAAAAATTGTCTTCAATGGTTAACCCTCTTGATCTTTCCTTCATGAACAACAATATTCTGTTCTCATGGATATCAAACAATTGACAACATGACGCAGATTTATTAAAAATAATAATGTTAAATATATATGTGGAGAGCACTGTATGTCTGGGCATGGTTTTACCAGCGGCACTGAAAATGTGAAAAGGGGATAGACACAAGAAAATATAGACAGAAAGGAGAGAAGAAAGTGAATGAACACACAGAGAGAAGAGATAGGAGAAACAAATTAGAAATAAAAGTATAGACTAGACATAATGCAGAGATCAAATTAACAAATAAATAGAGAGAAAAAAAAGAAGCGAGAAAAGAGTAAATAGATAAAGAAGGTAAGATGATCTGGAATGTATTTCTCTATTCTGGTGAATAGATGCAAGATATATAGCTAAGTATGGTTTTAATCAATATGTCTCCGTACAAATAAAAATACAGGATAATGTTTATGTGAATGAACTTAAAGTCTTATATACAGTGGGGCAAAAAAGTATTTAGTCAGCCACCAATTGTGCAGGTTCCCCCACTTACAAAGAGAGGCCTGTTATTTTCAGGTTATTCAGTATATGGTCACATAAAGAATCTATTCATTGACTGATTGAATACCTTCTGTGAAGTTTTTACATCTCACACACTGCTGGACTGTTCTGGGTGAAAACAATCTGCGCAGTTCTTGCCCCATGGAAATTCTGGCTCTGTCTTTTTGGGATCCAATCCCTCTGTTTATCTTTTTGGGACCTATGGGATATGAGTGTTCCAACAGCCTTAACAATTGCAATAAAATGTATCAACAGAAATGTGTTTATACATACAGTGTTTAAATGAAATACATTCTTCTGACAAATGTCAGTTGTAAAATATATATAAGTCACAAAGTTACATTTAAAGTCTTTGTAAAGCATTGCCTTATAGTCTTGCCTCAAACTGCCCCCAAAAATGTGCTTCTGACCATCAAAACAAACGGGACACATGAGATTGGATGATTAATTTGGTTGCTATGGTAAGACAAAAAAATTGCAGAACAACTTGTCATTGAGCTACCATATTTCCCCAAGTATAAGTCGCTCCCATGTATAAGATAATTTTGGGGCCCGAAATTAAAAAAAATATATATTACATAAAGTTATTGTACTGGCTGTCTGGGCATGATATGAGTGTGATTGATGTTAGCTGCTAGCAATTGTTACCACTCACACTCCTATCATGCTCAGGCAGCCAGTACATGCACATCACTTTGAGCCTCCCTGTGCCCCTACACACGGATCCATGCTATCACACACACACATATATTAATTCATTAATTTACTCCCCCACCCTTACCTGAACTGCAGATCTTCTGGTGCCGCTCGTGGGGCCCGCTGTTTCCCTTTGCGTTGCTCGTACAAGAACGGAGTCATGTGATGTGATGTACATTCACGTGACTCCACTGGGTTCCTGTGTCGCCTCGACGGATCAAGGGACGCTGCTGAGCAACACAGAGGTAAGCATCAGGTCCCCTTTCCCGTCCCCTTTCCTGTAAATAAAAAAATAAAAAAATTTACCACCACTGTATAAGACGCACCCAGTTTTTAGACCCCAAATTTTTCTAAAAAAGGTGCGTCTTAAACATGGGGAAATACAGTAATTCTTTTTTCCTGAATGTTAGGTGCAGCAGATTCTCTATCTATTACATTGGATATTCTTTAGAAACAGTCCATGATGGTGCAAAATACACTTTTAAACAAGGTGTAATCAAGGGACCAAGTCATAAGTTACTAAGGTATCTATAACAACAGATTCCCACCTATATACTTTACATGTTAAAGCAAAAATTATTTTTGTAGGCTTACAGTCTTTCCTAAGGGAAAACTGTCAATCAATCGTACACAATGAACAGCAGTAACATCTAAAGATCAATAACCTCTACAACGAAAAAAATAAATAAGCAAATAAAAGTATTCTTACGAACACGAATGTTTGAATATAAGATCTTGTCTCAGCTGGGCAAATTTCTCATACTCTTCATTTTCTCACAATTTGGAATAAAGACACAATCCACTGTCACGTTTAAAAAAAAAAAAGATTTTCAACAGTACACAAAGGTATCTTTATCCCTAAAAAAACATCAAGAGGCTGTGCATGGGTCCGCATCACTCTCTGAAATTATGTCTGTTGTACCTAACTCTACATGATTTTTCTCATCTTGAAAGCATTGTACTCAAATACAAATTGTCATGAAATATTTAAAAGGTAATCACAAAAAGCAAAGATTTTCAAAATATGCTACAAAAAGGTTAGCAAAACTGTCAAGGCTACTCCCCACCACCGAACTCAATTTAAGACAAAATATATTTAGAAACTAAAATAATCCGTTGAAGAGAACCTTTAGGGGGAAGTCTCATGGGAAAAAATCTCATTGACCATAAAATATATATACAGTTAGGCTTGAAAAAATCTGGTTTTATTTCATGTCCAGTAAACTTTGTTTATCTGGAGACCTGGAGTCTGCCCATTTTTCCGGTTGTAAAGACTCAAACCTTATCAGTTGATAAGGTTGACAAGATCACTTGATCTTGTCTTAGATTCAGGATAGCTTTATGCCTATACCATGCACAGGGCCGGCCCAAGACTTAATGCCGCCTGGGGCGAAGTTTAAAATGACGCATTTTGAATGGCATTTTAAACTTCGCCAATGCCATTATCTACCCTCCCTCCCTATTATCTACCCTATCCCCCTGGGTCTCCCTGCTCTGCCACGGTGCTGGCTTGTAATGCTGAGCGCCGGAAATTTATGTCACTTCCAGTGCTCAGCATTACAAGCCGGCACCGAGACCGAGCTAGAGGGCTCGCCGAGGAGAGAGAGGGGCGCTGAGCGGGTAAGCGAAAACCACTCGGCGCCCCTCTCTCTCCTCCGCTTCAAAAAAAAAAAAAAGTGATTGGGGCCCCACTCGGCTCCATTGTAGGGCCCTGACCATGCATGTTTAAATTCCCTCATTGTATTATCCTCTACCACTTCCGAAGGGAGGGTGTTCCACTACTTACCCTCTCCATAAAGTAAAACGTCTTTATATTACATCTTAAAATGTAATCATTGTTGTCAGTAGTGATATTTTGGGTGGCTTTCCCTGCTCAAACACAACACTGAGCTGATTATTTGTGTCAATACTAACAAAGTCTGTTCTTCCATAGAGAGAATGTCAGGCTGGGTGATTAAGACTGAGTCACAGTGTGATAAAGAGCCAGAGCATTTGTAGAGTGGGTTAAGATAACAGCGCTATAACACATACAAATGGCAATGTGCAGCTGTCGGAAAATATTATATTATGCAAAAATTAGAACGGTTTCAAAAAAGAAAATATATTTTTAAAAACTTTTAATCTGATACTAGTAATGAAAAATGGTTGGAGTTTCCCTTTAATGACTTCCAATAATATCTTCAGTGTAGCAAACTTAAATTAAACCTCATTCTAAAAGAAACATTAGCTCTTCTACTTCTAAATCGCCTTTCAAATGTTTATGAGGAAGAAACATCTAATGCATCCATATATATAGTGATTCCCATGTGTGGGAAACATCTTTGTAGGATTTAAAAATATCTAATTTATGATGGCAGATTAAATGCAAGGTAAAAATCAATAAACTGTTAGAAGTGTATAAGAAACTGATTTAGCAGTAGAAATGGTAAAGGTTAGGTTCCCCATAAAGCTGGAGCCGTCCCTGTTCTCACATAAAGATTGGAATCCCTATAAAACAGTTTGGACAAAAAGACACTTGACCATTACACCATCAGGGACCATCAAGGACTTTTATGATGTTGCATTCCAAATACATAGACATCAATATGTAGTTGGTCGCCCCCCTTGCAGCTATAACAGCTTCCACTCTTCTGGGAAGGACTTTCACAAGATTTTGGAGAGTTTCTGTGAGAATTTTTGCCCCTTCATCCAGTAGAGCATTTATGAGGTCAGGCACTGATGTTCGATGAGAAGGCCTGGCTTGCAATCTCCTCTCCAGCTCATCCCAAAGGTGTTCAATGGGAATATTAAAATTGTCATTCTCTTGCTTTTTAGGTTGTATTTTCTATTTAATTTTGAGTGATGGTGCCTGCAAGGCAAGCAAAATAGAAATGCATGATGTATATGGTGGCACTCAATTATAATTTTCCCTATACGATGTTATAGATTACGCTACTCCTATAGTCATCTTTCCTACTTTCACATATGTTGCTAAACATGGTAGAAGTAGAAGTGTGTCTTTTCATTACAAGTATCCCTAATTTTATACATACCCAATATGTTTTCCTTTTAAGTATAGGTTAAAAATGAAGAAACAATAGGATCCGGCCACAGCAGCCTTAGGGGACAGTGAAATTCCTTGTTCATTAGCAGGAAGCAGTGGATGTTGTCTCGGAATAAGGTCCATTCATGTCTGGCAAATAAGACAAAGGATTTTAACAGCGCAATATGAAATATTTATGCCCAAACCATCAATAAACAGAATATAAGCAGAGGTTGTTTATGGGGCTGCATTACTAGCCAGAATGTACTCCTTTGTATGCTGTTATGGATATACACTGCCTACATGGGATTCTATATAATATATATATATATATATATATATATATATATAATGTAAATGGGTGAAGCCGTATTAGTCCAGTAGACACGATGTCAAAAAAACAGAGTATTGCAGCGTATGCGGTGATACCTTTTTATTGGACTAAAATAATTTTAAAAGACAAGCTTTCGAGAGTTATCCTCCCTTCATCAGGTCCGAAGCAATACTAATCAACATGATAGAGGTTACAACTTAAAACAAGTGATGGTATTAGAGAAGGGTGGGGGGGTTGAGTGGGGTGTCATAAATAATAGGTCTGGAGGTGAGAAATGCAGAGAGGTAGAGAGATAACCAAGGGACAGAACAAATAAACTTAGGGAACCAATAACCACAGTAAAACATCAAAGATAACAGCAATTAGACATTGGATGACTAGATGAAGTTCCTATGAAGTTCTGGTAGTGTGTAAGGAAACCAGAAGTCCCTCTTTTATGGTGTTGAAATGTGTTATCATTTTCATCTGAAATGTTTTTCTTTCCTGAGAGTCTCTGAAATTTGCTTTGAGTACTTTAATTTTTAGGTTTTGGATGGAGTGATTGTTCTGTGTGAAATGATGTCCTGCCGGGGTGCAATATTTTTCTTCCTCATGGTTTTTGATGGAGCTTCGGTGCAGGTTAATTCTAAGGTGCAGCTTAAGCCCCGTTTCCCCAATGTAGCACCCTTTGTCACATGCAGAACATTGTATCATATATATATATATATATATATTCACCAACTGATGAAAGATATATGTGAATTTACAGAAACAATAACTAGATGACGTTCTAAACAAAAGTGTAGGTTACTAAATCCATAGTGTCATCAACAAAACAAACATTAGCATATGGATTGCACTCCTTTTTCTTCCTTAATTTGTCTACAGTGTCAGGCAGGGGCGGGCTGGGCTAATCTAAACGGCAGCTGGGTGCTGATGCCGCCGGCCGGCGATACTTTAATACTTTTTTTTAAAATTTAATATGGCAAGCCGGATCGGCTATTAAATTTTAAAAAAAGTATTAAAGTAGTGCCGGGCCGGCGGCATCAGCACCCAGCGGCCGTATGCGATGGCCGCCAAGTGATGGGAGCAGCGTGAGGCGTGAAAGGTGAGTGCGAGGGGGCGGAGCTTTCACCCCTCACACTGCTCTCATCACTAGGCGGCCATCAGATTGCTGGAAAACTGATCTAAACGGCCGCTGCATGCTGATCCCGCCGGCTGGAGCTACTTTAATACTTTTTTTTTCATTTAATAGCCGATCCGGCTTGCCATATTATTATTATTTTTTTAAGTATTAAAGTAGCTCCGGCCGGCGGCATCAGCACGCAGCGGCCCCCTCGCACTAGGACTGCTGGAGCACCGGATGTCGTGTCACTGACATCCTGTATACATAGAAAACAGTCTGTTGCTACCAGAGGATGGAGGTCTAGACGAAACCCCCCAAAAGTGGAAGTAGAATGTTAGTAAACCAATTTATTTTTGTACAAGCTATATAATATTTTTTTTGTGTTCGTTAAAAACCAAAAAATAGGTATGTGTGTGTGTCATGATCCTACCCAGGCTGCGGAGCTGCATACCTGTCTTGTTTCAGTTTCCCTCTATTACTTCGATCCATTCCTGGATTTCCTGTTGCTCTGTTCTGATCTTCCATTCCTTGCTTCTGCTTCAACTCTTTGCTTCAGCTCTGTTTCCTTTATAAGGTTTGCCCCACCCGTGTGTTCTGTTTGTCTCAGTCTTCAGTCTAAAGGTATGTCTCAGTGCTGTGTTTGGATTACATGTATGGTTTGTTTCGTACCTCTGTCAGCAAGGATTAGCGTTAGGACCCACCGTCATTGGAGTACTTTGGCGTAGTGGTGGGCTAAGCATACTATGGCCATATGATGTGACGGAATCTCCAATTGTTATCTCATAGTTCTAGGCTAGTTCCTGTATTCATGTTTGTCTGTCTCTTATGTTTCTTGCCTGGTCTCCCTATCCCTTGCTTGTTATGTTTCAGCCATATTCTCTGCTTAGCTTCCACACTCCCAGCCTGCAGCATCCCGCACATGAGTCTTGTGCTATGTCTCATGCCTGTTCCAGGGTGCCTGCAGGATTTACCTTCATTCTGGTTTATATCCGCTGCTATATTAGGGCTCTGGTATCTGGCTGCACAACCCTAGATGCTCAACTCCTGGTGAGTGCCGTTTGTCCCGCTCCAGGCCCTGTCCTGAGACTCCGCTACTGCATACTGAACTCCTGAACTCCATCTTCGGGCGCGCTGGGTCATTACAGTCGTCCGTATGGACCCAGTTCCCTGACAAAGTGTGTCCGTGGGGGACAAGCAACATAATGCTTTTTTGAAATTATTAAACAAAAAAAGAAATATCTGTGTCTGTATGTGTTCACAAGTTCAGCTCCCCAGTGTCACCTCTGTCCCCATTCAGCTCCCCAGTGTCACCTCTGTCCCCAATCAGCTCCTCCCAGTGTCACCTCTGTCCCCAATCAGCTCCTCCCAGTGTCACCTCTGTCCCCAATCAGCTCCTCCCAGTGTCACCTCTGTCCACAATCAGACCCTTCCAGTGTCACCTCTGTCCCCATTCAGCCCCCCCATGTCATTGCTGTCCTCATTCAGCTCTTCAGTGTCAGCTCTGTCCCCAATCAGCCCACTTTAAGGTATGATCCTGGTAGGGTACTCATATTAGCCTTTACAATTTCCTTGCTCATGTGTACTATATTTCCCATAATCCTCAGCCAGTATCATGGGGGGCATTTAACTGGCTGAGCATCAAGGGGACATTAGGTTTTGCTTTTTTTTTTTTACCATCCTTTGTTGCTATTAAATTTACTTATGTTGAACCACATTTGTATTTTTATAATTAATATGCGTTCAGGAAAATCAGGAAAAGATGGGCATGTATGGTGGGCTGATTCGTGGCACAATGGGCCACTTCGCTTGACTTGCCCCCCAGGCCTTAGGCTGCCAGCCCTCCCCTGGTGTCAGCAGTGACAGAGACTTCACTAAGCACCTGTACAATGCCAATCACTAATTGCAAAGTTTCTCTTATTACTCCTTTTGCACCAGCATCCTCAATGATATCACAAAGAGTTTGAAGTCAGAGAAGAACCTACTGACCCATCTAGTCTGCCCATTATTAATGCTGTAAAGATTCAAACAATAATTGGTTCTTGGTCTTGTCTTATTTTCAAGATGGCCTTGTGCCTATGTCATGTCCCTCACTGTATTAGTGCCTACCAGTTCTGCTGGAGGCACCTTCCACCCATCTACCATCCTGTTACTAAAGTGTTCTCTTAAAAATAATAATGAATTCCAAAGAGTTCTCAAAAACATGGGTTGTGGGTACAAAAAAAATGATGCTTCCCAATTAAAAAATGTATAAATACTACTGCATACCAACACACCAAATGCAACCCATTTATTTAAACACAAAAGTACATTTAAAAACAGCAAAGTATACAAAACAAATGGAAAGTTGAAAAATCAGTGGACCATCTGGGAATACCAGTGTTTTGGCCAATGCCTTCCTCAGGAGGCAACTCTTGTAATAAACCATCAATAGTTTAATAACGCATAATGAGAAACTTTATGAATGACATATAAAAGTGTATATATTCAGGATTCTAAACTCTCCAGGAATACATCACTGGTTAAATTAGGAGAAAATGCTAATCCCCAGTTATACATTTCTTTGTTGTTTTGCACTGCATTTAGAGATTGGTCTGCATTGCTGCTTGAGAAATATATTACTGTGTGGAGCAGTATGCTAGGTGTTATTTTCATGATTTAGATTGTTTCTCCAAGTGTAAATATGGTAAGCACACTAGATAGAACGTTGACCAAATTACGAATGTTTGCTTTCATTATGTATAGAACATATTCGGTAGATATGTCCAGTGGTGTGATTTAAATATCAATTGGATAGGGGAAGTAGGCTCCGCTGACAACCGAATGAGAACCTAACCTCGTGGCCATATCACATATCAGTTTGGTTCATGAAGTGTAAATGTATTAAACATTTGCCTTCAAGGGAGAATGGGAGAGGAGAATGGAAAGGCAGGCATGCGTTATACACAAAAACCACAATAAAATATTTTTTATATATATAAATGCTTATATATTTGTGGTACATGTACAGTGCTGTGAAAAAAAGTATTTTAGTATTTTACCCCTTCCTTATTTCTTCTGTTTTTGCATAATTTTCAGACTTAAATGTTTTAGATCACAAAACCAGTGGCGTTGCTACAGGGGGGCAAGAGGGGGCAATTGCCCCCCTAGGTTAATCCTTGTCCCCCCTGTTGCCCCCCTTCCGCAATGCGACTTTAAATCCCGTATTATTTTTTTCATGCGAAGGAGAGAGAGGGGCCCCCCATTCTCCTCTACAAGGCCTCTACCTCCGTCACGGTGCCGGCATTTCATGCTGAGCGCCGAAATATGACGTCATATTTCGGCGCTCAGCTGTGAAGCAGCGGGCACCGCAGCAGAGAAGGAAGACAGAAGCCTCGTGCTCCCGTCGCTGGACCTAAAGGTGAGAGAACTACAAAGGGGGAGGGTAGATCGTGAGTAGGGAAAGGGGAGGGAGAGGGGTTAGAAAGTGATAAGGGAGGGAGAGGGGGTAGAAAGTAATAAGGGAAGGAGAGGGGGTAGATATTGAGGAAGAGGGTAGTGGGGAAAGGGGAGGGAGAGAGGGTAGAAACTGATATAAGGGTAGTAAGAATAGTTAAATAAGTAAAGAGTGTGAATTAATGTGTGGATGCATTGTGTGAATGAGTGAGAGCATGAGTTAATGTGTGGGTGAATTGTCTGAATGAGGAAGAGCATGAGTTAATATGTGGATGAGTTGTCTGAATGAGGGAGAGCATGAGTTAATGTGTGGATGAATTGTCTGAATGTGGGAGAGCA
The DNA here is from genome assembly GCA_023333645.1 of Sceloporus occidentalis. Classification (NCBI taxonomy): domain Eukaryota; kingdom Metazoa; phylum Chordata; class Lepidosauria; order Squamata; family Phrynosomatidae; genus Sceloporus; species Sceloporus occidentalis. The sequence continues at coordinate 447,118 of JALMGF010000068.1, forward strand.
TGAGTTAATGTGTGGATGAATTGTCTGAATGAAAGTGTAAATTAGTGAGTGACTGTAAAATTGTTTCTATATATAACTAGCAGGATGTTTGACCCTTGGGGACCAAGATGGCACAGGCGGGTGTATATGGAACAAAGATGGCACAGGCCAGGCTGTTTGGGGACAAAGTTGACTGGTGCTGTGCTATATGGGGACAAAGATGGCAAATCTTATGTGTGTTATCTGGGTGCTGGTCAGGTTCTATGTGGGCAGTGTGGACGCCAGGGCTGGCTTTGGGGTGTGCAACCTGTGATCTATGCCTGTAATTTAGGGGGTTTTAAATATACCTTTTAATGCCGTGTTTTTATGTGGATTCCAATTGATCTGTACCTGCAAAGCTGGGTTTTTGTGTTATTCTGTAGATCCATATATATATATTTCCATACACTATTTATGTATACCTGCAAATACAGTGTTTGTGTGTCTTATTCAGTTAATTAATACCTGCAATGCTGTTTCCATGTATTTATTTGATCTATACCTGCAATGCTACGTTTCATATATTATTGTATACCCGCAAATACAGGATTTGTATGTCTGATTCTGTTTATTTGATATATACCTTCAGTGCTGAGATCACAAGTGAATTTCAGTTGATCTATACATGCAAAGCTTGGTTTGTGTGTTAATGTGTTGATCTATACCTGCTATCGGCAGCAGGGACTAATATTAAAATATATCGGCAACTGGGGCTAATATTAATATATATGGGCAGCAGGGGCATCAATACACAAGGGGCAAAAACACTAAGGGGGGTATAAACGACAATGCAGTGTGAAAAATCCATCCTGATGTAGACGTCTGTGACGTAGATTGTGTCCTGCTGTTTGTGTGTTTTTGGTTATCAGTGTAGCAGAGCCTGTCCTGGGGTGTGTGTGTATAGGTGTTGGTGTGGCAGAGCCTGTCCTGGTGTGTGTGTTCGGTTGTCAGTGTGGCAGAGCCTGTCCTAGGGTGTGTGTTTGGGTGTCAGTGTGTCAGAGCCTGTCCTGGTGTGTGTGTGTGTTTGGATGTGGGTGTGGCAGAGCCCTGATGTGTGTGGGTGTCTGTCTGGCAGAGCCTGTCCTGGTGTGTGTCTGGGTGTCGGTGTGACAGAGCCTGTGTTGGTGTGTGTGTGTTTGGTCATCTGTTTCCTGGCACTTAACTTACAGTAGGAATTATTTAATTTATATTTATCCACAGATAAAATGCCCTCCTGAAGTTGTAGTGACTTCAGGGACCCAAAACGTTCAAGGCCCTGAAATCATTTAGTGGAAAAGTTATTTATTTTGTTATAATATTTATTTCAAGGATTTGTCGCAATCAATTTTGGCTTCAGGCTTCCCACGTTGAATGATCAAGTATTATTTTAGTCCAATAACAAAAGTATAATTCCATAGCATATTACTTTTGGCAATATATATATATATATATATATATATATATATATATATATATATATATATATATATATATATATATAGTTTTTTCAGTGGTATGATTTAATGGTGGAAATTATGAATGCCCCCCCAGTTTGACTGTGGTATCTTGTGTGCCCCCCTATATATTGTTTCTAGAGTCGCCACTGCACAAAACTAATTTTAATATTAGACAAAGATTAGCAGAGTAAACATGAAATAGTTTTTTTTCACAGGATGACCAGATGACAACCCCATGCATGGTTGCTATCACTGTACTCGGGACATGTTGCTGAACACATATTGAGGTGTTGTTTCAAAGTGACATGTACTAGGAGCTAAACTCAGGACAAATAGTTGAACTTTTTTAGCAGGTTTTTACATTAGCATTTGTAGTTGAGTAAAAGATTTTAAAAGTTAAAGTGAGAAAAAGTTATTTTTTAATATTGTTTTCTATATTTTTTATGGGAAATTAGAATATAAGATAAAAAAATGATTCTTTTGCTACAATTGTTCAAAAGCGCCTTTAGAAGGTCAGATCTTTATTCAAGGCATTTTATCTTGTAATTATTTTAGACAGTACAAAAGCATTTATAGCTTTTATCAAAAGAAAAAAAATGTTCCCCAAAGGCATAACGTTGAGCTAGTTGGTGGAGTAAATGGTCTTATCTTGTCCCTGATTCCTTTTGTTTCAGAAAAGGATGTGGTTACTTTGGAAACAGGCAGCTGTACTTACTTTGTCACTTACCCTGAATGAAGAATTAGGTTCTATAATCCTAAAAGTGGAATATATTTAAACTAAGTCATCCTTTTCCTCTGAAAGTCTTTTATGTACATGATTTAATTCACGTTTACATTTTTCCAATTAACTAGGTCTAAAGTGCATTTCAGTTTTAAGTAGACTTAAGGTATTTTGATACCCTCTTCCATTAGTCAGAGGTCACGAAATCTTTTTATAGCGCTGATTTTCTGTACTGGGTGTAATATCATGGTTTTAGCTTTTGCAGATGCTTCAGTACAGGGAGATATAGTAAAATGTAAAAGTCATACTGAAATGAACATTCTTTGAACCACCACCAATCATATCCTGACGACAGATTTCTTTCAATGTTGCCTTAAAGAGGCTTTGTCTGGTCTGGACTGATATTCTAAATGTCCTTTAGATTCTTAATAGTGTTTTTGGCTTCATTAATTCAAATTAAAAAAAACCCCACTCTGCCATAAGAAGCAGATAACATAACAAATATATAAAAGTTCAGCAAAAACATGATGTGGATAAAAATATATGAGAAGCATTTGTATGTATTTGTTTGTAGCTCCAGAGCTCATCAAACTTTAGCACACATAATTTCCTTTTAGACATTTATAGCTCATTTATAGTACAAATAATAGCATTACAGTGTATAGGCTTTAAATACATAAGCGTTAAAACAGGTGGTGGTTATACCGAAATGATGAAATGTACTGTAGTATATGAGACGAGTAAACACTGTCATTTCAGTGGTTAGTAGCAGTATCTGGCCATACTTACTTCTAGCCTCCTAATGGCTATTTGGCGCTAATGCTATCCTATACACTATATATCGGACTATAAAACTAAAATCCGGATCCCCCGCAGTGCTGCAGGGGACCTGGTTCCTCCTCTCTGGCAGCTGGGGGCGTCTGCGTGATGCACACAGACCACCCCTGCTGCTGCCGGCACTTCCTCTGGGGCTTCTATAACCGAGCGCCGGCGTGACATGACCTTCCGGTGCTCCATCATAGAAGCCCCAGCAGAAGTGCCAGCCAGCAGCAGTGGAGGTTGTCTGCGCACATTGCAGTGCTGCAGGAGACCTGGATCCTCTTCTCTGGCAGCTGGTGGATTTCTGTGCAATGCGTGCAGACAACCTCTACTGCTGTCAAATGTGGTGACATAAGTATCGTTGTCAATGTTTTTGCGAGTTGAACTCTTCCTGTACCGCATGTGCATACCTGGGAATTCTCCGGGTTTGCCCAGCGGGACCTCCCATCGACGTCAGGGGGACCTCCCACCGATGTCAGGGGACCACCCGCTGACGTCAGTGGGCAGTCCTGGTTGCGTCCCCCAAGGGAAGGCTCTGGGTAGCTGGAGTTCAGAAGTTCCCAGGTATGCATATGTGTCTCACAAGCAATTCAACATGCCTGTTGAATGCAAAAATCTTAGTTCAGTCTCTCTCCGCCCACCATCCGGAATGGATGGGGCAATCTGTGGTGTGCTGGGTTATGTGGGGCCTTATGGTTGCAGGTTAGTCTTGGAAAGTGTTGCATTGTATGTTGGGCTGTCACTCTATTGTAGGTTACTGTGTTTTTGTCTCTTATTAAATATCTATTAAAGTAGATGAACCTTTGTAATATATTTTTATACCACACCTGACACTTCCACCGGGGCTTTTATGACTGAGCAACAGCATGACATGACCTTCTGGTGCTCAGTCATAGAAGCCCCGGCGGAAGAGCAGGGTAGAAGCGGAGGTTGTCTATGCACATTGCACAGACGTTCATCAGCTGCCCCCACTAGACACCAGGAAGTCTGAAGCACGTGGGACAAGTCTGTGGATGGATTGGTAAGTCTGGGGGGAGCAGAGTGGCATATCTAGGGGGCAGAGTGGCATATCTGGGGGGTATAAGGCATATCTGGGAGGCAGTGTGGCAAATAAAAGGAAATAAAACAAGAAATGCATTTTTCTCAATCATAGTTTTTATTAAATATGAAAAAATATTTTGGGGCGGTCATTTTATAATCAGGGACATCTTCTAATCAAGCAAATACGGTATTTAATGAATAATTAAGATATGAATATAAGCACTTTTATTGTAATAGGAAGTGTGTAACCAATTCTTTACATACGATTATAGTTTATTTTCAGTCTGCACAGCTTTATTCACGCATGTAAATATTTTACTGTTAAAACTTCGGCTATGCCTTTAAACCAACCTCTGAAAAAAAATAACTGTTAAATTTAATACACATCTACTCATATTAACATACATCAACATTTTAATTGGTGTTTTCTTAAATAGGACATATTAGGATGGATAAAAACCCCTTCAGGCAACAAAGGAATTCAATTCTTCACAATAGTAATTACTTCACTTCAAACCCTAAAAACTATATAAAATTAATGTTTCATTAAAATCAACATAGTTAAACCACTGCCTTAAGACTTGGGAAAGGAAAAACAGAACCAATAAATATACACATCCGAGGCATAGTTGTTAAAGTTAATAACATTGACATTTAAGTACATTTTACAAACTACATTATTGCTGCCCTATAGATATTTATATTTCTAGCATCTGGCTATATGTGCAAGGAATGCGTGAAAAAAGTGAGAAAAACCAGTATAGGGAATAAGATAGTAAATGGTAGGAATAATCAACCTTAATGACTTCCTGGTGTATCTGGAACCACAGCTGCAACCCTTAAGCAACACTCTCCGGGTGTTGAAGCAATACAGAAAAAAGTCCACTAGGGGGCGCTCGTGTGTTCCATTCAAATGCAAAATAAAACAAAGAGAAAATATATATAGTGTAGGAGTAAAACAGTATGTTTTGCCCTGCGTGTCGCAGATTTCCCACTCACAGTGTATTGATGGAGTTCAGTGCGTCATAGAAAGGGCCTTGAGGTCCATATGTCAGGATATAAACCGAGAAGACAAACCAGAAAAGGATCCAATAGTGTGTAAAGTATATGGCGCTAGATACGCAACAAGTAGAAATATACTTACACTAAAATAAGTGTCAAGATGCTCGTAATTTCTGGTGATAATCTGGTCGCGTCTGTATATCCTTCTGCTTTGAAGAGTCCAATGATGAGATACCGATGTGTGTGTGGTGTATAAAACCAGTGCAAGGAAGTAAATTATATAGCTAATAAATATTCTGTAACTATCCCCATAATTTGAATAAGGCTCGATTGGTGTCAAAAAAGCATTGTCTGGGAAACAAGACACAATATGGCCGCATATATAGATGAATGAAACTGAATGATGCACGGTTACCACAACATGCAGCGTAGGTGCTCAACTCAATAATGCACTTTTGGTGGCAAGTGTCTTCAAGTTAAACACAGCTAAAGATGTATTCTGTGCATCATCAATAAAAAGGGATATGAGGTCATGATTACTACGTATCCGGTGAAACCTATTTTTTTATACATGAGAAATTCTGACTATCCTTCTGGTAGGCAAACAGAAGCAGTAAACGATTCCATTTTTCAATCGGTGGCTATGTTTTTTAATAAAATCTTTAGTAAGTTTGTACCTTTGCAATGTTCTCTTGTTTTTCAGAACCACTTTCTGAGACTTTTAGATGGCTTAATGCACACCTCTGTCTCATGTCTTTGTACACCTCTGTTGCTCATGGTAAGAGTTTAGCCGCCATCTAATGGACTTTAAATAAGCATATGTGCGAATATTCGTGTACATTCTGCGTGTTCTTTTTTTTTTTCCTGTTTTTTGTAGAGGGGGTTAATACAGGATTAATGCGGTATGCACTACGCAGCAGCTTTGGCACCAGGATTTAAATGTCCGTACGAGCAACTCTATTGGTCGCCGGCAGGGGCCTCCTCTGCCATCAATCAATGAGGTGCACCTGTACTTCATTGGCTGATGGCAGACAAGCCCCCTGCTGGCGACCAATAGTCGCTCGCACAGACTTTTAAAATCCTGGTGCCACAACTTGGCCAGGAGAGACCACTGGTCTCCCCGCTCCAAGAGTTAAAGGTACGTACGAATGACCAATAGAGTCGCTTGTACAGTCCTTTAACTCTTGGAGAGGGGAGACCATGGCCCTTTAACTCCTGACGCCGAACCTACTGATTTCCGCTCCCGTTAACCCCTGCGATGCTGCGTAGATAAGGTAGGCTAGATGGGGAAGGGACCAGGGAGATTAGTAAACGAAGACGAAGATTCTTCGTGTTGTGTGTCTTAGTCTTCGTATACGTTTTGCCGCCGCCATGTTCGTATGTTCGGTATTCTGGCTGAAGAAGGAAAATGCACCCTTCGTGTTCGTTTTCATGTTTGCCGGATTACGAATGCACAAGTCTACGAAATACCATTTCTAGACATTTTAGATTAAGTTAAGAGGGGATATATACCAAACCAACAGATTGCAACAATCTGTTGAAATTTGAGAGCTTCCATCCCCCTCATATAATGGAAGGTTTGCCATTTAGTTGATTTGTAACAAAGACATTTAAAAGAAAAAGCATTCCGCAAGGAAGCAATGACCGGAGACATTGTGGGTACCAAACACTGAGCTTGGTGATTGACTTAGGCATCACTTGTAAGGGCAGAGAACCTCAGGGCAGAATATTATATAGAACTTTTCTTATCATGCTTCCTGATGTGTAACTTACATAGTAAATTATGTTTTGCAAGCGAGAGGGCTACTATTTACTAGTTTACTACTGTATGAACAAATATAAGATCACTAAAGTAAAGAAAAACAGTATTGCATGACATTTTGTTATGCTGGTTGTCAGTGGGTTTAATGCTCTTACCATGTGTATATTAGGTTTCATTCAGATGACTGACATTTACGAAACATTGCTTGACCTTTCTCTCGGAGGTGACTGTTATTAGTAAAGTGTGTGTTGAATGTAAATTGGGTTCAGAGACAGATTGAACATTGTTTTGTGACAAAAACATGACCTTCATGTTTAATGAATACTTTAATCTGTTCATGTGAATCTTTTTAGGGCACATACATTATATATATTGTATACAATGTATTTATCCTTGCTTTTTTCAGTAGTATAAAACCATTGTAGGTGAATACTGTCACAACCCCGGGTCCCGGCAAAGACGGGCAGGCTACTGCCCGTACACGTCAGGCATCGGGGGCTTTTCTGAGAGTCTCCGATGCCGGCAGTTGGGTGTACATCCGCTGACATCGAGGACTGAAGGATCGGTTTGGGGGTCTTGCTGCCACTCAGATTAAGATACTTACCGGCTCTCGGCTCGCCGGAGGTCCTCGTGTCAAGGGTGGCTGTCTGGAGCTGCAGCCGTGATGCGGATTGGGGGGTGGGGCTAGAGCTGGCGCCGGATTTAAAAACCAGGAAATGTTCAGCCCTGATACCCTTTTGTCGTCCTTTCTGCGTTGTATGCTGTAGATCTGTTCTCGGATATTTTAACCCTTCGCCTGCCTGACTACTCTCTGAATACTGATTTGGTACTTTTGCTTGATCTGATTGGTTAGCAGTTTGTCTGACTACCCGCTCTGTATCTGAACCCTGGCTTCTATGACTACCCACTTTGTTTACCGACCTGGCTATCCTAATTATTCTATCCATGTTAACACCTGCATTGCTGAGACTCATTTTCGGATCCTGTCCTGCGCTGGTTCCTGCACCTTGCTGTTTTAACTCTATACCAAAATACACCAGCTTTAGCCCAAACTAAACACAGGAACGGGCAAATATTCATGGAATCTGAAGATTTTTTTCCCCACGAAGACGAACACGAAGAGTTGGCCGGCACCCAAGTCTCGTAAACAATAGAATCACCCAGCCTGGTAAAGGTGAAAGCTTTAGTGGCTAACTGACGTATAATGGTTTACAAGCTTTCGAGACTATCTAGGTCTCTTCTTCAGGCATATTATAAATTATATTATTCTTTCGCTTATTCTGATTTATGATAGTTTATGGACGAAGCCCACAAATACTACTTCATTAGCATTGCCATAAACCTCAGTGTGAGTGTGCAGGAAAAGCAATGCAAAGTATTACATGACTGACAATGACACCTTCCAGTGCTAACTTACATTCACTGGTGTAACTACAGGGCCTGTGCCTCTAGGGGGCGCGGTGTGACCCCTTCCTCCTGTATCCACGTACCGGTTCAAAATTATTTAGAAAGAGCCCTTCTGGCCTGGACCGCACCGATCCAGGTCAGAAGGGCCCTTTTTAAAATATTTTGAACTGGCACGTGGAGACAGAAGCGTATCAGGGTCACGTGACCCTGTGGTGAAACTGAGGCTACTCGCACAGTGTGTGCGAGCAGCCAGAGGGAAAGCTGGAGGAGTGGTGAGAGGTAAGCGGGGGTGGGATATATGTATATGTGTTTGCATATATATATTTGTGTGTGTGTGTGTGTGTGTGTGAGCATACATGTGTGCTTCTGTTTGAGCATGCATGTGTACTTGTGTGTGTGAACATGGATGTGTAATTTTGTGTGTGTGTGAGCATGGATGTGTAATTGTGTGTGCATAAATGTGTAATTGTGTGTGTGTGTGAGCATGTGTACGTGTGTGTGTGAGCATGAGTGTGTGTGTGTGTGTGAGCATGGATGTGTAATTGTGTGTTTGTATGAGCATGGTTGTGTAATTGTATAACTGGGGTGAGATGGAGTGTGTTAGTGTGTATGAGTAAGTGTGCGTAGTTTGTGTAAATGTGTTTATGTGTGTTGTATGTTGGAAGGGGGCAAGGTGCAAAGAAGACACAGACCAGTTGTGTGGGGGCAATGATGGCACAGACCAGCAGTGGAAGCTGGGGGGCCCCGGGGTCATTTTTCGCACCAAGGGCCTGTGGTTTCTAGTTACATCCCTGCTTACATTATTGTATTACTGTATTTTATGATTAAGGAGAAAATTATTTTTTTACAAGGCTTTTACCCTGTTACATGGCTTACTCATCCGAGGGTTAATTATATAGGACTCTTGATGACATAAAGAATCCAGTGTTCATGTTTTTTTCTTTAGTTTCCAATTACTTCTGGAGTACCTCTTGGATATAATCACCGTTGATTGAAGAGCAGAGATCAACCTACTAACATGCTGAAAACATAAAAAAAGGATTCATAGACAGTGATTCGTAAAAGCTGTTAAACAAACAATCTTCTACAAAAATTTTATTTTAAAATCCCATTTAAGAAACTTGTTCTAAAATCCATCCAGTCTCCTTGTTTTGACCTTGTCGTGTATAGGTAATAACAAAATTTGCATTTAGATTATGTTCCGTGAGTTGGACCTCTTTAACTGCTATATTAAGATTCAGATTCATTTTTTGCAGGTTCTTAATTTCAAATGAGATACAACTTACTTTGTGTTATACAAGCAAAAGGACTAACCAAAAAAATTGTCTTTACCACCTTGAATTTTGAACCGAAATCCCAAGACATCCTCTCTGTGTTTACAAAGTAGCACTATATTTAAAAAATATAATTAAAGAAATAAGTAAAAGTTGACGTTTGCACTAAATTTAGCTGCTGCCTAGCATACCTTCCAAAAATCCTGGTTTTCATGGGACAGTCTGGCCCTGGGAAGGAAAAGAGCAGCAGAGGTCTGTCATGCTAGCTATTCAGGAGAGCAGGTGACCAGAGGATAGCCCATTAATGACTCTTGTAACCCTCCAAAACCGGTGTCCCAATTTGGACGCTTGAAATTTTTTTTTTTTGGGGGGGGGGGGGTATGGCTTAACCTGAACCATTTTTGGTTAACCTTAACACGGACTGCTCTCCATTTTCTATTGCTTAACATGAACTATTCTCTGTTTTGTATGCAATTAACAATATTCAATTGTCCCATGGTGTATAAATTGTGCATGTATGCCAAACAATTAAATATGTCTGTAAAGATAATTGGCAATTTCCCCTAAATCCTCCATTTTACAGTTCTATAAACAAAATAATCCCATCTGACAGTGTTAACAGACGTGATATAAAAGAAAATGTGATTCATCAGACCAGGCCACCTTCTACACCATCCACGGGCTACAGTAGCTCATCTTTTGGATTTGGCCACATGGACCAGCCTTCGCCCCTCACGTACATCAATGAGCCTTGGCCGCTATGACCCTGTTGCCGGTTCACCACTTTTCCTTCCTTGGACCACTTTTGATAGGTATTGACCACTGCAGGCTGGGCAGACTAGATGAGAAGAATGCTTCTTATCTGCCTACACATTCTATGTTTCTTTAACCTCAGACAGTGGCTGAAGAGTAGAGACATTGGCTATTTCTATGTATTCATATTCATATGGATCTGAATTTTAAGACCACTTTCACAGGCAGCTCTAATTTTCAAGCAAATATGACTTGCAATGAGACCAGAATATGGGACCCGACCTTCAGTCTTCTGAGATTAGGTGCTATTCACTCTTATTTGCTGACCGCTGCATGTGTAAGGTCTTCACAATTTCCCTGCCACTTAATCGTTGCAGGACATTAGAAATACTGTACTGCCACTGATTTACAGTTTAAGTCAGGTAAGTGCTTTTCATTTTATTCTTTTAGTTTTTAAAGAATGCATGTTCAAGTACTAACAGAGGGTTAGGGTTACACACAGAGTACAGTAATCTGCATTCTTCTATAGTAAGGGCGTCAGGGTCCCTTTAACAAACGAAAATGCCTGAGGAACCTCACATCTTCCGCCATGTTAAACCCAGTTTAAAAACATGGAGACTGTGCTTTTTTTAGGTGTCTTGTGGCCTGTAGGCTGGGGTTACTGGTCTTAATATGATTTGGATGTCATTTAATGTCACTAATTTAAACATACTAACACTGATGGAAGACCCATCAGCATGACGCCAACTTAAACAATCCTAACAGCAGCATGTTTCTGAAATTAATAAATGTATTTGCATTTAACGTGACAGAGCCCTAAGTGGGCCATTTTGAAGGTCATTTAGGACTGTGATACTAATTATATTTCATGGCTAAAGGTTATGCTCATGGGCCACAGATGTTCTTTCATCAGTTTCTGTTCCAAGATAATGTATTTTTCTAATTATCTGACAATTGCTTGCACTGTCCCTATTCGTAGAAGTTCACCTTCAAGTGATTTAAATATAATTATCTGGCGGGCATCCAACTCTGAAGAGACAAATAAACAAACCCAAATCTCATCTGAAATCAGTAAATTAAAGATATTCAGTGCAGGATATGGATGTAAAACTTCCTTTTAACTGCTAATTGCTGGAGGGAAAAAATGGCTGGAAAGTGAAAGCGCTGCCTGGAGTCCAGGAAGCTGTTCACAAATTATCCATTGAGTCTGAGCGAAGGCTAATCACATTTCTCAAAATAAAAAGAAGATGGCATTTATCTGTGGATACTTACTTTAAATAGCTTCTATCTGGGTAGATAGAAAAATTGTAGAAATGCAAACTGTAAAAGATTACACACAAAAACAATATAAAATTCCATTGGAGATCCGATGTCAAAATATGAGAACATACTATCCATTCCACTCTAAGAGAGACCTTTAAAACATTAAATGGGACAGCGCAGTCTTTCTTTAAAAATGTTCTTGGTCTACCCCAGTCCAAATTGTAATGGTGAGCACACTATTACCTTCAAGTTGTAATCTATTTATGAATCATTATTCATCATATTCCGCAGCACTGTTGTTATGGACATGAAAAATGAGGTACATTTGTTGGTGCTATTTGTGCTTTTGCGCCCATACCTCCCTAAGTTATAAACTCTGAGATTCCCCATTTAGTAGATATTCCCTGGGTAAGTGGCAGTCTCCAGCACTGGAAGGGTTAATTTCAAACAAAAGAAGTGGCCTTTACTGTCCCGGAAACCGGTAGTGACCAGTTCTATCTGGTCACTACTGTAAGCATGGCCAAAACCAGTTTTCCTAGTTTTTTAGGGAATGCTTGTTCGGAGGCAGGGAATGGGAGGAGAGTAGGGGGAGAATGGGCAAGGCAAAAGGGGATTTTAATCCCATGCCTTAAGTGGAAAAGAGGAATTGCATCTTGGAGAGGAGGGAGAGAGGAAGACCCATATTAGAGCTGCAGGAAGTATAAAAGGCTTTTCCCTCCTGTTTCTCACGTGTTCCAGCATCATCACCGTAAAATAACCTGGGATTGGATAAGTATTAAAATCGTATCGATTTTCATATTTTTATACTTTAATTTTAAATCACTTGGGTAGATCCATGCTAGTCTGCTAAACATAGCGCATGTACTACGGTATTGATGTTTGTAGGTATGTTTTTTAACATTTCTTATTAAACATTATTAACTGTGTCGGTTCCCGAGTGATTGTTAAATTGTGATCAACTGCTAGTACAAGACATTTGCTGCCAAAATACCTGGTACATCTTATATTATAGTTGTACAAAACTTATCAGTGTTTCGGGGTGTTTACAAAAGTATTTGGGTACTATTAACTTAGCTTGTGCCTTCTGCCTGAGTTTCACGTGCTCGGCAGCCATTTTGTGACTTTGAACAAAAGAGCACATGGTCGGTGGCCATCTTTGTTTGCACCAAATATTGCACAGTTTCATCTCCAACCACAACAAAAATTGGCGTAGTCGGCAGGATTTTGCCAGAAATTGAGTATCGGCAGTTAATAACCAAAATTGACCAATAGTATAAAATAATATTTTTCCCAGTGTGATTTAGTAAGCCTTCCAAGTTATTTTTTCACAACTACAAGAGGCTTATCAATTTTATGGTGATTTTGAAATCATTAATCTTGGTTATGTTAATTCTGTGGGGAGAGTCATATTATTAATAAGATAGTATAGGCTTCGGACCTAAGGATTATTACATCCAAGAGTAAACACTTACAGATTTTTCTTGTATGCCTGAGTGTAAATTTAGAGGGTACAAATAATTAATCTGTTAAATGTGGGTCAAAGATTATCAAGTGTAGCACTGTACTATTTATACGGGATCTTAAATGACTGTTGCTTTATTGTTCCTTGTTTAAAGTAACTAGCTTAAACGTATTGCATTAGTGATAGTCACTGGTATTCAATTGCATTGGGTTCTCCTGTTAAAGGGTGACTGTTTATTAGTTATTGGCAGCCTATAGCATTGATTCTCCTGTTAAAGGGTGACTGGTATAATTGTGTTACGTAAATGTTAGTTATTTGACGCAAACTTTAAAGCATATAGGAAGTCGCCTGTTGTACGCGGGTTGCATGAGTGTGATTGTTCATTCAGGTTGTGTGCTCTGTCCTTTCCACTATATTTTACGTGTTTCTCTAGTGTGAAAGTAGATACACGCAAGTGCTTGTAAAAAAAAAACAAAAAAAAAAAAACACATAAGTGCAGCCTGTGTGTGTGTGTTAGTGGTACAATACATAGTAGTAGTAGTAAGGCTCACTACAAACACGTGTGCTTGTCCTGCCATCTGATTGTGCTTGAGATTCTGCTGTCTGATTGCATTTGAAGTAAATCTGACTGAGAGAATGAGTTTCATTAAGAAGAAGTTGAGAGCAATGATGGGGGATAAAAGACCCAAATTTGGGGCTGTACCACATTGGGCTACCACTATGGGCAAATGGAATGCTATAGCGGATGAGCTAGTGCGTTATGGTGCACCTGTGTACCCAGAGGTTGGTGAAGAGATAGGAGGTATGGCACTGAAGCTTGATTTAGGGGTCTATCCCAAACATGAGAGCAGAGCTGCAGCAGAAGTGGGCTGGATTATCTTGCATGCCTTAAAAAATGAGGTAGTACAGAGACAGGCCCTAGAAAAGGAGTTAGCTGAAGTAAAACAAAAATTGTTATTGTCAAATGAATGTTTGGAAAGTAACAATGCCCGTAAGGAGGAATTACAGGAAACTACCACTCTGCTAATTAGCAAACTAAATCGTAGTCGCTCTAAAAAGGGTAAGGTGCCATACAACACCAGAAAGGTGAGAACCATGATTGAACAATACCAGGAGGACCACAAGTCCTTTTTCTCTTCTTCCTCTTCTGATGATGATTCATATTATTACGTCTCCTCTGATGATGATGAGAGGGTGGCTAGCTACAAAGCTCGCCCACTTATCACCCAACAGAGAAAGCGTAGGGTACACCGGGACTGTGATGGTAATGAAGACGTGCATGAAAGTGCACGAGATGAGATAAATGAGGTAGTGAGAGGTTATTCACAACTGGAGTTAACCGAGATTACAAAACTTTATAAGCAGACTCAGGGTGAAAGCATTGGTGAGTGGTTGTTGCGTATGTGGGATACTGGGGCAGATAAGATCATTCTTAATGCTAATGAAGCCGTAAGCATTGGTCAGCTCACGTGTAATCCACAGATGACACAGGTGTTGAGGTTAGTGAGGAACATTCATGGTAATTTCAGTTTAATGGATATCATTAAACATGCACTACTAAAAGTTTTCCCACATCACACTGACATTGAACCACATACACAGTGGCACACCATAAAAGATGCCATAACCAGAGTCCGTATTATGGGTTGTGTAGCAGGTTTAGACAAGGATCACTGGGAGGGGCCTGATGCAGAGGAATTCACTGCAAGCATGAGGTCTAGGTTCCTAAGAACAGCTCCCAGTGCTAAAAGAGGATCCCTATTGTCTATGCTTAATGGCACAGCAGAAAATGGGCAGATTTTTGTGATCACACAAAGGCTAGCGGAATTGGGGGAATATGAATTGGAGGAAAAGGTAAACCACAGAAGGGGTATCTCTGTAGCCAGTATGTCAGACAGAGAGAATACTGTAAATCCTCCCAAGGGTAAACCTAAATGGAATAATTATCAGGATGCTTCACAACGTACTAGAATATCTAGGAAAGAGATGATTGCTGATCTTGAGAAGGCTGGTATAAATGAGTCATTTTCAAATGTTCGTACTGGTGTCTTGTTTAGAAGGTGGAAAGCATTAAAGAAAAGGGTACAGGTACACACTGCATCTACGGGTCCCATACAAGTTAAGAAGTTAATTACTTTTGATGATGGTCCCATTTCTAAGGCTCACCCCATTGAAACAGGTCTCAAATATACGCAATCTGATGTTAAATATCCTGATACTAATTCCTGTCCTCCTGTTCCCACTCCTAGGAAAACAAAGCCCTTGTACCCGACTGCTGAGTTGAAGGCTATTGCAAAACAAAATGTAGTGGACTGATGGGACGGCCGATCCCCGGCACGGAACACATTACCAATTATGGCTGGGGATCGACGGCCCCTTGTTCCTTTAAAGGTTTGGTGGGGAAAGGGAAAACACCACACCAAGGTTTTAGCTTTAGTTGACACTGGGGCTGAGGTAACAGTGCTTCAGGGTAACCCTTCCCATTTTGTAGGCCCCATAGTCCACATAGAGGGTCTGGGGGGTAGAATAACTAAAGCTGTCCAAACAACAGTTATGTTAGCCATAAACAAAGGCCCCCGATTTGAGGCTAATATTTTGGTTTCTGATTTACCTGACAATATCTTGGGGATAGATATATTGTTAGGGCTCTGTATAGAGACACAGTGGGGTGTGTTCAAATTTGGCTTTCCTCACAAACCCTCTTATGTCCATGCAGTAAAGGAGGTGGTGAGAGGAAATGCAAATTGGACACCTGTGGTCATTCCTCCCCCCAGTAGCCCGGTAAGGCTGAAGCAGTACCGGCTGCCGGGGGGACAAAAGGAAATCAGTGAAACAATCACTGAATTGTTGAGAACAGGTGTAGTTCGTCCTGCAATAAGCCCCTTTAATGCTCCTGTATTTCCTGTTAAAAAACCTGATGGTTCTTGGCGCATGACGATAGATTATAGGGGACTCAATAGAGTGGCACCGCCATTGAGTGCTGCAGTCCCCAATATCGTCTCGGTTATTGAGGACATAGCCAAACAGGCCAGGGAGTGGCATGCAGTGATTGATCTAGCGAATGCGTTCTTTTCAATCCCCATTGCACCAGAGTCCCAAGATCAATTTGCATTCACCTGGGAAGGTCGTCAATATACTTTTCAGGTGGTACCCCAAGGATACTTACACTCCCCCACCATATGCCATGGACTGGTTGCCAGAGATTTAAGCCAACTAAGCCTGAAAGTACCTGTCTTCCACTACATCGATGACATCATGATTACCGGAACTAAAGAGGAAGTGGAGGAAGCATTGACTGTTTTGATTGATCACATGGTTGCCAGAGGATGGGCTGTCAACAAAGACAAAGTGCAGGGTCCCGCCCAGGAAGTCAAATTTCTTGGAATGATCTGGGCCGGTCCTGTTCGTAAGATTCCCCAACCAATACTGGATACTATACAAAACACTCCATCGCCAAAGACTTTGAAAGATGCACAAAAGTTTCTCGGTGCCCTTGGATATTGGAGGTCATTTATACCTCATCTTGGACTTTTGCTACGTCCCATATACAATGTTACACGCAAAAAATCTACATTTGTTTGGGGCACAGACCAAGAAACAGCATTTAAAGCAGCCAAGGAAGCCGTCTTACAGCACCAAGGTCTTGGTCCAATCAAAGCCGAATTCCCTTTTCAACTCGATGTGATGGTGACCAATAACGTGATGTCATGGGGCTTGTGGCAGCCAAATGAAGTTAAAGGCCAACGAGCGGTACCAATTGGGTTCTGGTCCAAGCAACTAACTGGAGCTCAGCAACGGTACTCGCCCCTGGAGAAGAACTTATTAGCTGCCTACATGGCCCTGCAGCATGTAGAGACTATAACCCAAAAGGCCCCAGTCTCCGTGAAAACAGACTTACCAATTGCAGGCTGGGTGCGTGATGAAGGCCTACCGATACGTGCAGAGGTGGCCCAAAGTCAAACTCTCCTGAAGTGGAAATGGTACCTACAAGAACGAGGTGGAGTGCAAGCAGGTGAAGTGAAGGACTTAACTAGGATTCTCAATGGTCTTGTGACATACGAAACCTTGTCACATCCAAATACCTGCGAGATACCTGTGCTTCAGCCTTCTCCGATAAAGACTGCCTTACCTTATGAGGAATTACAAGACTGTCAGAAACCAAATGCATGGTTTACAGATGGATCAGCTGTGATGACCCGCAAAGGAAGACACTGGACAGCTGTGGCTTACAATCCAGATGGAGAGGTGGTCATCCAGGAGCAAGGTAAAGGTGGCTCCAGTCAATATGCAGAACTTGTTGCCATAACCATCTTGCTGGAAGAAACTGATTCCCATGAACTTTTCATTTACACAGACAGTTGGGCTGTTTACAAAGCTTGCACTACATGGATGACTACATGGAGAGAAAATCATTGGCTTATACATGGCAAACCAGTATGGGGAGGTATAGGACTTTGGGAAAAGATCTGGGCAGCCGCACAGACACGACATATCAAAATTGGACATGTTGATGCTCATGTAACCAAAGACTTGGGGGAAGAAAACCCCAATAAGATAGCTGATGAACTGACTCGAGTAAGGAACCTGAAGACCCATGACCGAGATCCTGTTGATCCAGTCTTACTCCGTATGGCTACATGGGCGCATGCAGCAGGAGGACATCGAGGAAACAAGGCCACCCTGGAGTGGGCTAGAGCCAGAGGACTTCCTGTCACTTTGGAGCTCGTAACTACTGCCAAGCAAGCATGCCCTGTCTGCAGTGAAATAAAAAAGTGGCCCCTTTCCACTCAATCAAAGGGTCATTTAAAGAAAGGCATTTCTGCAGGTGACATTTGGCAAATGGACTACATCGGTCCTCTGCCGAAAGGAACAGGAGGTTTGGTGTACTGTTGCACTGCAGTAGACACATATACTGGGCTGATAAGAGTTCTCCCTTGTAAAAGTGCTAATCAAGCTTCTACCCTGAAAATGCTTCAGCTCCTAATCACTGCATATGGCATGCCAACGGAAATACAAACAGACAATGGAAGTCATTTCACTGATTAGTGGAAGTATAGCCCCGCTCAACCCATGGACCTCCAACTCATTCATGAGCATCCTGGCTCACTACGCAGAGATGACCAACGTTTCTGACTGCTGGGTATGCAGTGCCATTCCTGTGAGCGACAAAGGAGGTTACCCATTCCTCGGCGTCCCGTGGTTGGAACATGAGATGAAGCAAGTCAACAAGACTGGGTTTGGATGGCGTCGTGAGACAGATAAACCCAGTGAATACCAAAGGATTTTTGGACACCACGCAGGATGCTATAAAGAAACTGTCTCAAGAGCATAGTGAACAATGACGGCGAGATTAACCATGATCTCTCTAAGCTGACAGCGATAAAGGAAAAGCTCCATGAAACACCAGACATCGGTTTATTTGGGTGGTTGGGGAGCTTGGGAAATACAGTTGTACATGGTTTGATGATTGCCATATTAATTTGTATTTCTTTGTTTATTTCATGGAAGTGTACATGTTGTATGTTTAGTAGACTAGCAGACATGGATTTTAGAGAACTCCCTATTAGAGTATAACATTGGTCAATTATGGTGCAAAAGCAAGAGGTGGAATGTTATGGACATGAAAAATGAGGTACATTTGTTGGTGCTATTTGTGCTTTTGCGCCCATACCTCCCTAAGTTATAAACTCTGAGATTCCCCATTTAGTAGATATTCCCTGGGTAAGTGGCAGTCTCCAGCACTGGAAGGGTTAATTTCAAACAAAAGAAGTGGCCTTTACTGTCCCGGAAACCGGTAGTGACCAGTTCTATCTGGTCACTACTGTAAGCATGGCCAAAACCAGTTTTCCTAGTTTTTTAGGGAATGCTTGTTCGGAGGCAGGGAATGGGAGGAGAGTAGGGGGAGAATGGGCAAGGCAAAAGGGGATTTTAATCCCATGCCTTAAGTGGAAAAGAGGAATTGCATCTTGGAGAGGAGGGAGAGAGGAAGACCCATATTAGAGCTGCAGGAAGTATAAAAGGCTTTTCCCTCCTGTTTCTCACGTGTTCCAGCATCATCACCGTAAAATAACCTGGGATTGGATAAGTATTAAAATCGTATCGATTTTCATATTTTTATACTTTAATTTTAAATCACTTGGGTAGATCCATGCTAGTCTGCTAAACATAGCGCATGTACTACGGTATTGATGTTTGTAGGTATGTTTTTTAACATTTCTTATTAAACATTATTAACTGTGTCGGTTCCCGAGTGATTGTTAAATTGTGATCAACTGCTAGTACAAGACATTTGCTGCCAAAATACCTGGTACATCTTATATTATAGTTGTACAAAACTTATCAGTGTTTCGGGGTGTTTACAAAAGTATTTGGGTACTATTAACTTAGCTTGTGCCTTCTGCCTGAGTTTCACGTGCTCGGCAGCCATTTTGTGACTTTGAACAAAAGAGCACATGGTCGGTGGCCATCTTTGTTTGCACCAAATATTGCACAGTTTCATCTCCAACCACAACAAAAATGTAATGGGAATTACAATTGTAAGAAGGATTACATAGCAATGTGGGTAAAGTGTATACATACTACAAATACTTATTAGATACTTGTCATTACATGACATCCAAGCATGCATTTATCAGCCTTCTGACACCCATATTATATAATCACTTTAATTCCTAGTTTTGCTCAGCAAAGTGTAGGCACTGGGGTGTTCTCTTTAGAAACAAATAATAACAGATGCTAAGTATTCTTCATAAATTATAAAATCGCAATTGACTTCAAGGAAAATTGTTGATCAGGTGTATATATATCTCCAAACATTTATGCATTTTTTCTTGCAGGAATATCTGGTATCATTAATGATTCAGAGCATAAAAAAACATTTATTGTGTTCTGTGTGCAGCTATCGAATCGTCTGACTTAAATCAGAAGGCAACAAATAATTGTGTTATGCCCACCAGCATCAACAGAAGTTTTTTTTATTTGACAAAGCACAAGGGTTTAATTTGGCATTTCCATTTAAACTGAATGAAAAAGAAATGCCAGTGTCTGGATTCGCTAAGATTCTCAAACTTCTACTGGCATTAACATTGTAAAAAAAATCAGATTAGCATAAAGTAAGATGTAGAAAATAGCAGAAGGCACATTAATATTGATTCTAAATGAGCAAGTCATCCAGAAACCAGATTATTTGCCTTGTGGAAAATCATCGTGATTCAGTATTCCATTTTCTTAGGTCTCTGGAGCTTAAAGCATCTAAAACTGATCAGTTGAGATAAACCTGCATGGGCACAGCCAGCAACATACCATCAGAACCTTTTCATCTTGGAACCAAATTCTCGTGCTCACAAGTGTATGTGAAAAATTATAAAATCTATTACCGTATTTGCTCGATTATAAGACGACCCCCCAAAATGTTAATATTAATTTAGGAAAAAAAGAAAAAGCCTGAATATAAGACGACCCTATAGGAAAAAAGTTTTACCAGTAAGTGTTAATTCATTTAAACAATTTTTTTAATAAAAGCTATGATTGAGAAAAAAAATAAAAAATTATTTCCTTCTATTTTCCAACCTGCCCCCCAGTTATGCACATCTGCCCCAGAAATGCCTTATATCCCCTATATGCCACTGTGCGCCATGATATGCCTTTTAACCCTCTAAATGCCACTGTGCCCCATGATATGCCTTTTAACCCTATATGCCACTATGGCACTAAGAGGGTTAAAAGGCATATTATGGGGAAGAGTGGCATATAGGGGGTTAAAAGGCATTTCACAGAGCACCCTGCCTCCAGAAATGCCTTATGCCCCCCATTTAACACTTCCCCCCCACCCCACTTACCGGTACTTCTGAGTCTCCTGTCATGTAGCTGGGGCAGCGTGTAGACTCACGCTGCAGCCGGAAGGAGGTGTGGCTAGCAGCGGGGGTTGTCTGCGTGCATCGCGCAGACATTCCCCGGCTGTGAGAGATCAGATCTTTGACAGCCGGGGAAGGTCTGCGCGATGCACGCAGACGACCCCCGCTGCTAGCCACACCTCCTTCCGGCTGCAGCGGAAGTTGTCTATGCAAATCGCGTAGACATCTACATGGTGCCCGAGCTGCACATCGGGGACTCTGAAGTACCGGTAAGTGGGCGGGGGGTTGAGGCAGGAGGATCCAGATTTTTGCTCTGAAAAAAACCTAGTCTTATAATCGAGCAAATACGGTAATACTTCCCAGACGACTGCAGCAACCCAAAAAAGACACTCTTCCTCAGGGTGTAGATATCCCGAAGCCCAAAGATACTGCACCATTGTAGTCTGCTTTTTTATAAATTCATAATGAAGATAAATAAAAATATTTTTTTCACTACAAGTTGATGGGTCTGATGCATCTAGACTGTTTGTGATTACATACTATATCACACACAGCACTAATTATTGTTTGTACATATTGCACAATTATTATATTATTTTTTCCCTGTATGTATTTGCGCCCCAATCATCTGTATATCTTGGAACCAGCAAGATTAAAAATTGGGTTTACGGTGATCTATTCTGTTCAGATGAGCATCAACAAGGCTTATACAGCTTATAAACCTTGTCATCTAGATCTTAACACCTAGTGAACAAGTAACTACTCTTTCTGCATCTTCTTTTTAGTGTTCTATTATTAGAGTATGTATCTATTATTTAAATTATATCCCCCTTTAAATAGAAATTCTAAGTACCTTGAAACCCCTTCTACTGAGTGATGAGGCATCATTTCTTTTATGTATTCTACTTTATGATGGTTAGCAGGGCTGAACTGGTCATCAGGCACACCAGACAAATGCCCAGGGAGCCAGTTCTCCCACTTACCATAAGAGCCACTTGTATGGTCGATCCATGATTTAGTGTGTGGCTGCCCCCTAGATATATGCTGCCGCTGTTGCAATGGTGCATCCAGGTGATGTAAGAGTGTAGAGTGCAGCCATGGGTATCCCGCAGGTTCCCACATGCACATGATTAACCAGACACTGGCCTTAAAGTGCCAGGAATTATTTTCATCCTCAGCCCATTCCAATTGGTTAGTGTCTCCCTATTGTCAACATCTTAACAAAATAAAGGATATACAATCCACCAAACAGTAAAATATGTTGTAATCCAAACTGTGGTGCATTGTATACAACACTTAAGCATGACAGAACTGGACATATTGCAAATAATATCCATAACACAGAGGAATGAGGTTGTTTAAATGTAAGGGAACACAAAGCACCATAGCATTGGGATTTGTGAGACTGAATCTGTCATGCTGTAATTTGAGGTCAGATCTAAAATTGAGACATGGTATAAGTGTTAATTGCTGTTAAATGAGCTGATCTCCAGTATTATTTGGGACTAACAGACTTGTGTTGTTAATGATTTGACAAATCTCTTTGATTATCAAATACATTTTTAAAATTGTGTTAGATTTTTTTTGGTAGGTAACACTGTATTTTAAAATAACGTGTTTATAAATACTACTGCCTCAATCCAATTTATCTTGGCAATAAATGATATGCTTATTGTTCTCTTTGTCACGTAATATCTAATTTCCACAAGTAATCCTAAATAACTGAATAGGACATGTTTCTAGAAGGACTGTATTTTCAAGTGGAATACAAAATGTGAAGTAAAAGCTACACTGTTAAAACATATACAAATGGAAAATTGTTTTGCTTTTGACTTCTTGTATATGAACATATATGATTGCCTTGATATTGAGGCATTACAGCAACGCCTTTGGGAGAAGGAAGCGATCTTAGTTCACTTTCTACACCCTTTCAAAGTCATGACGTGCCAGGCACATCAATGGTCACTAACGGGATGTTTTTCTGTGAAGTGTCTGGCGTTTCAAGTGTCATCAAGGGGTTAAACTCTCATGGTGTCCGTCTTGCAAATTGGGTTGGTGGCCCCCCATACACATGTCCAGAAAGTGCTCATATTGACTTGAAAGGATGTGCTTTCCTGCCACTTATTAGCTGCTTACAATCAATCACAATCAGTGGCGCAAAACATCGTTCCCTACAGCAACTGATTTTTTTTTAGTAAATAAATATTAAAACTACTTACAAAGTAATTTCATATGCATTCTTTGTTGAGGAGGTAGCCTAGCATGCTTTGTTGTCCATTTAAAAGAAAAAAAATCTTTTGACTGTCACAGCTAAACTTCATAGTTTAAGTAACTCATGCAAGTTCCATGACAGCAAGATGCATTCTGAAAGATTCCCCGAATCGACTATGTTCTATTGCAAAATATCTGCAAAAGAATGTTCCACAATTCACCACCTACAGTATGTCCACAATCCAAGTGGGGAGATAAATGCCCAGATCCCAAGAGTGGTTACCTTAGCCTAGTCTTCCATGCACCACACATTACAACAAAGGTTATTGACACTGAATGATTAAGCTTGTCAAGCAGCATGTGTCTAGAGTGGTTTGTTAACCTATTTCCTTCTATAAATCCCAAAGGCCATATGAACACCTGCGCCACTTAAGCTCTATAGGCCAGAGAAAGAACCTTAGAAAGCCTTGAGTTTGTGCAAGTATGTGTGTGTGTGTGTGTTCTATGCATATGTTTAATCAAAATATATATATATATCCAAAATCCAACATAATCTCCGCATAAGGCTGCATAACAAAGGCTGCAGCTGTATGTTTCATTTAAAGAACTACTAAAGAGAAACGCTGCCTCCTGCAGCTTAATACACCTCATTACATCTACTTTGCTGAACATTATAAATATAAATATTTATATTGTGCTGGAGATTACAAGTGTGACACACAAATAATCACAAAAGTCCAACACACATACTCTCATTGTATATGTATATGACATTGTATATATATATATCACATGTTTTTATAAAATATTAATATAGATATTGCAGTAATAAGTGGTTTGCAGGATAAAGACATCAGTAAAGACTCTCAACGGATATGAGTATAGCTTGGTGAGAGGGGAGATGGGATAGAAACATTTAAATACTTAAGAGTACATGAAGGAAGTTATTTCAAAGGGTGAGAAACCAGAGTTCATAACCTTAAACCAAAAAGTCAGAAGTTTAGATAATATAGTTTGGTAATATACATTTTTTACTTTACTGAGAGAGTAGTAGATAATGGAACAGTCTCCCAGAATATGGGTTAGAGGCTAATGCACTTTCAACATGCATTGGATAGGCATAAAGCAATCCTGGATCTAAGACAAGGCCAAGGTCCGTTTAAGATTATAGTCTTTATATGGAAAAACATGCAGACTAGATGGACCAAATGGTTCTTATCTGCTGTCAAAGTCTATTCTTAATTCTGCACATTAATTCCTGATGCTGCACACGTGTAGAAAGTGCTCCCGTTCATATAAATGAGGGCACTTTCCTGCCACTTCTCAAGATTCCTCCAACCATGCTGGAGGAGAGCTGCAGCTTCTACCTCAAGGCTTATTTTATTTTTTGTTTCTGAAGAGTGTATGCTAAAGCGCTAGAGTACTTAGTAGGGCTGTCAGGGACAGTAAACAATTCATTTAACTAAAGCTGGTTACACTTCAGTGCTGTTTAAATGCCTAAACTCCTGGCTGAGCAGTCTCTTCTGGCAGTGTCAATGCTGTCTCCTCATCTTCTGGCATGCATAACCCCTGATCTAGGCTCTGTGCCCACGAAGCTGCTTAAAGTCCCTTTAACCAGCACATGTGCCGAGACAGCCAACAATCAGGATATAAGCCCATTTGGCTCAGTTTCTGGAAATCTGGGACTGGTGGCTTCTATAACTTCTTTTCAATACTGTCCGAAGATAGGGGTGATCCACTCTAAGAACTGCTACTCCCAACATGCTCAGCCAAACCAGATGGTATCTACCAAACCATACATCCTAATTCAAATATATATATTTATTGTAGGTTAGGGTAGAATGTTTACTATAAACGTAGCAAATATAGTTTTAGTTACACAATTCCATTTACCGAAACATTATCTATTCTTCATAAACACACATACCAATGAATAATTAAAGCTCACAGAAAAGAGAGACATCAGGGCAAGAGAGTGGGAACAAACTGTTAAAGAGATCACAGAAAGAGTATGGACTCATTCTCTCGCTCTCGTTTTTGTGTAAAGAATGTTCGTTAATGATCCTTTATAGCAGTGGTTCTCAACCCGTGTATCCTCAGGACCCACATTTGTCTTTGGTCATTAAGTCGCGACCCAAAAATAATTTCACTTCCGAAATATATTTTATTCCATAAAACAACTTGTGCAGTATTCCACATATATGTCTGTATATATATATATATATATATATATATATATATATATATATATATATAATTTCTTGAGAAAGGCTCATTGAGAGCCGAAACGTTGGACCTTCACCAAGTCAATACATTTTATAAAAAGAAGATCCGCTGAGTGCATCAACTTTATTTGCTGTATATATATATATACATATATATATATATATATATATATATATATATATAAAAATAATTAGTACACTAAAAAAATATATACTTACCTCAGGAAAGATGAGGGAGTGGAAAGGCTGCCCGCGGGCTGCAGCTGGAAGAGGAGAGGAGCAATCAGAGAAAAACTTTATTCAGCTCCCACTAGGAGACTGGAGTCAAGCTATCAGACAGTTTCAAATCAGTGGTCATGCCATCAGACACTTTTTCTTTAGATTAGCAAAAGGTGCATTAGACCTGGAAATGTGATAATAATCATATAATGTTACAATTTTTAGTGGATTTTGCAGAGTTCTCACACAAATATATCTCCCTGCAAAATTAGATACGTTTATAAAACAAATTATCTAGCAAATTACCTTTTATAACATTTCTGCATTACAAAATTCCATCGTTGGACCAACACATTTACACTGCACATATCTCAAACACAACCCCCTCTATTATTTCTGAGAATATGGTGCATTTTTACTGTGGAAATTTAAAGCTATAGCGCCCCAAATATCAGCCCAGTAGACAGCAACTGGCATTTTTCAGCATTCTACAGAGGATTAAAAAAAAATTCAAAATTTAAAGCTATAGCGCCCCAAATATTAGCCCAATACATAGCAAATGGGATTTTTCAAAAATCTACAGGGGTTAAAAAAAATTCCTCCATTGGACCAATACAGTTACACTGCAGATTTCTCAAAGACATGCTCCTCTATTATTTCTGAGAATATGGCGCATTTTTACTGTGGAAATTTAAAGCTATAGGGCCCCAAATATCACCCCAGTAGACAGCAACCGTCATTTTTCAACATTCTACAGAGGGTTAAAAAAAATTCCCCCATTGGACCAATATATTTACACTGCACATATCTCAAGCACACCCCCTTCTATTATTTCTGAGAATATGGTGCATTTTTACTGTGGAAATTTAAAGCTATAGCGCCCCAAATATTAGCCCAATTCATAGCAAATGGGATTTTTCAAAAATCTACAGAGGGTTAAAAAAAATTCCTCCATTGGACCAATTCAGTTATAGTGCAAATATCTCAAACACACCATCCTCTATTATTTCTGAGAATATGGTGCATTTTTACTGTGGAAATTTAAAGCTATAGCACCCCAAATATCAGCCCAGTAGACAGCAACTGGCATTTTTCAGCATTCTACAGAGGGTTAAAAAAATTTCCCCATTGGACCAATACAGTTACACTGCAGATATCTCAAACACATGCCCCTCTATTATTTCTGAGAATATGGTGCATTTTACTGTGGAAATTTAAAGCTATAGCGCCCCAAATATCAGCCCAGTAGACGGCAACTGCCATTTTTCAATATTCTACAGGGGGTTAAAAAAATGTCCCTATTGGACCAATACAGTTACACTGCAGATATCTCAAACACATGCCCCCTCTATTATTTCTGAGAATATGGTGCATTTTTACTGTGGAAATTTAAAGCTATAGCGCCCCAAATATCAGCCCAGTAGACAGCAACCATCATTTTTCAACATTCTACATGGGATTAAAAACAATTCCCCCATTGGACCAATACAGTTACACTGTATATATCTCAAACACATAACCCTCTATTATTTCTGAGACTATGGTGCATTTTTACTGTGGAAATTTAAAGCTATAGGAACCCAAATATCAGCCCAGTAGACAGCAACTGACATTTTTCAACATTCTACAGGGGTTGAAAAAAATTCTCCCATTGGACCAATACAGTTACACTGCAGATATCGCAAACAAGTGCCCCTCTATTATTTCTGAGAATATGGTGCATTTTTACTGTGGAAATTTAAAGCTATAGCGCCCCAAATATTAGCCCAATTCATAGCAAATGGGATTTTTCAAAAATCTACAGGGGTTAAAAAAAATTCCCCCATTGGACCAATACAGTTACACAGCAGATTTCTCAAAGACATGCCCCTCTATTATTTCTGAGAATATGGTGCCCCAAATATCAGCCCAGTAGACAGCAACCTTCATTTTTCAACATTCTACATGGGGTTAAAAAAAATTCCCCATTGGACCAATACAGTTACACTGCAGATATCGCAAACAAGTGCCCCTCTATTATTTCTGAGAATATGGTGCATTTTTACTGTGGAAATTTAAAGCTATAGCACCCCAAATATCAGCCCAGTAGACAGCAACTGGCATTTTTCAACATTCTACAGATGGTTAAAAAAAATTCTCCCATTGGACCAATATATTTACACTGCACATATCTCAAGCACACCCCCTTCTATTATTTCTGAGGGAGAATATACTAGGATGGGAGAATTTTTTTCAACCCCTGTAGAATGTTGAAAAATGTCAGTTGCTGTCTACTGGGCTGATATTTGGGGCCCTATAGCTTTAAATTTCCACAGTAAAAATGCACCATATTCTCAGAAATAATAGAGGGGCATGTGTTTGAGATATTTGCAGTGTAACTGTATTGGTCCAATGGGGAAATTTTTTTTAACCCTCTGTAGAATGCTGAAAAATGCCAGTTACTGTCTACTGGGCTGATATTTGGGGCGCTATAGCTTTAAATTTCCACAGTGTAAATTCACCATATTCTCAGAAATAATAGAGGATGGTGTGTTTGAGATATTTGCACTGTAACTGAATTGGTCCAATGGAGGAATTTTTTTTAACCCTCTGTAGATTTTTGAAAAATCCCATTTGCTATGAATTGGGCTAATATTTGGGCCGCTATAGCTTTAAATTTCCACAGTAAAAATGCACCATATTGTAAGATATTATATAGGGGTGTGTGTGTGAGATCTGTGCAGTGTAAATGTGTTGGTCCAACGGTGGAATTTTGTAATCTATGCAGAAATGTTATAAAAGGTAATTTGCTAGATATGAGCGGATAAAAGCGTCTGATGGCATGACCACTGATTTGAAAGTGTCTGATAGCTTGACTCCAGTCACTAGGAGCAGACAGCGACCGCAAAGCAATCAAGCGACTTGCTTTGCAGTCGGGGAATAATACTAAAGTACATGCCGGACCGGAGCTGCCTGATGGCCCTGATTGTTGCGGCCGCGGTCCTGTAAGCCTGCGGCTCGCGGATTGCCACTAGAATGTGTAAGGCAGCCCCAGGAAAGTGACATTTTCCCGGTATGCCTCCAGTACGGCCCTGACCCTCCGCGACCCACCGAAGACAGGGTCCGACCCATGAGTTGAGAACCACTGCTTTATAGTCATCAAGGTTGATATTTTTTTCCAAAAAGCTTACAGAACATACACAATTCTGTCCTGCTCTGATGTCTCTCTTTTTCTGGGGAGGACTGGCCCTCCTAAACAAGGACACTTTGGGGGTACACCAAAGTTTTCGGGTCATAGCAAGGATTATTCTATTTTTGCTCAAAAGCAAGCCAGACTTTAGAGGTACAATTGGAAATCGCTTCAATGGGTTTTTTGCCTTCTTCTGGATCAGCGGCAACCTTCAACTTGATTGACTTTTCTTTTCGAACCTAAATTACTATTTACTTCTTATTCTGGCCAATTTCTTACTCACATGCTGAAGATGGGCTTCTTATACGGTCGCCTTCTTTTTCATTGGTGGAAGTTGGCGTCTTATTTATAATTTATAAAAAATATTTTGT
The DNA here is from genome assembly GCA_023333645.1 of Sceloporus occidentalis. Taxonomy (NCBI): domain Eukaryota; kingdom Metazoa; phylum Chordata; class Lepidosauria; order Squamata; family Phrynosomatidae; genus Sceloporus; species Sceloporus occidentalis. The sequence goes on from JALMGF010000068.1 coordinate 476,124, forward strand.
TTTAAATCTCCAAGATGACTAAATACCGAAGAACCTTTAACGGCTCCTCCCGAAATAAAAATGACGTATCGTGGCCTAGGGCGGCAGGTCCAGGACAGCAGAGCCCCTGGTACAAAACCAGGAGGCAGATCTGCCCATCCAGCCTATTTACGCTATGGAGGCTCTACAGGCTTCATTAAAAGCCACGGCACACCGGGATACCTCATATGCAGTGGCGTCGCTACAGGGGGGGCAATTGCCCCCCCTAGGTTATTCCTTGCCCCCCCGCCGAATTTGCAGTCACCCAGGACAGTCCTTGACTGCTAACGACGGCACCATGCCGTCACTAGCACTATCTTACCTTGATGGAGGTCTGTGGACCTCCATCACCACCTACCCCGGCGATCTGCCCCTCACACAGAAGGGCATCACCGGGGCCATCTGATCTGCCCGGTGACGTCTCGCGCAATGACGCGATGACGTCACCGCGCAACTTTATTAACAACTGACAATTGTCAGTTAACCCCTTCGTGACAAAGGCTGATTTTACTTTTTGTACCCTTCGTGACAATGGCCGTTTTAACATTTCTGCGCTGCTCGTGTTTAGTTGTAATTTTCTTCTTTCCCGTTTACTGAACCCACACACATTAGATATCGTTTTTTTCAGGACAAGAAGGGCTTTCTTTAGATGACATTGTTTTGATTGTATCATATTATTTACTACTAAAAAAAGTATAAAATATGGTGAAAAATTTAGAAAAAAATGACTGTTTCTAACTTTTAGTTGAAAAATCTTTTACTCATCTATAAAAGGTAATGAAAAAACCTGCTAAATGGATTCTACTATTTGTCCTGAGTTTAGAAATACCCAATGTTTTTATGTTTTTTTGCTTTTTTCTACCCATTATGGGGCAATAAGTACAGGTAGCGTTTTGCTATTTCAAAGCCATTTTTTCCAAATCTGGTAATTCTTCCCCTCATGTGCCATTTCGGGTATCTTTGAACCCGGCCAATGCAATTTACCCCATCAAATCATATATTTTTGAAAACTAGACAGCCCAGGGTATTCCAAATGCTAGTATTTTAACTCTTTCCATGCACCATATCTACCACCAGTTTTTGTCAAACTTTGTGGTAGTCATTTTTTTGCATTTGTTTTGTCACACACATTTTACTTCAGGTATGAATTAAAAGGTTCTCGTTTATGTCACTATCACAAAACACCCCAATATGTGTTCAGCAACATCTCCTGAGCGCAGTGATACCTCACATGAATGATTTTGCCTGGCTGTTTGGGGGCAAAAGGGCCACATTTGGGGCATGCGCATTTTTCAATGTTGAACTTTGGCATTTGGGGATCCACTGCCCATGCCCCATTTGGTACATCTTTGAGCCGGGCCATTTCAGTGTGCCCAATAAACCCATATATTTTTGAAAACTAGACACCCCAGGGTATTTCAAATGCTAGTATTTTAACTCTTTCCATGCACCATATCTACCACCAGTCTTTGTCAAACTTTGTGGTAGTCATTTTTTTGCATTTGGTTTTCCACACACATTTTACTTCAGGTATGAATTAAAAAGTTCTTGTATATGTCACTATCACAAAACACCCCAATATGTGTTCAGCAACATCTCCTGAGTACAGCGATACCTCACATGAAGGATTTTGCCTGGCCGTTTGGGGGCAAAAGGGCCACATTTGGGGCATGCGCATTTTTCAATGTTGAACTTTGGCATTTGGGGATCCACTGCCCATGCCCTATTTGGTACATCTTTGAGCCGGGCCATTTTTGTGCCCAACAAAACCATATATTTTTCAAAACTAGACACCACAGGGTATTTTAAATGCTGGTATTTTAACTCTTTGCATGCACACATTTTACCACCAGCATGTTTTCAAAGTTTGCAGTAGTATTTTTGTGTGTGTATTTTTCCCACACACACCTACTTTATGTATGAATTTACAGCTCCTGGTATATGCCGCTGTCACACGACACCCCATAATGTGTTCAGCAACATCTCCTGAGTGCAGTGATATCCCACATGCATGGGTGTGTCATTTTTGTGGGAACTAAAAGGCCACATTTGGTACGTGTGCATTTTTCTAATTGGAAATTAGGTGTGTGGCCATCCTTCCCCCGGTGTTAATTGGGACGTTGTTGAACCCGGCCAATTCAATTTACCCCATCAAATCATACCTTTTTTAAAAGTAGACACCCCACGGGCATTTAATATGCCAGTATTTTAACTCTTTCCATGCGAGAATTGTTTTAAGCTAATATGCTAATTTTAGGACTTGCTCACAAAAATCTATTTTTTATATATATATATTTTTTTTTGTCTTTTTAAAAAAAAAATTTTAACATTTTTTTTCAACTTGGAGGTTCCCCTGATAGTGACATCAGTGGGAAATGATTTTTACATTTTACTAGTTTTTTACTATTTTTTTTCTAATTATTATAAATTTTATTTTATTTTTAATTTATTTTTACTAATCACACTGTGATTAGAAAGCTGGGCTCCATTGACTTGCATGGTGAATGCAGTACCTGTATTCAACCTGCAAGTGGAGCCAAAGTTCTCTAGATGGTCTGGACCGTCTAGCGAACTTTTAAAATTTGTTTGTTCCTGTTACAGGGCAGCGGCCATCTTGCTTGATGGCGAAGATCATCGGCAGCTGCGGCTGTGACCGCTCTCCGGAGCGGTCACAGCCCATCGAAAGGTAAGTGTTTGGTGTCGCTGGATGCCTCCTGATCGAGGCATTCCAGCGACACCATTTAAGTTTAGGAGGCGATCGTCGATCGCCTCCTAAACGCTTTTAATACGGGCGTCCGCCGCCATACAAAGTATGGCATTCAGCAACGTTTTTTGGGTGCAGAAAGCGAAAACAGATCCTGGCACGTCAATTGTCGTAAAGCACATGCTTTTCCGTGTCGTGCCAGGACCGGCAATTGTCGTTAAGGGGTTAAAGAGGTATGGGGGCATGCTGCTTAGATGCCTGTATCTCAAGCATCTAAGTAGCTACATACCCCCAACATATACCATTGGAAAGGTAATCGCCTCACCTTTCGATATATAGGTTGTAAAAGAAGAATAAAAAATATGAAGTTAAAAAAATAAAAATGTAAAAAAAATGATTTGGGGGTCTCTAAAGGCAGATAAAAAAAGATCTAAATTGCCTAGAGACCCCCAAATTAAATTATTTAAACATAAACTACTTTAACTTTAAAAAAAAAAAAAGTTTAAGTATTCTAGCTAAATGATCACTGTGGTAGCCAATGTTACCACAGCGATCATATAGCTATAAAAAGTCACATTCCCTTTTTAAAAATGGCAGATACTAATTTTTAATCCTATGATCCCTTTAATCATGGGGTTAAATTTAGCCAACGGTAGAGGGAGGCAATTTTTGAAATCCTGATGAACTGCAAATATTATTAAAATCAGCCATTTAGCCTGTGCGGTACGTGAGTAACCATCTCATCCCTGGAGCGCCTTGCATTTTTACTGCAAAACTTATTTTTGCTGTAAAAGTGATTTTTTTTTCTCCCTTTACCATCATTTCTTTGGGATTGTAAGGGGAAAGAATGGTGTGTGTGCGTCTGTGAGTGAATGTATGGAAAGAATGGCGTGTGCTTCTGTGAGTGAATGGAGATATGAAAGGCGTGTGAATGATCAGTAATTAGGGTTGAAGCCTTGACGTGGCATTACTGCTCACGTGGGAAGTTAAATTATGGCACAAAAAGTACACATTTGCAAAAACGACATCCCTTGGCGCATCAAATGAGGGGCTGCATGTGTTTCTAGTACAAACCTGGAGTGCGCAAGACACAAATGAACATGTCGCTATGGTTAGAAAAAACATATTTTCAAGCCAAAGCGACATATTCCATCATTATTTGTGCACTCAACTTTTGTCCTAGAAATACATGTAGCCCCTCATTTGAAGCTCCAAGGGGTGTAGTTTCTTAAAATGGATGATTTGTCTGAATGAGGGAGAGCATGAGTTAATGTGATTGTGTGTATCATAGATGTATAATTGTGGAAGGGCAAAGATGGCACTAGCAGAATGTTTGAGCCTTGGGGAACAGGATGGCACAGGCAGGTATATGGGACAAAGATGGCAAATCTTATGTGTGTTATCTGGGTGCTTGCCAGGTTCTATGTGGGCAGCGTGGTTGGGGTGTGCAACCTGTGATCTATCCCTGTAATTTAGGGGGTTTTAAATATACCTTTAATGCTGTGTTTTTATGTGAATTCCAATTGATCTGTACCTGCAAAGCTGGGTTTGTGTGTTCTTCTGTAGATCCATATCTGCTATGCTATGTTTCCATACATTATTTATGTATACCTGCAAATACAGGGTTTGTCTTGTCTTGTTCAGTTGATTAATACCTGCAATGCTGTTTCCATGTATTGATTTGATCTATACCTGCAATGCTACATTTCATATATTATTGTATACCTGCAAATACAGGAATTGTATACCTGCAAATACAGGATTTGTATGTCTGATTCTGTTTATTTGATATATACCTTCAGTGCTGAGATCACAAGTGAATTTCAATTGATCTATACATGCAAAGCTGGGTTTGTGTGTTAATGTGTTGATCTATACCTGCTATCGGCAGCAGGGTCTAATATCGGCAGCAGGGACTAATATTAGGCCCTGAAATCATTTAGTGGAAAAGTTAAGGTATTGTGTTGTTTAAAAGATTTCAAGGATTAGTCGTACTAAGCTTCAGGCTTCCCATGTTGAATGATCAAGTATTGTATTGTCCAATAGCAAAAGTATCATTCCATAGCACATTACTTTTGGCAATATATATATATATGCGTGTGTGTTTTTTCAGTGGTATGATTTAATGGTGGAAATTATTAATGCCCCCCCAGTTTGACTGTGGTATCTTGTGTGCCCCCCCTATATATTGTTTCTAGAGTCGCCACTGCTCATATGTTAACGCCGCACACCTCGTTTTCTTGCACCTGGGATGTCAACCTCAGAGGGTGAGGCGACTGTGGGCACTGCCCTAGGTCAAGCCTACGCCGGCCCCAGAGTAAATACACCGCCGCTCAGACCATCGCAGAAATGACACACTTTGAACAGGTAACAAGTTTTTCTTTATGAAAACCATTTTAGCTTCTATCAGAAGATAAGAGACTATAAGATGCCCGCTTCAGCATTTCAATAAGAAGCTGTCATACGAAGCCCAGATTCGGTAACGGTTACATAGTTGGACTATTATTTATAATGCTTTCGTCTCGCTCGCAGGCCAATGAAACGAGCTAGTGATGATCATGTGACCAGATATTATACCGGCAGCGCGCATGCGCCATCCTAGTCTATCGCTAACCGGAAGTAAACAACAACGGCGGGGCTAGAGGATCAGTTCGTTGCCAGGCACCTAACCATGCTGCAACCGGTGACTACTCGGGAAGAGGATGAAGAGGAACCGTCAGCAGATTGTGGCAGAGGGGAGTCGGTTGGTCCGCAGCACAACGAGAAGGAAGCGGGAGATGCCAGACGGGAGCAGCAGCAGTATGGTCAGTATCAGGCGGCGGAGGCCGATTCCACCGTCCTCTTTTACACTATGGTGCCCGGGGAGCCGGATGATGAGAACAGCGACTTGCTGGATACTTCAGATCCGCGGGACAGCACGGCTAGTCCGGAGGAGCTTGAGGATGAGGACAATTCTGGTGACAATGACTGTATGGTGACCAAGACGTGCACCTACCAGGGCTGTCAGGAGACCACCAGCCAGGTGGCCAAGCAGAGGAAGCCTTGGATGTGCAAGAAGCATCGCAACAAGATGTACAAAGACAAGTATAAGAACAAGAAGAAAAGCGATCAGGCCATGACCTGCACCAACAAGCTGGAGGTCAGTGTATGGAGGGCAAAGTATGATTGTGTACGGAGGGCTGTCAAGTTAAGTATGTGTCACAATATTAGTGAAGTATGGTGAGCATTATTAGCATTATCAGTGATCACTAGTGATGTCTGTCTGCGATCCTGGCACTGGTGTGTGTATATATATATATATATGTGTGACTGCTAGCTGTTGCATGCTTTTATATGCTGCGCAATAGACAGTTTAATGTCCCTAACACAAAAATTACCTGACCTAGAAGTTGCAGTCTTGTTGCTGCAACTAACCGCTTCCTATCATTCTTGCTACTAATTGGCTGGTTGAAGCAGCCAATCAGTTTCAAGCGAGTGCTCCCATTAAAGTCAATTGAAATGCTTGTTGCGCACATGAACAGGGGCCTGATTTGACCAGGCCCTCGGTGTCTCCTGTGCCAGCGTTTAAGCTGGTTGGCGGGAAGTGTATTACCTGCATATCACATGAACTGCATGGAAGCTAGATGGGGTAATGAAGGGAGTTTTGGCACCCCGCCATGCAAAAGCAACACCATGGAAACTTTAAGGGATCACACCATTGTAAAATTAATTAAAATGTAAACATGTATTTTGTGGCTTGTGTATTTTTGTGGTATGGGTCACTCGACCCAGGACCATCGTAAATAAAAAAAAAAAAAAAAAAAATCAGTGCAATACTCTGCTGACTAATACTAATTTTGGTGGAATTATAATTATACTTAGCAGTGCTAAAGCTGGTGTCCGCTTACAAACTCTACTCATGGGCCATAACATGTACATTGATACAATTTTGCCTTTCTTGGTGTGTGATGATGGAGTACAGAGCTGGTTATGTGTTTTTTTGTGTCATTTACATTTGTTGCATCATTGAATTATACATTGAAAGTAATACATTCTCAATTTAAATGTTGGTTTTCCTTTTTTCAGGATAATGCAGAGTGTGCAATCTCTCTTACAAAACAAAGAGCAGGCTCTGTGGGCGATCGTCCTCCACGCCCTACCTTGTTGGAACAAGTGTTAAATCAGAAAAGGCTGGTAAGTGTTCTTATTCCAAATGCATGTCCAATGAAAGTGTGGTGAAAAAGCAGTACATACAGAGTAATCTCTGACGGAGACCACCTTATGTGCCATATGTTAGATGTTTTAAAGCAGGGATTGACACATTCGGTTTGGATCTCAAAGCCAGCCAAAAAAAGTTAGGGGCCAGCCCCCCCCCCCCCAATTTTCTGGTGCCTGGGGTTTGTCGAGCCTTGCCATACACTAACATACATTTACACGCTCCACACACCATACAGTAACACACACTACATCTTATCCTCACAAACACTAACGCCTTACAGTAACACCCACATGCTAGCACCATACACTAACGCACATGCTCTAACACTTTATGCTGCCATACACTTTCACGCCATTGCCATACTGTAACATTAACAACACTCTCTTATACACATTTGCACACACAGGCTACAACTACACATATATAACATTACACATAACAATACAGTAGACATAGTGACTCAGTATACACACACTCACACTGACTCCAGCACTATACATATACACAGTGACTCTGTATATGTATAGTATACACTACTCCCCCTCCCACCTCATATCTTCTGCCATCGTGCCATGCATTACGTGACCCCGCTGGGAAACTCACGGCACTCGCTAAATCCTGTTCATGATGGCAAACCTGGGCACCACAAGAAGGGATTTCGGGACGACCTGGCGACGGGTTTGTCGAGTCCTGTTTTGAAGGTACACATAGTTTTACTCCTGAGAGCTGTGGTATGAACTGCTTTTGGACATAAACATCCAGATTTTATGTGGAAAAAAAACGTTTAATCCATACTGGTTATTTATTGTCAGAATGACCATCTTCATGTCTCGAAAAACGACTGACCTGAAAGCGCTCATATTTAACTAAACACTGAATTAGATTATGTTGATTTTCAGATTATGAGACCACAGTGAATTTAAATGAATATGTAACATAAGAGAACATAATTAATCTGTGAGAACACAACAGTACTATAAATGTGAAGCCATCGCTCCATTTTGTTCTTCGCAAAGTAATCAAGCCATTTGGGGCAAAAATAAATCTTTAGACCAACTTCATTTGATATGTAGATAATGCTTTAGATAAGGCCAGGCCCGGACTTTATGGGAGTTTCTTTCTTAAACCTTGGCATCCCCTCTGAGCTTTTCTTTTAGGAAGTGCTGGCCCTAAATAATGCATAAATGTTTAATTCTCCTCCAAATTCCTGGTTTTGTAAATACGCCTCTCAGTCCTATCTTATTAATTCTTGGGAACTCGTGCATTCTTGGATCTGAAGACTGCAAATGTCGCCACCAGTTCTACATACAGATTTCTCCAGCCCTGATTGATGTTGCTGCTGTTTTTTTCTCTCAAACTGATTTAAGCGAGATACAATGAAATAGTACTACTCATTCTTGCAACAGAGATCCCTTCATAAGTTGTCAAATAGAAACGATATTGAAGTGTAAGGTTACTTTGTTTTGGTTGACAAAGGAGTTTATTGTGGTTTATTCATTACTCTATAGTGAAAGCGGAACTGAAAATCTTTATGCTTTTTATTATAGTATAAAAAGTACTATAATATACTAATAATTTAGTATACAAGTACTACTGTATTTGTCATAACTTAAGCCCACTGTAGTAGTGAAGTTCTCTGCATAATAATTTAATGTTGCTATGTTACTATTGTATAGATCATTCATTTTCTTATTACTTTTTTTCATCAGGCTCTCTTAAGAAGCCCTGACGTTGTCCAGTTTCTTCAAACGCAACAGCAACTTCTTAGTCGTCAAGCCTTTGAGCAAAGACAGTCTTTTCAAGGGTCTTCACCGTGATCGGGTCCACCTCTGCAATGCACTGATGATGGGATGGAACTGACTGGTTGGTCCAGAGAGAGACTGACTGTTCATGTCTTGCTCAGTTCATCTCTACTGCTTTCTTTTCTCACATCACTGTCCCTGTTTTTATTTAACTGAACTACTACATACATGCTTCCATATGTTTTTACAGTCCTTCCTGAAGATTTACCTGAAGAACACATTCTTAGAATGACAAGGAGTCCTGGACCTTTGCCCCTTTGTGTTTAAATTCAATTGAATCTAGTTCATGCAAAATGGTTCACTTTTTGCATAGATAAAGTATAATAAGGAAGGGTTCTGTTGTTGTTGTTGTTGATGATGTTGTTTTAGTGCTTGTTTTTTATTTCTTTTTTTATTGTGCATGAAACAAAAGTAATACAAATAATATTTTTTTAAGATGAACAAATTATTGATAACATATTGTTACTAGCAATGTCATCTACAACAGTTGCCATTATTTTAAAGTAATCTATCATACATATTTGTCATTATTTTAAGTACAAGGTTTTTATATTTAGGAAATATATACATTTTTGTATTGTATGTACTGTATTTCCCCAGGTATAAGACGCACCTTAATTTAACTTTAATATATTACATAGTTATTGTGCTGGCTGCCTGGGCATGATAGGAGTGTGATTGATGTTAGCTGCTAGCAATTGTTAGCAATCGCACTCCTATCATGCTCAGGCAGCCAGTACATGCACATCACTTTCAGCCTCCCTGTGCCCCCTACGCACGGATCCATGCTAACACACACACACATTCATTTATTCATTTGCGCCCCAACCTTACCTGAACTGCAGATCTTCTGCTGCTGCTCACAGACTTCCGTGGGGGCTGCTGTTTCCCCTCTGCCTTGCTGGAACAGGAACCGAGCAGAGTCATGTGATGCGATGTGCATTCGCGTGACTCCACTGGGTTCCTGTGTCGCCGTGACAGATCAAGAGACGCTGCTGCGCAAAACAGGTAAGCAGCAGGTCCCCTTTTTAGTAAAAAAATAAATACATTTTAAAAAAACATCTACCACCACTGTATAAGACGCACCCAATTTTAAGACCCCAAATTTTTCTAAAAAAGGTGCGTCTTATAGATGAGGAAATACGGTACATATTTCTTAGTTAAATGGTCAAGCACTCGCCAAGAAAGAATGCATATCAAAGTAATTATATTAAAGTGCATATGATGGATGAAGTGTCCCTTTAAATCTCTTATGTTACATTTGTTCAAATTGTTGTTAATCTTTATGTAATCTAGATAGAGTTGGAGAAGAGTGCCCTGTGTCTGTGAGCTTCTGATTTATTAAGAAATTGTATGTACCTCAACTAAAAGCATGTGGATTAAAACAGTGGTTCGCACTGTTGCTCACCCAGTGCCAAAAAAGTGGCTTTTTGTTTGTTTCCGCACTTGGACAGACAGGTCATCAACTGGCACAGGCCTGAAATATTGTGACTTACATACTTCTGCTGATCGGATCCTATACAAATGTACTCTTGTAAATAGTTGTGGCCATGTTTTGAGGGTCGTCTGTGAGGTGTTGGCCTGGTCATGACGCTTGGGTAGATACAGCTGTAAGAAGATGATCTCTGAAATCAACAGGTTGCCTGGTCATACTGAATTTGTAAAATATTGGATATTTATTTGTTTTTTTGTACATTTTTGTCCTACTTGCATATGTAGCACATTTGCGTAAACACTAAATTATGATGTAAATTTTTTTTTTAACAATGTATATTAAACTATTTTTTAATATGTGACCGTTTTGACTTTCATGTGAACATTAGTAAAATCTTTATAACTAGGATTTAGAATTTTTGTGTATTAAGTAGTTTTAAGATCTGTTTAAAGTATATCTGCATGTATTCTGTTTTGTATAAATGTTAATTTGTCAGCAGGGGGAAGTGGCAAGTATATCCAAGTATGTCTGTATACTTCTGCCTGAGCACAGGTGTCTTAGTCAATGTATTACAGATTTTTGTTGAATCAGATATCCATGAATCCTAGTCCATGGGCTTCCATCATTTTTTTCCCCCAATAAACTAATTTTGGAATTATGTATATATTGAATCTTGTTGAGTAGTTTTATTTTTAATTGTGTAAGAATAGATGCATAAACTATAGATTGTAAGCTCGTTTGAGAAGGGCCTTTCTCACCTGTGGGGGCAGACTGATAAGAGTTGCTTTAGGCAGCCAATCGGTTTCAAGAAAATATAGGACCATGAAGTAGGAGGGCAGCTTCTGCAGCAGAGCTGCAACTCTCTCGGGTATTTTGATTTCATTTTGGAAAGTACACAAAAAGTATTTTAATATGCATTATTCTGTAGTGGGGTGTCCCTTTTAATAGAGCTACTAGTAAAGGTGAAGCGCGAAGACCCTAAAACAGCAGATTAATTCAAACAGGTATAATGTGACAGGCATACTTGTAAGAGTGATGAAATCTATACGGTATTAAAGATCTGAGACAATTTTCAAATGCAGAGATGATGATTTAGAAATATTTACTCTTGGTAACATTTGACAGATATTCACATAATTTAATATACCGTATTTGCCCGAATATAAGTCTTTAAAGTGGGGGTGCGGCCTATATTTTGGGTTTAGCTCAGGAATGCGCAATTCGTGTCGGGCAGCAGGGTTAGGCTACAGCTCCAAATTTCTTTAAAATAGCACCTAACTTTTAGGGTGCAGCCTATAATCGAGCCAATACGGTAATTACTTTAATTTTTTTATTAATAAGAATAATTTAACAATATACAATACTGTTCATTGTAAACTGTAATTAATGCAAAGTAAAGAAGGGGAAAGTCTCAAAATAACACATATAAAGTAACAAGGAATTGGAGAATTAAAAGTTCACCTGCCTTGCTGTGAGTACCTCCCTGCCATGCAAGCAACACCTGACACACCTCCTCCATGAGCACACATTTTTTCCTATTTTTTCATTTGTTTTTATCTACTTTTTTTTTTTCCTGACACACACTCAAAATTTCTGGAGAATAGTTGTAAGGAGTTCATTAGCCCTTGTCTGAAATGTAGTTTTGTCAGGAATAATGTATCGTAAGCACCAAAGCTGACCATAAAAGTGACCCATTAATAAGCTCAGTAGGGTAGAAAAAAAATTAGCATGCAATGATGTGTTATTGTCCATAGGCTTACCATAAAAATCAAACAAGAAATCAAAAATTTTCTCCTGCTTTGCATAATCCTTCCTTGTCATTCATAGTATCAAATTCAAGACTGAAGCATTAAACATTAGTTTGGGTTGTTTCAGGAGCCATTTTCATCAAATAAAAGTGAAGGAACAAGTAGAATCCTATAATTTGTATTATATAACGCATATAACAGTCAACAACATTGCTTTATTCCTTTGTGATAAGCGCTGTATGGGTATGAGTTCTGTTTTGCCTACTTGTTCGTATGCAATGGGCGTGATAACCTTACAATGCATTGGTTGCACAAAACCTAATTTGGGGGCCAAGGGATGGCTTTTGAATGAGCACTGGGTTTGGAATTTGTGACTAAAAACATGATGTCACGGATATAGGGCTGCAAATAATTTTTGTAATTAGATATTTAAAGATTACTGTATACCAGCGGAACCCATCCAACTTGGGAGCTGGAGCTAGATGTGCCCCACGAGACTTGCAGGGGTAATTGCTGCAAAAGTTGACTCTACGACGTATTGACTTTGGGGAGTAGTTAGGCACGCTGAAGTTGTCTGTTATTTGTCTTGTTTGTTTCACAATAAAAATATTTAGCATCTTCAAAGTGGTATGTAAGTTGTGTAACTCAATACAACCCCGCAACAAATCCATTTTAATTCTAGGTTGTAATGCAACAAAATAGGAAAAACTTCAAGGGGGGTGAATACAGCAAGGCACTGTGTAATATATATATATATATATATATATATATATAGTTATTGATATATATATATAATAAGCTACATGATGAGCTGTATATGTAAAGGCTAAATGCATTTGTTTGCTGTTGCCTGTTTGGTTATTCGTATAGTAGTGTATTGTAATTTGATTTTATCTTTGGGTTTACAGTGTTTAAGGGGCACAGCTTGCAGAATGAGCGACATTCTATTTCTGTTCATTCTTTAGTGTTAATACTAACATTTCAGCCTAGAATGTTACTTTTTAGGTAATATTTTCATAGACTTGTTACACAGAAAATGCAAAAACAGAAAAATAATAAACAATCACTAGTGTCTGATGTCTCATCTATTTATTTATACAGTGCATACAACAGACTTGGGCAAAGTCATAGATACTACTTTTCATCTAAACGCTATGCTTATAGAATACGAAATAGAGATCTTCTCAAAACAAATCCTCTGAACAACCTCATTATACTTTATCTGGTTTGTGGAGATAGTCTCATAATTCTGCTGTTCGCCAACCACGCTGGTCTGATACAGAGATCAAAGACTTGATAATACCAGACATGTCCACTGAGGCTCTTCAGCTGTTGCGGGAGAGCATTCTTAAAAAAAATACTGGCTAGTTCTTATAGGAGTATCTAATGACATCTTCTTAGCAAACAACTACTCTTAGGCAGCCCTGGACTAAATCCAGGCCAATGCGCTAAACTCTCAACACTAATGTGCTCCAAAGGTCAACAGGAGCAACTCATTCCTCTACTGCTCCTCGGAGATACCTTCTTCTAAAAAGCTCATTTATATAGTGGCAATGACAACAAGGTGGCTAAAATTCAAAACAAAATACACAGTTTACTTGCAAGAAATGATCTTTCCAAAATACCTTTATATACCATATGACTTTTTATAATACTACTATACAAAACACAAATATAAAAAATAGGCTTTTCTATAAAGAAACAAGCCTTTCGAAAGTGACTTCTCAGAGGCGTTACTAAAGAACAAATAGATCAAATAAAAATAAGAAAATATTAAAACCCTCTAGGTTTACGTACCGTGTATAAGTGCATCAAGTATGATTTTCTCATTTCTATTAGAAAACAAAAAATGCTTAGAACTAAGTTGAAGCTGTGTTCTCTTTTAATCTATCGAGTTCCCATATAGCCCATATAACATCTGTGAAGCGCTCTCTCTATAGAAATAGTATGGATATATCAAAAACATAGAACATATCTTTAGATTTTTTTCCACGTTAACACAGAAGAAGCCACATTACATATATTGAAATATATGTATTTACATTACAAATAATTTTTGGATGAAAAAAATGATACTCTTTAAGCCACTGCCTGCAATAGCACTCTGAAGACTCTATACTTATGACACAGAAGAGATTGGATTATGGGGTGAACCCATCTGGGTTAAAACTTTATCCAGCCACTGCAAAGGACCATGCAGATGGATCTCAATCCAGCAAGGAGTGCTTGTTACGTCCTGCCGATGGTATTCCGCACCCCAACCCTAAAAACACACATTAAAAAATGCGATCACTTATTAGCAGACAAATGCTATTGTGTTTTACGAGGCTTTGGCCCAATAATAACAAAGAGAAAATGAAGGAAGGGGTCGGGTTTACTTTTTTTTTAAAATCAAAATACATACACATTTCTTGGGTACAAAGCCTTTGGTTTGCATTTTAGGTTTGCTATATTATCATTAGTGCTTCAAAGAGAACGTAAACCCAGGACCTACCATGTATTGATCACTATTTTAATTGGAACGGTCTGGTATATTGGAACACATTGAGGGCTTCCATCAGAGGATGGAACGAAGTATAATTTCTTAGTCAAACATACCCTGTTTACTTAAATATCTGAAAAACATGGGCATGGCTGCCTCTTTAGGGGTACCATGCATACCTGGAAACTTCCCAGGGCAGGCTACCTGGAGCTTTCCTGCTATAGAGGGACTATAGAGACTATAGAGTCTTTTGGTCAAAGCTGAGACACATTACTGGGGCAGCATAGCAGAAGTTGTAAAGTTACATTAGCTTTCAAGACCGCAGAGGACTCCTAGTCCATCTTAAGTGGACACAGAGTAATTATTACTTAATTGATGATTATTTCCCCATTTTTTATGTATAGTTTAGAATGTTTACATTTCATGATCTCCTCATTGATATGTTAGCTCATTCTGATACGTCTTCTTGGCAAGTTTGTGAGGAATTAATGTTAGGATTAATTAAAAATAATATTTAAGTTTTAATGTTTAGTTTTTACATAAATATCATGGCGGATTTAAAAATCTATAAAGGCAACTTTAAAAAAAAAATACTTACTTTAACAAAGCTCATGCGAATGGTACACATTTTAGTCAGCTCGTACACCACCTCGAATCCTTGGTTCACTGACTGTGACAGGAGCTGGGCAAAGAGCTGGTTATTGAATATCTTCAGGCTACAACCACTGGGGATTTTGCATACAGTGGCCGGGTGGAAGCCATGTTGGTAGTTGCAGTTTCGGCTTTGTATAAAAATGCTGCTGTCGCTCACACACTCGGCATAAACCTCTCCACCGACATAATACAGATGAACTCCTGGATAAAAGCAAAACACAAAGTAAAGCTGCGGCCATGTTATAAATGTATTTGTGCGCATACAATTCCCTAGTAATTGAATTCCCATGCATTTATGGTAAACATTATTACTATGGTTGGTTTATCACTTAAAGAAAAAAAACATATATATATATATATATTTAACTGGGGTAGCAGAGGCCAGCGCAGCCCTGCCAATCCTCTCCCCACCCGTGCATACCTCTAGGCCTCATTCCCTCACTCCCACATACTGGGGATATGATGCCATTTCCCACGTGAGGACCGAGAGGGAGCAGAATAGTTGTCACCGGCCAGAGCACAGCAAAGGTAAGAAGGTGAGGGGTTTTGTGTGTGTAAGTATATTAGTTGTGTGTTAGTATGTGTGCGTAAGTATGTAACTGTGTGCGTAAGTATGTTACTGTGTGAAAGTATGTTTAGTGCTTAGGGGCCCCCACCATAAGTCTTGAAGAGTTAGGGGCTGCCTTTTTTTAACTGTTGTTTTTTTTCTCTGCAGCTTCACACTCTCTCACACACTTCTTGGTCCCCTTCCCATCTATTCTGTAATTTCCCTCTGAATTACTAAACATTGGCCTATTATTATTTCAATTTCAGTGTATGCTCTACTCCACCACGTGGTGTTCACAAGCTAGGGAACAGAACTCCAAACTACTTGTAGAAAACTGTGACCATGGCAGTGCACTCAGGTAGGGTAAAATAAATTTCACTTCACCTTTTCCGATGTGCCTCCGTGTGTTTTCTATGGTGGAATTTCGGTTCACATTAGAAAGGAGTCCCAAGCAGAATCTGTTTTTGTTATTGGAGGGATCGGTAAATCCATCAATGAGTACACTGCGGGAAGAGGCTTGGAACGTTTCCCCTACACGATTGTTGAGTTCATAGTATGCAACCGAGCACCAATGCAGGGGTTCTTCATAGCAAACTGGACGGAATTCTGTAAATATCCACAGCACGTATATTTTAGTGGAATTAAGGTAATTATCAAGATATATAAAATAACAAATTAGAAAATTATCCCGTACTCTTGAAAATGATTTATATATTTGCATTTTATTCTAGATTTTCAGATTGTTTTTTCTTTAATGGCTGAACTGAGCATATATTTAAAGAAAATGTTCTTTCCTTTGCTGTTAGTTGAAAACTAAGTTTCATATCCATTGAAGTCTTGTATACAGACCATGCATACCTCTATTTAGAGCTGGTATGACAAGCTGGCAGTCAGTAGAATCTGTAGAGTGTCTGTTTTGGTTTCCATGAACCTCTGGAGCATTATATGGTGGTGGGGGTGTATCTGTTGACAGAGAAGATTTATCGCTTTAGAAATAGGGTACCTAACAATAAACACTTGTTACTATTGTTTCCATGGATTTTACACTGTATTGAACTGCATGTAGAAAATGTTAGATTTTAAGATGCTAATTGCCTGAATATAATATATGTTCCACATGTGTCTAATTATTGTCAAACTGACCTGTGATCTGGTATGGACTTCCTGGGTCAGAAGAACTTCTTGGGGAATCCGGATAGCCGATGGTACTCGGAGATTGAGGAAAGATGTTACTTGGTGAAGATGAAAATTGAGTGCATGTTGGTTGCTGGAAAGATTCTGGAAATGTTGCATTGTGTGGCATCAGGGGTTCATTGTTAAGGGAAGTATTCCGAAATTTAGCTAGCAGGCTGAGCTGGGGGTTAAACTCACTGTGTCTTGGCACAAGTACTGGTGGCAACACTATAACAATAAAACAAACACAATTCTGTCAGCTTACAAAGTAAATAGTGAATGTAATTACCAGAAACCAAAGAATGTAAGCAAAAGGACACTCCAGCCATCATATGCACTTGATAACATATGATAGCTGTATGGTCCCATTACATTTTCATGGTATCTCTTTTGCAAATGCAGCTACATTCTGTGGGCTGAACACATATCCCTGCATTCTCACCACCAGTCAACTCCAGTGCAAGCTAAGCAAAGCCTGTGGGCATGGGTCTGTTCAGACCTATGTTCATGTCCACAAATTCAGTGGTAGTGCTTTCCTGTTACTCGGATAACGAGCCAGACATTGACTGTGGTACAGCGTAACTCCAATTTCCCTTTATCATTTTTCTTTGCATATTGTTGATTTTTTTATCTCATTCTCCCTTAGTTACACTCTCTCGCACTCCCTAACTCTTACTCGCTTTTGTTCTCTCTCTCTCTCTCTCTTTCAACGTCTCCCTACATTCTCTGCCAAACACTTCCACGTCCCTTTCTCCTTTCCCCACAGGTCTGTTTCTTTTCTAGCCTCTCCTTATCCTTTAGTCTACTTTTTTCATCCGCTTCTCTCTGTGCCTTTTTTTTGTCCGCTTCTTGTGAGCAAGGACTCCCAGAGCACTTCAGCAAAATTCCAGAGCTTCCAGGTGTACCCTCTCCCATGACTGGAGGAAGGGAAAGAGGAAAGAGATGTGCAAAAATGCTTCTCTTTTTCTCCAAAGCCATCTTAATTATTCTGGCCTCTTGGAGTACTTCAACAAAGGGTAGGAGCCATGGGGACAGCCTCTCCAATCTGGGTAGAGGATCTGCCCGAGGGCGCCACAGTGTTGTGGAAGTGCTTCAGGAGGCCTGATTCACAGTGAAGCAGATGAAGAAAGAAGACACAGGGAGAAGCTGACAAAAAAAGAAGAACAAGAAGAAGAGGCAAGAGAAGAAGAGTAGCTGTGGGAGAGGAGACAGGAAGGCGGAAGCTAAATAATATTATAAAGATTCAGTCTCTTTATTTTGGAGAAACAGAATTTGGAAGCAGATATCATATCCCATGTGTCCTTAACTTCCCTAACTATAGTAATCTCCAATACTAGTGGCTACATCACTTACCCATCAACCATCTCAGTAAAAAAAAAAAAAAAAGTTCTTACCGGTATATTGCATCTAACCTTCTGAGGATCTATTAAAGCACTATCTGTTCCAAATAAATCTACTGTCAACAGGGTGACCAACAAAAACAACCTGGGGGCCATGGAAAGTCATGCTGCACTTTCCAGAGGTGACGTGTCTTTGGAGGTGGGTACTACTGAGGCAGGTATCTTTAGACCAGCAGAGTTTCACATGAAGGACGATGATGTGCAAGTTTGTCTCCAAAAAATATATATTAAAGAAGCTGTTCCCTTATACAACATGTGAGCACACTAAGCAAATTAACATTAGCTTCTGTGTCATTTTATTATTTCCACTGAAACTTTAGTAATGTAGAGCATGGGAACTTTTAAGAAACTTGTTTCAGTTTCTACAACAATGGCCTAACGATGCTTGCATTTCTGTCACAGCATAAAAAATGGATGCATTACTGAAACGTTTCAAAAGTTGTTAAGGTTTATCCAGGCTGCCTGGGGACTTCATTTTTATCTAACACAGTTTCAGAATGAATATTTTGTTAAACTGTTAATTTTTTACATATTTTTTATGTTACTTAAAAAACTTTGACTTTCTAAGGATATGCTTTTTTAAAAAGTGTTAAAAACAGTATGAGAAAGTAATTTTTTGTGTACACTGCCTGTCCTTAAACTATCAACCTCTGTTGAGTGGCATGGGCCATACATAAAAAGCAATGTATTGTTCACCCCTGTAGGGGCCAGAGGCTTAACCTTTTATATTTTAGAATACTAAGTAGTCGAACGGTTAATATGTCAGTGTCATGTAGTATACAAATCGGCAGTGTTATTTCAGCCCAGTCACTCTGGAGACTGGCAAGAACCCAGTAAAAATGTCTCCCTGGCACTCATGCTCATGAGTGGGATTCACGTAACTAAGAGGGCTGGAAGCCAGTCTGCTGTCTGCAGTATGACCTCCAGACACTAATATAAACACCTATCCAGCCTCGCCCCATGCACACTATAAGTGATTGAATATTTATCATGTATTTACTATGTGACTGTAACTAATGACTAATAAAAAACACCAGCATGCACAGATAATCACTTTAAGTGCTCTTCCACATGAATAAGTCATTCTTTCTACTCAGATAAAAATCCCGCATAAAAATCCTCTGCAGAAAAGGAGTCCTATCAAAAAGATCAGTTGACAGGACTGCTACTTTCACAAATAAATAATGTTAGATAAAAAAATAATGGTTATAAAGTTAAAGAATTGTATATTTTTTACCTGGAGTTTCCACCCGCCGGTAATGATACGGATTTATGCATACATCCTTTTGTTTTGATCCAAATGGGAATTCACAACATTCCAGTGGTTTTAACTCATGATGTGATTGTAGATCAGGCCAACGCCAAACTCTGCAGTAGATGACATGGGGAAGACCCTTACGATGTGACACTTGGAGCCTTCCATCGAGTGAGCGTGGGATTGTAACGCATTTACTGGGCTGCCCAGGGGTACTTAAAGCCCTCTCCAGCTCTTCCATGGCACCTTTCTTCTTCTTTAACTTCTTCACAAGAGAGTCTACTGCCTTTTCTGCCCATTTTTCTTCTTCGTCTCCCTGTTTCCACCCAAGCAGCCTTTTCACTGCTGGGCTGGTAAAGGAGAACAAAGAACTTATAGGGGTGCTGGAGTGCATAGGATTTGTGGATGTTGTCCTAGAAGGTAACAAGATAATGTACCTTTTTTTAGGATATTGACAAAGTCCGCCCACGGAATTAGCAAAAAGTCTTCCTCTATAATTCAAACCTATTAGTTTTCAACGTAAGCAAGGAGCGTTGTTTTCTGGAGCACAATAACACTTCAAATCCTAGAAAAGATAATAAGTTAAGAATGTTACTTTGCAGTCATATCTCCAACATTCATTTTTTATCTTTGTCTTTCATTTTAAGATAAAAGATTTGCCTTTCACAAATTTTACAGTGAAATTTAGTTGACAAAATAAATAATACTAATAATATTTGTCTAATGATAAAATTGCGTAGTAAAATAAAATACCAACAATTTGTCGTAATATTCTATTCCACTCAATGACAGATTTAAAAAAAATTAGGCTTTTCACGCAAAACGCTTCAGCCAAAACTGGCAACATGTGATGTGAGCGGTGAAGAAATACATTCCATCACTTTCCTAAAGTATCCGTACTGGGGTCTCCGCTTCCAATTAATTTCCTATTTCCATAAATGTTCAGAGTGTCCAGCTGGGTAATTGAGAGTGAGTCATTCTATCTTTTACCACAAAGCAGTATCATAGGGTGTCAGGATGTTTGAGTAGACTGAGCTAAAATACCAGCAATATAAATGACTAATATACAGTTGTCTGAAAACATTATATTAACTAAAAACTGTTTCAAGGCAATATTTTCCATAATTTATAATAATAAAAAATGGTTGCAGATGATTTTTGAAAAGATTAGTTGGAAGCTTGGTTGAGATTGAGGATAGACTTGGCCAGTGTCTAGCATTTCACATCATTTTGTTGGGAAAACCACAAAAATTATATTCATTAGCCTTAGTCACATCTAAGTTTGGTTTGCTATTTCTATTATTTAGCATACCCAGACATGTCATCTTGTATATTATATAGGAGGATTCTGCATTTGTTATCATGGTGGATATTCATTATTCAACATGTGTATTACAAGTGTATGCTTATTACCAACTTGGCGATGGCTTGAAGGAAAGCCTTGAGGATAATATGTAGATTTTGAGAACATAATATTTAACAAAACCATAAAGGCCTCCAGTAACGCTTTGCTGCTAAGTAGTCAAACCTAAAAGGACAAGTTAATGTATTCCATAGCTGAGAGCACGTATTCACATTTAGCTCTCAGCATTGTCCAGTTTGGACATGAAATAATCCTGACTAAATATCAGTTACAGGGCTACCTAAATTTGAGATGGCCATGTGCAAAGTTAGTAATATGGGAGATCTACGTATAGGTGACAACTGGGAATAGTCAGTGGAGAGGAGGGCAAGTCCTACTACATAGCCCAAAATTATAAGAGCCCTCAAAGACATTACTGGCCTGTTCAACACAAAAACTGTGTAGAAAATGAATAATGGAGCCAATATGGATCTAGTCGGTCTACAGTCTGCTATAATATTTACGCTAAAAACACAAATATTCCAGGCACTGGTCCCAAATCTCTCCCATCTACATACATAATTAAACTAATTCAACAAATAAATTATTCAAATCACCAAGCAAAGCAAGCTTTGCAAATATATGTTACACATGAAAAATACACTATGTGACAGCAGGTCAGCATATATTTCTGGCAGGATAAAATAGTGTTTCTTCCGTAGCAGGGACTAGCAAAAGACTATTTATCTCTTTCAGTCAAAAGAAATAGCTCGCCGGTGACATCAGCAGGAACCCAAACTCCATTGTTGTCAATGGGAATAAATCCAAGGGTGTAAATTAGGGATAATGCAACCACAGGCACATTCTGCAATATGAATAGAGATAAAACCACTATGCAGTTTTTCTCTCCGCCAAGTATGTGTCTTATAAAAACATGATAAATATATTCGGCAGCAAATCAAAGTGGCGTAAATCATTGGAAAATATATTACATAAATTGGAAACATATTTTATTTTGTCATTCCTTTTCTGCATTCACACGGATCTCTTCGACCTCCTCCCAGAGAGGATGTCAAGCCAGAGCTGGAGCTGACTTTATCACACATGGCCTGACTGGCGATGTAAAGGTAGCCCTGGCACTTTAGGTCCTGATGCACCTGATGATGAAGGTACAGCCGATGGATGGATATGGCTGGCCGCATGCTACGTTAATATACTCAAGTCGTTTGTGGCCGGCCATATGCAGCCACACAATGGGGTAAGTGTGTGGCACTGTTAGCCACTGGCCCAACGGACATTTGCCTGGGGTGCAAGATGGCCAATCCTGGCCTGGTATCTTGTGTCGTGAGATTTTCAGCAGAGAAAATAGTTGGGAGTAGGGAAACCAGCAAATGTATATTTGGTGATTTTGTAGAACCTGCCCATGAGTTTGTAAGAGGGACACAATGATAATTTTAAAGGACATCTGAGCTATTATATGCATTAAAGTGCCTATTAGGAAGTGTTCAATAATTGATGATGCTATTTATTATGCTACAATTTTATTAAGGGTATAATGTTCCCTAAAATGTGTACCTGCCCAGACTATAATCAGTATGGATTACATGGGTTATAATTATTATTATGGCTTCATTATTATTTATTTGGGGGGTAGGGTGGATTTGGTGGGTGATATGCCTTCCAACATGCCTGGCTTTTGCAGGACAGCGCCTAAAAATCAGGACTGCTCTGGGTAGCTTCACTACTACTTTAGCAATCAGTACGGCGCATGGGCCTGACCAGCCCATGGGGATGAAAAGGTAGTTCAGGCCTTTGCTGTTGAAGCAAGAGGACACTATGGAAATTAAAGGGGACCTCTTGGGTATCGAATGCATTAAAGTGCATATAAAGGGTGGAGCGTCCTTTTAATCACTTCATATAAACATTACTCAATATACAATTTACCTAATGCCCATCCCATCTACAACCAAAACAGCAAATTGGGAACAAAGATATGCAGCTTAAAACAACCGTCATATAACAATGTTTACCGTCAATCAGTACAGAGCGATTTCTGCAAATGTAATCTAACATCTGGCAGAACGAGTTTAGCTTATTGTGTAAGCAACAGCCTTCATAAGATGGTATAGATTTATGGTGTGATTGGGCTTTGGACGTGATGACAACATACGTATAACAGTAAATAAACAGTAAATAAAGGTATAATAGGGTGAGGAGTGGGCTTTTTTGTATTTTATACGTTCACCATGACAACAATATTACAATATACAATCTTACTCTAAAAATACTTTTAGTTATTATTTCAACCAGTTATCCTTCCATTGATTTAAAGTTTCCTTTGGACGTGATTGTTACATTTCTTGATGATGAAATTATCTAGGGATACACGTGTTCTCAGCCAAAGAGACAGGATATGTAAAACCAATTATTTTACTGCAAACCGCCATATAAAGCGTATATTTACAATGACACTAACATAAGCAATAACACACTGGCTCCCAGCCCATGGACAAACAGATGCAATATAATGGAAAATGGTGGTGGCCACGTCACTATTCAGTGTTATGATGCTGGCCTGGATAGGACACCAAGATTATGTTACGCTATTAAGAAAGAAAGAAGGCTTCCATATGTTTAATGACTTTTCTTCAGACTTGAAGTCCGCAAAAGGGGTCCTTTACAGTAAGAACACTAAACATGTGAAACCCCCTGCCCGAGGCTGTGCCACCAATTTCATTTGATGACTTTAAGTATGGGCTGGATGGTTTTATACAGGGATAAAATGGCTTATAATGGACAGGATTATCTGTAGCGTGTTGATCCAGTGATCCATTTTGGAGTCAAGAATTATTTCTACCCCTTTTTGAGGCACAATTAGAAATCTCCTCAACGTGGGATTGTGGCCTTCTTCTGCACCAACAGTGGGGTTGAACTTGAAGGGCTCTGTGACAGGGCCAGGCTAGCTGGCTCTTATGTCATATGAAGTTTAGCCGGGTCACGGAGCACTTTTGTGTCCGGTTCCGTATACCGTGACCCGGTAATATATTATATTGTGTTTAATGTGTAACCGGCCCAGAGACTGATGTGGATTCAGCCCCAGCCTTCAAAGAGACGATCCTATAATCTGGCTGGGGCTCTTAATCAGCCAGCACAGCCCTGTCTGCCCAGACGGCACCCGCACTACAGGGGGGATAGCACAGGTGGGGGAACCCATTGTATTCTGTAATCCCCTCACCTGATACATCCCCTGTATACTGATGGGATTTGTGATGGGATGTGGCTGATGGGATTGGGGGTTGGGTTCGGTACTCATTGCATTGAGATTGTATATAAGTTCTGTGTGTTTGGAATAAAGAGAGTTCTTCTTGGTTTACTACGAATGGTGGTCTGGATGATCCGTGGATAGCTGAGTGCTATCCGTATGAGGGACTGACTGGTGATTCCTCAGCCCTCAAACAGGGGTACCCAGCCTTGGGTACGGTGACCCTGTAACATTGGTTGGCAGCGGTGGGAAGAATCCCACGATTTGGGTGAAATCCAAACCACCAACTGGGATTGCAGACGAGAGACACCAAGAGAGCTCCTGGAGGTTTGTAGCAAAGGAAAGGCTACTCTGATTGCGGACTGCAGAGAGATGGACCGGCACCAGGATGCCCCAGAGGAGAGCCTCGGACTGAGTGCTCTACAAAAGAACATTCTATGGCACTTATCCCTGTACCCAGGAGGGGCTACATCGGAGCAAGTGATGACGGTGATTGAAATGTGTCACCGGGAACTGAGCCAGAGTGGGTCTGTATCTCCCAGACTAGGGGAACAGACCCCCACAATATCATACCAGGATATCCAACCCTTCCGAGAACCAGAGGATGAGACAGACCGGGTTACAGCCGAGGTGTGTGAGCTGGAACACCAGCAATGGCAGTTAGAGTCTGCGCCTGCAGACTGGAGGGATGATTTCTCCCATCCCCACTTTGAAACGTACTGGGCACAGTACTGGACAATGTGGGATATACGAGTTCCACTCCTGGGGGACAACCCGTTGCCGGAGTGGGAAGACGAATTGAGGGGTCTCATATATGCAGAGCTCGACCTCCAGAGCTGCTACCAGGGATTCTCCCAGCAGTTAGCAGGTGAAGACCACAGCGACCCTCTGATGCTGTATAGCCCCATCGACCCAGGACTGATATATGATGCCTTCCAATTTGACTCGTCCTTCGGAAGCCCCTGCCAGTACCGCAGGGATACAATCTGGGACAACCGTGCAGAAGTCCTGGTTTATGCTATTCCCCCCGAGCTGGAGGCTGTTATGGATTGCCTGGTCCAAGAGGAATGGCAGCTCGAGAGGGACTATAAAGAATTGCTGCGGAGAGTGGAGCTCCAGGAGTTACAAGGAGAGTGGGAGCATGGTACTACAACTTGCGGGAGTGGGACCGAGGTCCTCTTCACCTACTCCTCGGCCCCTGCCCTGGTGAGAAGAACCGAGGTCCTCGCCAGCAAAAAGAAGCGGAGGAGGAAGCCAAAAGCTCCGACCCATGTCCCCACCAACAACCCTGGCTGCTCTACCCCGGCAGAAGAGATGACTGTCCCCACCGCCCGAGTAAGTGGCACAATCCCCCTCACCAAACCCTTATCTATGCTCGTAGAAGCCAGGGCCCCAGATTGTCCCCCTGATTTCCCGAGTGTCCTGGGAGAAGTCCGGGTCACTGCCCCAGAGGTTCCCACTGAAGTCCCCGGTGACCCGGTAGAGGCACCGTTCCCTAACCTAGCGAGGACGCCAGAGGGGCTGCCGAGTTCCCTGGGTCCTCTCAGTAGCCTGGCGCAGGCCCTGGTTCCTATCCCTGTGTTCTCCGAAGTGATCCCTGGTTCCCGAAGTGTCCTCCTAGAAGCCCATGTCACTGTCCCAGAGTGTTCCTCTGACTCTCCCCGTGCCCAGGCAGAGGCACTTGTCCCAGAGAGGAAGATCGAGGGTCTGCTTAACCCTCCCGGTGGTCCAGTATTGGCACCTGTCCCTGCCCCGGAGTATTCCCCTGGGTCCCCTGAGTACCCCGCAGAGCTGCTTAGCTCGCCCAATAACCCTGTAAGGGCACCTGTTCCTGTCCCAGAGTGTCCCCTAGGTCACTCCTGTGTCCCGGTAGAGGCCTCGCTTACTACCTCTACGTGTTTCCCTGGTTCCCCGAGTGCCCCCGGCCCGATCAGCAGGGTTTTCCTTCCATGCAACCACCCTGGCCTGGCAGCTGCCCCAGACTCAGTTCCCAAGACTAGGGAGCAAGAGTCCCCACGTGCCCCTGTTACCCCGGTGAGGGGGATAGCCATGTGCCCCCGGCTGAGCTGGGTCCGCCCTCCAATTCACAGAGGACTACTGACTATCTTTTTGGGCAACCAGGGCCCTGGCCCACCTTCAATGGATGATTCTGACAAAGGGGGCCATGAACTAAGGCCTGCACCTTTGAACTTTGTCCACTCGGACAGCCTGCAGCAGACCCGTGTGGATCTGCCTGGTCTGCCGGACCGTTGGTCAAGGGGGAGATCTGTGACAGGGCCAGGCTAGCTGGCTCTTATGTCATATGAAGTTTAGCCGGGTCACGGAGTACTTTTGTGTCCGGTTCCGTATACCGTGACCCGGTAATATATTATATTGTGTTTAATGTGTAACCGGCCCAGAGACTGATGTGGATTCAGCCCCAGCCTTCAAATAGACGATCCTATAATCTGGCTAGGGCTCTTAATCAGCCAGCACAGCCCTGTCTGCCCAGACGGCACCCGCACTACAGGGGGGATAACACAGGTGGGGGAACCCATTGTATTCTGTAATCCCCTCACCTGATACATCCCCTGTATACTGATGGGATTTGTGATGGGATGTGGCTGATGGGATTGGGGGTTGGGTTCGGTACTCATTGCATTGAGATTGTATATAAGTTCTGTGTGTTTGGAATAAAGAGAGTTCTTCTTGGTTTACTACGAATGGTGGTCTGGATGATCCGTGGATAGCTGAGTGCGATCCGTATGAGGGACTGACTGGTGATTCCTCAGCCCTCAAACAGGGGTACCCAGCCTTGGGTACGGTGACCCTGTAACAGGCTCATGTCTTCTTTCCACCTAAATGCTACTATGTTAAATACATAACAATAATCAAGACTATTCCTTTAATGCACTATATGGTGATACCTTTGGAGGTCATTAGGTGAAATCTAAACATTTCAGTAGTAAATGGAAAACATATATTAAAAGATTAGTTGCCATATAAGATGTCCCCTTAAAATGTTTGCCCTTAATTTTTTTTACAAGCACTTCTAACCCTAGCCGCCGTGATGTCATGAATTCCTGGGTTGTAGTCATCAGAGCTGGTCCAAACATATTTAAGAGGAAGCCCATCTAGGGCACCAGGCAACAGGGGACACTATGTCAAGCTCAGCTGTGCCAAAGGCAAGCTAAAAGTCTTTATGGTATGGTCACATAAAAAACTCTTGGGCTTGGATCGGCAAAAAATAGCAGTGCTGGCAAGTCTGACATCACCCTAAAACTACAATTAACTACAATATGTCTGAACCACATATCAACAACACTAAAAAGTTGTTAGATGAGCTGAAGAAGAAAGTTATTAGGAACAGAGCAATTCTACCAAGTGCTTGACAAGGATTCTTCTAAACATTTAGTGTTATAGAAGGACACTTGTATGAAATAGCCAATGTTACACCACAAAAAAAAGCCATTTCCATAGAAACAACACGACCGTAATCATTTTTGTTTCTTGTAAATGAATTGTGAAGAAAGCCTTCCAATGACACAAAACACTTGAAATGTATTGATGCGCTTTTGCAAAGGTTTCTCCAAACGGTGGTAATTTGACTTCCGTCAGTTTGTTATGGTGGTAAAGTCATGACATTTTACTTAAGACACATGACATAAGATACGTGGCTCAGCCTTCCATGTATCATCCTGTGCAACGTCTCAGAGTATGACAATACGTCACAGATATATGGAGATGCATGCTTATTCTGTAAAGCACAATATACATCGTCTATCACCGCAACGCCAAGCCAACCACATCACACCGAATATTACATCTAGTACCGAGAATTCATTAACTTGCACTACTTCTGGAAGATCCTTAGCCTCCAACATGATTCCACATACCTACAATGCTTACAATAACCCTTTGTAGACAACCATGTCACTGAAGCTCTAAATGACCGTAATAGAGAGTAAGCTTTGTGGCGAGTATTCATTTCTTGCACTCAGAGCACACATGGATGCTTCCCCATTTTACAGTCTTTTGGAATACACCAGCATTTCATGCATAAATGATAACTGAATGGACCTTTCTCATAGTGATGGAGGAGGCTGTAGTGGATACTATATATATACACACACATATATATATATATATATATATATATATATATATATATATATATATATATATATATATACCACAGCAATCACCATAAAAGCTCAGGAGCTCATTTAGCGTTTAAATGCAATACTCTGTCTGGAGGGTGAAGAATAATATAGATTCTCATTGCAATTGCTGTCATCTCTGTCTCTGATCTGAAAGACTTTGTTTAGAAACGCAGAATTTGAAGAAAAACCCCATTCTGCCTATCTAGATTCAGAATTATTATTATTTATTGTTTTATATAGCACCATCATATTCCATAGCGCTGTACAATGGGTAAACAGACATAACAATTAGCATATAACATAGCAATTTGACTTACAGAAACAATAGGTTAGGGGGTCCTGGCTCAAAACAGGAGGCTGTTCCACTTATCTACCCTCTCAGAAAAGTTTACTATTGTCAGCATCATCCAAAGTTGTTCCCAAAGTTGTGTTTTTTTCTGGGATATGTGTCTTTCTGTAACACAAACAGTATTTCAGAAAGACTACTTACTTATCTTGAAATTGCCACCTGTCTGTCATGGCTAAAAGGTATGCAGATTGTAAGCTCAAATTGTTATGTTATATACTACTTGTTATGTCCTGTCTACCCATTGTACAGCGCTACGGAATATGATGGCGCTATATCAAACAATAAATAATAATACACAGCACAGAGAAAGCACACAAATATCCCATTGCATATCCCCCTTAATAATAAACCCAGCAGAGAAACCGTCTGAGACGCAGACACCTGTTACAAAGGTTGGGGTACATGCATTAGCGAGGGAGACGGATTTTGGAGCACCAGGCCCTGATACACGGAAGGCTAGAGGGGCCTCAGTATTTTGTTAAAAAGAATAATTCAAACAACTTTGACACATACTGCAAAGTGATACAAACTAAAGAGAGGGACTCAAAATGTCAGATCTCAATGCAGTAAATACCCAAAGTCTCCCATACCTAGGAGTGAAAGTTTAAATAGCTTAGAATTGGTTTGGCCAACAATCTACGCAGCGCTTCTTACAATACGTATATGCGAGGGGTATGACAAGACTAGAATTCACAGACTAAGACAAACTGATACATTAGGTGCTCGCAAGCTTACAATCTATATAGGTGAAGCATTAAGAAGCATAAAACAAAAGACTGCTAGCTCTTTGAGCAAAATACAATTATTCAGAAGGTTTACAATAACTCTAAGAATCTCAAGTGAAACACAAGTTGGATAACACCTGATGGGTAGGAGCTTATTAGACACATGCAATAACATATATATAATAACATATAACTTATGCAACATGGTACATATTCTAAAACTCGATCCTTTGTACATCACTTCTAATGATCAATGGAACCAGTGTCTTTTGAATTAACTCTTCCACTGCAGCAGTGGTGTTTAAAGCAATATATATATATATATATATATATATATATATATATACTAGACATTGGATTTGGAAGGGGGTCAAAGGGTTAACTTGAAAAGGACTATAATTCCTCTGGTTGCCAGACCACAATAAAGTCACATGGAGTTATGTGTATAGAGTTGTGATGGAGGCTTTTGTCACATTAAGAGAGATCCTTGGTTCCTGGACAGCTCCTCCTTCGCCTCTCTCCTGATCACAATACTGGCGTCAGTGAGTCTCCTCCAGCCTGTCCCTCCCTCCCTCTCTAATGCAAATATCTATCACCCCATAAAAAAGGAGCACTACTGGCACTGCCGCTTTAACTCCACTCATCACTATATATATATGTTATATGAAGAGTATAGAATGAACCACTATGCTCTACCAGGAATAACAGCCCAAACATCACTATGTATCAGCAGGGAATTTATGTCACCCCTGGAGCTGCTGCCAACTAAAACTTCCTCCTACACATCCATCAGACTGTGTGAGCGTGATGGGAGTTGGGGTTGCAGCTGCTGGAGCTGCATTTACAGCTAAAGGACAAAAACAAACAAACAAGGTCATCACTTGAAAGGGGTTAACTATTGGAGTGCCTGGGTGCTGCAGTGAGATGCTCAGCCCCCTGTCACACAATGTGTCACTTTAAAGTATCCGCAGCAATCAATTTGTTTTTTAAGAAGCAAAAAGTTCCGCTAAATCATAAAGTGTTTTTCTAAGCAGTATGTTTAGGGTTAACCGAGCCTGGTCTGCGCTGGCACACACAGGGTTACTGCGCTCCTTCCAATAACCCGCGGGCAGCGATCTAATAAACACTGAAAGGATCATCGCGTTCCGTAAGGAAGACCGTGCGAGGACCGCAGACATAACAGAGCCGGTGCCGGGACCTCCCTTATCTCCGTGTCCAGCCTCAGATGAGGTCATCGTGCTGGTACAGCACCGCGCACTCCTGCGGGGCAGCCGGGATCACCCAGCAGTGTGCGCTACGAGCAGGCGCCCCTTATCTTACCTGCGTCTGGCCGCTCGCTGCTCCCCGCTCGCCGTGTGCCGGAGAAGCAGTGAGGAGGCTGCAGAAGGAGGAGCAGCAACACGGAGCCAGGCGGCAGCCAGACTGGAGCCACTGCCTGCTCTGCCACTCACTGTTACTGCGCAGAGCTGGAACCGGACCAGCACACGTCTGCCACACTGCCACACATATACACTAACACACATATATACACACATACACATCAACATACACACTAACACACACATATATACACACACATATATACACACACATATATACACACATACACACCAAGATACACACTAACACACACATATATACACACATACACATCAACATACACACTAACACACACATATATACACACACATATATACACACACATATATACACACATACACACCAAGATACACACTAACACACACATATATACACACATACACACCAACACACATATATACACACACATACATATATACATACACATATACACACACACATACATATATACACACATACACATATATACACACATACACACACACATCAACATACACATATACACACACTTACACATCAACATACATACATATATACACACACATACACATCAACATACACACCAACACACATATATACACACACATACACATATATACACACACATACACATCAACATACACACACATACACATCAACATACACACATATATATACACACATACATATATACACACATACACATATATACACACATATATATATATGTGTGTATATATATATATATACACACATACACATATATACACACATATATATACATAGACACACATACACACACATCAACATACACACATACACATATATACATACACACATATTCACACACACACATATATATATATATACATACACACAAACATATACACAGACACACTAACACACATGCATATATATACACACATATATACACACATACACATATATCCAGATACACACAAACATACACACATATACACACACATATACTGTATATATATATATATATATATATATACACATACACGCACACATATATACATATAAATAAACATACACACATATAAACACACACACACACATATATATATAAACACACACATATATACACACACACACACATATATATAAACACACACACATATATACACATCAGATAAGTGGAACAGCCTCCCAGATGAAGGGGTAAAGATTAACACATTGAGGGAATGTGAGCACACATGGGATAGGCATAAAGACATCCTGAATCTAAGATAAGCCCAAAGCAGGAAGGAACATGCAGTTTAGATGGACGGAACGGCTCTTATCTACCGTATGTTTCTGTAAATCACGTAACAATAATAATATATATGTTACCATACGCCAAACTCTTAATGATAAGTATATCTGTTACTGCTCAATAAATAACATACACACATTCTAACAAGCACTACAAACTATACTGAAGACACCAAAGCATGATACACCAGGCTTCCCAAAAACCTGTGAGAAAGGCAAACACTTGGTCCTCAGAGCTAAAGGACGAGGATGCTTTCAACCCAGAGATGCTTTTAGTCCTCCCGGAGAATGGCCCGCCTGGCTGGCAGGTGGATCCAATCTTATGATGCTGGGTTGGGGCTGTAGTGTCGCTTTTTTTTCCTTCCCTCATAGTTTTTTTGTGTTGTGTTTAATAAGTATTTGTGTTGCCAGATAGTTTGCACTTCTATCTTCTGTAATGAATGATTTCACAAAGACCCAGGGTTTTTGCACTCACTGGAAATGCCACGGTGGAGCCGAGTTCCTAAAGACTCCAGATACACTGTATACCAAAAGTATGTGAACACCCCTCCTAATTTTGAGTTTAGGCGTTTTAACTAGACTTGTGCAATCTGATCCATACGAATTGCAAATTTACAGAATTTTGGTAAATTCAGCGATTCATACGAAGCAATGAAATAGAGGCTAGACCCCCCATGCGTCCTAAATACGTGGGCCCATATCCACTCATACTCATTCACGCTCTCTAGATGTTTCCCGAGCCTCTCTGCTGACCACTTCCACTGACCACCTCCGCATCTTCTCCTTCTATCTTTTATTTTCTCCCTTCTCGTCTCTCTTCTATCTTCAACCTGCTATTTTCAATCTTCTATCTTCGTTTGCATCTCCACGGAGATAACCGGGTGGGAACTTCCGGAACATGGCAGCACTTTTGCTGACGTCCTCTGCCCCGATTGGAGGATCAGGGAGAGGACATCACAGGAAGTAGTGGTGGAAACGTTCACTGGAGTGATAAATCACGCTTCACTATATGGAAGTCTGAAGGACAAATCTGGGTTTGGAGAATGCCGGGACGATGTTAACTAATAGAATGCATAGCGGGTACTGCAAAGTTTGGTGGAGGAGGGATAACGGTTTGGGGTTGATTTTTGGGGTTTGGGCTATGCTCCTTGGTTCCAGTTACAGTAATGTTAATGCTGCAGCATTCAAAGACATTTTAGACAATTAAATGATTTCAACTTCGCGGGGAGGACCATTTGCTGTTGAAGCACGATTCTACCCCTGTGTTCAAAGGAATGTCCATAAAGACATGGTTTGTCGAGTCTGGTGTGGAGGAACTCAAGTGGACAGCTCAGAAACTTGACCATAACCCCACTGAACACTTTTAGGGTTGAATTAGTATGCTGATTGCGAGCCAGGCCTTCTTGTCCAACATCAGTACCTGACCTCACAGGGGGCGGGGGGTTGTTTGTATGTATGTGAGCATGGATGTGTAATTGTGTGTGTGGCATGCATGTGTAAGTAGGGTGAGATGGTGTGTGTGTTAGAATGAATGCATATGTGTGTTAGTGAGTATGAGTAAATGTGTGTAACTTGTGCGTTCATGTATGTGCGGCAGAGTGTATGTTGTAAGGGGGGGGGGGCAAGGGCAAAGAAGCCTCAGACAAGTAGGTTTGGGGCTATAATTGCACAGGCCCTGTGGTTTCTAGTTATGCCCCTGTGTTCAGCAGTACCATCAGCTCAGCATTGGCAGAAAACATTGGTAGGCCCATCTACTGTCTGGTCAGAAGTGCTCTTCGTGGAAGAGCTGTGGCCAGGTTAAAGTTAAAAAACAAATATCGATTTGATTTAGATTTGTTTTTGCATTTTGTTAAATAATAGAAATGAACTATTAACACGTGTAAGCATGTCTAAGAATGAGAAAGCATTCTGGCTTTATAGCATTTCTTCACACCTGCCTAAAATTTTTGCACAGTACTGTATATTGCTTTTTTAAAAAAAGTCTAAGCATGATTACATAGATTTATTTAACACAAGCTGCAAAGTTTTGGAAAACTGAAAAATTGCTTTAATATAAAAAGAATGTTACCTTTTTGTAACTGGTAAAGTGCAGGGCACGGAAAGATGAAAAAAACATGGAGGTGCCTCTGAAAATGGAGGAAGGTAAAGTAGCCCAAAATGTTCAATACACTTCCAGACACGTGTACATGAGCTGGATTTTTTAAATGTCACTTATTGTTTTACCGCCATACGTTAACACAGACTATTGTTTACTAGCACAAGTGACATATAAAAGATTCATTGAATATATCCAGAAAATCCTGTATTTCTACCTGCCACTGCAAAAACCAGAGGCACTTTGAAACACGGTGTGTGTATATTAATATTTCACGCTGATCCAGGGCATGTTCAGCTGTGTTATGTCTGCATAGCGTGTAACATAATTTATTGCATTTCACTCCTGTCTATCATTTAACACCTATTGTTAAGCAATACACCGGAGTTGCAATGTTGACTTTTAACGGAGCAAACATTATAGAAAACTTACTCATTATTTGCTATTAAGACAGACCAGGAGTAGCATCATTCCGAGCCCCTGCAGAATGAATGCTCTTTTTTATCATCCAGATTTACCCAAAAACAGGAGCTGAAACTTTATTTCAACCAGTTTTTCTCTTCCATTACTTTCAGACTTGTTCACTTTTTTGTTTACATTTTTTCTGGTTTATCTTTCTCATTACATACACCCGTAACTTTTCGCTACAAGTTTTTCCAATGGCAAGCCTGTCTGAACTTAATACTCAAAATCTTATCGATAGATTGTACGGTTTAATACTTAAAATATTATTGATAGATTGTAGGGTTTAATACTTAAAATAGTACTGATAGATGGTAATTAAAATATTATTGATAGATTGTAGGGTTCAATACATGGTAATTGAAATCTTATTGATAGATTGTAGGGTTTAATACTTAAAATATTATTGATGGTAATTAAAATCGCATTGATAGATTGTAGGGTTTAATACTTAAAATATTATTAATAGACGGTAATTAAAATCGTATTGATAGATTTATGGTTTAATACTTAAAACCTCATTGATACACGGTAATTAAAATCTTATTGATGGTAGGGTTTAATACAGCAAGTATTGACAAGGTGCATTATTTTTAATAGCAGTTTACTATTAAAGTATTTCTTTAATAGTAGGTTCCTCATGGACATTATTTCACATTACCAACTAGGTGAAAGTATCCATCCACACCCAGAGGGCTGCACAAAGTTGTGTTCATTGATCTGTGCAGACACACGCCAGACCAGTGGAGATTTACTTTTGTGTGTATATTTGAAAGGTATATATATATGGAAGGCATCTGAAAAGCGAGGAACATTGTATCTGGTTTGTGTGTTGATAAACCTTTACCCATGTTTGGATTTCTGAGTGATTTATGCAAATACCCGATCACCATTAGTATTTACAAGATGTTACTACTGCCCTGACCGAACAAAATGAAAAGAATAAATATTGAAACGGCAGCTTTAATCCTTTTACTACAGCTTCTCGTGCAATGCCTTGCAAAACATTACTTAGCACTCCCAAAAAGGCCGCCACACATTATAAGAGCTTTACAATTGCATGTATATTTTTGCGTCTGCTGAGATGAGGAGGCATGTACCAACTACCTCCTATTGTACACTCATTTTTATGACTTGTGTAGAAAACAGGAAACACCAGGATATTCAGATGGTGCCCAAAGTGAGAAGTTCACATCGGGCTGATAGATATTATTACAAATATTATAACATCTTCTCATGTGTAAAAAAACAAACAAACAAAAAAAAACATACAACTTGTATTAATTATGCTTGACTGATAATGTTAGCCTAAAAATGCATGATTTCTGTGCAATTTGGTGAATTACTTCGAAGCAATTTTCACATACTAAGGAGTTTCATCTCCTGAATTCACTTTACATCGGTCACACTTCTGTCACAATAGCATCTTGGATGGTCCTTTATAAAGCATACTGAAGGAGGGATTCCCACCAAGCCTTCTTTATCACTAAAGATGAGATTAAAAGTTCCTGTAATATTGAGTTTTTGCTCCTTTGCGTCGGTATATCTCGATACTACATATGGCAGAAAACCCAGAATGTGATGCTGGATGCGCAGTTTTAGAAAAGGCCACCTTTTCCGTTTATTTACATTTTACAAATAACCTTTGTGTATTTCAAAGACGAACACAAACTGTGAAATGAATGGGAGAAGTTGAAACATAAAAATGTTTTTTATTTTTTAATGATGGCAATAAACATGTTTTAGAAGGCCAACGTGCACCTTTTAGTCTCTAATATGTACATTAATAAAACAGTATTCAATAATCTAATTGACTTTTTCAGGTGTATTCAGCTTCCAGACACCAGTTAGATACCGTGACCGTATAAAAAGGAGATCTCGTCCCATTTGCAACCAGCTCCAGAAAGGCACCAGCTTCGAACCTGGGTAAAGGAAATAAACAAGCAGCGGTCATATTAAACACATCAACATAAGGCTAGTATATACCGTATTTGCTTGATTATAAGACGACCCTCCAAAATTTTAATATTTAGGGGAAAAAAAAGAAAGCCTGAATATAAGACTACCCTATAGGAATTTTTTTTTACTAGTAAATATTAATTCACATGTAAACTATTTTTCATATTTAATAAAAACAATTTATTTTTTTGTCTTTATTTCCTTTTATTTGCCATCCTGCCCCCACCTATGACTAAGCACTGGAAGGTCATGTCACGCCGGTGCTCCGTCATAGAAGTCATGGTGAAAGTGCCGGCAGCAGCGGAGGTTGTCAACGGCACTTCCGCAGGGCTTCTATGATGGAGCACCAGAAGGTCATGTGACACCGGCGCTCCGTCATAGAAGGCCCCAGAGGAAGTGCCGGCAGCAGCAGAGGCTGCTAGAGAGAAGGATCCGGGGCCCCTGCAGTGCTGCGGGGGATCTGGATCTTAGCCTTGTAGTCTAAGTCTTGAGGTCTGATTAGAAGACTACCTCAAATATAAGACAAGGGATATTTTTCAAAGCATTTAATATTTAATGTTTATATTCTGAATCTATATGCATGTATATATCATCATGTCACATTGATACAATTGTAGCTATGTAGTTTAAAAAAATAAATAAATAAATAAAAAAAGCCTTCCTAATGGTTATTTACATTCATTCATGTTACTGTTGTTGTATATGAATTCCGGAAATCTATTAAGACACTCACATAAATTAAATCCAGACTACTTCTGCGGTTCATAAAGTATACTAATAATATGTGTGATGTTGCAATAAGGACCGGCCCGACAATGGAGCCAAGTGGGGCAACCGCTCCAGGCGGCACTTTGCCGCCCCAAGCCCTTTTTTTTTTTTTTTTTTTTTTAAAGCGAATGAAAGAGAGAGGGGCGCCCCTCTCTCTCTCCTCTGCGGCGAGTCTCCCTGTTCGTTCTCGGTACCGGCTTGTAATTCTGAGTGCCGGAAGATTACCTCGAACAGGGAGACTCGCCACAGGACTCCTGAAAGGTAAGTACAGGGGGGGGGTGTAAGGGTAGATAATAGGGAGGGAGAGGAAGGGTAGATAATGGGGGGGGGGCCTCATTTTAAAATTCGCCCCAGGCGGCATTTTGTCTTGGGCCGGCCCTGGTTGCAATGCTGGTATGTTTTATACCAGTTTATCTAGCAGCAGAAGTGTCAATAATCTGTCTTCCAACCCCTCTGTGTATTTGCAGACTTTTTCTGCACCCTCATTGAATTGTTTAGCGGATGTTTCCCTATTTATCTCTATGTAGCCTTTTCTTAGCACATCAGTCATATTATAATGTGCAAACCAGCATTAACACCCCTTTGGAAACGATGCCCAAACATTTTTAGGTGTCACTTTTTCTTCTATTAAATTCAGTAAATAGTAATTGTGTGAAAGTTTGCAGAGATCACATTTGTGTGCAACGTAGATTGTGTTATACACTGTAAAAAAATACACAAATCATATACACTACTACACAATGATCATTTGGGTGTCGCTGAGCATTGGGATACGTGAATTACTATGATACACAATAAGTTGATGCTGTTGGGAATGCTTGTGTTGCTCATGTCCGACACTTACACATTGCAAAATGTTTTGACCCTTTTACAGGCTCAGTGTACTTGAGGTGACAGACAATGCTATTCACTGGAGTATAAAAACTGAATTTTTAATGCACCACGCGGCAGCCTCAAACGTATTAACAACAACATGTTATATTAGTAAATTGGAGAACGTGATGCATCAGCCCTCCTGCTTCTTGATTGTCTGCTCATTTAATAGCTTTTTAAAACTTTGCTTAAAACCCTGTAGTACATTAAAGGAAAGTCGTCCCGGAGGTGTTGTACAAACAGATCGCATCTGCCGGCGAACAAAAGGAGTGGTGTTTCGGAGCCATTTTCTAACTAAAGGGACTGCTGCTTGTTTTCACTAATCATCATGAAGGGCCAACTCCAAGGAGCTTCTGTTGCAGGAAGATGTTACCTGGCCCTGTATAATGTATAGTTAACTCATCTCCGCACATAAATTATGCAGTAAAGGGCCAGCTTAGATGTTCTTGCTGCAGGAAACTGACTGTGTTGGTCCTTCATAATGAATAGTGAAATGGGGGAGATGCAACCACAACATACCTGCAAACTCTTCTGCCAACCCTCCCCTTAATGAATAAACCCAAGTAAAACACTGCTGGTTTAGTGTTATAGTGTGTGTTAAAACTATGAGCAGGAACTGTACGGCCTACTGATTCATGTCAAGTATAGTTTTGGTACTAAACCCAATCATGGGCTTAGGAACCCCCCCCATAGAAACGCCACAAATGCGCCCCGCGAGACCTCGAGGTGCGGCCCAAGTAAGATCGGCAGCCAGGGCAACCGATCTTACGCGGTCCGCACCTCGAGCCCTGCTACTTACCTGTGGGAGGGTCTTCTGTACTGCACACAGGAAGCAGAACCCAGCAGAGTTCACGTGCCATCACATCCTGCTTCCTCTGTGCAGTACCAGAGAACGCAGAGGGAGGCCGCGTCCCCTGCGGAAGTCTGTGAGCGGCATCGAGGAGCTGCAGTGCAGGTAAGGGGGTGGGGAGGGTGTTTGAATCAGTATGCATGATTGAGGGAATTAATCTGTAAATGAATGAGTATATGAATGAGTGTATGAGTGTGTGTGTGTGTGTGATAGCATGGATGTGTAAGTGCTGGAACCTAGGCATGATGGGACTGTGATTGCTGTTAGCCAGTACATGCTGAAACATAGCTAGCTGCCCCCCTTGTGTATTGATGCTGCCAGCAATATGGGGTGTGCACATCACTTACAGCCACCCTGTACCAGCATGTACTGGCTGCCTGGGTATGATAGGAGTGTGATTGCTGTTAGCAATCACACTCCTATCATGCCAAGTCATATTGCTATTTTTTTTTGTCCAGTTGTGGTGTGTTACCTACTTTTATTAAAAATGTGAGTTTTTATTATTATTTTTAAAGGTGGGGGGTCATTTTCGGTTTTGGCTAAGTGAACCGTGAATGTTTTGGTCCAGAATTTTCATTTTGGTGCATCCCTAGAATAAATAGAACTATTTCATTTTTAATTATCCTGAATTTGTAGTCACAAAACTTTCTAGGCCCAGAAATCAGTGAGAGGAAAAGTAAAGGTTTTGTGTCATTTACTTTATTTTAATCTGCATATTTTATTAAAGGCCATATTTTCTCACAGTGAAAAATGTGCGGCCCGCGCACGTATACAATTCTGATGAAGTGGCCCACTGGAGAAAAAACTTGGACACCCCTGGGGTAGACAGTGAGAAGGGGGGGTAGGTAGAGGGTAGCTAGTGAGAAGGAGGGGTAGGGAGAGGGTAGCTGGTGAGAAGGGGGGGTAGGGAGAGGGTAGCTAGTGAGAAGGGAGGGTAGTGAGAGGGTAGCTAGTGTGAGAAGGGAGGGTAGGGAGGGGGTAGATAGTAAGAAAGTGTGAGAGGGGGAGAGGGGGTAGATAGTGTGAGAGATGGGGAGAAAGTGGGGATCTGATGGGGGAAAATGCTGTCCCCCCAGATTTTTAGGGGTTCCTAGGCCCATGAACCCAATTCTATTTGAAAGAAAGAAAAATGTAATTTTCTCTACTTTTGAAACTGACATCACTGAGTTAATAAAATGATCTATAGTTTTAGAATAAAATAAGTGTACCCATGCATAAATGCTATTTATCATGATACAAAAAAATGCACACAAAAAAATAAAGCATGTTTCTATTTTAGAATTACACTCCACTATGGTGTTACATGGTGTCCTAAAATTGTCAGAATAAAAAATGTGTGCGCACGAAACGATTGAAAAAGCTATACGTTTTGTTTTGTGAACCTCCCAAAAACGTACCCTCGATTTCTGTCCAGTTTACTGCGACTTCTGCCACTTTAATCTTCAGACACTGAGCAATGTATAAAAGTTCCACATCAAACGCCCTGCAGACACAGGAAATAAATTTCAAAGCGGGTCTGTCCTTCAAGGCATTAGCGTCTTTCAAGAAAAGTCAATACAGCAATGATTTCAGACCTGGTATGAAAGCCCATGTTATATTCTAGCGCCCGGATAGCCCATTTGTACCACCCTAGCCGGTTGTGAACAGCAACCTCATAATAGATGGCAGACCAATGGGAAGAACCTCATTGTTACCCCTTATTCCAATTTTGTACTCAATTATTTGTTGCTCATAATGTTAAATTCTTGCTCATCTGTTCAAATGCAATGATGGTCAATTTCATATTTATAAAAGGTTTTTTTTTTTTAAAATAAAATATTGATTAAGAGTTCCTGATATAAAATCTTAATCAGGGCTCCGGAAGAGAACGCCGATACAGATGCAGGATGTATACAGCAATTTCCAGCTCAGACCTGCAGCTATCAGCAAACAGAAGGGATGCTTTCATCAATAAATACCCTAATTCTAATCATTTATTTTGAAGCACAATGATACTGTACAGCCCTGGGGGGCTGGTTGGCTCCTTTCTGCTTGGGGAATAAAGACAATTCCACGATAATATAAAGTAACATATATAAGATGGCCCTGGGCATTGGACGTCCCAGGATTAGCAACAGGTCCTGATTGAGGGTGTTTCTGAAGCTCATTTGGACTTCCACACAACTACAGATCAAGGGAATGGGATGATAGATAACTCTGAAAATAGCAGACATATTATTATCTTTTATTTATATAGCACCAACAGTTTACGCAGCGCTTAATACAATACATATAGGGCTGAAACAACTAATCGATAACATAGATAATGAAAATTGTTGTCAACGGTTTTCATTATCGATTAGTCGAATCGATTTTTATCGATTATAAAAAGAGGGTTTTTTTCCAGAGCAAATGATCGTTAGTTGCAGCCCTAAATACATATATTCAAGGGGTCTGACAAGACTAGAATTGACAGACTAAGTCAAACCGATACATTAGGTGTAGATAGCCCTCCTCGCAAGTTTACAATCCAAAATAAACTTCTTACAGGTTTTATATCCATTTTCTTTTACACATCTCCTTATTTAACTATAAGCAGGTTTGGAATCTGGGATAATTAAGTGTGTAAATATGAATGAAACACGCATATCACCCAGACAGCAATGTTTAGTTAAAAAATCCAAAATGAAACGGTGGAGACAGAATCTAGAATAATATTTAGAAAATGCCCACACATACTAATCCCTGGGAAGAAGAATGTTAATCTGCTGTTAAGGATAAAAATAAATTGTACATCGGAGAAACTGGCTAGGAGTGTGCAATGTCCGTTTTTAAGCAGATATAGCTCGGTCCCGTTTTAATTCACAGAGAGGTATTTTCACTACCCTTTAATCGCCTTAGACCCGACTCAATCAGCACCCCCCAGACACCCCATCTCCAGCCTGCCATATCCTGGAACTCTGCCTACTGAGAACATGCAAATGCTGGAGCATGCTAGAGGAGGCACAGTCCTCCATTGTGTAAATGGGGCGGTTAGGGAGATCAGCAACCCCCCCCCCCCTTGTAACAGGTCCATTGAGCCAGGGAGACCAATAACGTAAACTGTCCTCTCTGTACATACGGCATTCGATCTTATTGTAGGTATCAAAAAGGTAAAAACATTATGGCAGCTTTAACTTTACATTTCCAGTTTCTGTAATACATCATTGACCTACAGCTTAATATGCAATTAGAAAATAACAATGACGTTTAACTGAAATCATGGTTTAGCAAATAAAACTGTAAAGATATTACAAATATCAATTTACTATAATACATTACAATGTAAACAAAGTACGTTCACAATGTCTCGACGCCTCAAAAAGCCTAATTTATGTGTATAAGGTGGTATTAATCATATGGAGACTCACCAGCGATCAACATGAAGAGCTGTAAACGTGCGTAATGCAGCTTCTCTTGTGAAAAGCTTGAACCCACACTGAGTGTCTTTCACTCCACGGACACACAAGAACCACACAAGGAAGTGGAATCCATACATGAGGAATGTT
This sequence comes from Sceloporus occidentalis, assembly GCA_023333645.1. Lineage (NCBI taxonomy): Eukaryota > Metazoa > Chordata > Lepidosauria > Squamata > Phrynosomatidae > Sceloporus > Sceloporus occidentalis. The sequence goes on from JALMGF010000068.1 coordinate 518,531, forward strand.
CTGAACACAGAACGCTAAGAAAAAATGAAAATGTAAAATTATTATTACCTTACATATGCTACTGTTTAATATTGGTTCTTCTACTATAAGGTGGCCTAAGGGCACTAAAATGCTTTATGTAAAAATAGCCAAACTTGTGTAAAAATGAACAAGTGTTTGTACCCTCCAAAAAATATCAATTGGTTCAAAAGCCAAAGTGAAAACACACATTAAAAGAAAAAAATCCTAGTATCTTAAGTTACTCTCTCAATAGGGTGAGAACCTACTCTCACCTCCTACATAGTGGGCACACAAAGCAGTTTATTCGGCTACCAAAACCTTATGAATGTGTGTGGGGGAGGTGCAATTAAACCTCCTCCCTATTAACCCCTGGACAGCAAGCTGCAACCAGACTGATGAGGAGCCAACAACCTCAAATATGCAAACAGGGAAAAGAAGAAATGTCGGTGCGCTAAGCTAGTCTCAGGCTCAAATAATACAAATGTATAATACGAGGCCTACCAAACAGTGTGAGCATGCTGCAAATACAGTGTGTTGGCTGTACAATGTATATAAAAAACAAAATACTGTCTGCGCTTCTTACCCTAATAAAGTTGGCAACAAATATATAAACATAATATAAATGAGAGGTTTTGGTTATATGAATTGGCCAAAGCATAATTAAGCTCACCCGCCACGTCAAGGCACACTCTCAATAGGGTGAGAACCTACTCTCACCTCCCACATAGTGGGCACACAAAGCAGTTTATACGGCTACCAAAACCCAAAATAAGGTTTTGTATCTTAAGTTACTGACTGATTGTTTTAAGAAGAACTAAAGAAGTCATATTATATTTATATAGTTATATTATCCATACGACCAAAGTGTGTATAAAAGGTGTTTTCTGTTAATTTTAAATACCTTTGCTATTGAATCTTGCTCCAGATGAGCTCTGGACCCACATGATATGGCCATATTATCCTAGAAGATAACAAACAAACATATTATTGGCAATAATGTATCGGGCAACATAAGCACAGCATTAGAGTGCAAATGAAGATGGTGCTGAGCCACTTTCTTCATTCTCCAACAGCATAAGGTTCAACGGTTTCTTTTAAAAGATATTTGTTCCTTCCTTCAACTATTTGAGCTTTTTTTTTTTTTTTTTTTTTTTTAGTAAAAATAAAATGCAATGGAAGTGATAAAAAACAAACAATATTTCATGCAAGCTTGCAGTTTGTCACAGGTGGCTTCTAGTTAAAGCCAATCCAGCCCTAAGAGCCTGTGGCAGTTGTTTCAGATAGCCTCAAGTTTTGCAATTAAAACAATACCAAAATAGAACCCAAGCTCGATATGCATCTCACTCATTACTAAAATTCTCATGGCATGATATTTTAGACTTTTTTCTTCTAGAATTCCATATATATATAAAAAAAGTATAGCGTGTAAATACACTACTGGCTCTAATAGGTGGTGCAATTATATGTATACACAGCCTTTTATTATTACCTCAAAGGGATAAAAACAAACAGAAACATCAAAAAAGATTTGACTCCTAAATCTCTTTCCCAAAAAATGTTATGTTTGACTTAAGACTCAATGACCAGATCAAGTTGAGAGCTGAAACAAAAGTTATTAATTTTCCCCAACATTTAAATGCTGTATGCTAACATTAATGTTACGCAAGGCAAAACATATTACAGTTCATTAATAGAGTTCCATGACCCTTCTATACTTACTGGCCATGGTTTGAGACTTAGAAGTCCAGCTTCTACATTTTCAATATCTTCAAATTTTGTAGCTCCATCGGCATCAGCCATTAAAATGGTTTTACCACGAGACACAAGAACTCCCTACAATAAAAGAAAATGTAAGGATTATTAAAAAAAATAAACAAAATGAATTACATTAATTGTATTTAGCACATATATAAAAGTAAAGGTTGCTGTGTACATAAGGCATGGTCAACGGCACACACAAAACTGTTAGGTCAAGCATGGCTGTTTATCCTCTCCTAATAACTTCCATCTTTGTAAGGGTTCTTTTGCAGAGTTCACAGATGTTTAGGTGGGAGCCATGGTGGTCTGACACTGGGCTCTTTGACCGGCTCACTGAAAGTCCTCTTGTTAATGTAGACTTTCAGAACCTAGTGGCTTGAGTCATTAGCAATGGGCAAGAGAAGTAACCAATATTGACCACTAGAAACACAAACGTTCTTGTTCATGCGTAAAGCACCAAGCAGATCACACAGAATACAGATCAGCCCCTGAGACTTTAATAGCTCTGTCAACGAAGTTAATAAAGAGTCAAATTCTATGGAAAAACATTTAATACCATCCTGACTGCTCCACCCTTGCCACGATTCTTTTTTAATTTCAGAACTCGCACTTTATCACTCCCATAACGCTTCGAATAGCTCAAAGCAACCTATGAAGAAAAAATAAAGGAACATTAAAGTTGGGAATAGCAGCTCCATAAAAACTATTCTCCTTCCAATTTTACATTCCCCTTTACAGCTAAATTCTTAAAAAACACATACAAAAACCATGGAATACAAACACGGAATATCCTTAAAGGGAACGCCAGCTATTATATGCACTTTAATGCACATGATAGATGAGCAAACATATCCATTGTTTTTTTTATAGGACCCCAATCGACACTGCAATGTCCCTTTTGTCAACCACTGCCATGGATTTAACTTAATTCATCCATACGTGCCCCTTAAAGATATCTACTTTATCATATCTTTAAGTCCTAAATTGTTTATTAATAAAAATGTATATATTTCACTCAGTAATTTGACACTTTCTTACCTCTGTTGTTTTATCCTTGCTGCCATCATCCACAATAATAACTTCATAGCTGAATGAAGGTCTTGCTTTCTGTATTAAAAATAATGTATCCTATTAGAAGGCTGGAAGGTGAGTGCGCCAATCAATTACTAAAGAAAATAAAATGTTCTTCACCAATGGATGTCATTTAATACAACTCAAAGGATTAGAAAACAATCCAACATTTCTTTTTAGGCTTGTCTGGTTTTCTCTCCCCAACTATATCAGCTGACGTATACAACAGTAACGTTCAATAAGCTCTGCATACGATGATAGATGATGAGCTACAATATTTTTTCATGCTTGATCACCCAATAATATAGGGTATAATATACATGCTACACTTTAAATACACATTTTTCCATGTGTGTTATATGCACCCAATTTGAAAACTACTTAAAAAAGAACTTTAGTTTAATATAACATTTTGTACAGTATGTTTTTAACGGTATAATCCCACATTTCTACAAACCTGACGTTTTTCAAGATATGCCATGGCTTCGTCCATCATGACAGGTACTGAAAGCAAAAATACGAACAGAACAAAATTACAACTTGTTTCTATAATCTGTTGCTATTATATAGTGTTGTGCACTATGCTGTTGATGACATACATCTAACAAAAAACACACACAAAAGGTAAAAAAGCCACTGCCTCAAGGAAGTTGCAGTCTAAAGAACAAGCTTCCATCTAGAGGGCCCCTTTTTACACCATACACTGAAAGGGCATTCATGGGGGTGCATTGATTTCTAATGAAATAATGGCTGATCAGAGACTAATTTGTTACGAAGAGCCTCTTCCTGGATCTCCACACATGCAAGTTCCAGCAAGGCGAGTACTCACAGACATTATTGGGGACTGCGATGGTATCTTGGAAGGTTACATAGAGTAAGCCACTGACTTTTACACAAAAATTCTATATGATATACCATAAAAACATGTAACAATGATGATATATGTAATAATACTTACACCGTACTTCCTCGTTGTAAGAGGGAACTACAACAGAGAGGTCCTTTGTATGGGGGTCATGAATACTAGGGAAGGGCTCCTTTGCACCGTTACTGGCGATAAAATACTTCTCTTCCTCAAGGCGATGCAGATTTGGCATTCTCTCAGCAGTTACATGGGCTACAACAATTAGCTGCAACGAAATAGCAAATATATTGGCAAATTAAATCTGGGCGAAAGGTTACAGCTTGAACATAATAGCAGACTTTGGGATAAACTCATGAAGAGCAGTTTAAGAGCAAACCATTCTGTGGATCAGTCAGTAAGAAAGCTTCTTTGATTTTCACGGTGATAGCAAAATACTTTAATAAAGTTGGCAAGAGTTCATTAGACAGACGGGCTGGGCTGGCCCTGGATAGTGTAGAATTTAATGGGTGAGGAGACAGAAAAGACCTTATTAATTTAAACTATACATTATACAAGGCGAGCCAAGCTCTTCCTGCAGCAGAAGCTTCATAATGTATAGTGAATGATAGGAGTTGCAACCACAACTCGGTCAACTTTGACCTTTAGGAAATGAATCTCTCTGCAGATAGGGCTCTGTGCAGAGCAGCATCTCAAAGGTTGATTTCGCAATATTACTTATAACCATTTCTTCCATTCATCCTGAAGTAATATTTCATGCCAAAACATGTTACAACGAACACTATTATTAATGTCTAGACCATGCCCTAAAATATCCATGGAGAGCTGTGTTATGCCATCTTTTACAGAGGTAAAACATGGCATCATGGAGTCCTGTACTTCCACCTGTCTGCAAGGCTTTATCCAGACAACTGCGATAAAAAAAAAAAAAATACTAAAAAAAGTGAGATTTCCTGGGTTTTTTGAAGTGAATGTGCTGTATGATGCATATCCCAGCAAATCTTAAAACATCGCCCAGTTCTGGGCGACATATAATTTTCCAAATGTTGGATGAGGGTCCAAACAAACCTATTGTTGAGAAAATAAGAAGCGCACGTTCCAAGCCAAAAAAAAAAGTCTGGTAAATGAATGAAGCCTGTTGGGAATAAATGGGTAAGTTGACGATTTTCTTGTGTTTGCTTTGGGTATCTAAAGATGAATAAAGTTGGATACTTCGTCGACTCGCACGGGCGTATTTGGGATCTTTGGCTTGGATAGCGTGTTGCTTATCTGCTCAATAGGTTTGGTTCCGACTAGTACTGATGGATTACGGCTGTATTACACTGGGGTAAGAAACCTGGAGTGTTTGGAATCTTTTCTTGTACAAAATACAAATCCCCCTTGGCCCTAGACGCCATCAAGGATTACTCTAGTGTAATGCAATCAAAATGCCAAAAAATTTATGTTAAAAGGTTAACATATTTTTTTTTTTTTTATACAGGGCCAGCCAAGCTCTTCCTGATGCAGAAGCCTATTGGTGTTGCCTTCATAAAGTATAGTAAAGTCAAGGAGTTGAAACCTCAACTTTCATCCATACAGACTGAGGTAAATGAAACTGTATGTATATTCGCGTCAGCCGACATATAGAACCTCGGCTGCTCATCCTAAAAGGAAAAGAAACACGTCTACGGCTAACTCAGCATCAAGGCAACTTGTGCACTACCTGGCAGTCATCCATGATGTACAAAATATTTATTTAATCTAACATCGCAACACGTCACCATGTTAAAGACATATACAGAAAGGCAGATTGGGGTGGGGGCTAACGTAAAATATTACAGCATTACAAGCGATACAGCAGAACAAAGTTCTCAGACAACTGGCATAATCTTCATTAAAAAAAATACAGTGTTACTTACAGCTGCCAAAATACCCTGCTTTCATTTCATCCAACAAAACAACAAATACAGAGAGTAAATGGTTAAATATACATTTTCATGGAACTTCATCATTAACATGAAGCCAGAGAAGAGTGACAGCTCATGTCACAGACCACTCACCAGAATTAACAGCAGCGCTGCCGCCGCAGCCAGGAGCTGGATAACTTCACACAGACACAGGGGCATGGCCGCAGCATACCTGTCATCCGCCACAGATAATACGGACTCGCAATACAATGCACAGCGCTAACTGCGCTGGAGACAGAGCCCTTCCGGTATGGGAACACTGACTAACAGCATTCGCCGGAACCTATTGCACTCAAACACCTATGCGGAAGTAAGTTGATGTATCCAGTCAGTGGCGTTCCAGGCAAAGAGGGGCCGCTCACTTATCTCCGCGACTCACCAACAGGCTTCAGCGCCACCGCGTGGCAGGAGGGCGAACATGTAATACAGGCATCGCTGGATGGAGAATCCTGTGCAATGACATAATGAATGCCAGGACAACCTTATTCAAATCAGATTTATAATTACACATTGAGCTCACTTCCTTACCTTTCAAGTACGCTGGATACCAGAATAATTAGGGGTGAATGCAAGCTGGTTTATATTGCTTTGCACTGTTGATGTTCAGACACTTCGTTATTGTATTTTTTTAATTAATAAACGCTGGATTGGTGAAAAAAAAGAGTAAGAATAGCACAGCGATCAGATTTCACCGTCCCAGAGCTTAAATAGGCATTCGATTCATTCATCTTGCTATAGCTCTCCAAGGACCTGATATAGACATTTGTATGGAAGTTCTGAGAATTGGTAGCCAACTGTGTCCAAAGTGGCTGCTTATTTAATGGATTATTCTTAACAGCAATGTGACCGCAGGAGTTCATAGCCCAGTTCTGCACTACTGCTGTCTGATCGCTATGGTGTGCTTCACGCATCTGACCAGCAGGGGGAGCCTGGCGAGAACGGCCACGACCTGTCTGCTTTTGCATAGGATGTTTGCGGCATGTTTCCAGGCAGCACGTGTGCATCAGGCCGGGATCTTCCCCTATAGACCAACACATCGGTCTTCTCTCTGTGACCAGCACTTACCGCATTCCAGCACTTACCGATTCCGTTGACGTTTCTTTGGGGTTTACCCCAACCACACGTTGGAGGTAGAGCATGGCTGCTGGGTTCAAGTGAGTGCATCATGTCTATGATCCCGGTCCATCTATTAGTGTTCTGTACTAATCGTTTCTACAGTCCAGCATCGGGTAACGAGGAGCTGAAAAGTAGTTGGTGGATTAGTGATCTGTATGCTCTCTTCATTTCCTGCTTTCCTTATTTGTGTGTGCTGTCTGTAAACAGCATTTATTTGCAACATGGCTGATTAATGTAAGGAAGTTTTTCCATTGGGGTCAGCTATCTTAAAGCTGAAATAAATAATTTATAGCACTGCTCTTCCATCCCTTATGTTACAGCAGAACTTTTATTGATGTGTTCTGCATGGGGCACTCCTGATTGGATGAGATATTTATATATACCGGTGTGTGTGTGTATGTATGTGTATATATATATATATATATATATATATATTGAACACTTCATTTGGGGTGTGCCTATTTTTTTATATTAAAGATACTCAACAGAGCGCAAGTTTGAAGAGCTGTCTCTTTTCTTTCCAGGACGGTAGAACCTTTGGAATTTTACCGAAAATTTCTGGTGAGTTTGATTATTTACTTATTAAGCGCCAACAGATTACACAGCGCTGTACAATTTTAATGGGGCAGTTAACACACATAAAAAAATATACATTAATACATACAGACACATCAGGAGATGAGAACCCGGCCCGTGAGCTGCCATCTAGCCTTATGGTACTTTATACAGAGTTTCTGGCAGGAATGGTGGGCTTTGGAGGGCTCAGCTCGAGAGTTTACAATCTATAATGATGCTGAGCGAACAACACACACACACTGGGGCTTCATACGGTTTTATACTTATTTTAATAATGTCGCCTATGTCATTTGGACATTAAAAACAAAACAAACAAAAATATTCTATTTAACGGCAGCCGAGATAATATTTAAAGAACATTTCAGTCCTTGACTCCTTTAAATAGTCCTGTTCCTTTAGCCAGTTACCACAAGTAAGGGTCCTACAGCAGAGAAATTAACACACAACACAGAATAGGCATCTTTAGTTTCCATGGCAACGGCCTATCAGTGCCTGATAGGCCATTTAACAACGGCTTAACAAGTGTTAATCTGGCAAAAAATTATGACAAACGTTCAGTGATATCAGAATGGTGTTTCTAATGCTGCATGTATTATGGAAAGTGTCAAATTCACCATAGTAAGCATCTTTAAATATGGTTCACTGGTGAAGTCCTTGTGCCACACAGACATCTGCACCCGAAAGGTTCCCATGGAAACTGTAATGATAAATGCAGATGCTACAAAATAAAATACATTTGAACCAAACTGTGCTTTTTAAGAGGGTAATTGTTTATTGTGGGGTACTTACAGAAGGAGAACTGCCGCCCAGATGGACGAGGACTGAGTGAATTCAGGACAACTACAATAAATATTGGTAAGTCTGTATTTCTAACACATTCTGTTGAACATTTACTGTAAATACAGTATTTAACTCTGACTACTTGCCAAGCCGTGATGGTGTGGAGGGCGTGGGCATGAAGTTATAGCACCCAATTAACCCCCACATCCTGCCTGTATCCCCCCCAGGTAGTCTGCCATCTCTCTCTCTCATGGGTTAGACATAAAGCTATCCTGAATCTAAGACGAGACCAAGGACTGGTTCTTATCTGCCATCAAATTCTATGTTTCTATATGTTTCATTGCCGCTCCGTTCCAGCGCTTGCTCGGCAATCATTGGGTATAAGGGGGGATTAAAGAGCCTCATTTGAAGCAGCCAATCACTGCCAAGAAAGCACTCCCGTTACAATCAATTGGAGAGCTTTCTGCACATGAGCACAAACAGCCAATTGCTGATGAGAAATAAATATCCAAACCCTTCCCCAGGAATAATTCTTTTATCAATATCTAATATTTTTCCTCATTCCAATTGTTACCAAAATGAGCTGAATTGTCATGTGGCACAAAAAGGTTCTTAAATGCTTCTGTCAAATAATCAAGGGATAGGTCTTATTCGCTGTTTGTGTGTTTGGTGAGGGGCTTCAGTATTTTAATAAAAATATAAAAAAATGACAAATTCCTTTAAAGACTGAGCTCTTCAGTTTAAATAGAATTAGTAAAATTTACAGTATGTTTTGTATTTCCCCAAATATAAGCCATATGATTAATAAAAGTTGGGCCAGTATGCCATGTGTTAAATGTATTTATTCCTAGAACCTAGCGAGTGACATTTCCACCGCAGAAAAAAAATAAATATATATTTTTATACTTTTGATCTCTGTCTTTGCCTCCAGGTGAGTATTTTGTTCCAGATAACTTCCATGAAAAGTTGAAACGTTTGTGGTTGTGCGAATATGCTTTGATCATTCCAGATCTGGGTTTTTAACATCACTGTCCTCTGCGACTCGCGTATTTTGATGTTTTATTAAATCTTTTATTATAGGTTCCATCACCACGGCAGATGGTTCTGCTTTAGTGAAGATTGGCAACTGCACTGTGATTTGTGGCATTAAAGCAGTAAGTAATAGCTGTTTTTATTCGTTTCCAAACTGCGGATTAGGGAAACAAACTTTTGGGCCGCTTGTGTTCTTGGAGACGTTTTTCAAGAATTTTGAACTTGGCTATTATACAATCTTGGTCAAAAAAAGAGATGTTTCTAAGCATTAAAGTGACTTTGTATTAATCAAGACTCAGCAGTCTCTGTACCTCTGTGCTAATCCTTTAGGATGGTTTTTATTACAAAAAGGGCATCTAAATGCATTGACAAGTTAGAAAAAAGATAAAACCTAGGGATCATGGGAAAAACTAGGAAAATGTTGTGTTAGAATATTATGTATTAGCTGTAGTTATATTAGAATTGCATTAAGATATATATATATAGTGAGTAAATGACAGTATTAATGCAAATGATGGATGGTGTTCAGTGCTTGATTCATTTAGGATTTCATCTCTGACATGAAGATCCCACTCTAATATGGATGTATTAAATTAAAGCTGTTATTATTATATTTGCTGTATTTTTTGCCAGTGTATAAAATTCTCCCCAACGTAGAATTATTGGTATTTCAGCCAATTGTTTTGTTCTTTCGTTCATATTGCAGGAATTTGCTGCTCCCACGACGGATGCTCCTAATAAGGGCTATATCGGTGAGTTTATAGTTGAGCTTTTTGTGCTCTTTCCTTGTAGATGTAGCCACGCAATTATTTTCTTCCAGCATTGCATTCACAACCAAATACTGAAATGGGATACGGTATGTGATTTGCCAACTGGTTTGGAAACATTGGTATTTTTAAATATCCTCCTAAAATGTTGGATGTTCAATGCATCCATCATCCATTGATGGTGGAATCCATGGTGTAGAGGCAAAGTTGGCATTTTCTTCGGTTTCTTCAACTGAGACACAGAGTTCTTTTTCATCCAGAACGAGCAGAACATTCTATTCCGTTCCAGTAGTACTTTCATCTAGTCCTGACCATAAAGGCAGTGCAGGCATAATCTGGTTTATCCTTCAAATAATAATAATAATGCTGTTTTGAAAGGCAAGCTTAGCTCTGGATTTTAGATGAAACGTTTCAATAACAAATTAAGATTAACCAGCTCAAAGAACGGTGATCATTGCTGGTCAATACATTTTTATGTATTTTTACTTTTCTTTCTTTTTGATGTACGGAAATAAGCATTTCCTAATATAAAGTAATAAAATTAATTGGCATGTGGCACTATTGTACGTTGAAGGAGCAGTCATGTCAAACAGCCAGGAGTGGTAGACATAAAACGCTATTGTGGTATTTGAAAACGTAACCGACCGAAGCCATGACTGAACCTCAGATTTTTTTGCAGAACATGAAATTCTAAAGGGAATTTAGTTTTGACAAATGCCGACCTGTGTATTTAGCTGTCACTGTCTGCCTATCGGTCTATGTAACAATCCTCATGTAGGATAAAACTGTTTCTTCTGTGTCAGTTCCCAACGTGGACCTTTCACCTTTGTGTTCTCCGCGTTTCCGCCCTGGACCTCCTGGAGAAGAAGCCCAAGTGGCCAGTCAGTTCATCGCTGACGTTATTGACAAGTAAGATGAAAAACCTCCTTTATAACTTGTCCTGCAACTTGACGTCGGCTTTCTGACGCAGTGGGTGTTTTGTTCAGTTCACAGATGATACAGAAAGAAGACTTATGCATCGCAAATGGAAAGGTATGGATGAGATCTTTGAGTAGTTTGGGTGATTTAAACAAATATATTTTTTATTTATAGCAATCTGTATTTCAGTATTAAGCATTCACACGCAGAATTAAAATAACCGAATGGAAGTGTAACACGACCATTGCATATAAAGCTTTGTATACATATCCCCAACGTCTCCGCTGTCCAAAACGTGCCCAACGCCTGTGCTGGTGGGTGGTGCATGGGGTGGGGTCAGCCCCAGAGTAACCAAATTGGAAGTTGGCGAGACCATCTGCCCTCCTTAACCAAACAGTCACTTCATGATGCTAGTGTCACAAGGAGGCAAATTCTGAGCTGAAGTGGATACAGCGACTTTCCCCTCCCAGGACCACTCAAGAGGATCTCTCTACTGCCCGCGATACTGTCACAGTGGGTCAGCTACCTGGGACTGTGCGGTGAAAACTGGGACTGTTGGGAGGCGTGTGCTTATAGTTATGTATAAAGTAGCAGGAGTCCTTATCTCTGCCTAGAGTAGTCATCTAAACATGTAACACATTTCTTGTGTATATATCCTTAAGATGTAATAGTTAAGCATGTTGGTTGTACAGAAAACAATCACAATAATAAAATCTTTCTGATATTAACCCAAAAATAATCTTTTCCTAGTTTGTGTGGGTTTTGTACTGTGACCTGATGTGTCTGGATTATGATGGAAATCTTCTTGATGCCTGCACTTGTGCATTGGTGGCAGCTTTAAAAAATGGTAAGTTTCCATTTCACAACAAGCTGCATTTTATGCACAAGATACAAATTATCACCTTCTCAGGCATGATTAATTTCCTAGAACCCTTGACCACCCTCATTTTAGCATTGATTGTTCCCAGTCCATTTCTGCAGGTAAACGATTGCTGATTTCTCTTCACAGTACGTTTGCCATCTGTTAAATTTAATGAAGAAACTGATTTACCAGAAGTTGATTTTAATACAAAAAGTGCATTAAAAATCCTAAAGCATCCAATTGCTACATCATTTGCTGTATTTGATGAGTAAGTATTATGATAAAGGATGCCTCTCAAATGTATCTCAAAATGTTTGCAAAATTTGATGGACTGCTTAAAATATACATAACTCTGAAATACCCGTGACACAGGCATGTGTATTTATATAATATTACATTCCAAGGGTACGAGAAATATGTTCTGGGAAGAAGCATGGCTGTAGTTTTTGTTTTCTGTATTGATAACGCATCTAGGTAGATTGACAAATACAGAGTGAGCGACTGGCACGACGTAATGCTGAAAATCTTGATCACGGTATAAAAACCACAAATGCATGCTCCGGCATCTTTGAGTTCCGCAGGTCCTTGGTGCTTTTTGTGTGTTGTGCAGTCTTGTGTTTTTCAATCTGTTTTTCTTAAAAAAAATAATAAAGTAGCACTACTAATGCCCTCTGTTGCTACGTCCACATACCCCAATTACTCACAGCAAGATACTGAAGAACCCTTGTGTCATGTGCCCATTAGCGGTAGACCTACCAGATGGCGAGAGACCCTGGTGTAGTTCATTCTTTTAACATATTTCCAGCTTTGTGTCTCACTATCCTTTGTGATCCTCATCGGCTGATTTGCAAGGTCTGCGCCATGTCTTCAAAACAGTGATGTGTTATCGTAACAAAATAGGGTATGACCGCTGAAAAAGAGAGCAGACTTACCTGGAGCACCTTCATGTTGGGGAATGTCCAATTATAAATTCAAACTCAGCTACATAGATGGCACCAAGCTGAAAGTTAGCCTACAGGTTGTTGTTGTTGCATCCTGTTCATCAAGAGTTCCTGTTAAGTTCTTTGTGTACCTTTTCTAGAGTTTGACAGCACAATATAAATGAAAGGAATAAGGTTTTATGATGTAGAAATGAAAGTTGGTGTGTTGGTTGGGGGGAAAAAGGGTTCAGAGATCAAAGGACAATGTTAAATTAGATGTTTTTCTGTTGTAGCACATTTCTTCTAGTGGATCCCACCGGGGAGGAGGAGAACTTGGCCACCGGACTGTTAACTGTTGTGACAGATGAAGATGAGAGACTGTGCACTATTCGTAAACCAGGTAGTTTATGATAATATAAAAACCAGACTGCATAACCATATGCAGACACGTTCCATATATTCCCACAATACTGCTTTTTTATGTTTTTCAGAGAAAATTCAGATGACTGTTACCAAGATCACTAGATTCCAAGTCTAGATTGTACTGGTCATGTTATATAATACTGTAGAAATAAAACGTGCTCTGAAATCCTCTCTATAAGTGAATACCCTGTTATCAGGCTAGTCAACTCGCAGACAAATAGGGCACAGATTTGAAAAAAAAAATCAAAAAAAAAATCAAAGGAAAGGTCTAAAATATGTAGCCATTTATTGTCTCACTAAAAAAGTAGATCTCTGGCATTTAGTAACTCTGTAGGCACAGCAGGTTCTAACATTTATTTTTGGAGGACATGTTAAAGCCACGCTGTTACCTTTTGATCTTCTTCCACTGATGATGTGATAAATTAAAAAATACTATATATATATATATATATATATACTGTATATCTAAAGGGCTTCTTATAAGAAAAGTGGTCTTATCACTATAGTAATCATTAGGATGTCCTTGCTGATCGGATCGTTTGGTTGCTATAGTAATAAGACAGCTTTTCCAACCTTTGCTAAAAACCTCTTATGCCTGACTTGTGCTTTCTTTTAATTAGGCGGAAGTGCACTCGCAGCAGAAAAGCTTCAGGACTGTGTCAGTCGATCCATCACAAGACACAAAGAGGTGCAAACGTTGCTGAATGAAGTTCTAGAAAGCGTTAAGTCAGGAAAATATACTTAATTATTTTAAAATAACGTGTAAAAAGTTGTATTTGTTACAGTGGCTGAACATTTTTGTACTCAATAAAACAATTCACTTTACAAAGTTATACCTAGTGTCATTCTTTTTCCACCCCATTGGACATTCCATATTCTACAGGAAGAGACTTCTTAACATATTCACCCATTTGACTCCTAATACCTTGTTTTTCTCGTCCAGTTCTAAAGCTTTGTTAGATGCCCTCCCTCACGACTGTAATAAGTTATGCCCTTTAATATACATAATTAGAAGGCGGTTGTTGGTTGTCTGAGGACGTTGCTGGTTGAATGAAGAGCAGGAATCAGACTTGCGGATCAGATGACGCATTACCCCTTCTACTTCTTGACAGACTGTCTGAATGAGCCCGGGGGAGTGGTGGTACCGCTTGGGCTGGTGCCATAGCCATTTGCTGCATTTGATGTCGCAAGAATCGCAACTGCCAAAGAAAGATAGAGAAACAGGACAATTATTTAGCATGTGTCAAATCGGTTTTAACGGAGACTTGCGGAGAATCCGGTCCTAGCTACAAGTATAGAGCATCAGTTTGTGTGGGTGCCACACGCGGCAAAAGGAGAGGTGCTTAAACAGCGATTAATGTTAAAGAACTTTGGTTCCACCGATAGAAGCCAGATTGATTTTTTTATATTTTCAGTAAAGGCTATAATTTAGACCACACACTGCTGCTTACAACTGCTGATGGAATGCAACTTGTAAAAAAATTAAAACTTGGCTCCTTGGCAAGAAGGCAATGATCAGCCAGCCATGCTTTCAGTCCCATCCATTTTTAAGTGTTATGTTTATTTCTAATCATGTTCTTGACTCTTCTAATGGGGGCATAAGTCCAGCATGCTCATGGGCGCCATGCAACATCAGTATGGCCAAAGCATGCCAAGTTATTAAAGGCCTAGGATATTAAAGCACGGCCTTGTAACCACAGTAAATCAGCAACTTCAAATAGAAAAGCTTCCCTCTAAGTGTCATCCTTTAAAACATGCAGTATTTATAAACTACAATCTGGGTCAAAAGGGGGTCATTTTACAGGCCTTTAGGCAATTCTTGAACTCTTACAATGGTTTTAAGAGATTATCAGCTTTACGACTCCCAGTCCAGGAAAAAATTGCGAACCTCTAATTATGTTTCACTCTGAGATGTCAGCGCATGCATTGTAAAACTACTCAACAACTTCCTGAAGAGCACTTTGTTCTGATTGCTTGATTATACTGTAGCTCATATGCTTTACTTTTCTTTCAACAAGTACCGTATTTGCTCGATTATAATCGAGGTCGTCTTCTAATTAGACCTCAACAAAATGTCCACTGGGGCCAGGCTGCTTACCGGTGCTTTGGTCGCGAGCAGCGTCTCTTCTACTAGCAACAGGAGAACAGGAAGCTAGCACTGTCACATAACTGTGCCTTCCCCTCCTTCCTCTGGGGGCGGGGCCAGAGAAGTTGCTCACACAGCCGGGCCCCTGCAGAAGTCTTCGTGTGAGAGATCTGCAGTTCAGGTAAGAGGGTGGGGGAGGGTTTTTGTGATTAATGTGTGAAGTATGTGTGATTAATGGAATGAATGAGTATTTAAATGTTTGTGAATGAGCGTGTGTGTGATAGCATGGATGTGTAAGGGGGGTGGTGGTGGTAGCATGGCATAGGGAGGCTGTAATCACAGTCCTATCATCCCCAGGTTCTAGCATGTACTGGCTGCCTTGGCTTGATAGGAGAGGTGATTGCTGTTAGCAGTTATATATATGCCTCCAGAAATGCCTTTTAACCCCCTATATGCCACTCTGCCCCATGATATGCCTTTTAACCCCCTATATGCCAGAGTGGCATATAGGGGTATAAGGCATATCATGGGGCAGAGAGGCATATAGGGGGTTAAAAGGCATATCATGGGGCAGAGTGGCATATAGGAGGGTATAAGACATTTCTGGAGGCAGAGTTGCATATAGAGAGTTAAAAGGCACATCATGGGGCAGAGTGGCAAATAGTGGAGTATAAGGCATTTCTGGGGGCAGATGTGCATAACTGGGGGGCAGGTTGGCAAATAAAAAAAATATATATTTTTCTCAATCATAGCTTTTATTTAATATGAAAAAATTGTTTACATTAATTAACCCCTTGACTGCTAACGACGGCATGGTGCCGTCGCTAGCAGTCCCAGTCAGGTGCTAGCGGCGGCACCATGCCGTCGCTAGCATTACCCTACCTTGAAGGGCATCACCGGGACTGGCCGGTGACGTCGCGCGTAATGACGCGATGACGTCACCGCGCAACTTTATTGAAAACTGACAATTGTCAGTTAAAGAGGTATGGGGGCATGCTGCTTAGATGCCTGTATCTCAGGCATCTAAGCAGCTACAGACCCCCCAAAATATACTGTTGGAAAGGTAATCGTCTTACCTTTCCAACGGTATAAGGCTTGTGAAAGAAAGAATAAAAAATATTAAGTTAAAAAATAAAAAAAAAGTAAAAAAAAAATGATTTGGGGGTCTCTAAAGGCAGATAAATAAAGATATTTTTCCTATAGGTTAGTCTTATATTAAGGCTTTTTGTTTTTTCCTAAATTAATATTTAGATTTTGGGGGGTCGTCTTATAATCAGGGTCGTCTTATATTCGAGCAAATACGGTATAACAAGCAATGGAACTTTGAAACAAAAACTATTTTACATCTAGAATGTAAATCCTAGTTATTTTGTTTCTGGCTTCGGCTAGAGCGAGTCTTTGGGAAGTTGCTGGATTACTTGTCTCTGTTCCTGCTGTAAGGCCTGGTGTTGCTGTTGTGAGACAGAAGAGAGCTGATGTTTCTGTAGAGGAACGTTTGGCCCGGGTCTGTTCACAGCAGAGCCGAGCTTTGATAGCACTACAGAGAGGAGAAGGGGAAAATGGAAGTCGTGAAAGGAAAGACGAAGGGTCTAGAACTGGGATCCAATAGCCATTTGATTCCTTTCTCAAAAAAGGATAAACAAATCCTCAAGAGACCTTTTCTGCTGCTATGGCACCACAAAATGTTCACCGCATCCCCTAAAACTAGACTGCTGGAAAACCACGATCGACTAAACCATCTAGCCAGGATCTGGACATTCAACATTAATATTTTTAATATAGGGAGAGGGGACAAAGCAAAATCTCAAAATACAAACCTTTTATTAAATGCTGCAAAGCGCTATATACTTAATTTGATGTCAAAGCGTGACACCAACTTGTTTAGACATTTGGAAGCCGGTAATAAAATCACAGCCCTTGTAATTTCCGTATTACGGACAGGAAGAATTACTTATCCCGGCTTACTTTCCCATATCCTTAAAGTGTATCTTTGACCTCTCTGGGATGGAGGTGACAACGCTTGGTTCTCATTCTGTGGCAAGCAGAGGGGGCATCTATGTCCTTTGGAATTTTTTCAACATTCTTTGTTTTTAGCCATAAGTATGTAAGGTTCCTTCTGGAGATTATACGTTAGTGATAGGGAGTAGAAAGAGGTGGGTGACAAATAAATTGTTTTAAAATACACCACTGCTCCCCAGATGGTTCATTTTTGCTGCACGACCTATAGTCACAGGGACAGTCAAGATTCATACATTGAGTAGATGACCTGAAAGAAAACACATAGGAGGCAGACACATACCAGCTGCTTGTGGTTGCACAAAGCTCCCTACTCCTGTAAGGTTAATAACAGCTGCTTGTTGTGCAGACAACGTCTGATCTTGGCTGCTAGCACCTTGGTCCATTCCCTGGCAAGTGGGGAAATGAAAGAAAGAACTTCATTAAGGTACAATGGTGTGTAGTGAGTTCCTATGTTCATGCATGTTGTATTATCAGCACTTGCCTTTTATTCACAAGTCATAGATTGTTAATTGGCGAGTACAATTCAGATTATACTTCGGGTTATCTCCCTGAGATCACTTGACAGCTTAGAGTTTGTCCAGTGTAATAATACAAAAGTAGTAACAGAACTTAACAGCAGATAAGAACCCATCAGCCCATCTAGTCTTCCTGTAATTCATGAAAGGCAAGCTGTTTAGGTGAATCCATCCTAGGTATCCATCCTATGTTCCACTGATACCTAGCTGACACGTTTGCACGTCTTCTACCCCTATCCCTGTAGAGTATCCGTGTAATAGAAGGGCCCTCTGTATGTTATGTTGTGGTTTGTAATACTATGTAAAGCTATGTGTAAAATACACGTGCTATGTAAATAGCATGCTAAAAATATGACTATATATTCAAGAACCACATTATATATAGGCACATTAAAAGGTGTCCTATACAGTCCCACAAATAAACAATAGATATTAAAGTACTTTAATATACATTATTTAAATATATATTTCAGAGATCATATGCACTGTAATGCATATAATAGCTCGGTGATCCCTTTAAAATCTCATGTTGCTCCCCCTCTAAATGCATGGGAGGATTCTGCATATGTCCACCTTTTCCAGGAGTTTTTTTGTCCAAGCACATGACATACTTACATGCAGTAAGCTAAAGTGCTGGTTTAGTAAATGCTGCAGGCAGGGGTCTATTCAGACGCCCGTGTGCATGCATGGAAAGTGCTCCCATTGGAAGCACATCACTGCCACTGATTGGCTGCTTTGTTTTTGTTTTAGAAAAGGGAATATTAGGAGAAACAAGTCCTAACCTTCTAGAGAAGCTACAGGTCCAGAGCTGCAGCACACTGCTCCCTCTGAGGTCCTGTTTTCATACCCGAAGCAGCCAATCAGTGGCAGGAAAGTCTCGCTGACTCCCCTGGCTGGCAGACAGCATAGTGTGCATGTGATTTTTATGTTCAGTTGAACAGTTTTTCTACAGACATAGGATCCTGGGGGCAGGGAAACCGACAAATGGAGAGGAGGATTCTGCAGAGTCCCACTACGCATTAGCAAGATGGAGAAAACCATATTTTAATAGGGACGCTCAGCTTTCATGTGCATTCCAGTGCATATTATAGCTGGAGCTTCCCTTTAAGATGAGCATTTTAAAGTTTATTTATTTTTAAGGCTTTGACCTTAATATGACTTTCTTGCACATTCATTATATGTCCACATATAGAAAAAGTAGGTGTCATGGTCTACCCATCTTTATTAATTGTTTCCACATTTAGCAACAATCTGTCTTTGTCTATACAAGTAGAAAAAAATCAAAGATTTGGATGAACGTATGCAGAAACATGAAAGAAAAAGTGCAATCTCAAGATTATTAAAAATAAAAACAGATAGGAAAAGGCAGATTATTTAAATACATTTCTACATGTATCAGGACACGTAGCTCAATAATAATACTGATTAATCTACAGTCCATGTGTTAGCAATTAACCTCCGATTCACCTTAATTAGATATGGTGGGTACACACACGCCTTGGAATGATTGCTTATATAACACATACCAGAAGTGCATTCAGTTCTACAGAAATTAATTAGAATTCATTTTTCAAACGTACCCGAATGACAGAATTCTGCTTTTAATTTAGCTGTCATAATGATTCGTTTCTTTGGGCTGTGTGCAACCATACAATGGTCAGTAACAAAGAATGTAAAGATTAGGTTCATTTTCATAAAAAAGAGGTGAATGTGTCAGGCTTCCCCTGTGAATCTCTTACCGCTGGTATGAGGCTCAACTGATCACCCTGCTGCTGAGGACTAGAAGATGCTGCTTGCTGAGACTGTTGAGGTGAAAAGTGAGACAGTTGTGGCTGTTGTTGATGCATTGGGTTGAATATGAGCGAAGCCCCGGGAAGCTGTTTTAAAGAGGACACTCAGTTTCAGAAACGTGCAATGCAGCTGAGTTTGCCATCAGATTAACATTGTCCAGAACATCTTATTCTCTTTACTTAACCAGATTGTCAAGAATGAACTCCAACCCATGAGAGCATTCAACTGTCACACCTTAAATTAAACCCACAATTAAATCCAACGATTGTGTTTTTGTCTTATCTTAATGTTTTCTTTTTTTATTATTTATTTTATTTTTTTAATTATTCATTTTTTTTTTAGCTTTGATATCCAAAAACCAGCATAGCCTACACATTAAATGCATCTTTTAAGGTCACCTCCTATCATCCCTTTACGAAGACTACTTTGGAATCCAGCTAAACCCAAACAAGTGTTTGGGACCTAAAACGTACATGTGATAAAAACTACATATTTAAAAAAACAAAAATGTAAACAATAGTTGTTACATCAGGACATCACTTTCACCCATCAGATAACAGAAGTGTCTGAAATAGAATGAGCCATGTGTTTTAAATTGAACATTATCTACAGAAATAGGTTCTAACTCAACAGTAGCTTGAAGCATTGAAAGATACACTAATGTTTTAGTTTATGTTGAAGCTTATATGAAAGCTCTCGTTTAGAGAAGTTCAAATGTATTTGCAAACAATAAAGGAACCTGAAACTTTTAGTTTGATTGCTCTGTTTTATAGAAAGCGCTGCGTAAATTGTTGGCGCCATATGAATAAAAGATAATAATGGTAATTGTAGCGAACATGGGTTGGTAGTTTACTCTTATTGGTAAATTCCATAGTCAGTGAAAATAACATGAGTTCTACCGGTCTTCTAAATGGCTAAAAACATCAATCCAAACAAACTCCAGCTTTGATTTTTTGATTCCAAACATTTTTTTCCTTGTGCCGCCACTGTTCTGTTGCAGGGCTCATTTTGGTGACAAGACATACATTTGACCTTCTCAATGTTTTTATTTCAAACCCATGAATAGTAATGTACTACACACTCTTTCAAATGGATCCATATTGTTTATTTTGTTAAAAAAAAAATCCGGTTAAGTGATAATTACCTGTAGCAGATTTAATGGCCTCAACCCTGGTGTATTTTTTAAACCAAATGGGCCACCTGTTGAAGAGAATTCTATTTTAAAACCCAAAACTTTTATATATATTTCTTACAAGAATGAGGGAAACCTATAGGACTGACCATTAAAAACCAAGGACTACAAATTATGTCTATTATATAGAATATTACCATTTGAGTTATGTGTGATAAAATATCGCATAGTTTTTTTTTTTCAATTGTATCTGTACCATGTGTACAGCTTAAATATTTGTGACAGTAAGAAATGTAATAATAAAACTAATAAACACGCAGGTATAATAAATAGCCAAAGTGCAAAAAGTTGATCAGACGATCTTCCACCTGTGCTGGGACTAGCTCGGCTGAGAATGGACAAAGATAAAATAGCCTGTCCTATTTCAGGTCACTTGTGCCATTACAGAGGAAGCATCAGGAAATCAGACAAACCCACAACAGCAGCATAGAACAAAAATGTAAAGAAAATTTCCTTTGCCCAGGGGAACCGTCAGACATACGTTACAGCTTCTCCTGAGCATCGTCAGAGAGATGTGGTTGGTATCCCTCTGGGTACTGTGTCTCCTCTAGAGATTCTTCCCCTGCGATGCCACAAGTGACCGAATTCAGACAATCCAGAGTGAGGACTCACCGCAGAGGAAGCTACTTAAAAGTGTAAGCATATTAAGGTCAATTCTTGACTGAGCTAGTCTCCCATTTTTTTTTGCACATATTTATAAGGAATAACTTTGGGGATATGTTTCTGCAGGTTCTTCTTTATAAATATGTTATAATTAGCATTGAAAAAAATTACTTTTGAATGCAGTAATTTAAAAGTTTTACCAAGTATCGCATCCACAATTTTTTTCTCATTTTATATATTTTTAAAGTAAATCACCAAATGAGTCGTACTAACCTGCCTGAGAGGCAGACTGCATGGCAGCCGGCAGTGAACCCGGCACCAGGCCTCCTGATGGTAAAATGCCACTCAGATTAATGCCTGTGGGGGTTATGGCACCAGTATTACACCCCAGCATGGTATTTGAGCCACTCATCAATGTCTGTGGGCCACTGTGGACAGGAAAGAGAATACATTAATAGCTGCAGGAACATGTAACCAACTTGGTAGAATGGGAGGTGTGCAGTAGTGGTCTCTAACAGAAAAGTGCGCATCATTACTCATTGGCAAGAGGCAAAGCTATACGAGATGCTATTTGAACTTGGTCCTTGTTTGCCAGCATCCACTGCAGTACATCTTTATTTTGAATATGTACAGAATAAAAAAAGATTTAAATGAAGCACATTGTAGCCGATTATAAAGTTATAACTCAGAGCTCAGTAAATGGATTTAAGTCAGATTAGAGCCATGGAAGATTGCTGCAAAACTACCAAAAAAAAGTAACCTGCCTTACAATTCATTAACCCCTTCGTGACAAAGGCTGATTTTACTTTTTGTACCCTTTGTGACAATGGCCTTTTTAACATTTCTGCGCTGCTCGTGTTTAGCTGTAATTTTCTTCTTTCCCGTTTACTGAACCCACACACATTAGATATTGTTTTTTTCAGGACAAGAAGGGCTTTCTTTAGATGACATTGTTTTGATTGTATCTTATTATTTACTACTAAAAAAAGTATAAAATATGGTGAAAAACTTAGAAAAAAATGACTGTTTCTAACTTTTAGTTGAAAAATCTTTTACTCATCTATAAAAGGTAATGAAAAAACCTGCTAAATAGATTCTACTATTTGTCCTGAGTTTAGAAATACCCAATGTTTTTATGTTTTTTTGCTTTTTTCTACCCATTATGGGGCAATAAGTACAGGTAGCGTTTTGCTATTTCAAAGCCATTTTTTCCAAATCTGGTAATTCTTCCCCCCATGTGCCATTTCGGGTATCTTTGAACCCGGCCAATGCAATTTACCCCATCAAGTCATATATTTTTGAAAACTAGACACCCCAGGGTATTTCAAATGCTAGTATTTTAACTCTTTCCATGCACCATATCTACCACCAGTCTTTGTCAAACTTTGTGGTAGTCATTTTTTTGCATTTGTTTTGCCACACACATTTTACTTCAGGTATGAATTAAAATGTTCTCGTTTATGTCACTATCACAAAACACTCCAATATGTGTTCAGCAACATCTCCTGAGCGCAGTGATACCCCACATGAATGATTTTGCCTGGCTGTTTGGGGGCAAAAGGGCCACATTTGGGGCATGCGCATTTTTCAATGTTGAACTTCGGCATTTGGGGATCCACTGCCCATGCCCTATTTGGTACATCTTTGAGCCGGGCCATTTCAGTGTGCCCAACAAAACCATATATTTTTGAAAACTAGACACCCCAGGGTATTTTAAATGCTGGTATTTTAACTCTTTGCATGCACACATTTTACCACCAGCATTGTTTCAAAGTTTGCAGTAGTATTTTTGTGTGTGTATTTTTCCCACACACACCTACTTTATGTATGAATTTACAGCTCCTGGTATATGCCGCTGTCACACGACACCCCAATATGTGTTCAGCAACATCTCCTGAGTACAGTGATACCCCACATGCATGAATTTGTCATTTTTTGGGGGAACTAAAAGGCCACATTTGGTACGTGTGCATTTTTCTAATTGGAAATTAGATGTGTGGCCATCCTTCCCCCGGTGTTAATTGGGACCTTGTTGAACCTGGCCAATTCAATTTACCCCATCAAATCATACCTTTTTTAAAAGTAGACACCCCACGGGCATTTAATATGCCAGTATTTTAACTCTTTCCATGCGAGAATTGTTTTAAGCTAATATGCTAATTTTAGGACTTGCTCACAAAAATATATTTTTTATATATATATTTTATATTTTGTTGCCTTTTTTTAAAAAAATTTTTAAACATTTTTTTTTCAACTTGGAGGTTCCCCTGATAGTGACATCAGTGGGAAATGATTTTTACATTTTACTGTTTTTTTACTATTTTTTTCTAATTATTAATTTTATTTTATTTTTTAATTTTTTTTTTACTAATCACAATGTGATTAGAAAGCTGGGCTCCATTGACTTGCATGGTGAATGCAGTACCTGTATTCAACCTGCAAGTGGAGCCAGAGTTCTCTAGATGGTCTGGAGACCGTCTAGCGAGCTTTTAAAACTTGCTTGTTTCTCTTGCAGGGCGGCGGCCATCTTCCTTGATGGCGAAGATCACCGGCAGCTGCGGCTGTGACCGCTCTCCGGAGCGGTCACAGCCCACCGAAAGGTAAGTGTTTGGTGTCGCTGGATGCCTCCTGATCGAGGCATTCCAGCGACACCATTTAAGTTTAGGAGGCGATCGTTGATCGCCTCCTAAACGCTTTTAAAACGGGCGTCCGCCGCCATACAAAGTATGGCGGATGTTGACGCCCCGTGGAGGGGCCAGAGATGGCCCCTTCGTGCCGTTCGCGGCGTTGCTGAATGCCTCGAGGTCGAGGCATTCAGCAACGCTTTTTGGGTGCAGAAAGCGAAAGTAGATCGCTTTCTGCACCCGTTTAAAGACGTGCCGGTCCTGGCACGTCAATTGTCGTAAAGCACATGCTTTTCCGTGTCGTGCCAGGACCGGCAATTGTCGTTAAGGGGTTAAACCCAGGCACAGCCATAAACAATTTACAATCAGGAACAAAATGCACTTTGAACAATAAATGCTGTCTGGTGTAGAACGTCATACACAGATTTACTTCCTATAAGTTTCTGATATGTTTCCGTGGATCAATGCCCGGAGAGCAACATGTAGAGTGGCACTGGCTTTCAAGGCCTCAGAGGTAACCTGAAAACTACTTCTTCTAGGACAGATATAGCAATATCCATCTTAAAGCTTAAAATTTTTTCTTTTAGGAAACTACGTAGACATCAACATATAAAATTACGTACAGTTACTGTATTTCTCTGCATTTCTGCTCAGGCCAAACTATTTTAAGTAATGTCTGAATGTATAAAAGTACCTCCAGACACTAGAAACAAAATTAATCATGAAACACACAATATCAAATCACCCCTGCACAAGTGAAATATTACATTATATTGTATTTCACAATTCTTTCAATGGGGAAGCAGAAGGTGTCTTGAAAACTTTATTACATTAGCTAAGAGATCCAACTTCAGAAGATTATACAGAGGAAAGGGAAGACATAAATTAACGGTACAGAGCAGTAGTACAAGGAATATGAAACATTAGAATTGGATAAAGAAAAGACGCAAGTTGCAAACAGGAGAGATTTGTCAAACTGCAAAAAGGTTATACAAAGCCAGAGGAGTGACACCAGAGAAATAAGACAAGAAGAGACAGGCGAGGAGATGTTTATTGGTGAATATTTGACAGGGAGAGTTATTTAACACTACATAAATTGTGTCATTATGTGCCTTAAATTTAAATTCTGAAAAGTGTGATTAATATAGTTTTTTCCACATTTTTAATTAGGAAGCATGTTGTTCAGGTTTAGACCAATCATATTAAATCCTGTCCTAAGAAATCCCTAACTGGTTTATGGCTTGACCTCCGCAGGATCTGGCTTGCTCTCCACTCTACCAGGATACCCCTAAAGCCCGGCCTAGCTGTGTTCATGGGGAACTGAGCCAAGGAATACTAAACTGCAGGGAGATTATCCAATCAAATTACCCTACTGTCTCTTATAGACATTCTTTGTCTGTTCTCCGGGTCCTCTGACCAAAAAAAAAAAAACACACTCATCAAAATACTACGAGACTACCTCTATCCTAGAAATTATCATTGTATTTTCTAACTAGACAGTCTTTAAGCTAATACCATGTAAAATGTATGCTTATACAAAGTGGAGGTACCTGAAACTCTTCAAAAGTGTGTAATAATGTTAAAAATTCACATCAGCTCAAACTGGCTTTTTAGAAATTGCCGCTTTAAAAACTCTAGATTATAAGGCAATGTATAAAATTTTTGGTAAAAAAGTAATCAGAGACTAAACTACAGCTACCAGAAGGCAGAGAACTTACCACACAGAGCCCACTACATTGATGAAGTTAAGTCCAGCAGGGTTAGTCATGACTTGAGTGGAGGAGGTTCCTGTGGTGATAGTGGTGACCATGGTGGACAGTGGAATGGTCATAACAGGTAATCCCTGACCCAAAGACATTTGCTGCTGAGCAAACTGTGTTAACAAAGCAGGTTGGGAATTATAACTTGGGTCTTGGGGTGTGGGGGTGGCAGAAGGGGTGAGAGGAGTTGAATTCATAGCATCAGGTGGGTGCGGTGTCGATGATGGGGTGTTGGTTGGTGTAGGAGTAGATGGTTTGGGAGTTCCAGATCCTGCTCATTGAGAAAAATAAAAAAGTGCTAGTACAAAAACCGTTAAAAACTATTTTAAAAAAAATACCCACCATCTAAATATAAAAACAAAAATAATACTAATATAAACACTGAAGCTCTATGGCGAAGGTGCTATTTTGTATTGGACTTAACAGAAGGAGCACAGATATGAACTTGCGAGTGTAAACAACCAAACCAGAACGAAAAGACGAAAAGAAAACCACTTATTAACAGTTCGCAGATGCTTCAAACCCATTTAATGGCAAAAACAAATCATATAAATATAATGTTACGTCTGTATTGAGCCATAAGCTGGAAGCCGAAGCACACTTTTTTTCTTTAAAACCCAAGATTAGTCATTTGCATTCATTTTTTAATACATGTTTTTACCAAATCATTTCACACTGCATGCAACTTAAAAAAAATAAAAAAATTTAAAAAAATAAATAAATCCACAAAACAAAAGCCATGTACGCAGCCACAAATATTCACTCCTAACCTGCTTAAAGCCACAGTTGCCCACAACGCACAGCAGCACAATGCTTGGCAGGCTTCAACGCAAAAAGAAGTGTTTAAAACTGCAACGACTTTTGGACATTTTGTATATCCTGAATCCATCATGCACTCACACATAACAATGCCCATGGGGCCATGATAAACTATAAGAACATATAATGTGGTTGAAACGTTGTCGGATAATATATTGCACCTGTTGGGTAGCTAGTAAATTATGCATTCACAAATTAAATCCTTGCTGCATACATTCTGAAACATGTGAGGAACCAAGTCTATTTCACAGTTTGTCAACATTTATATGGTTTCTTTTTAAAATATAAATTCTAATCATTGCACTAGTGTTAAACACAATTAAAGCAGACCTGTCACCTGAACCAAGTAATCATCAGAATGCAATAAAAACGGTTTAAGCCCTGAATTATTATTTTAATTTATTTTTTAATAACAATTTTGCATAAGTATTTTTATGTTGCATTACACTGGTATTCCCAAAGCAGCATCTCTACAATTAATTCTGTGGATGATAATCCATAAAATTTCAGATATGCTACATATAGATTATATACTATAGATTATGTTCTAATGATAGTGGTATATGCTACATACAGATTATACAATACAGATATCATACTATCCTATGATAGTGACCTAAAGTTTATTTCTGACAGGTCCACTTTAATATGTACACACAAAGGTTGCATACACATAAATATACAGAAAAAAAACAACACAAATTACATTAAACATAAAATACATACAGTTAACAGAAGACCTTTCTAAAAATGTGCGAGAACTATACACGCACTGGGGTGCGCACAAGGGTACAGGTTGGCTCCATTAGAAAGGTGGTATTAATCTTGAGGACCGCTACACGAAAGGGCTATGGAGATTTAATGGAGTATTTAGGTCGTGACTCACTTTGTGACGAGCCGGCAGGTGACATTGCAACAGGGGAAACCATGCTGATTTGATTATTCTCTGCAGATTGTTTCCGAGAGATACCAGGTGGCTTAGAAGGCGGGGGTGTTGTAGATTTGAGGTGGCCACTTGCTTGCTGTGGACTAAAAATATTACCTGAAAAGGAAAAATGGGAAAACGCTGTGAGCATACTGAATTGCACCGAATATGTTTTTTTAAGTCGTAATGCTTTAGTGCATTGCTAACAGGGCACCAATAAGCAATACAGGCATTACAAATACCCCTATGTAAATATTCACTGAAAAGCTAAAACATTCTGACCACCTGCCTAATATTGTGTAGGTCCCCCTTTTGCCGCCAAAACAGCTCTGACCAATCGCGGCATAGACTCCACTAGACCTGGTCTGTAAATCCTGTAAATTGCAGGGTGGGGCCTTCATGGATTGGATTTGTTTATCCAGCACATCCCACAGATGCTCGAGTGGATTGAGATCTGGAGAATTTGGAGGCCAAGTCAACACCTTCAACTCATTGTTGTGTCCCTCATACCATCTCTGAACCATTTCTTGCTTTGTGGCAGGGTGCATTATCTTGCTGAATGAGGCCAATGGCATCAGGGAATACTGTGTCCATGAAAGGGTTTACATGGTCTGCAAAAATGCTTCGGTAGGTGGTACGTGCCAAAGTAACAACCACATGACTGGCAGGACCCTAGGTTTCCCAGCAGAACATTGCCCAATGAATCACACTGCCAACATTGGCTTGCCTTCTTCCCATAGCGCACCCTGGTGCCATGTGTTTTCCAGGTAAGAGAAACACATGCACCCGACCATCCACATGATGTAAAAGAAAACGTGATTCATCAGACCAGGCCACCTTCTTCCATTGCTCTGTGGTCCAGTTCTTATGCTCACAAGCCGATTGTAGCCTCTTTCAGCAGTGGAAAGGGGTGCGATGGACTGCGTGTGTTGACAGCTTTTTATCAGAACCAGCATAAACTCTTTCAGCAATTCGAGCTACAATCGCTGTCTGTTGGATTTAACCACAAGGGCCAGTCTTCGACCCCCACGTGCATCAATTAGCCTTGGCCGCTCATGGCCCTGTTGAAGGTTCATTGCTTTTCCTTCCTTGGACCACTTTTGATAGGTACTGACCGCTGCATACCAGGAACAACTCACAAGAGCTGCAGTTGTTGAGATGCTCTGACCCAGTCTTTTAGCCATTACAATTTGGCCCTTGTCAAAGTCTATCAGATCCTAGTGCTTGCTCAGTTTTCCTGCTTCTAACACATCACCTTTAAGGACGAAATGTTCACTTGCCGCCCAATATATCGCCACCGTCTGACAGGTGCCATGATAACAAGATTATCAGCTTAATTCTCTTTACTTGTCAGTGGTCATAATGTTATGGCTGATCAGTGTATAGTACCTATATGTGTGCGCACGTATATATATTTTAGTTGAAATGGTCAAAAATAT
Source organism: Sceloporus occidentalis (assembly GCA_023333645.1). Taxonomy (NCBI): domain Eukaryota; kingdom Metazoa; phylum Chordata; class Lepidosauria; order Squamata; family Phrynosomatidae; genus Sceloporus; species Sceloporus occidentalis. Next base: position 547,335 of record JALMGF010000068.1, read on the forward strand.
CTAAAGCTGTGTATAATATATACACATACACACACTTTTTTCTTAAGGTAGATTTGATTAAATTTTGCATGGACTCCAGTCCATTTTATCACAAGTAAATCAAAGAATTTGCTGCTTTTCACAGGTGTTGGAAAAACAGGCAGTATACTTTGAGTTTCTCTGAATGTGATAAAATGGACAACTGATTACAATGTGCATTTTACTTAACTCTGGGAGGACATGTTCCTTAATGTTTTTAATAAAGCGACAGAAGACAGATTTCTGTACCATATTACTGTTTATAAACTTCAGTATGGGGTTACCTGTTGAACTGTTTCCAGAGGTTGCAGGAAGTTTAATGGGTGGTGGTCGGTGCTTGACACCTTTGCCCAGTACAGAAGATTGTATTGACCCCGAGATACTGTCAGACTTTAGGGGAAAGAAAGAAAGAAAAAAAAAATATTTACACATCAGTAATCCAATGACTCAATAAAAAACCTACAACGATGCAAAAAAAAATAAAAAAAATTCAATTCAGTAAACACAAATAAATGTTGTGCCTCCAGGGCCACTGGACTCTGGATCTACAGCGGACAGGGCAGCAGCCATAAATATAGAAAATTGTACAAACACCTAATATTATATATAATATTTAATTTTACATGCATTGATACATTATATTTAACAAAGTCACCATCAATTTCCTTTACTGAGCAGGGCCGAACTGGCCCACCAGGAAACTGGGAAATTTCCTGGTGGGCCGGCGGACCAACATTCAAAACGGCCGCAAAGTTCAAAGCAGCCGTCGTGCGGCTGTAAGACCTCCTCCACCGGCCGCCTAATGAAGTTAAAGCGGCCGGCGTGTTCACACCATGCCACCCAGTGGCAGCAGTACCTCAGCTCTTCATCCCGCCCCTTTTAAGACGTGACGTTCAAGGGGGCGGGCTCACAAAAGAGTTCCTCCTGACAGGGAGAGTATCGTCACTTTGAAGGACAGCAGGATAGAAACCCCACAAAAATGTAAGTATTACCAAAAAAATTGTTAGGGCTTATAGGAAAGCAGAGCCATATTCAAGGGAGGGGAAGAGGGGATTATTACAAAAGCAATATAAACGGGGGGTGGCTGGGTGTAATAAACATGGCACTGGGGGCATCAATAGACAAGAGGGTGGTTGGGCATCACATTAACCAATACAAAAAGTGTGGCAGAGCCTGTCCTGGTGTGTGTCTGGGTGTCGGTGTGGCACAGCCTGTCCTGGTGTGTGTGTTTGGGTATCGGTGTGGCACAACCTGTCCTCGTGTGTGTGTTTGGGTATCAGTGTGGCACAGCCTGTCCTGGTGTGTGTGTTTGGGTATCAGTGTGGCACAGCCTGTCCTGGTGTGTGTGTGTGTGTCAGAGCCCGTCCTGGTGTGTGTTTGGGTATCGGTGGACAAAACTTTCTAGGCCCAGAAATCAGCGAGAGGAAAAGTAAAGGTATTGTGTTATTTACTCTATTTCAATCTGCATATTTTATTAAAAAAGGATTAGTGGCACTAAATTGTGGCTTCAGGTGTATCTTTTTTAGTGTACTGATGTACTCCCTCACATCCTATCACATAAGATTCTGTTTCATACATCTGCTGAGCTCTGATGTCATGTTTATCCAGTACACATGGATGCCGAGGAGTTAAGATTCTGTCCATTCCCAGGTACTTACCTGGGCCTTTTAACAATTTTGGTTCCTGGGAATTTAATAACAATGTGGTATTCTGTTATCGTAAAGGAACAATTTAATATAGTTTTTATTAAGAATGATTTATAGCTATTTGGATGGTAAATAGCGTGGCTCAGATAGGCGTGTGTAAGGGGTGTGGCGTGTGGGCAGAAGAGCTCAACCACGCGACACAAAACATGGGGCTGGTGTCCAAATAATTCCAGGGCTGCTTTTCATTCCCAGTCTGGCCCTGTTACTGCGTTTCAGAATGAAACATTTGCAAATCTGCTAGGACGCTTCCTGCAAATGGAGAGCTCATGAACAACATATGCAAATATCATAAAAATGCTAAAGTAAAATAAAAGTAGACAGCAGCTGAAAATACAAAGATGGTGGTATGGATTTGAAACTACATGAAACATGCAGCCATGCATCTATGTTAGAAGTAATATTAATAAAAGTAACAAAAATAGTGGTTTGGCTTCTTATGAACTTGTCAAATGGTTTTTGTTAGCCTTGCGAAAACGTAGAATGGAAACAATGCTAGAAATGACCCCACTTACCTCTATTTCACTTCCTGGAGAAAGCTGGCTATGACTGACCGTGCCTCCTACATTGTGAGTCATCTTTACAAAAGTTTTGGCTTCATTCTCAAACACATCATGGTACTGACTGACCACCCTGTCAGGATAACAAAAATATACATATGTGAGCTAATGGGGAAACATTATTAACTAATAAAACCTTATCATTCATAGTGGCCAATTTTATTATTATTATTAGAGGCCGTTTGTCTTGGTTTCCTACCCAACACTTCCCTAACAGGAACCCCCCCCCCCCCCAAAAAAAAGACTCTGGTTCTCTCAACTGTATCCAGCTTCACAATGTTATCTTGCCCTGATGTGTCTAGTCTATTGGTGACCATTTTTACAGCCTTTTTTATGGAAATTTGAGGGAAACTCCTAGTGGTATTTTTTTTTTCAAGGGGTAGTTTAACCTAGCTTATTCATGACTACATATCTGAAAACAGTAGCAATTTACTAAGAAAGAAAGGCAGATATTTAAATCACATACATATGAATTGGGAGCCAGCATTTATACATTCCCAATGCATATCCCCATTGAGGGTGGGTTGCATGTATTTACATTTTTATTTAAGTAGCATTAGCATACATAGAGCTTTACAGTTCACAGATACAGTCATACAAAGTTTATGATCAGGGTAGATCACGTACGCATACATTAGGAAATTAGGAAGTAATGCAGCAGATCCTTGTGTGTTCCACTTACAGGCCATAGAAACACTACAGGGGCTTGTTAATTTCTAAATGTATTTTGACCTTTTAACAATTGTTGTTTGTATTTAATATACTAATATGAATATAGTGTATCCCCAAAGTAAACTGTGTTTACCTGTCTATGTCAATCTTGGATCCGATCAGAAATCTTACGGGGAAAAAAGGGAAAACAAAAACAATTAATTAAATTGCATTTAGCTTGTTTTTCATTCAACTATTAAAGCAATACGTTCTCTGCCCATATAGCTTCACAAATAATCAGTTATCATGCAAGAACCTTTCTATTCCTCTAGGCCTTTAAAACCTGTAATCATAGCATTTTCACAGTATTCTGACCACTCTAAATACTGGCTGTACAACTCACTGAGATGGTGATAAGCGGTTGTCATTCTCTTCATCACTCTTGTAAGTCTGCATTCTCCCATAGTATAGAGGATTTCCCACGTTTTGGAAAACAGTCAATTTTGCTTTCTGGAACGGACTGCCACTTTCCAATTCAAAGAGATAATCTTCTTTCATCTCCTGCAATTTGCAAACAAAAACCATTACTTAAATGCAACTGTTTTCACTGTGACTCATAAACCCAACTGAGATACAACTATATGGTTGAATCAAGCACTAAATATCAATATTAGATAGGTTCTTTAAATATTAGCCAGCTTTATATTTTGCAGCATTAACCTCACATTTTTGCCCCAAACAGCTTGTTTGTGCCACCTGTGCTCCAACACAGAGCCGGCCTTAGGCGTTGTGGCGCCCTGTGCGGACTACTCCTCTGGCGCCCCCCCTCACTACCCCCCCTCTCTGCCCCTTCAAACTACCGCCCCTCAAACTACCCCTCCCCTCTGCCCCTTCAAACTACCCCCCCTGCCCATTCAAACTAAACCCCCCCTGTCCCTTCAAACTACACACCCCCCTGTCCCTTCAAACTACACCCCCCCTGTCCCTTCAAACTACACCCCCCCTCTGCCCCTTCAAACTACACCCCCCCCTCTGCCCCTTCAAACTACACCCCCCCTCTGCCCCTTCAAACTACACCCCCCTCTGCCCCTTCAAACTACACCCCCCCCTCTGCCCCTTCAAACTACACCCCCCCCTCTGCCCCTTCAAACTACACCCCCCCTGCCCCTTCAAACTACACCCCCCCTCTGCCCCTTCAAACTACACCCCCCCCTCTGCCCCTTAAAACTACACCCCCCCCTGCCCCTTCAAACTACACGCCCCCCTGCCCCTTCAAACTACACCCCCCCCCACTTACCTTGTTGCCGGAGTCCTGCGGTGAGAGCGGGAGGCATCCGTCTTCTCGCTCTGCCGCGGTGCCGGCATTTCATGTTGAGAGCCGGAATAGTCCGGCGCTCAACATGAGATGCCGGCACAGCGACGGAGTCACGGAGAGTAAGGGGCGCCGAGCGGTTGCCGAGAACTTCACGAGCAACCGCTCGGCGCCCCTGACCGGGACTTAGATTTAAGCATCGTTTTTTTTTAAACTTTATTTAACATGAATGATGTTAAATAAAGTTTTAAAAAAAAACACAAAAAAAACCCCGATGCTTTAATCTAAGTCCCGGTCAGGCGCCCCTGCAACCATGGCGCCCTGTGCGGTCGCACACCCCTAAGGCCGGCCCTGCTCCAACAGCTTCAGTGCCATCTTTGTCCCCAAACAGCTTGTCTGTGCGATGATTGTCCCCATAAAGCTTGTCAGTGCCCTCAGACTGCCTGTGCCATCATTGCCCTCAAACAGACTGCCTGTGCCATTTTTGACAAGTAGAAGATAAAATGCTGGCAGTGTGGAGGGGGGGGGTCATTTGAGGAGGGTGAGGCACAGCCATTTGTTCTGTAAGGGGCCCCAAAGTTTCTGATGGCGACCTTTGGTATAATAAAGCATTACCTACTCTACAAGAAACCCAGTAAATATAAAAAAGACATACGTGTAGGGCTGCAACAACTAATCGATAAAATCGATAATAATCGATAATGAAATTCGTTGCCGACGAATTTCATTATCGATTAGTTGAATCGATTATTATCGATTATAAAATGAGGGTTTTTTCAGAGCAAACGCTCTGAAAAATACCCCTCATTATATAATCCGTTTAGTCTGACTCACAGCAGCAGCTCCTACTTACCAGCCCCTCCCTGTAATCACTGTGACAGCTTGCCCCGCCCCCTTCCTTCTCCCAGAAGGCCAGAACCACATGGCTGTGACACTCATCTAACTGTAAGTATAAAATTAATATTTGGGCTGCTGAAAGTTAGGGTAAGTGGGAGTTAATTTAGGGGCAGTTATGGTTAATGGGGTGTTTAGGGTTAATTTAGGGGAAGTTATGGTTAATGGGGTGTTTAGGGGCAGCTATGGTTAATGGGGTGTTTAGGGTTAATTTAGGAGCAGCTGTGGTTAATGGGGTGTTTGGGGTTAATTTGAGGCAGTTGTGGTTAATGGTATGTTTAAGGTTAATTTAGGGGCTGTTGTGGTTGACAGGGTCTTTAGGGTTAATTTAGGGGATGTTGTGGTTAATGGGGTGTTTAGGGTTAATTTAGGGGCAGTTATGGTTAATGGGGTGTTTAGGGTTAATTTAGGGGCAGTTATGGTTAATGGGGTGTTTAGGGTTAATTTAGGGTAGTTGTTTTGATGGGGTATTTAGAGTTAATTTAGGGGTAGTTATGGTTAATGGGGTGTTTAGGGTTAATTTAATGATGAGGACTGAGGGTTAATTTGATTAATTTAATAAAGTTAACTTAAGGTGCAGTTAGAGATAAAGGGGGGCCAAACTAAGGGGAATCTAAATCCTGGGGCAGTGAAGATTAACCCAGTACTTATTTAAAAAAGTATGATGTCAGTGTGATGTGAACGGGTCTGTGACTCTATGAGGGCACCATGAGATATCTGGGGGGTATAAGGCATATCAGGGGAGGACGGAGAGACATATCCGGGGGTATAAGGCATATACGGTATATAAGGCATATGTGGGGAGGGCAGTGTGGCATGTCTGGGGAGGACGGAGTGGTGTATCAGGGTGTATAAGGCATATCTGGGGCCACAGTGGCATATCTGGGGGTAGACTGGAGTGGCATATGTGGGGAGGGCAGCGTGGCATGTCTGGGAGGTAGTGTGGCATGTCTGGGGAGGATGGAGTGGTGTATCAGGGGGTGTAAGGCGTATCAGGCACAGTGGCATATGTGGGGGTGGAGTGGCATATGTGGGAGGCAGCGTGCAGTGGCATATGTGGGATGCAGCGTGGAATGGCATATGTGGGAGGCAGTGTGGAGTGGCATATGTGGGAGGCAGCGTGGAATGGTATATGTGGGAGGCAGCGTGGAATGGTATATGTGGGAGGCAGCGTAGCATATGTGGGAGGCAGAGTGGAGTGGTATATGTGGGAGGCAGCGTGGAGTGGCACATGTGGGAGGCAGCGTGGCATATGTGGGAGGCAGCGTGGCATATGTGGGAGGCAGCATGGCATATGTGGGAGGCAGCGTGGAGTGGCATATGTGGGAGGCAGCGTGGAGTGGCATATGTGGGAGGCAGCGTGGCGTGGCATATGTGGGAGGCAGCGTGGAGTGGTATATGTGGGAGGCAGCGTGGAGTGGTATATGTGGGGGGCAGCGTGGAGTGGAATATGTGGGAGGCAGCGTGGAGTGGCATATGTGGGAGGCAGCGTGGAGTGGCATATGTGGGAGGCAGCGTGGCGTGGCATATGTGGGAGGCAGCGTGGCAAGCCTGGGCTCAAACGTGCATAAATTGGGGGGGGCTGGTTGGGAAATAAAGACAAGAAATGTATTTTATCAAAGTTTTTTTTTATTCTGATGTTTGTATTTAACAATTTGTTTATTAAATTATTTTAAATAAATGAAAAATTTACATTCATTTTTTTATCCGATTAATCGATTAATCGAAAAAATAATCGGCCAACTAATCGATTATGAAAATAATCGTTAGTTGCAGCCCTACATACGTGATACATTAATGAAAATACTTTTACCGTATCTTATAACTAGGTTGTAGTTTTCTTTACAATGCAATTTGAAAACGCGACACCAGTTATACAATTGTTGCCGCAGTGGTTTGGCTCTTATTCCTCACCCAAAGGATATACATGCATTTTAAAGGAGTCCAAAAAAGGGATTTGATTACTCACGTCTGCTGGCCAGACAGTAGGTTGCGAGTCATCAAGTTTAATAGATTTTTCAACTTTTGCATATTTTTCAACCTAAAAGAGCAGAAAGAAAAAATTTACTAGTTAATAGAAATAACACTGCAACTTCTGAAATGTCAATTGTCAATAAACAAAGCCAATCACTTCTTTTTGTACAAAAAAAAGTTAGACCATAAAAAGGCCATTATTTGAAAATCCAAAAATACAGACTGCACCCCAGGTAAACTCACAAATTCTACATGCTTGTGCAAATTTCCTGTTATAGCACAGCTCTAAGGCACTATGCTCAATTTATTACGCTTCAACCGTTCACTCATAATCTTGTTTTTGAGTTTGTCCAATCTTGCACATGATGGACCAGAGCCGCCACAACTTTGCATGCAGATATAGCAGGGATGTGTGGCTCTCTACACAATGTTAAAAAAAACCCCGCATTAACAAAAATAAATTAATAAATAAATAAATTTAAAAACCACACACTTACATCAACTTCTGATGGCACTGTTAACAAGCAAGGATTTTGTTTCCATGTGTCAATGCACTGCAGAAAGACAAAAAAATCAGAACATGAGCTATCAGCAAATGTCCACATCTCCTGTATAACAACATGTATGAATGTTTGAGGTGATAAAACTCACATTTCCACTCTTGGATATTTTAAGGTCATATTGAGGCATTGTGGGTTTCCTTTCCTTTCTCTTCTGTAGGTAATCTAACAGCTTGAGCTGTGGTGGAGTAGGACAGTTTGATAACTCCTGCTGTCTGTTTAGTGATGGTCTTGAGTACCTCTTCAGACACCTAGAGTATTACAAAAACACACCATCCAATTAATTTGTCCAGCAAACATTTTCCTATTCTCTAGTATCAAAATTCAAGAGACACCAGATCTTGTTAGGCCTTTTTCCGTCTTTGCAAGTTAGCTTGATGACACAGACTACAAGAATCCATCGGGATTTGTAAACCAGAAGTTCTTAAGACTGGTGGAAATATTACGCGTGTAAGGTTACGAAAATGAAGAATTATGAGAAATTGCAGCTGACAGTTTGACAACCAAATAAAGTTAGTAAAGGAAAGAATGTAATGCCACACAACGATTCCCTAAACTGTTTTTTTTTTTTATCAGTTCATTATATAACTCTATTTATTGCTCATTATTATAGGGAGCCATCAGATTCCATATCTCAACTTTATCTATAATTGCATTACACAGAAAACTTCTCCCAGAAGCTTAACCAGACTTCAAAATAAATTACTGCATACCTTTTTCTCCAGTCTATGTACTATAGTTACACAGGTAAACACTCATATCACGTAGATTGCTGCTGCCAGATCTTATTTAAGTCTTGTAACAGTGTCTGGTGTCTCTTATTCACCACTCTTGCACAGCTGATTATTTTACAAACATTTTGTGTCTGAGTCCCCAATTCAGTTTCTCAGATCACAGCTGTATTCTACATCCCCGTATCCAGCCAAGCTTCATATTCCCTTTCATACATATCTTCGTGATTTGTTTTCCTAGTTGATGATCATTTCAACATGAAGTACAAAATGATATTTGTGGACCATAAGGGGGAGCTCCCAGCTCACTGCATAAAACGTTATATAGACTTTAGTCACTGAAAACCTTAATAACTGATTTACCATCACTCACGGTTTAAAAAAGCCATCAAATAATTATTTTATGTAAGCTTCCAAACACCTCTTTCGCAAAAGAACGGCTGTTTTGACGTTCTAGGGAATGAGATTGTGGGATTTTTCTTTATCAGTGTACCGGAAAAGCGAAAGAGAAACATTATTGAAGAGCACGGTTTGTGAGTATAACACTCCTTTTTTAAATCACCAAAGAAAATACAGATACTTTATGAAACCCTCCGTGTCAGGGTAGCACATGATCTAAAATAATCTGGATGATAAAAATGCTGACTTTTGTAATTAAAACAGGTGATGCTGATGAATGAGCAGACAAAACCAATAATAAAAAGTAAAAGCAAGACTTTGCGAAGAGTCCCTTTTTCCAACACCGTAATTTTCTCTCTCTGTCCGACACCTAATTTATGTGCCATGTTACATATATAATACAATTGAAATATGGAAAAACAGTTCTGTAGGAAAGCGACAGGACAGAGGTATACATTCTTTCGCATCACAATAAAAAAATAAAAGTAAACACACTCAGTTTCAAAATCAGATATCATATTTGTGTTATCTTTCTGTTATTATTATCATCTTTTATTTATATAGCGCAAACAATTTACGCAGCGTTTAACCCCTTCAGTCCCCTATGGACGTACCGGTACGTCCTGATGTACATAATGTGAAAAGGTACAATACTGCGAATTCTCTTAACAGTTCCCTATACACTTCACTGAGAATATCAAACAAACATGTGTAGGGAAGTGTCAGATTTCCAAGTTAAGGTTAGAGTGCGGCTCCCGGAGCTCCCAAAGTTTTCTTTTTTTCTTTGTAGTGTATTTTTATTGTCGGTGAAGGTGCCTAGCAATGTGTGCTTCAGTTGTGTATTGCCTTTCCTAGCCGGGACACTATGGGCCAGTACTATGTCGGAAGCACTGCATGTGAAAATAGACCAAGGTATCTCAATATGAATAGCTTAGAGGAGAGAAAAGCAAGAAGGGATGTGAGTTATAATCTAAAAAGAGGGTAAGAGGCTTGCAGTCAAATTCTATGTTTCTACGAATAAAAGGGCATTTACGTGATTACGTTGCACCCTGCGACTTTTTGGCGCAAATATTACATACACATTCCTTACGACAGGATAATAAAAAAAAAAAAAAAAGGATACACACAAAGTGGGAGCACCCCTTTAAAACGGCATTGCAAAGAAGCCAGCAAGCAAAGAAAAGCCAGGATTCATCTTCGGCAGCAGATAATGAATTAAAGTTACAGATAACACACTTCACACTAACCAGATACAGTATGCTGCCTGCCACTTTCACACGACAAATATAGGAGACGGGTGCTTGGCACGAGCTTCAGGATGACAGTGAGAGAGGAGAAAACCCCTGCAAACCCTGATAACGTAATACAAGCCAACTGCATCTCGTCAACATTATCTATTCATCAACCTACGCATGGACAGCATTACTTGTGGACATGGATATTGCAACTGCTCAATAGCGTAATCAGATAGGTCAGTGGCTTTCATCCAAGAACGCATCCATTCTGACAGCATGCAATCTATTACGTATGTTTTATTGAGGCTTACGCAAAAGAAAAGTCTTGGCTAAGGCAATTACAGGAGAAATTCCCAAGGGCTTAGCTGATAACTAAACAAGTAAATCTAAAGTGACTTTTTAAAGAAACCGAACAAAATTATGTAATGTAATGAAAGTTCCCAAGTTGCTCTGGGAAACCTATTATGGATGACAGTGATTTCTCACTGTGTACCCCTACAGCCATATGCAGCACTGTAAAACAGCAAAATACTGTTTAATGTCCACACTTTGCAACTATTCTGTGTGCTGTGAAGGCATCCACCTGGTAGAGTTGAGGGCATGCACAACACCCTAAAAAAGCCAAGTCAAGCACCTTGATTTTCCCCTCTATACTGTCTTAAGTTCAGCATGACCACAGGCACCGGGACAGCTGGACTGTATGTCCAAAAGTCCCCATACTATACAGGGCACATAAAGATCATTGTTTTCACCAAAAGAACAGTTATGTCACTTTTTATCCCATCAAATGGTCTGCACATTTTCCTGGAGCCAGTTATCTTTTCACAAAGAAGAAACCGATTACATGCGTCGATATAAAATTGACTGTGTTCTCACCTCCTCATGGGACACGTATTCATCTTCTGCTTGTTGAACAACAGACGGTTTGCAGTGCAGGTAACAGATATAGAGGGATCCAGACATAAAGGTTCTGTTGTCGCTAAGATTAACTGGCTCTCTAGCAAAAGCTTATCTTCCTAAAGATAAAGATGGATGGAAAACATAAACACATTAACTGTTCAGAATGCATTTAGTATATAAACACACTGAAGTGCAAAGAAAATGTTATTCCAATAAATTCCTTATCTTGGTCTATAACTTGATACACTCCTTCCAAAGTGTAAGCAGCCATTTACCAGGCAGATCTGGTATTCCAATCGTTTGCGTATTTCACTGAAAGTATCACGATCAAGATATATGGATGGCACACAAACCAGTCTCGCATTTGGGTGACAGAGTTCATTGGCATTAAATAGTGTGTTGTGTATATTTTTCACAAAAGTAGGTCTCACGGAGCCTATATCAGGCTTATGTTTATTTTCTATGGCTGTCGAAAAGGATCCAAAGGAGCCTTGGATATTTGACACATGGCAGCAAGATACTTACTGTGCTTAACGTTGAATGCTACTGATTAACAAACATAAAAGTGCTTGGCATGGCTATAAGCAAGCGGAATCCCCATATAGTCTGTGGCATACAACCTCCCCATCATGACCCTAGGCAAACCCGGATGTGTGTCTACCCTTTACAGTTGTGTATGCCAAAGGGGGGTCAGCTAGGAAATAATACCATACAATAATAGCTTTAATAAATGATGCAGCCTAGGAAATCCAATTATGATGGATGCTCACGAAATATGTTGCTGCGAGATTTCTTACGAAGGTACAGCGGTTTTGTATTCTCCACAGAATATTCCTTTGTTTAATAATTTATCCCGTTTGCATGATCTTTTTTCTAATAATGAATGAATCAGGCAAGCAGGCAGATGTAACATGTATATAAAGTAATGTTTACCTGTGTCCACTTATGGTTGTCACTGGTTATGGCATGTATGTCTGACACCAAAGTCTGAAAAGTAATATAAACATAATTAATTTGGTTGTTCTTTTATTTTAAATTACATATATATATACACACTACTGGAAAACCCATGTATATGGATAATTTAGAAATTATATCACATTTACGTGGACTTTATCCTGAATTTGTGAATTAAACAAAACCATCTAATTATTAAGATGCAGTTGCAAAGGCACTCTAAGCAGGCCATCAAAGGGGTGTAAAATAACCATTGTAACGGACATCAACTAACTTGAAACACATAAAAAAAAGTATCTTCTAAACCAGTTGACTTATCAGATAGCAGGTACGTCCACCACCTTTTCATCTCTGTAAATTAAATGCAATGTACATGCTTACATTCAAAGGCAGCGGACAGAATACTCATAATTCAGTAGAACTGTTTTGCTATTTTTGTTTTTTTTTAAAACATGGATCCTTCATGGATATCTGCAATTGTAATGGGCTTAAATACTCGCCTGCATTGTAGGTCGTAAAAGAACATGCCTTGTTTGGTATGTTGGTGATTTCATATTTCCAGACTGTCTGTAATCACGGATTTCAGTTATAACGCACCCACAATGGAAAATATTGACCTGTACGAGGGCAACGAACAAAAGGAGAGAAGAGAACAAAGCGGAAGCTTGATAACTGATGGAAAGTCAGAAATAGCCATAAATTAGTATGATTATTCTACTGTTCCTAATCACCAGCTTATAAATTAGATACCATAAATTATTACTGGAAGAGTATTGGGCTTTTGAGGATGGTAGATGAGAGCTGAAAACCTGTTGGTTATATTTGTACTTTTTATATCCATACCATAAATGCAGGCCAACACAGAGAAACATCGGAAAGTGGTTAGCAAATGAACTGAATAAAGTGCTATTACATTATATTCTTGATGGATGCACTTAGAAAATGTTGCTTACATTTGCATTTGGCAACCTTTCATTCAAAAAAATCTTGTACTACTTTAGATACATTGCAGTCCCAATGTATTAAATTGATTTACAAAATTATGTCTACAACAGGGCAGAATATCTATGGACCTCCATGTGATTCTAGACCAGTACTCCTATCAGCTGTATAAGCAAATCTGTTTTAACCCTTGGAATAGCACTTTTGCTATTGGAGAGGATCTCTCACATAAATATTTAAGACACAGTACAACTTTGCATTCACATTTCACTATAAAAAACACTGCCAAGAGCCAGAAAAATCAAATAATGTGATTTAACCCAAGTTCAAGTGTTTAATACTAGAATCTGTTTAATACATAATAGGTCACCATGGCAACTAGAAACCACTTAGGGTTTTGCAGGACTGCCATCACGAATCGTGCGGGGGTGAGCTGTAGGGGGCACTGTGAGGCTCCCAGCGGGGTCACACAACATGTGAGTAGCATGAGTGTGTATGTCAGCAGAGAGTTTTATAGTGTGTGTATTAGCGTATGGTGTTAGCATGTGTATAATATTAGCGTGTGTGTGTGTGTGTTACTGTAAGGTATTAGTGTTTGTGAGCATAAAATGTTAGCCTGGTTCTGTTACTGTATGGTGTTAGAGTGTGTAAATGTATGTTGGTGTATGGCAAGGCTGGACAAACCAAGGGTGCCAGAAAAATAAAAACATGATTGGGAAACAAAAAAGTTGGTTCCTTTTCTGGCTGGCTCCAAACAAAATTGGGGACCCCCTGGTTTAATACTGTATTGGTTGATACGCAAGACTTGCTTTTCCCAAACCAATGGTCCACAGAATCACATAATTTGAAGGCAGATAATAACCATTTGGCCCATCTAGCCTGTTATCCGTTTTAAAAACCCAAACCTTAAATCAGTCCTTTGCCTGGTGTTTAGATTCAGGACTGCTATATGCATATTCCATGCTTGTTTATATTCCCTTACTGTGGCATCCGCTGCAACTTCTGGACGTTTCACATATCTTAAAAAGTAAAACTATGCCCTCCTGCTCTAACAATTCTCTTCCTTTGAAATAAACATCATGTACTTTGATAAACCCCATTATGCATTTAAATGTTTCTCTCTTGTCTCCTCTAAGCTTCATAAAACTTATTTAAAACTTTTCAAACCTGAGATTTTTCTAGCAGATCAACTAAAATTGGTGGAAGCTCTTCTGCATCCAGATAATCCAAAAGCTCCCCCTCTTCATAGGGAAGCCTGATGGTTTCAGAATCTGAGAGGAAGAAGGAGAATCAATTATAAACTGGCCACATAATACAAGGTCAAAACAAAGATAAGTAAACATTAATATGCCACCTTAGCTTAAAAGCATTTAAATGGCTATAATACCGTGTGAACAAGGGTAACCATACATATGGTCTTGTGGTACTTAGAAAATAACCGGAATATTGTTATATATTTTGGTTAGGCGACACATTTGAATTCTGCAACCTCACTATGCACTATGAGGAGGCATTACTCTATACTGTGTGGAGACATTGATGTCCTTAACTCATGGCTTTGTGATAAACCCAACTATAGATTTTGAGAAGAAGGCTTATTGCTTTTTTTGAAATTGCTGACTTGACTTTTTTTTGGATTGTTTTTAAGATGAATGATTCATCAATACCTGACCCGTTTTTGCCCCGCAGCATGAGGGAGTAGCCCTCATTTCCAGGATACAGGTTCACCACCAAACAGGAGAGAGTCTCCTGCATCACTAACTTCTCCAGCAAATTCACATTTCTCCTTAACATCTGAAAATAAAACAAACTAAGTATAAAATGTCTACAAAGCGAGTAACAATTTTATTTACATAACCGTACTTACAATTCAAGAAACGCAGATTTTAAAAGGCTTTTTTGTACTTAGTATGATTATGTCATATATCATCTGATATCATCATTGCTATACCCTGAGTATATTTTAAAAAAAACAACACATTTTAAAATATTTAAACTGTAAAATAAATGTATTCCGGTAATCCTGGCGCTGACTTGATGAAGAAGCTGTAAGAGTGTTCAATCACAGCTCCAAATGAAGAGAAATGTGTGCAGTTGAGCTTTACTGGAGATTTCAGTACCTATATAGGCAGAAATGAGTAATCATAAAAATACAGGGAATGCCCACCCATGGCTACCTAGAGCCATGATGTCACACAATGTCTACATGTGCCATTAAACTGTTCCATATGAATGTGAGACTGAACACACCAGCAATACCTGGAAGCAAATATAATATGTGCATAAAATACTAAATAAATACGGGAAAGCAGCGGGAGTAATAGTTTCCATGCATGGGGAATGTATATGTATGATTTTGAAGGTTAATGCAGACATTGTAAAGTGGTGAAATCATGTTTGATGGAAGAGTGATATTATACGGCAACAGTTTCCATTTCAGAGTTCAAGGAAAAAAAGAGGAGAAAAAAAACCAGATTATAAAATCTCTCAGCTACATAAACAGAGGTTTAATCAAAAACCAAGATGGTCAGTAACAATGCGGAAAGGATATAAAAGCGTGGACATGAATGTATGGCGAGATCTGAACCCAACCACATCCACAATACCATTCACTTTTATTCATATTCAAACACCATGGAGTGGGCAAGAGCTGGAAGGCCCTTAAACCCACAACAGTATTTTAACTCACCTTTATCTCTGGTTCTTTTTCACATTCTTCTATATACAGGTCATACAGCTTATGAAATACAGATTTCCTTGGGGGGGGGAAAAAATGACTTTTTATAATCAGATGTAGGGGATCTATAGCAAATTATTTGGAACATATGCTACTTAAATAAAAATAATGCAATATAAAGCAATCTTAACTTATTTTCTAAGATATAAATGTTGTGTCGCGGGAAGAAAAAAAACCCCAAACTTTTCTAGAATAGAACATTTTGAATCGGACCTATGGGTGAAGAAAGACATTGTTTACCTTCCTCCAGACGAGTGTTTGCGTTTTGGAGGCCTCTGCCTGGCGCTCTCAATGACATACTGGAAAAAAAACCAAAAGAATTCTAGGGCAAACCTTGTAGTATTAGGGTATTTCCTGTGGTTACTATGTGAATATAAACAGCTGTATGCAGAATGTATGTAAAGCAGTAATAAAAAAACCTTTTTTTTTCTTCTCTCCTATAGATCGCTTGGCTGGTCTAAATACAAAAAAAGAATTCTCGACAGGATATATGTGTATACACTGAAAATCTACAGAGCCTGAAATCACTGAACATTTCACGGGACTTAACAAGAGAAGGGGATTTTTAGTGAATAAAAAAAGCTATAAGCTTTAAATAATAATAATGCATTTTAATAATGTTTTTGTGCATGTGCAACAATCAGCCTCTGGAATTCAGACTTTCACACAGCTGTTTTTCTGAGAATGAGATACAGATAACCGTTCCGCATTGAAAAAGTCAGAGATCCAGCAGCTGTGATTTCCACACAAAACCGGAAATCTCCTTCCTTTTAATGAACAAGCCGCCGGGGCTGCCGGGGTAGTAGTGCATATCAGCTTGCGCTCTAACATACTTCGTTCCAAAACAAAGAGGGCAACAGAGGCATCTAGAAAACTTAGTGACAACCCAGGTTGAGTTGATCCTCCGGCTTAACATTAACTATAAATTACAGCAATATAAAATTAACCTATTAGAACTACTTTTAGCTTGTATTCTCTCTCAGTCTGGTTTTGATGGTTTTAGAGAGGTGTTCTAAAAAGGACTGTTTTACTCTCAGCGAAGCTGGTTCCGACAGCATGTTGCATACATCTCACACTGTGCAGACTAGTAAGACTTTCTCCAGACTGGCGAAGTTTGTGGCAGACAAGAATGGCTAGGAATTCACTCCATTTAGGTATACGTTCTTGCTGTAAATCGCATGGAATACGGACACAGGCCTATAAGGGTAACCCTGACAGTTTCAACGCAGCAAAGCGTAGGTGTTTTTGCAATCGCAAATCTTACCTCTGCTCGGTCCAACGCCAACTCTAAAGTTTGTTGCTGTAAAGAAAAAAGAATACAGTTTCAAAAAAGCTGAGGATACAGCTTTTAAAAAAAAAAAAAAAACATAAAAAAATAAATAAAAGCAACCACTGCATCAAACGTCTTACCATCGTCGCAGCAGCTGATCTCTTAAAGGCAGTAAACCAGAAGTTGATTATAGCTGACTAGTGGCCATGATTGTTTGGTAAGGCTTAACGAGCTGGAAGCAGAACAAGAGAACATTGGACATAAAATAAGACACAACATTTTTTTTTTCTTTACCCATTATCTGTAGAAACCAACTATTTAAAGTATTTTATTAAGTTGCAACTTATTGTCACGCTAGATGCATGCATTATAATAGCCAGCCCTTATGAGCTTCTCCTACAAGAATGGCTGTGTTGGTCCATCATAAAGCACGGCTGCAACATTCAGAGCTTTTAGCGTTAATATATTTCTTTATTAAAAATTTAGCTTTTATTGGTTTTAGACTGGTATAAACACATCGGCGAGCTTCTGTTGCAAGAAGAGCTTGGTTGGCCCTGTATAATGCATAGTTAAACCAGTTGTCCCTCCTCATAGTCTTCTCTGACAAAATAGTCAAATGATGCAGTTGAAGCTACAACGGTCCCCTTGGTGAAGAAACCCCAAACGTAAAGCGGACAACTACTGGTAGGAATTCATTTTGGCCCCTTAATGCAGAGATGCCTACTACTAAAGCTAAACACTGTCAGGGGTTGAACAAGCGAAAATAATTAAAACATTGGGAGAAAGTTAAATGATGCCAGCACTAAAAAAGCTAAAATCATTTCACAGTAAAAAAAAAATAAGTAGAAAAAACAAAAAAAAGTTTTCTTTAAGGATCTTAATTAATGTCTCTAAACGTCATTCAAAGCGGATTAATGTTCACCGCACTCTTGACGCTTCCACTGAAGGTTTGCTGGCACGGAGCTACCAAACGTTGTTTCTTGTGCTTTTGCACTTGTTTTTTTGTCTCTGCAGGTTTCCTCACTTATATTGCTGCTAACTCGATCTCTTCTCCTTCTCGGGTGCTTCTGCACCAGCAATCCCTTATCAATTACCTGTTTAGACCAGCTCAGGGACGAGAGGACCCAAAAATTAATATACTTTACATTATATTTACAGACTTAATTATGGCCAAATGTTTTTTTAACCCCTTCGAGACAAAGGCTGATTTTACTTTTTGTACCCTTTGTGACAATGGCCTTTTTAACATTTCTGCGCTGCTTGTGTTTAGCTGTAATTTTCTTCTTTCCCGTTTACTGAACCCACACACATTAGATATTGTTTTTTTCAGGACAAGAAGGGCTTTCTTTAGATGACATTGTTTTGATTGTATCATATTATTTACTATTAAAAAAATTATAAAATATGGTGAAAAATTTAGAAAAAAATGACTGTTTCTAACTTTTAGTTGAAAAATCTTTTACTCATCTATAAAAGGTAATGAAAAAACCTGCTAAATAGATTCTACTATTTGTCCTGAGTTTAGAAATACCCAATGTTTTTATGTTTTTTTGCTTTTTTCTACCCATTATGGGGCAATAAGTACAGGTAGCGTTTTGCTATTTCAAAGCCATTTTTTCCAAATCTGGTAATTCTTCCCCTCATGTGCCATTTCGGGTATCTTTGAACCCGGCCAATGCAATTTACCCCATCAAGTCATATATTTTTGAAAACTAGACAGCCCAGGGTATTCCAAATGCTAGTATTTTAACTCTTTCCATGCACCATATCTACCACCAGTCTTTGTCAAACTTTATGGTAGTCATTTTTTTGCATTTGTTTTGTCATACACATTTTACTTCAGGTATGAATTAAAATGTTCTAGTTTATGTCACTATCACAAAACACCCCAATATGTGTTCAGCAACATCTCCTGAGCGCAGCGATACCCCACATGAATGATTTTGCCTGGCTGTTTGGGGGCAAAAGGGCCACATTTGGGGCATGTGCATTTTTCAATGTTGAACTTTGGCATTTGGGGATCCACTGCCCATGCCCTATTTGGTACATCTTTGAGCCGGGCCATTTCAGTGTGCCCAATAAACCCATATATTTTTGAAAACTAGACACCCCAGGGTATTTCAAATGCTAGTATTTTAACTCTTTCCATGCACCATATCTACCACCAGTCTTTGTCAAACTTTGTGGTAGTCATTTTTTTGCATTTGGTTTTCCACACACATTTTAATTCAGGTATGAATTAAAATGTTCTCGTATATGTCATTATCACAAAACACCCCAATATGTGTTCAGCAACATCTCCTGAGTACAGCGATACCTCACATGAATGATTTTGCCTGGCTGTTTTGGGGCAAAAGGGCCACATTTGGGGCATGCGCTTTTTTCAATGTTGAACTTTGGCATTTGGGATCCACTGCCCATGCCCTATTTGGTACATCTTTGAGCCGGGCCATTTCAGTGTGCCCAACAAAACCATATATTTTTCAAAACTAGGCACCACAGGGTATTTTAAATGCTGGTATTTTAACTCTTTGCATGCACATATTTTACCACCAGCATTTTTTCAAAGTTTGCAGTAATATTTTTGTGTGTGTATTTTTCCCACACACACCTACTTTATGTATGAATTTACAGCTCCTGGTATATGCCGCTGTCACACGACACCCCATAATGTGTTCAGCAACATCTCCTGAGTGCAGTGATACCCCACATGCATGGGTGTGTCATTTTTGGGGGGAACTAAAAGGCCACATTTGGTACGTGTGCATTTTTCTAATTGGAAATTAGATGTGTGGTCATCCTCCCCCCCCGTGTTAATTGGGACGTTGTTGAACCTGGCCCATTCAATTTACCCCATCAAATCATACATTTTTTAAAAGTAGACACCCCACGGGCATTTAATATGCCAGTATTTTAACTCTTTCCATGCGAGAATTGTTTTAAGCTAATATGCTAATTTTAGGACTTGCTCACAAAACTATATTTTTTATATATATATATATATTTTTTTTTTTTTTTTTTTTTTAAAATTTAACATTTTTTTTCAACTTGGAGGTTCCCCTGATAGTGACATCAGTGGGAAATGATTTTTACATTTTACTGTTTTTTTACTATTTTTTTCTAATTATTATTAATTTTATTTTATTTTTTAATTTATTTTTACTAATCACACTGTGATTAGAAAGCTGGGCTCCATTGACTTGCATGGTGAATGCAGTACCTGTATTCAACCTGCAAGTGGAGCCAAAGTTCTCTAGATGGTCTGGACTATCTAGCGAACTTTTAAAATTTGTGGTTCCTGTTACAGGACGGCGGCCATCTTCACAGCCCATCAAAAGGTTAGTGTTTGGTGTCGCTGGATGCCTCCTGATCGAGGCATTCCAGCGACACCATTTAAGTTTAGGAGGCGATCGTCGATCGCCTCCTAAACGCTTTTAAAACGGGCGTCCGCCGCCATACAAAGTATGGCGGATGTTGACGCCCCGTGGAGGGGCCAGAGATGGCCCCTTCGTGCCGATCGCGGCGTTGCTGAATGCCTCGAGGTCGAGGCATTCAGCAACGCTTTTTGGGTGCAGAAAGCGATAGTAGATCGCTTTCTGCACCCGTTTAAAGACGTGCCGGTCCTGGCACGTCAATTGTCGTAAAGCACATGCTTTTCCGTGCCGTGCCAGGACCGGCAATTGTCATTAAGGGGTTAATATGGACTAAGTTGTTTTTATTATTCTGGAATAAATTTAGCTTTTTCTTTTTGACACAATTCCAGAATTGCCTTTCCGTTATCTCTTAAGTAATAACCTTTATCTACCAACCTGTTAAATGTTATTTATTTTAAATGTAGGTTTTTCTTGGAAGGTAATATTTAAAGGGCATTTAGAAGTCAACTCAAGGACGTCATGTAATACAAGTAAGGAGCATTGATTTGTTTTTAAAGTATTATTTTCCTGGTATGTGTACACATTTATTTCCGCATCACTTACATTAGTAGAACTCAGTACACAATGCATAATTCCAGGTTATAACATCAATTTTACTAATAATTTGCAACCTGTGAGGAAATTTGGTATGTATCCTAAGGTCATGATGCATCAACAGGCAAAAGAGCTATTTTGGATCATTATTTTGATGGTTTCACTATGTTTCTTTGGACTATGTGTTCCTGCGGAGGCACAACACCAGATTTCAAGGGCTGAGGTTTCCATCCTTTTTAAACTATAAAGACCTCTTTAACTACCTTTCTTATTACGTTTTATTTATAGAGTCCCAGCAGATTGCATAGTGTAAGTCTCTAAAAATACATAAAAAACATTAATAAATCACTCTTTTTACTATGTGTTTTTGCCTTCTCCATCTTCCCCAAGTAGTCTACCCGCGTTCATATATGCAAGACATTGTTTGTGACAGTTGGAGAAAAATACCCAAACTATATCCTTTAACTTGCCCAGATTTGAAAGCCACTCTATATGCCTAGGATCTTCCTCTATTGTGTCTATTATAGGGCAATAACAATTTTATGTTGCAGCACTTTTTTCAAACTCCAACTTCTAAATCTAAGTGGTCACAGCCTTTGAAACATCCCATTAAACTATAGGTTACTGAACAGTTGACAAAACAGGGTATTTCACTAGGGTCATTTCATCACCAATCTCTTCTACAGTTTGTGGCAACTCAAATTACATCTACTAAAATATATGTTTAGGAATACTAGACAAGCCAAAGTATTCATATAGGGTAACTGACACTTTCAATGTATCCACTTTATCACTAATATTTCCTAAAATTTGTGGCAACATTGTGTCTTTGCAAATTTGCTTTTTGTTCTTTGTCCAGAAAAAAACCCTACTTTGCATTCAGCAGTCTCCCCTAAGTTTGTTTAGCTGCCTCCCAATTCGACAGACATCACCAATAGGGTTTTCCTGTATAGCAATCAAGAGAATTCTATGGGGAGCCGTCTGATTACTACGTGTAGCTGCATGACAGCTCCGTCATTGGGGCTGTATCATAAACACATGCTGCCCGATCACGTATTGTTTGCGACCACTAGCGACAGACACATATATAAAAGTAAAACATAGAAATGGGGTTGAGTCACCATAGGAACAAATGCTGTCCATTTTGCCATTTAGTTCACTTACATTGCTCTTTATGAATTTGTGTAAATATATCGGGCACTGAAATTCACAGTACCGGCACTGCGTCCAAGTTTTTGGGTGCTATATGACAATTGTCACTCCAGGTGACCAATCCTGTGCTGCCAAGTTATTACTAGTTTAAGAGAGTCCGTAAAATGTGCATCTTCCATTTAGCAAGTTTTACTCAAGCATTTTCATTATTTATTGCTTCATATAGCGCCATCATATTACGAAGTGCTGTACAATGGGTAAACCTAAAAGGCCATAACCTTAATGTGTATACATTTTACAATGAGTATTAATTCTTGTAAACTGGAAAACACATTGATACTAATTAATAAGCCACATAACCGCTACACGGGACCTACTAGCCATGTGTCCCGGATGCAGAGATCCCAACAGGGGTGAAAGGGAAACTTCACAGAAACGTCTTGTGTTTGTATTGAGTTGTATCTGAAGACTACCCCCAGAAGCTCACATTGCTCTTAATTATTTATCTGTCAGACCTACACCTAATTAATTAATTCCCAGGCATTATATTATTTAATTCTGTAAAATAACAAGCAAACTGAAAAAGGAAGTAAGATTAAATTAAGCCAATACTTTAAATCTCATTAAGATTAGAACTATATTTAAATACGCAACACTGTTTGCGTCACTTTAATGTTCACAACAAAATTAGGTGCTTCCTCTTTATGGAAAAGAACAATGAAGAATATAGAAACTAGTGAAATAGTCTAAGAAAGTGGATGGACCATATTGGACCTCCATGGTGTTGCATCCCGCACGATGCAACAAAGTGCCTTTATAGCTTTGTATTTGAATACATGACAGATCATTTAGGATATTTCCTAAAGCCAAGGTTATTTAAAAAAAAAATATTTTTTGGAAAAAGAAAACACTCTGGATATAATTTGCATAAAGTCTACAACCTCATCTAAAATGGTTTCAATGATGCTACATGCAAACCTACTGGAAACCCAAGTCAAGGAGAGCACTTTACAATAAATGAGACCATGTTTTCACAAGATGTTTTTTATTCTAACAAAGTAACTTTCACACATGGTAGATATAATTATTCAAAAGAAACCTTACCTTTTAATTTGATCATTTTACTACCCTGACACAGGAGACGTAAACCATTTCATACATTAGGTGTAGCTATTAATTGTGGGAAAGTATTTAAAGACCATCCATTAATGGGAACTACTTAATGAACAATGCTACTTTAGGGAGTACGGGGGAGAGGGGGTATTGCAACGTTTTAAATTGTTATTTTCAATCTTACCACTTTCTAAGAGTGTGTTGCATTAGATACATAAAGCCCTAACTCTTAAAGGCATGGGGTGCAATTGTGTGCTGACAAAGCAGAATGAGCTACCTATTAGAGGTACATTATTATACACAATAAAAAGATCATCAGAAAAAAACAAGAAAAGGAAAAAGGATAAGGCAAAATACCCTAAACAAATGTGTGTTTACTCAAAGACATCACTGCCAACTAAGAAAATGTGGCAAAGATTATTGTGTGATATTAAAGCATCGTTCCTGATCACAACTGCTGAATATCAAGATGTGACAAACGCATGCACCATAAAACTGAACCAATAGTAGGTAAGCCAGAACGCCAGAAACCTTCTACTCAATTGTTCATTTCCAGAGTTACACAATGACTATATAATAAAGGAAAACTGGAAGCTTTTAACGGGATTGGTCCAAATAAATAAACCTTTACCAAACCAACACGGCTACTGAAAATTAAATATCGCAATGTTGGAAAACATGATCATTCCAAGTGCATCTCTCCATTTATGTAGAGTGAAGAACTGCAGAGAAGGAAATGTGTGTTGCTTAGTTACAAAGTGGGCGTGTCAAGAGGCGGAACTGAAACCTAGCAACCACTGACACATGAATTAACCAATAGAAACTCCAGCTCCAAACAATACATAGTCTCTTCTAGTGTATAGTAAATAGGTAATCCACATACAATACTGTAAAGTGCTAAATATATGAACAAACAGCATAACAAGCCTAAATTCAGTCTCTACTGGATCTGCATAAAGCATAACACTATATTCAGTCAATACTGGGCTGGACTTCATGGCAAATATATTATCTACACGATTTACATAAAGCATAACACTATATTCAACAGCAAATGTATACTTTTTTTATTTACATCAATATCAGATCCTAAATGTGGGAAATCTCTGTATAGCAGTTTTATTCATAAAGGTTTATTCACCTATTACGACAAAATTTAGTATCCTGCAGTTACTCGCTTTAAATTATTTTCCCTGAAAAACAATTCACATTACTCAGAGATTTAGAGTTTGTGATCCTCCACTATAGAATCCCTAAATAACAGGACCTTGTTACATATAAAGTTAGGGAGTGAGTTATTCTAGATTTTGTGTGTATGTGTGTGTAAATATAACAACTAACATACTGGATAATTGTGTGTGTGCTAATAAACGTATGATATCATACTTAAAACGCGTCCAACATACGGCCCACCTACAAACAATGTGCAGGGGACCCGACTTCTTGACTTCCGTGTTTGGATATGCTTATAATACACTATATACACTATAATATATCCAAGTAGCTTTGGAGCAGTTTCAGAATGAAAATAATTTAAAAAAAAAGACAGAAAGGAAACATGGCTCTGTTACTACTCCTTTAGATTGTAAACTCACACACCGAGCCTTCATAAGCATTTTTTATGTGCATTAATTGTCCAGCGCTGTGTAATCTGTTGGCGCTTAATTCATTTATAATAATAATAATGTTATAATAACAATAAATAATAATAATGACAGTGCCTCATTTGACAATAAACCATAACAACCCCAAATTGTGTTCAGTTACTATAAAACACAAGACTCGCGTTTCTAAGATACAAATCATCGCGGCTTACAGTGATATACACCATGTCTTTCATTAGTAAATATCATGGCAGTATTGGATATACATAATTTTGCCTTCTCGTTATTAGGATAGATAAAATCCGGTAAGTGTTTCTGTGTTCTCACGATCACACAGCTCTGAAGGATAAGTTATTACAGTCCGACCCAACATAAAGACTGAAGTATGATTACTGATCAAAATAATACCGGCGTTGGATAAACCTTTGTGTAATCACATTAATAAAAGGATTAACGGGATAGTGTAAACCGGAGCGCTCGCCGCGGACCCCGCGCCCCTATCAGCCCCACAGCAGGCTTACCCGCCGGTCCACCGCTTTAAAAACGTCGGTGTTCGGCGTTTTCCTGCTGGAAATCAGACCTCCGGTTGCTGTTGTCCTGCGTCGCCGCTGTCGCATGACGTGACGTCACAAAACTGCGCGAGCGCCACCTTCTCTCCCTCCGGGCTTCAGTGACGCTAGTGGTTGTTGGATACGTGGTTGCATATGGTTGAAGGCTTAAACACAAAGTTAGGGACTTTGTGTGAGTTGCCGGTTTAATAGCTAGAGCGAGTTTGTGACTCAGGAGCTTCCTAATAATAAAACTTATTTTAATAGCTATAATTACATTGTTCGTCGTTAGAACTCTTCAATTCCCGGATGTTTTTCCTCAAATCTTTCAAGTTCTAGTACAGAGCTGTTATATCAGAGCTGTCCCTGGAGTTTTCCTATTATTATGATTTTTTTATATATATTTTTGAAAGTTAATATTAATAAGCATATACCAGTGTTATTACTAATATTTTGTGTGTGAGCTGTGTAGATTGTTCCTATATATATATATATTTGTTCCGTCAGAGGTATCCACTTGTATACTTCTATATTTTTAGTAATCTGGCAGTGAAGTCTGGGTATTCTGTAGCGTAGCAACACCCTGCATCATAGTCTTTTGGCTGTATTTTGCTGCATCCAGCAATGTTTTGCATGGCGCAAGAACCTATGCAGACAGGCCAAGTACCAGGCCCCCTAACCCATGAAGAACTTGCTCCGGAAACCTTCCTGTAATAATTTATTTTGGATCTAGCTGCTGCTTTCCGAACATTGTTAGCTTTTTAGCAATTCACAGGTGGTACATGTCCAGACCTTAATAAATTTGAGCAGTCAGTGGTAGCGGTTTATCGTCTGGCCCAGTGGTGATTGAAACTCTTTCCTGGTCAAGATTGGTTTCACACATTGCTGTAAGAGCCCACACCTGTAGACCACGCTGCTCTGTTCTGCTTACCCTGTGTATGTTCTTATTAACAGTACTCCAGTACTGTACACCTTCAATATTCATATATCTGTTGCTGTGCCATAACTACTCAACCTATGAGACCTAATTTAAAAAAATATATATATATTTATTTTACCTACTCTGTGTGTGTTATGACATTGCATTCTAAATACATAGACATTAATAAGTAGTTGCCCCCTTCCACCCCTATAACAGCTTCCACATTCTGGGAAGGCTTTCCACAACATTTTGGAGTGTTTTTGTGGGAATTTTTGCCCATTCATCCAGTAGAGCATTTGTGAGGTCAGATATTGATGTTGGACGAAAAGGCCTGAGGCCAGGGCTCTTGTGTGGCCAGTCAAGTTCTTTCACACCAAACTCATCCATCCGGGTGGCTATGCGTTCCACTGATGATGTGCGATTACGCATGCACAGAACAGATCATTTATTTCGCCCAAATTAGAATTTACGACTGCCTACTTAAGCTGTGCAAGCCTGTCTGACCGTGCGTGCCACGACAGGTTTCTATGTCACCTACCCCCCCCCCCCACGGCTTTAAACTTTCATATATATATATATATATATAGATAGATAGATATATATCTATATGATGATGACAGAAAGCAGGGGATGATAATGGAGGGAGTGTATATATCCCATTATATTTTGCAGTGTGGTTACCCTCAATAGTTTTTACCAGCCCCAGGGAGATGTTTTGTTAATAATGGAACTGTTGGATATCTGTTATTTGTGTATTTTGGGTCCCTGGGGTGGAGCACTTGGAGAGTAGGGCAGGCCAGTGCTCCACTCCACATTTTGTGAGCAGCCGAAGACCAGCAGGTGGAAATCCAGTCCGGAGATTCACGGTTACTCTCCTAGTACTCACCTGTTTCTACTAATTAATGGGAGAGGCAGTTAAGTAGCCTCCTGATCTCAGAGCAAGGGAGATCATTTGGCTCCCTGAGAGAGAGGGAGAGTGCTGTCAATATTACATACAATTTTGTTATTTTATTTTATTTTGTTTTGTTGGAACGGATAAGCCGTCCAACTGCAGTTAGGTTGGAGAACCCTGTATTAGTTAGTGCTCACAAGAGCAGGGCTTTTTGTTTCGATTTCTTTATTTTCTGTAATGCCTGTGGGGACAAAATAAAAGAGGCCCAGCCTTTTATTTTTACCCTCCTCGTGTCTGAGCCGTCTCTGCAGCCTGGTAGACTGTGTGTGAGTGAAGATTCCCGGACAGAGTACCAAAGTGAAGGGGTATTGTGTCACAATATATATATATAATTATTTTTTTTTTCTTCTCTCTGCAAAGATGCTAACCTTCTCCAGACAAAGCAAATAAAATGCCAGCTTCTCCTGCTAAGAAAGCCACCTGTAAATCCAGACATCTATCATGCACTGAGTGCAACACACCTCTCCCAGATGGATACAGAAAAAAGACATGCCATCACTGTGCGGCAGACAACGTGGCAAAAGAAACACAAAAAAACATGCAATCTTTTTTGTGTTGGTTCCAGGATAACCTTGCTCAGACCTTTAAGGCTTTAAAGATGCAGCAAAACCATCTTTGCAGGATAAGAAAATTCCTCGCTCGATTCCTCAAGTACTTATTTAGTGGATGAAGCCGTGTTCCGTCTCATGAACTCGGCAAGTTTATCAGGGAAGTTAACCACTTGCTGCAACTGGATCCTGAACCGAAAAGGAAGGTTTTCCTATCCTTCCAAAGGTGACTGAATTGGTGCAGCGAGAGTGGAATATCCTGGCAAGCGAGCATTTATTTTTAAACACTTCAAGCAAATATTCAGATTGCAGGATGATGTTAAATGGGAAGGTCTTCCTAAGGTTAACGTGCCAATAGAACAACTATCTAAGAGAACTACCCTTCCTATAGGAGAAGTGGCTGGACTCAAGGACGCCATGGACAAAAGAGCTGAAACGGCCGGTAGAAGAATTTTTCAAGCATCCAGGTTTTAGTGCAAAGCTACATCAGCTGGTGCAACCGTAGCCAGAGCACAGGGTCTATGGATCCAGAAGCTGGTAGAGTATTTAGGTAGATGCAGATAAAGCATTTTAAAACATCTAATAACTTATCTAATAAGTTCCTAATTGATACTATAGAGGAAGTCAGGAAGCTTTCTGCACAGAATATGGGTCTTTCCGCTGTTGCTAGACAAGCTGTGTATGGCTTAGGTCCTGGAATGCAGATACGGCATCTAAATCGGCACTGTGCAATCTCCCCTTTAAAAAGGGAAAGTTATTTGGTTCTCCACTAGAGGATCTCATCAAACAGATGTCTGATACTAAGACCTGAGACCTAGATGGAATAGGATATAACCATACAACAGAGATATTCCAGAGCATCTGACAACTCTTCTTTTTGGAGGCAGAATAGAGAAGGAAGGTTTCAAGCAAAGCCCACTAGACAAGAAAATTCTGAGGTCCACTTCAGGTATTCCAGAACGCGTGGTTCCATACTACAGACAACACACGGATTCGACAAATAATATCAGAAGGCTACAAGATCAGATTTTTCAAGGCTCTCCGCAATCACTTCGTTGTTTCTTCCCCTCTGTAATTAGGAACACGGCATCCAGACTCCTCAAAAAAGGAGTTATCAATGGTGCCCAGAAAGCAGCAATTCTGGGGTGTTTATTCCCATCTATTCCTGGTTCCAAAACCAGATGGCTCATTTTACCCAGTACTGGATCTAAAGTCCATGAACCAGTGCATAGCATTTTAGCACTTCAGGATGGAAACGATTCTATCAGTCACTCATATAATTTAAACAGGGGACTACATGGTCACGTTGGATTTCAAAGATGCATATCTGCACGTACCAATGGCAGTAAGATCCAAGAAGTTTCTAAGGTTTGTGATAAAGACAAAAAAATACATTGGATACTTCCAATTCAAGAACTACCCATCGGGCTTTCAACAGTGCCAAGAATTTTTACCAAACTTCTCAGTCCGTTAGCAGTGGAATTAAGATGTCGGAGTATAGCTATCATACCGTACCTGGACAGCTGGCTAATAAAAGCCCCCTTCCCGATCCAGCTTCAGAAAGACCTACAAACTACAATTACCTTTTTCTACAGCACAATTGATGGATTATCAATGAAACAAAAGGAGGCACAAAGGTCTGGAAGCTCCAGCGTCTTTGTTCGGAAATTATGTTATGGGCACAACAGACTCTGGAGGTGCTTTTGACATGTCACATCAGAGGTCAGAACAATGTTCTAGCAGAAGACAGTGTTCCCAGGCAGTATGGTCACTAGATCGACGTATAAATATGATAGTCGAGAGGTTCCGTCTCCCAGAAGTAGACTTAATGACAGCAAGAATTAACTGGAAAGTACCGCTGTTTGTCTCTATACAAGATGGACTACCCTAATTTTCTGGATGGGCTGGCCATGAAGTGGCAGTTCAAGCTGGCATATATCTTTCCCCCAGTGGCCCCAATTCCTTGTGTTCTTCAGAAGATCAAAGCACGAGTTTTGGCTATCCTTCCATTCTAGCCAAACAGGAGTTGGTTTACAGATTTCTTCAGCTGTCTTTAAATAATTGGGAACTACCGTCGTCCAGAGATGTATTGAAGAACAGGGGGATTCAACTTCACGCTATCAGGATGTTCAGATTGACAGCATGGCTACTGCAAGGCTAATTTTAAAGGAAAAGGGTATCTTCGGTGACACCTCCAGTCTTCTCTTAAGCTCGGTTAGAAGCTCCATAGCAAGAATATACTTAAGAACTTGGAGAAATTTCTTGAGTGGTGTTATTCTCAAGGACTCCAGAGTTCACCTCCATCTATACCGGTGATCTTACAGTTTCTTAGATTAGGTTTCAATGCCGGTCTCTTAGACCTTCGTTTCTGCTTAAAGTTCTTCCCACTTTTTACCTGAATCCTACCTCACCGGAGGAAAGAACATGGCATACCTTAGATGTCAAAAGAGCTCTATGCATTTATTTGGAACGTACTGCTTCTTTTTGTTCATCAGACCATCTTTTTGTAAAAATTCAAGGGAAATCATCGGGTCAAGCGGTGTTTAAATCTACATTAGCTAGATGGCTTACAGATACTATATGCTTGGCATATGAGGCCTGTGATGCAGTACTTCCTTCCCATTCCATGAGATCTATGTCTGTTTCCTGGGCAACAAAGGCATCATTGTCACCGGAAGAAATATGCCACATGGTCCTCCTGCAGTACATTCATTAAGCATTACAGGCTGGACATCGCCTCTGCCTCAGAAGCCTCGTTTAGGCGGCAGGTCCTGCACGCAGTTAATTCCTGATTCCCTCCCATGTAAGGGATCTTGTTATATCCCACTAGGTACTGCCACT
Source organism: Sceloporus occidentalis (assembly GCA_023333645.1). Classification (NCBI taxonomy): domain Eukaryota; kingdom Metazoa; phylum Chordata; class Lepidosauria; order Squamata; family Phrynosomatidae; genus Sceloporus; species Sceloporus occidentalis. Next base: position 577,826 of record JALMGF010000068.1, read on the forward strand.
ATATGTAGGGGAAAACAGAAATTGTACTCACCGTAAATAATTTTCCCCATTATAGTGGCAGAACATGTTTCCCTCCCTTGTTTTTTTTTTTGTGTAAATGAAGATATTTTTGTTGCAACCATTAAGTTGCGGGGTCTCTTGTGCTCTGTTAGCAGAAGATGTCAGTAGTAACATTATATAGGGTAAGGGGGAGGGCTTTTAAACCCTCCCTTTGTTTTTAGAGCTTCTTGTCCTAGGTATTGATACTATACTGGGGAAAAGAGAATTTACGGTTAGTAAAATTTCTGTTGTTTTCCTTTATTTTGTTCCATTTGAGGTAAAGGGGGGTTCTCGTGTATAGTTGATACAGAGCTTGTTGTTACATTTTGCAACAAAAATAAAGTTTTAAAAAAGCACGTTTTAGTTTTATTTACTGAATAGGCTGTACTTTTATTTCAAGCATGATACTTTTATATACACTGCCTTTCATGTTTCCACTGTAACAAAGTAATTTTAAATTTGTAAAACTACTCCAATTTTTTTTCATTTTTTATGAAAATTTCCATTTTTACCAGAATTTTTTTTTTCCATGGCTTTAAAATTTCCATAAATTTTTCATCTCTAGTCTGGTCTGATGAATCACACTTTCTTTTACATCAAGTGGCTGGCCGTATGCCTGTGCCTCGCTTCCCCGGAGAACACCATGATGCATCCATGGAAGCCCCACCTCACAACTTACAGGGCTTAAAGGATTTGCTGCTAACGTCTTAGTGTCAGATTATTATTATTTATTGTTTTATATAGCGCCATCAAATTCTGAGTCCATGCTTCAATGCTATGGTGGCAAAAGGGGGACCTATACAATATTTAGCAGGTGGTCATAATGTCATGGCTGATCAGTGTATATAGCCTACAGTTCAAAAGTTACTTTTCTTATAAATGTACTTGGTTTTGAAAGAAAATCACATTGTGTCCATTAAAACAATGCAGTGCAGACATTAATGTTGTAAAAGACTTGCGGGTAGAAACAACTGATTTTTAAAGGAATATCTCTTAATAGGAGTACAGAAGCCCTTTATCAGCAACCATCACTCTTGTTTTCCAATGGCATGTTGCGTTCGATATTCCAAGTTTACATTTAAAAGGCTAATTGATCATTAGATCATTTGCAATATTTGCAGGGTAAGCATCTATCTCTTCAAAAACAACAGTTTTAGGATCATAAAAAGGCATTTCAGCTTTGATGCCAGGAGGTGCTGTAAAAGATAGGATGTCAGGTACTACTAATTTGGCTGTACCCACTCTGGTTGAATAGGGGCTTCTAGTGTATGAAGATACAAATCAAACTCTGAAGAGGAGTACACCCTCTTGATATCAATAGTAGAGCAATTATATGCAGTGTAATTTTAACTCTTTGTCATCAACATGTCATACTCCTCCTTTGTGCTATATAAATGCGCCTTCATCTAATTATAACAGTATACCCTCTAAATCTATCCTGAACCAACTCAAAACTCCCGGGTTACTGTTCAACCCAACTCTGATTCTACACACTATAAAACTAAAGCAATATCCTTATATAACGTTATAACACCAAAATATATAGATCACACAAAATCCCACTCTCTCAACTATACACATACTAAACTCATTATAAAAATATTCCTCTAAAATGATATACATATATATATATATATATATATATATGTATAACATACATACTATATCACCAAAAGTATGTGGACACTTGACCATTGCACATATATGGAGTTGGTCCCTCTTTGCAGCTATAAAAGCCTCTTTTCTGGGAACACTTTCTGCAAGATTAAAGAGTTTGTCCATAGGAATTTTTGCCAAAAAAAAGCAATTGTGGCGATGATGTTGAATGAGAAGGCCTGGCTCATAATTGACATTTCAATTTATCCCAGAAGCATTCAATGGGGTTATGTTCAGGGGTTATGTTCAGGGCTCTGCCCTTTTGGGACTCTGTTATCTCTGTAATTTGTGAGGTTGTTTCATCCAAATTTTGACGCTTCTCCAGCATCCATTCTCCTTCGTCATAATGATAGTCCATATAAATCCTACAAATTGTCACTAACCTTCCATATGATTAATGCTGCCATCACCATTATTCTTAGATATTGGAAGTCCACTGATCCTCCGTCTGTAGAAGCCTGGGTTAACCGTGTAGAATTTGTTTACCAATTGGAGTCTTTCACCTAGTCGGCTAGGGGTTTGTGTCTAGCTTAGAAGAGCGTCCTTGCTCCTTTCACCCCTGAATCCTCTTCAGGATAGGAGCGCTGTAATAAAATCCCTTACTCAAATGTTGTTCTCTGCTCTACTTTTCACTGGTATTTGTCAAGTTTCATCACCGGCTCACAGTCTGTTTTTTATTGTATTTTTTATACCATTTATCGCACTTCCACATACACACAGTCTTACCTGGGCACTGTGTTTCGAGTATTCTTTTCAACTAACATTTCTCTATGTTACATTTCTATATGTGCTCATTGTTCTACACTGTGATATTACTCTGTGATGTACCTGTTTTATTTTTTTTGGCCATAAACTCTCTAGAATGTTCAGGGCTCTGTGCAGGACACCAAGTTCATTAATGCCATGCTAGTCAAACCATGACTTAATGGACCCTGCTTGTGCAAAAGGACACAGTCATGCTGGAAAAGGAAAGAGCCTTAATCAAACTGGTATCACAAAGTTAGAAGCACACAATTGTCTAAGATGTCTTTGTATGATGTAGCATTAACATTACCCTTCACTGGAACTAAGGAGCCTAGCCCAAATCCTTAAAAACAGACCCAGACTGTTATCCCTCCTTCACCAACTTTACAGCTGGTACTATGCATTCCAGTTGGTAGCGTTCAGACTTCCAGATAGTGAAAAATGATTTGTCGCTCTTTACACCATTCCAGCCAAAGCTTGGCATTACACATAATGATCTTCGGCTTGTGCACAGCTGCTGGGTCATGGAAATCCATTTCTGGGATACGGATAGACTAACAAAGAAAGAAGATTGAAATCTCATATTGTGTTTTTCTAGACTTACAGTTCACACTACAGAGCAGTTTTCATGAACATGATTTAGTCTTTGTTTATAATAGATTTATCATTTATTAATTTATCATTCATAGATGTTCTCTTCAAAGAGGAGAGATAATTACTTGTTTGTGAAATATTACCTACTATTGCTGCCAGGTTGTCCCTCAAAAAACTTTGTATGTATTTTATTGACATATTTTTTCATGCTCCAACTATTTTTCTGTAATTGCTTAGTTAACAAATACAAAATCTGGCCACAAAATGGAAAATAAACACCCCACCCTTGAAAATTGAAGAAAGAGATGGATTTACATTACATTATCAAAGTATCCTTATGGGAGGTAGTTGGAACAGTTGTACTTTTAGGGTTCTACGTGGCACAAAAGTCTGTGAAACTTCTCCAGAGTCTGAAGAGACGAACTTACAAATCAGTGCCATTGTACTATTAGTTATGCACTGGGTTGTTGACCTTTGGCAAAGTTGTGTATTTGTGTCTTTTGTATGGTATCTAGCCATTATTACTTAAAACACTTGCGCATGTTTTTTCAGCTGCAATATGCAACTCGGAGTAGTAAGGTAGTTTCAGAGATTGAACTTTGTCTTTGGTTAAATTGTTCTTTTTATGTTTTTTTTAATTTTTGTATTCACTATACACACATACACACTGGGGGAAGACTCTTGTGCACACATACATTCAATTGTGTAATTAATATGAGGCTATTATTCTAATATTCCATATATATTTATATATATATAGCAATATTTTCTATACATACTTGACATTATGTGCTGTTACTGAGTTAAGAGCCGAGTGGTCCCCCAAACATTTCTCCAGCTATTTATTTTCTGTTTCTCATGATGATAAATGCAGTTTGATCACGCTTTGTTTTTGGTTTACTTTTAGCATGCTTTTTAAGCATGACGACTCTACAATATGTGTCATGAATAAAAGTACAAATTTTTATTTCGTAAAAATACAGAACTTATATTCCACCATTTTGTTACATTAATGTTTAACAGGATAACAGTATAGTTAAAATGATACCATTTATTGGCTAACTAAGAGTTCAATTAAGAGCTTTCGAGACCAAGTTGTTAGGTCCCTTCCTCAGGCATTAATTGAAGGGACCTAACAACTCGAAAGCTCGCAATTGAACTCTTAGTTAGCCAATAAATGGTATCATTTAAACTATACTTTTATCCTGTTTTCTCAACAGCTAACACGGTACAAAACCTTTTATCATTAATTTTTAACAGAAGCCATTTCAGAGGAAACCACATTTCTTATTAACTCCATTTATTTTCTGTATTTATTATTATGCATTTATTATACCTTTATTTTCTGTATAGAAAAGCCAATATCCAATGAGGTACTTTGTCAAGTTTGCTAACTGGACATTTTTAAATAAAAACAAAACATGGCTAATAAACATGATTTTGAAATAAGGTATTACAATATTACATTTTATGATAATAGCAATTATTGATAGCAATTAGTATTATCTCCTGCAGTGGAGATTTTCCCCAGTAAGAAATGTATGCCAATCCTATATCAGAAACCTGAGCCATGCCTGTTTTAATTGTATAAATAAAAGAGCATATGGAAAACTATATACCGTAGATATAGCAATCCAGAAAAGGATTCACAGTGACTATAACAACCACTGTTAATTAGCTTACACTCATCTTTTAAACTTGATTGTTTTAGCGATGAGCCTTTCTGAAATGGGTGTGAATGAACATCTGGCATTACTGTAAATTTGACGATTAGCAGCAGAGAATCCTTATCAAGGTATTCTGTCACAATATAACAGCCAAGAGATTTTCCAGTTGGAAAATATATTCATCAGTAAGCGTTCGACTTCCCCAGTGTTTGACGCATTGTACAAGTCAGCAAGGGTTTTTATTTTGATGGGAAGGAAAAATCCCTGGGACTCTTTTGATAATGGTCACAAACAGGGAGTGTAAAAGCAGAGATAATAGCTAATACTTGGCAGTGTCCATAAATTACTGTAGCAGCTGTACTCCTTACCCCCACAGCCTGAACATTTGATCTTTTTGTAGCTATTTACGGTTTCTGGCTCATTTCTCTTTATTTTGAGTTCCTGGAAATCGATACAGGCCTCAACTTAATACTCAGTTTGAAGTTCTTTAATGATTAGCTGGATTTGAGTAGTCAAAAGACTTTTAGAACAGTTTTTAGTGGGCCAACATTCACAGAATTTAATAACTTTTAAAGACCAATAATTCAACCATGACAATCTACAGGCAGCTTTGAATGGTGTAAAATTGTGCAAAGTCAAGAAGAATAACTGCATTTGCCTAAACATTATTGACAGTCTGAAGGTTTCTACATTTTAAATGGTTTGAAAGTGATTGTAGTTTGGTCATTTTAACGTAAGCTCATGAACTAAAGGGGTACTTTGAAAGAACAGAGGTTATGTACAGGGTATTTGACAAGCCAAGAACACCTGGATCCCTCTGAGTTATTCACAAAACACTCACTCTTTCTGCAGAGAGAAAAAAACAAAAACAGACATTTGTGTCCCCTAAGCCTCAAGTGAAGATGAGTAGCTTGGATCCTACAACTTTCTATGGGGTCATAATGGCAATCCTCAGTAACCATTCTGTAAGCCATGATGGGAACCAAAAAGGATTTGCATACAACTATCCATGACAAAAGTCCGTAAACAAATACTCAACAATGGTCAAGGCAATTATAAAAGAACATTAGGTATGATTTGTGAAGTTTATTTATGATTTAAGAGTCCCAAAAGCTGTTAGATTTTATTTATAAATTATGTATGTTCATGTGCTTTCCCTCGCATCATGTTTGCTAAACCGTATAAAGGATATCATTTCTGAAATGACTACGTAACACGGATAAATATATGCATTTATGATAATATTAATTCAAGGTTAAAAAGTAACACAGAAACAATGGGTAGAATTGTTTTTTGTTGCTTTGAGTATGAACGGATATGTGGAAATAGTTTAGAACATTGATTCATTTTTCTGTTTATACAGCCAAATATTACATAAGATAAAGGATTCAAAACAAAATGTCCATGTTAACAGTTGCAGAGTGTACAATCCAAAGAACACTAAGCCTAATTGTTTGCTTGGATAACAAGCAAATGCGTCTTACAGTTACTGGAGATTTCTAAAGAACATCAATACTCAAGTACTAAACTAGTGGTTCAAGCTAATAAATAAAAGTTGTAATGCTTTAAATAACGACGACAATTGCCAGTCTGTTTAATATAATAAAAAGGAACACGATCATGATTTGTTCCCTAAATGTGAAGTATTACAGGAAATAAAATAGGAAATAAACATTAGTCTTTAATAAGAAAAACATACCAGTGTATAAGAGAGGTATAGAACTAAAACCCTTTTTTTTATCAAGACTTGCTATACAAAGGCAATTATGAGTAAATAAAGCTGTTTTACTTTTCACTCATTATTTTTAACTTTTCAAAGTCCAAATTAGTGTAATTGGTGCAAAAGACAATGTAAAGATTATTTAATAGTTCAGTACAGTAATTGCTTTTCTACAACTACACCAGTATTCATTTATACCGAGGACAGGGACATTATGCTAAGTATTTTATCCTTAATGTCCAGGGCTATTTTACCCTACAAGACCAGAGTAAATTTATTTAAATTATTTTCAATTTAATTATAAAAATTAAATATATATATTTTTCCTGGACAAGAAGGGCTTTTCTTTATGTTTTATGAATAAGTTATATAAATTATACACAGCTAGTATAATTGTGGAAAAAATACCACAAATACATTTGTTAACCTGCCCTGATTTGGAAACCACCCTATGTTTTTTTTTGTTTGTTTTAGTTTTTTGTTTTTTTTTTTTTTATCCCCTACCTAACCTTAAACCTAAATGTGTGACTTCCCTTAACAATTAGAATCTTCAAATACATGTATCATATGGAAGGAAAGTGTAACTGTTAACCATATGGGGAAACAATCTAGATTTATTTACAGCAGTCTAGCCAAAAAGCCTTCTGCTACAGACATGAAAAATGTGTAAAGAGATAATAAAGGAAATAGGTCCAACTCATACCATTTTACCTACTGTCAATCAACTTAAGTATTTAACTGGGCATGTCTTTTCTTCTATCTGATCTACTTTGTCTGGATGCATAACACAAAGAACAGACAATACAAAACAATAATGGATAACTGAATGAAACAAACATCTCAGAATAACTCAGTCTTGTGAATGAATGTTATGCCAGATATATCCAACATAGGGGATCTACTTACTAAAAAGTCTAGTTTTCAGTCAAATAAATGTTACTGCAATTGTGTACATTCACATGTTGCCGCTTATTTAATGTTAGTTGGCTTTTTACTGCATGCCTTTAACTGCCACTTGCACCCCCTAACGTAAGAAATAAGAGAGAAAAAGAAATAACTAAAGTGAGAGTCCATGAGCACCCTATTAACCATGACGTGGCTGATTGGGAGCTCTTACAGGGAACAAAAGCACAGACATACAGGATTGGTGAAAATGCCTAGCATAGCTGGTAACGAAGATTTATCTACACTTGATGTCCATCATAGCAAAGCCAGAGCCTAAAATGATGTCATAAGAGCATCCAAATAACTCATATACTAGGTGTTGCTTTTAGATTCAGTAAGGACTGAGAAGAGTCATCTAAACTTTGCTTTAGGGGAAGTGACTACTTTTAGGAAGGTGATCAGTCATTATGCATTGCAGGGTAATTCCTTTCCTTGTATCTGCTTATATGCTCTTATACCTGACAGTAAAACACATTTTAAACATTCTACAACAATTCTAGTTCACAGATATCTGAAAATGTCTTGATTTGTTGTGTAGGATCCAAAGACATCTATTAAGTGTGTTGGAATGAGAAACATTTGAAGAAATCAAGGTTCCAAAGTATGACATCTGCATTGTAAATATTTTCCTATTAGCTACAATATTTATTTAGATGTAATTTTGAAAGTTGTTTAGACAGAAATTTTAAGATTGATTTGGCAACTATACACATTTTTGAACACATTTGGTCGAAACACCTTTATTCTATTAAACCTATTATTTTGAAGAACATTGTCTTTGCATAACAAATGTACTGCCAAAGGTATACAATGGTAGCCAGTATTATAAATACACATTCTCCGTTGCTTCTCTTTACCGATTAACAAAGTATTAATGGAAGTATGTGGAAGCATTGGGTTATATTTTAATAATGTTAACGTGACCCAATCTTGATATGTTAGCATAAGATATAGTCTGTATTGTGAGTGTACATATGAGCAGATTTATTAGTAAACCCCTGCCATTAACATATTGTATATCATTTACATAGTAAAATAGCAATCATGGAGGACAGTTTAAGAATAGAATGTCATACTAGGAATATTCTATGGAGAAGGATTGAGTATATTGGAATATTTTCTCCTCCATAATGCTGATACCAGTGGAAATATAGGTTTGGAGAAGGTTAATTCCTTTGGGTAGCTGTTAGGGATTACTTGGATACAAGGAGTATAAATTCAAGCATAGTAAAGCCAACTGACTTACAAATGAACTTGAATCCAGTAATTCATGTAGGAGGAAATGTTGACAGTGTTTTATCTATTTACTAAGCTGGGAATGCCTGCATGCCGCATCAAACAAAAATATTTCCAACTCTTATTTACATTCAAAGAAATCACTCTCGGTTTGCATACGTTCAAGTGCGGGGAAGATGAGTTGATGCAAGTTGAAAAAAAACAACTTATAGAATGAACCCAATAGTTGCTTGCAAGTTGCAAATGTGATTTAGAGTATACAAAAACTGTCACAAAAAGCAGCAATGCCGAAGATTCAGCAATTTAGCGTTCATGGAAGGGAACGATGATGAAATTCTTTACATTAAGACATAGCTTTTATTAGATCAAAGGTGAAAAACAATAAAACATGGGAGCGGAAAAGGATTGTCAGAGAGCAGCCTGAAGCGTTTCGTAGGAATCATAGGCATACCACCTTCCCATAAGTCTAAGTTTTTAAAGGCTGGGAATGGGCAGCTACCAGCTGCAATCAGTCAGCAATTAAGTAAACCACATGGTAAACCAAGTGCAAAACATAAGATTGTACACACATGTAAACAAATGGTTAAACGAAAAACACCCTGACTTACCAAAACACAGACAAAGAAAAACCCCGACAGGCACTTGGATCTCCCCCATAACACGGTGAAGGAGTAGACAGGGAGCATGTGCAGCAAGAGGATTGGGTTGCGGTTTCTGCACTGCTGGCACAGGAACAGAAGTGTGTCCAGGATCAGTACAAGCAAGCAGTGTCTGAAGTGCCTTGGGCAAACTGACCCATTATGTGAACCAAGCTTGCAATATGAGCCTCACATGCAGACCTATTTTGAACAATGTCTGCAATGTCTGATATATACCCTTTTGTTCTGCTACAAAACTACGCCCAGCAGAGGAGACTGGGAAACAGGGACCAAGCAGCAGTGTAGACTACCACATGGACAAGACAAATTGGATCAGGACAAGCCGGGTCAGGATTCCAGAGAGCAGCGAGGTCAGGCCAAGCTTTAGCTCTCGGACAGATGGCCTCACGTTTGACTCTAGAATATTATTGGTATACAGAGGAGTTCATGGGTGACTCAATGACTGCAAAGTTCCCAGGTCTTGTGGCTGCACAACAAGCCCAAATCATCACCCCTCCACCACCCTTTTTAGTATGAGGTGTTTGTGCTGAGATGCTGTCTTTTCTGGTTTTCGCCAAATCTGGAGCTGTCTATTATGGCCAAACACCTCCACGTTGGTCTTGTCTGTCCAAAGGGCATTGCTTCAGAAATTTTGTAGTTTGTTCGGATGTAACTTTGCAAACCTGTTCTGTTTTCCAAACAAACCATACTTGTTCAGTCTTTTTCTAACTGTACTGTCATGAACGTTAACATTTAATGTGCTAACTGAGGCCTGTAGAGTCTGAGATATAACTCTTGTTTTTTTGCAATTTGCTAGTATTGTACTAGCTTATGATCAATTAATCAAGGGCATTTGTTTAACAGCCCCTGTCTGCATCTTAATTCATATGGAAGCAGTAAGGGTTTCACACATGGCTCTACATTTTGGCTTTATTTTTGTTGAATCATATGATGGTGTAATATGTCATGTGTTGTTGTTCATCAGAGGTTGTATTTACCTAATTTTAGATCGGCTAAAGAACAAATTATTGTTTGTTATGTCCTGATATGTAAAACCATAGAATTCAAAGAGGGTATACTTTATTTTTTACACATGCAAAAACTTAGATCTGTTTCAAAAAAACACAAAAATTGTATTTTTAATGTGATATTAACAAATTGGGTGGGAGTTCCCCTTTAAATCATCACTTGTCTACCTCCTGAAACATCGATATGTACATTTCTTGAGCATGCTCAGTAGCATTCTCATTGAAGTCACTGAAGCAGGAGCCAATCGCATGTCTGCTAGGAAACAAAATCAGTGTTCAGATAGTATATATGTAATTGGCTGCAGCTATTCCCATTGATTTCAATTGGAGCTCAGCAACCAAAGTCTGGAGTGGGAGTTTTACTGAATGTGTACACAAAGTATGCTTGTTTTCTATAGAGTCAGCTAGGAGAGAACTAAGTAATGCCTGCACTGATTTGCATGTGAAATGCACAGGAGTCCATGAAAAATGGACTCTAATATGCATTTAACATAAAAGTATGGCTGAGGTGATTCTTGAAGCCAGAAAAAATAGAAAAACCTACGCAAAATATAAAAAGCAACAAGAAAGTCTTTAGGCTACCATAAATAATGCTTGTAGAGCATTAGATACATAGTCATTGGCAAAAAAATAATAGTTGATATGATTATGGTTCTCCCGCTGGCCAATGAGAACACAACCTCATAACACTAGCTTGACTGAGATCTCATCTAAATACAAGACATATGGCAAAGCTGCTCTAACAACAGTATTCTGACTCTTCACATAAGTCTAATTAGCCTTTATAGATGTGTAGCTAGAAAAATGCTAGCAGCTGGTCTGCCCCTGACTACACCATCATGACTTAAAATTATATGCATTTATATGGCATTGGGTGCCATGTGCCTTCTTGCATTGTCTGCGGGCAAAGCCAGGTAAGCTGATATGGGTTTGAGACCAACATCTTGCTCAGTAAAGGGCCTTATGATAGGATAAGTGCTTGCTGAAGCGAAACAGACAAAAATATCATGTTCTTCAATTTTTTGGTCTTCAAACGAAGATCATTTTATACCTGTTCAGAAAGCGCAATTATTATTTTTATTATTTTTGCAATTTTCATTATGAGATTGTAAAAAATCTATAGGCCATGAGCAGTAGATTTCATTACACTGAAAGAAACACACTAAATAACTTCATAATAAATATAATTTGTTTTAAATTAAACATATGCTTCTCAAAATGGAAGGTAAACTATCCAATTTATGCATATGGTTTTGAAATCCAAAGCTGCTTCACGTCTTTTACTCATCATGGTGAGAACACATAACATCATTTGTTGGTTAACCACATGTAATAATATCCCGAAACCTATGACTTAAACTACAATCATGTGTTGCTAAAGTATAATTTCAGATATTTTGTAGTGAAACAATAATGGCTCACAGCTAAGATTCACTAAGTGCTTTTGTCAGGTTTTACCGACGGACCCATTGATTAATACTGCATTTTAGCTAATATTTTAAAAACCTCTTGGCCAAGCTATGAATTGCCATGGAAAGTTAGTATTTGGACTATGCAGAGCTGTGTATTCATGGTTTACCACAATCAAACTAAAATCAGAATAATACTTAGTCACAGCAAAGCAGATCTCATGGTAATTTAGGCATGAGAATTAGTCAATCAAAACAATGGAATCTGATTTTTTTTTTTTTAAATATTAACTGATCTTGCCAAAAACATAAGAGTTTTAGTTTGAATGAAAAGTGTCGAGGAAGGAATGAACATGGCTGTAATTTGTACATCAGCAGTTTTTATATGGGTCAATGCAAATGTCTGCAGATGAAACAGTTTACTCTAGATTCAACAGTTTTACCTATGATTATTTAAATTCTGTGTTATATTAGTGATCTTAAAACACCCATATGTCATTGTAAGTTGTTAATGATCTGCTAGTATCAGTAGTTAATTGCATCATATGAGAAAATAATAAAATAATCAATGATGGTGATATGTAAATCCTCTGAATTCCACTTTAGGTAGTTTGGTACTAATGTTCTTATTACATTACCATCTGCAACACTGCTTCAAAAAGAAAACCAAACTGAAATGCAAGTAATGGTACTTAGTGCTAGAAATGTAGATTGGAAAGTCAATATTCAGTTTGGTTTCATAGTATACAGTTTATGTAGGGCTGGGTTAGCCTGGAATTATTTTATTTTAAACATTGAATAGATCTCAGCTGTATAATGGTTATTGATAAACTTTTTATTCTTTGGCAGCATTGCAAGTCATAGAAGCCCAAGATAAAATTGGGTGTACATAGCTTATAAAAAAAATGTTTGTGTTTGCCCAATGAGAGGTATCAGTTTCAAGCAAAAGGTTATTTTAAAACCGTTAACTTTACAACATTGTAACAAGATGAGCAATACAAATCTTTGAGTGAGAGAACTCTACCGACATTCATAAAAAGTAAGAAAGGATTATTTTAGCTATCATAGTAAAAAGGTTTTAAAAACATATATAAAAACATATTTTCACTTCCTACAGAATTATTATATTTTCCTTGAATGTTTGTATAAACTTATACCCACCATTAGGGGTTTAATCACTTTCCTAGGCAATCCACAGATTTACTACCTTAGATTGTAATACGTTCCCCATCTAAAAAGACCTGATAAAATAATTTAATCGAGCAGATTAGTGGGTACTGACTCTCATAATGTTATTTCGTAATTATTAGTTTGCTGTAAATCATTTATAAATTGTATAATGGTTTTTGTATATCCTTACTCAAATTTTGTAAACATTACAAACATATTAAATAAATAATGTAGAGATACCTCAATGTCTTGGCATTTAAAGGAGGGCTGCCAAACCCATTATGGACATAAATCAGTAAATATAGTGGTTATGCATGTTCTTTCACTATGAAAACAAACCTAATTACATGTTTCATCAAGGTTTTTAAAGAAAACATTTTAAAAAAAAATAGCTCAAAATTTTGTCAGCATTTCATTTCATCCAGCAATTTATAGATTGCGCTGCTTCCTTTGGGAGCAATACATCACAAGAATATTACTATGAATGTTTCCCTTGGCCATTCCGATGTCTTTGATGGCTGTCAAAATATCTCATTCTCTTGGGAACATTCATATAAACCTCTGAACGTAGATAATCAATATTATATGAGCTTAACACTAACACAGGTGCAAACAGAGAACAAACAGCAAGCCATGTTATATTTTTCATTAATCATTGATCATTGGACATGTGACACTATAGTAAGGGCTTTGCAATATATATATATTATATATATATATATATATATGAAACATAGCAGGTAAATAGCAATACTGTTATCTGAAATAGATGGTTAATTTTATTTAAAAAAAAAACACTGGAGTGCTGTATATAATAGCAGTCTAAGTAACTAAAGAATCAAGATATAATCATACAGAGTAGTCACCTATGACTTTCCATTGATTTTTATAAATATTGAAAAAAACACTGGGCATTTACAGGCATAAAAATAATTACAAGGCACAAAATATTCAGTGCGTTCTAAACTTGCAACAGAATGTTAAGCTAGGCCAAGTTCTACTTTGGTATCATTGATTACAATAAAAACAATTAAAATAAAAGATGATATAAAGGCACTTTACAAATTAAAATAAAAATTAAAAGAAATAGAGAATTAAAAATGATGCAGCATTTATGTAGTGCCTCTAGCAAAAAACATAAATATAAAAACTAAAAAGTGTCCCAAAGACCCAAACACTAATAATGATAAATATGTATACATATCTCAAATAGAATATCTAAGAAGGTCATTATATCAGCTAGAAAAGAAAAGTCAAAGACAGAATTTAACTTCATTGTTAATTTTATCTCAGAACGTTTCGGCCAAACAGGGCCTTTGTCAGGCTTGACAAAGGCCCTGTTTGGCCGAAACGTTGCTTTTGTGTGCTCTCGCTTAATAAAGTATCCTGAAGATTGGAAGCTGTTTGGAGTGCTGGGATTCCTTTTCTTTGTTAGTGTGCTTCAAGAGGGTTTATGCTGTCCCTTTTTACCTGCTAGCACCTGCAGCTTCCTGGGAGTTGAGTCCAGAACCATTTTTTCTTTTTTACGATATAGAGTTACTCTGACGTTATTCATGTGGACAATGATTTTTGTCCTTTGAGTCTCTGATTTGTGGGAACAAAATAGTTGATTGTGATATAATTATGCTGCTATATAAATTAATTACCATATATGCTGTGATAGAAAACATTGGGTATCCCTTTAGTATTTGAGTATTTGATAGGCTATTATAGAAGGTGGGACTCTAATTAAAAATTGAGTAAGCAGTTTGAAGGATTATTGATATATGTAAAGCCTGTTTTCAGCCTGTATTTGTTGGAGGGATATTTATAAACTGTTCAGGACCCTCTCCTTCAGGGTGCTAGCACTTGCAGGGCGTTTTGTTTGCACTTGCAAGGCGTTCATTCGTTCGCTGCAACTCATCTAATCTCTCCCCTCCCTGGGCATCCCTCTCTGTGCCTCCTGATATTCTCACTCAGCATCCACTCCCTCCTCCATCTTCAGACTGGGTAAGCACTTTTTTTCTTGTTGAGACAGAGCTGCTCAGCAGCTCTACTCGCTTCATGTGCAGAGAGAGGGAGAGGGGCTTGCTTTCTACTCATTTTATGTGCAGGGAGGGAGGGGGGTCGTTTAGATAGAGTTGCTCACCAGCTCTACTCGTTTTATATGGAGGGAGGGATGTTCGTTTTCTACTCGTTTCATGTGAAGGGAGGCTTGTTTAGATATCTACTCACAGGGTGGAGGGGTTTAAGGGCGCTTAATTAAAAAAAACTCCCTACGTTCAGTTCTACCTTTTGCCACCTCCCGCCACTAAATCTCAAACTCCCCCGCAACAGTATCAACTATACATACCGGGCATACGACATAAGGTTTCCCTACCTCACACATGAAACAGATATGCCCCCTTTATTTAGTGTAAATCCCGAACCCGAAACAGAAGTTGAAAAGAACCCTGCAAATGATATCACTGTTAGCACACTCTATTTATAAATCCTTCTCTACTCTACTGCATTCAGCATTGGTTCATTTCATACCTACTAAGGGGGGTGTTTTTCGGGGTCTAGGCACATTTCAGACCCACTGGACGTTCACTCTTGTTTTACCCCAACACAAATGTAAAAGCTGTTTTTAGCCTGTATTTGTGGGAGGGGTATTTATACCCCCTTCAGGTCCCTCTCCTTCAGAGCATTTCATTAGTGCTTTTCCCGCCCGTCCCCCCACTAAGTTCACTCTCTCTGCTCCACTCAGTCTCTATTCTCTATATTCTCTCTTTCCTATGCCTCTTCCTTCTCCTTTCCGAGAGGTAGCGCCTTGGTTATGCCACTAGATTGATACTTATATTTTAGTGCTTGTCCTACACATAAAGAATCAATTATTTGTTTTCATCAATATGGATCTCCTCACTCTCCAAAAAAGTGGTGTGTGTGTTGATGTCACTACACTCTACTCACTTTTTCCATCCCAAAATGTTTAACACAGTCAGAGCTTCATCGGAACAAAACACCTATAAAAGAGTAAATAAAGCTAAAACTAAAAAAATACAATAATAAATCAATGTTTAAACCATCTGGAGCTGGAAATTAACTAAACCCACTTCTTCATGTGGTCCCATATATTTAGTTCAGTCCTAATGTTAAAAATTGTTGATCTTTATTATTATGTTTCAGGAAATGAGCTGACACATTGTGGTTTTCATATTTACATATGCTTTCAACAGGCTTTTGGATTGTTACACATAGTGGTCTAACAATGCACCCTACAACCACAGGAACAGGTTTGCAAATAAATAATATTTTAATATGGCAGGAAACAAGTTTGTAATTTTTCTTGGTTTTTAAGAATGTAAATATTAAAAGTTTTTAGTTAAATTTATAGGGCAAATAATTACTACATAAAAAGTATTTAGCATAAGTTAATAAAATACTAAATAATAAAACGTTGGGTTCTTTTTAATAAGGTTACTTAAAATTATCCTTAAATGTAGTGCATATCTAGAACTTTGTTATATCTGGTATTAGCAAGCAAAGCAACATCTTCTTCTAAAATTAGGTTATGTTGAATTACATAAAATCTATAAAAGGAACCACTTGGGAGAAATCATCATTAAATGTTTGCTAGTAAGTGCCATCTTTTTTACTTCTATAAATGCAACTAGGCTTTATGGGGACTAACCTTTTATCCTTAAAATGTTTTAATATTTTATTAGCACGGCTGTAAAAGAGCTATTGTTGTGGGTAATTATGTTTTAATCTTAATACTCAAAAACCTTTAATATGTACAGAATGTTCAATCTAGTGCAATCTGATCTGGCAGCAAAAGTATTTATCTGGGCCAACTTCTGATCTGATGTCACTAATTATTTAGTTACCCTTGTAGCAACCTAGTAGTATAATAGTTTGTATATTAATGTTAGACTAATGCAGATTCCATGTGATTTTAGAGAATGTTTAAGAAGTATAGCAAGAAGAGGAATGTGGAAAAGCAATGGTTGGTAGAGGAATGAAGAGGGTGGTAAAATGAAAAGGTGTATCAAATGAATGGAAAGAAGAAGCTTCTGAAAATGGCAGTTCACAAATGCAAATCAAGTGGAAAATGGGCAAAGATAATGCAGAGAGTATGTAGGAACAATAGAAAATGAGGGGTGAAATTCAGAAACTATAAGGGAATGAAATGAGAAAACCAGGTGGGGCTGGATGAACAACGAAGGAAGATGAGAGGATAATGAACAATAGAAAAGAAGAGAAATTGTTCTACTGAATTGATTTGTTCTTGGTATTCAATGAAATAAAACAGACATATCTTGTGTACTGTCCACTTTAAGGCTCTAAAGCCAGTCATTCTATGGCGGTTTATGATCTGTCTGTTATAAGTTGTATCTAATACCTATTACTGTAATAGCTATAAGAGATCAGAAATATTTATGTAAAAGAACTAGACAGAAAACATTAGCAATGTCCACAGCATCATATTTGATGCCTGTTTGTTTTTTTTAAATTTAGTGTAGAATCAGCAAATGACTCTGACAAAAACCATAATTTACAATATGATGAGATATTTCTTTCCAATACTTATTAAATGGTTGTTTTAGTGTAACTAAGAGACAGACACTGAGTAATGTAAGCTTGCACCAGAAACCTGTTAAATCAATTATATTATGTCTATGTAAATGTTACCAATAAGATGTCTGATTTTATTTATTTATTTTTGATGGCAGCATAGCTTGCAAAAAATCAAAAGTTAACCAACTTTAATAACACATAAAGGCCTATTGTCTTACTTACACTGTTCCTTCGGAAAATGAAATTAAACATAACTTTTTAAAGTAAAGTAGAAGATTGCACCTAATATTGCCTTTGGAAATACTGAAACACAGAGATCCCCGGTGCAATGTTGGAATGAACACTGCTGGTATTATGTCTGATGTGTGGTTAGTGAATGAACATTTCCATCTGACATAAATCTTGCCGTACCCAGTGCCAGCCAGTAATATTTTACTATGCACACTTTCTCCCCCCTAATCACCTTTACAGGTCACAGAAGTTTGGCTAGAAGCTAAAGAATCGCTTGCTAGGAAATTTTCCTGGACAACTCCCAGACTGCTGTTTTAAAGCTTTGGCTGTTTTACTATGTTACACATTGCCAAATTTGGCTGTAACATTTATAACAGTCTTAAACATTTTAGAGGATAGTGCGATAATTTATTATAGCCAACATTTGGTGGTTTTTCCAAGTTATTTACAAATACTTGTATAGCAACAGTATAACATGTTATCAGGGTCCAGTTAAGTCATTAGATGATGGCGAGTTTGGTGCACGGAGTTTGTTCCCATCCAACTTTAAAGTGACACAAAGCGGGGGTGAATTGTGTGCTGGTATTCTAGGTGTCTGGTGGCAGCAATGTATTTATCTTTGGCGCTGTGCTAGTCCTGGCCCAGAGCAGCACACCCACCCATTCTTACTGCTGAGCACCAGGATATGGGTATAATTCCATGCTCTGCCTTTTAAGGACAAGCCTCACCTGGGGACAGTGTGGTATGAAAGCCGTGTTATTTAGGCCTAGTCCTCTATGGTATAAATGGACTGGTTGGAGAGATCAGAGATTTGCATTGTAACCAGGCCCTTGAGCGTGACACAAAGGAGAGCCTGGTTGCCCAAAGAGGGTAACCTGGTTTGGTGAAGCCCCCAGACCTGCCACCCAAGAAGCTAAGAAGCTTAAATCCCCTACAGTAAGGCCAGGACTGCCCTTCAGTCAAGGTATGTTTTAAGAAGTTCTCTAATGAAGCCACAAAAGTAGCAAGGATATTTTCAGTATTACATTTCAAATAATTTTCTCACATTAACACTGCCCACCACTTTTGTGAACTCCTCGTTCATACAGGTTGTGGAAATTGTATTGTATAAACATTTTTTACATTATTTGAATTATTCGGCTTCATAATATATGTAGATACAGAGATATTTCCAAGCGTTAAAACAACTATATATAAGAGTAATCCATCTGTGTACATAATTCCAAATGTATAGGAAGCGCTTGTATAAATCAAATTTATATAATCAAGCCAAGTTAACTGTGTTTGTATAAGAAATATAAACTTCTTAAACATAGAGTCAAATGGTTTTATTTTTTTGTCTGAATGTAAGTGTAATTTTCTCGATGTTCTGCTTTAAAGGTAATAAAGACCTTGGAAGCTTTGTAATTGTTATGACTATACTTTCTTGATGCAAAGTAGCAGGCACTGGGAGGTATCGTGAGATTGGTTTTCTTAATACAATATACTACCATGTGACTATGTAAATGGATAAGCACCTGAGAGATGTCAGTTACTAAGCCTACTGAGACATAGAACTTGGACTCATTAGCTTGCATCTTTATTATTGAAGTGGAGCTTCACCTATAAGTGCAGTGTTGCCTAATATTATTATTATCCTTTATTTATATAGCGCCAACAGTTTACGCAGCGCTTAATACAATACATAAATTCAAGGGATATGACAAGACAAGAATTGACAGACTAAGACAAACCGATACATTTGGTGGAGAGAGCCCTGCTCGCAAGCTTACAATCTAGAGGGAAATGGGGTGACAAACATAAGGCATAGAGAAAGGGTGAGAGGTATTGTGGGGGTTGTATCGATGACAAGGAAGTTCTAGCAGCTAAGATGGTGGGGCTTCTCTGAAGAAGTGGGTTTTTAGATGTTTCTTGAAAGTTGGGAGGGAGGGACAATGCTGAAGGTTCCAGAGATATGGGGCAGCTCGAGTGAAATCTTGTAGACGGGAAAAGGAAGAGGTGATGAGTGAGGAGGAGAGCCTTAGCCCATGGGAGGAACGTAGGGATCGAGTAGGAGAGTATTTGCTAATGAGGTCAGAAATGTACGGAGGAGCAGTATTATGGATGGCTTTATATGTCAGTACCAGGATCTTAAATTTAATTCTAAAGGTAATTGGGAGCCAGTGGAGGGTTTCACAGAGGGGGGAAGCAGAAGAGGAGCGACGTGCAAGGAAGATGAGCCTAGCAGCGGCATTTAGGATAGACTGTAAAGGAGAGAGTCGAGACAGTGGAGTGCCAACCAGAAGAGTGTTGCAGTAGTCAAGACGGGAAATGATAAGGGAATGAACGAGTGTTTTTGTGGATTCTTGGGTGAGGAATGGGCGGATACGAGAGATGTTTTTTAGGTGCAAGCGGCAGGATTTGGCGAGGGACTGAATGTGAGGGATGAAGGAGAGGTTTGAGTCAAGGATGACCCCAAGGCATCGGGCCTGGTTAGTAGGAGAGATAGTCGTGTTGTTAATGGTGATAGAGAATTCAGGTAGTGGAGTGGAGATGGAGGGAGGGAAGATAATGAGTTCAGTTTTAGAAAGATTAAGTTTCAGGTAGTGTTGTGACATCCATGAAGAAATAGCAGACAAGCAATTGGTAATACGGGACAGGAGAGATGGAGAGAGATCAGGAGAAGACAGGTAGATTTGGGTATCATCTGCATATAGGTGATACTGGAGGCCAAATGAGTTGATTAGTGTGCCAAGAGAGGAAGTATAAAGAGAGAACAGCAGAGGGCCAAGGACTGAACCTTGGGGGACACCAACCAAAAGTGGAAGGGGTGATGATGTCTTGCCAGAGAAGTTGACAGAGAAGGAACGGTTAGACAGATATGAGGAGATCCAGGAGAGAGCTGTATCTCGAATGCCTATAGAAGTAAGTGTGTGTAGAAGAAGGTGGTGATCAACAGTATCGAAAGCAGCAGAGAGATCCAGTAGAATTAGAATAGAGAAGTGACCTTCTCTAATATCTATTGTTTTGCGAATTTGACTTTTCTATAATGAAGATTCTACCTGGTCACTATGTTCTTGAACCTCACTTATCCGCCTGGAACACCTCCTTTGCTGGGACTGAATTCTGTAATTGCTGCTTCAAGTGTTGGCCATTGTCAGATGCTCAAATATCCTGATGCTCTGATCCGTTCTCATGTTCCAATCTTTGCTTTGCTCCCTGGTGCCTTTGGAAACAAATGTTATGGTGCATATGCATTTTGCATCTGAGGTCCAAGAGGTTCTAGCTACATTTACTACTTAAATAAAATGTCCACTTAGAACCATTAACCGTTCTTTAATTGTAAAGGTTGTAGGCAAATACGCAGTAATCGTATTAAAATAAAGAAAAAAATGGGTAAATAATGGTAAACAGTACAAAGACACAAAATGTACAAAAATTATGATACATTTGATGTTAAATCTTGAATTTTGAAAATAATTGGCCACATTACTATTTATTAACTATTACCTATCTTAGTTTTTCATTTTATGTGGTTATCTCATGTGACCATATCACATATATTTTCTCCAATTTTTAATAAAATGCCATAATCTTAAACTGTTTCATTGTATTTTACCTCCACAGATTCTTTACATCCTTGACAGATTAAAATATTTCTAACTATATGGGCCATACATATAAACCCTGGTGATCAACTGGCTGATTGCTGAACATTTAGCATATATAATTCACACATGCATCTAAGCCTCAGCAATGAGGCATTTATCAAAATACCTACCAAAACATAACTTGCACAACTCAAAACTTCTGGTTGTTTTATTGGTTTCGCCTAAACAAAGCACATTGTGATGTAAAACAAGCATGTTACAGTGTTGGCAATAGCTCTTCAAAGCTATAGATGCTCTCTTTTGTCCAATAAAAATAACTTGCAATGTAAAATGATTTATTATAACACTGAGCTTTCATATTTTGTAGTATTTTTTCAAGACTTATTTAAACCTTCTTTTACAATGCCACTTACTGTGGAGACTTGTGCACTCAGATTCATACAAATTTCAATGTTAACTAAATTTGGATATTTCGTCAATTCCTACAAATGTCCAAAACGAGGAGCAACCCCAACAAAACCAATGAAGATGAAGCACAGAGCTCCAAATTGTTGTTTGAAAAACCTATCCAACCCTACCTGGCTCTATGTGGAAAAGTATTTGCCCCTTACTAAATCAACCAACTAACCAAATTTAATTGATAATTGGGTTCAAGTTCACTAGATGCTTCCAGGCATGATTGCTGCCAGTCCTGTTGAATCTAAACATAAATTAAATAGAACTAGGCTAAAAGGTTTAGAGAAAAAAAAAGTATAATTGGGGATAACTCTAGCCTTGGTGTAGAGCTAATCTAAATTTTATTAAAGACAGGAGGCGAATATTTACTCCAAACCTCCAGCAGCAAAGAAACAGTTAAAACATAACACAAAAAATAACAAATCAGGAAACCTTATGGACTCCATAAATCACTCCTCGGACCCTCCAACTTCCTCTTCTTTGGTGTGCCGAACAAAAAGCACAGACACATTTTCAGGAAAGGAACCAGGACAGAGAACCACGGACCAAAGAACACAAATCCTCAAAACGAACTTGAGCACATCTGCAGCAGAATAAAACTATGAATGAAGACAGAGAAAACATTGTGAAACATTGTAAAAGTAAACTGTACATCAAGAAACGTCAATTAGACGTAAAAGACAAAAGCAGGAAAAAATACACCCAAAGATAATATAAACTCTGAGGTATCACAGAACAAGAAAAAACAACAACATATGGTGGGGAAAAACACAGGGTGGGAAATATCCGCCTCCTGTCTTTAATACAATTTAGATTAGCTCTACACCAAGGCTATAGTAATCCCCAATTTTATGGGAAGACAGGAGGCTTCATATTTGCAGTTTTAAAGCGATCCCAAAAAAGCAGAAGAAACATGAGTGTGAGGATGGTAATAGAAATTATGAAATGTAGACTCCCTAGACCTGTCCACCGCGGAAAGAATATCCGCAAGAGAACCTCCCAAATAAAATCCATTTAATCCACCTAGCCATTGTAAGGGAAGACACCGGTTTAAAAGGAGAAACATATGAAATAAATAGAGGCCGGGCGACAAAGATCTCAGCGATATAGTGGCAGATAAATAAGCCCGGACAGACGCAGACACACAAAGACTGAGGCGATTGGAGAAGTAGGGATAGACCACTGACAAAGAAAAACATTTGGTTCTATGATTTATAGAAACCGTAACTCCTTCAGGGGTGAAGGAAAAAGAATCTGAATTAAAAGCCCTAATATCTGATACTCTGCGAAAAGAGACCAGACAGAGAAGAAGAGCCAGTTTGGCCACAAGCTGTCATAGAGACAACACACCGTTATCCGATTCCCAGAGCCCAGGAATCCCAAAGGAGATCTTGAGCTTCCCGTGATAGTCCTGACAAATTCCAGGAACCCCTGAAACCATCCAGGCCACTAAAGGCAACTGGTCGAGGAAACGGATGGGAATTGCCCTCCGGATCTAGAAGAAGGTCCCGCGAGAGAAGGAGTAGCAGCGGGTCGGCACACGACAGCTCCAGCAACAGAGGGAACCAAAGTTGTGTTTTCCAGAATGGGGTGACCAATAACAACAAGATCCGTTGTCTGCTCACCTGGTGGAGAGTTCGAAGAATCATCAAGAAAGGTGGGAAAGCATATGCCCCCGAGGCAGGCCATACCTGGAGAAAGGCATCCACCGTCCGTGACAGAGGATCTGGAAGCCAGCTGAAGAACTCTGGCGTCTGATGGTTCGTCCGGGATGCAAAAAGATCCATTGTCAACGGACCCCGAATCTGATCTAGGGCTCTGAAAGCCCTCGGAAGAAGACGCCAATCGCTGACGTCCCTCCAAAGCCTGGAAAACCAATCCTCCACCAGATTCTCCTTTCCCGGAATGTATTCCACCCGGACAGACAGATGGTTGTCCAGACAATACTGGTATAGATCTGTGGTGAGATCTGACAGAAGTTTGGATTTCGAGCCTCTGAGACGATTGATGTAAAGGACGGCAGACCCGTTGTCCATCCTGAGAACCAAAGAAAAGGGTTGGTTGTAGGAATCCAAACGACGGAGATAGGACGTCTTTAGTGCATGGCCCGGTAGTGAAGTGGACCTGGGAACACTGCCTGAATGGACGCCGACAGCAAACCCAGCATGCATGCCAGATCCCTTGAGTGTCTAATTTGCCCCCCAAAAAACAATAACCCCATGTATGGGTGGTATCACTATACACATATCACATATTTTTATAGTAAATTAGATAATATATTCAAAAAATAAGCCATATAATGTATCATATGTGTGGGTACACTAAATAAGAAAGAAGAAAATTACACAAAAAGTGTACAAAAAGACAGCTCGATCCTTAAGGGGTTAAAATTAAAAGGGCACAGTGAAGATATGTTTTCTTGCCCACTGTTTATTGGCATATTTGGGATATCTGTTTAGGAACAGATTAATAATAGCATTTGCTAATGGGCTCACTTGGTGCATGAAGACCATCTCATGTGAAAGGTGTATTTGCAGACAGAAAAGGAAATAATCAGTGAGGGCAAAGGGAGCGTCTCACAGTCATGTGATAATATCTGCCAGTAAGAAGCTCCTTTTGTAGTCACATACTGCAGTTAGTAAGAGTGTCTTTCTTCTTGAGGAGAGTTAGTTAGGAAGATGATGGGAAACAGGCCTTGATGGACCTTTGGAACACCACTGTTTAGGAAGCAGATGTGGAACAGACAGGCTGTTTAGTGGGCAGATGTGGCCCTGTGGTTTCTAGTTACACATCTGTGGTGTGTCGGCACACAAGCTCAACCACACAATGACATATATGGGCTTAGTATCCAAATACTTCCAGGGCTGCTTTTCATTCCCATTCTGGCCCTACCAGTGCTTGTCTGCCCAGGACCAGTGCCCTACTACCATTGCTGCTGCTGTTCCTCTTTTACCACCCTTAATCTGGTGGACGAAATCTTTTTAAAAACATTTCTATAATACTGAGGAAAATCAGTCCTGCTCCAATTGGCTACATGTGCCTATGATCTACCAGTGGTTACCCAGGCACAGTACCCTACTACTACTGCTGCTACTGCTCTTCTTTAATCACCCTTAGTCTAGGAGAACATTTTTTTAAAATTTCTATAATATTTGGCAAATTTAGTCTTGCTCTATGGGGCTGCATTAGCCTATCATCTGCCAGTGCTTACCTGCTCAGGCCCGATGCCCTACCGCTGCTCCTCTAAACTTCCTTACTGCGGGTAATCAACTCTTATTTTTTCTATACGAGGGATTGGTCGTATGTCTGCCCTGGCCTATGACCCGCCCTGTGCCTCAATGCCCTTCTTTTCTCTGGTGGATCAATTATTTTTCTTGTTTCTAATATGAGGGATTCAGTCTTTCTGCCAGTGCTTTCCCTGCGCTCTGCTCTGCCTCTGGTCTCTGCAGCTCAATGTCGTTCCCTTGTTTCTAAAATTCAGTGTCCTGTAAGTGGGGCTGGCTATGTGCCAGTGTTATCTTACTCCAAGTGCCCTGCTGCTACTGCTGTTGCAATATCACCTTCCTTAACTGGTCAATTTTTTTGGAGAAGTTGAGTCCCATAGCATGGTGTTAGATGTGTGTATCCATTGGTGCAGTGCTGCTGTTGCTTGTGGTCCTGCAGTGCAAAACCGAATGTAGATCTCTTCCTTAACCTTGGGATGTCTGCTGTTGTGGGTGAAAGTGTCAGGGACTCCCCTTTAGGGTATGTCTCAGCACCATTGTACACCACTAGATGTCAGACTTGCAGTACACAAATGTTAAAAGAAGCAATTTCTTCGTATGTTATGCAGATGTTGGCATTAAAAAATCTGATATTAACATCAAAGAGATCACTAAAAGTAATGTTTAATCATTTTATTTGTGTGTTAGATTATTTACAAAAAGTGTAATTTCCATTCAAAAACAAAGTTTGTTCTAATCAGTTTTGTGTTGAAGGGTAGAGCTCACATTAAAGATCTGCACATTCAGCTGCTTTCTTAAAAAAAAATAAAAAATGTACACATTATAGCAGCAGTGAAAAGCCTCAGTCCCTCAGGAGTACTATTAAAGGGATAAGAGGGTGACCACTGAAAAAGTTAGGGGCAAGTAACTCAAGTAATGTGCTGGGAGATCCTGACACAGTATCAGTGAGCCTTGCGTTTTCCTTTTAAGCAAAGAGCCATGCATCTTCCCCTCTTACTGACCGCAGCATATGACAACCGAAGGATGACTTAATGGCAGATCCTGTCATGTGACAAGATATGTGAAAGCTCCCTCTGCCATTACTTGTGTCTGTAAATGCTTCTGCTACAAGAGGGTAGCCTTGTGCACAAAGTGTGCCACCATCAGGGGCCTCCACATGACACAGAACAAAAAAGTACTGTGTTCCAGCAAAAAAGTAACCATACCTCTTTTGCCCCATTGCTATCCCCCCTTGTGAGTTTGCAGGGCAGTTTCAACCTACCAACTTCATTATAAACCCAAGTGAGCTTCTCCTGCGTGAAGACTGGTATATATCATCACCACTAATTATTACCATTATTACTTTATGCTACCATTTTTAGATACTGGGGTGCTGATAGACTAAATTTTAATAGCCAAGCACATGTAATACAAGTAAGCTGAAACTGCATGTCTATACTGTTAGACCATGTTCAAAGCATTTCTAATAGTGTTCTTCACTAGTCTGGTTTCTAATCAGCAATAATCATACTTTCATACTAATCAGCTTACTAGTTATTGAACACATTTGTGTTGGGACTCTTAAAGCTATCCAAACTATCATCTTTATGGATAGTGATGTTATTCTCTTTCTTGAAACTCTATAATCTGTGTAGTGAAGAGTAACTTGGATCATGGTTTAAGGGAAATATTTTTTCATCTACCTGCGTATGTTTGGGAAAGGCATGTCTGCACAAGGACTGCAAGGGGTTTAATGCAGGTCAATTATGTTTTCTTGCCCTAAGGAACACTATAAATATCTACATACACATTTTTTTTTAAACTTTGAATTACTCTACACATTTGTAAATACCCTCTCATATGCTTGACAATGGCAATAACATCCATTTCATATGAATATCTTTGCTATTATGTGCAAAATTGTCTTGAAAATAATAAACACATTTCCTATATCTACAAACAGTATCTACAATTGAAGTATTATTATTAATTGGTGTTGTAACTTATTACCTATATATAGGAAGAAAATACTATTAGTGCACCAAAGATCTAGTTCATGTTAATGTTTGGATATATAAACAGACATAAGAAAAACACATTGTCTCACCATATTGCTTTAAACCATATAAGAATATTGTGGGAGGGTTTAGTTGCCAGCCAACATTATGTCACGGACCGGGTGATCAGGTCTGATAGGAGCCCAGGTGCAGGGGATACGAGGGGTTCTGTCTGTACCCCACGATGCATGATGGCTTGGGGTTGTTACAGACAGGTGCAGGAAATAAAACAGACAGAAGATGCTGATAATAGTTGTATTGCAGATGATGGTACAACATATAAACAAGGAAAGTCTCTTGGCTAGAAGCCCTCCGGATGGGGCACACGCGGCAGGTAAGCCCTCCGGATGGGGCACACGTGGCAGGCAAGCCCTCCGGATGGGGCACACGCGGCAGGTAAGCCCTCCGGATGGGGCACACGCGGCAGGTAAGCCCTCCGGATGGGGCACACGCGGCAGGTAGCCCTCCGGATGGGGCACACGCGGCAGGTAAGCCCTCCGGATGGGGCACACGCGGCAGGTAAGCCCACTTGCAGGGCACTCAGCTTTGTAGTCCACTTGTGGGTCGCTGGCCGCAGATTAGGAACCAAACAGGCAGTCCTAAAACATCAATGTCAAGGCCCAGACTGAAGGGCTGGGCAGGTTTATATAGGTTGTGATAACCAGGAAACAAGGTGTACCTGGACATGGCAATCAGGTCTAAGTGCAGCTGGACATGATAATCACTCTGAGTGGTTCAGAGTGGCAAGGGCGGCCACTAGTGGTTGGAAACGAAAATGAGCAGCACAGGGTTCACACAATACCAGACAGCGAAGGATGAAATGTTACACATTATTGCATCTTTTGTGCTATTCGCTTGTATAGTTGCATGTCTTATGTAATGTCAGTATTAATAAGATATATAGCAAGTTCCATAAAACTAATGTGTAAGTATTTATTTTGAGAACTTACCCTGATTATCCTATATTAAAAATAACTATCTTGAATTAAAACGTAGGACTCTTGGAGGCAGCCTTGTGCTGCTTCTTACCAGGCTTTCTGGCTCGAAAAGGTTGGTTGGTTAGCGGTTGCTGTTGATCTGGCTCAATGTAATCTGTGGTTGGTTGGGTGAGCCTTTGGGGGAAGGAATGTGGATGATGATAGTGGGTGTGGCCAGACATCTCTTCCCTGCCCAGAGAAAGGCCTTCTTGGAGACCCAAGGAAGCAGGGCATCACCTGGAAACTTGGGTCAAACCTGGGGAGTTTATATGTATGGGAATCACTCATACAATAACCGTATTTATATACCAAAATAGCATGTTGATAATATATTGAGTAAAAGGAAGGACCCGATTTTCCTCGTGACTGAACTGAAAGTTGGTTAGAATGAGATAACTACTGCCACCATCTTATTTTATTACCTGAGAGACCCCCACAACAATGGTTGCTTTGGGACCTGCTTGTTTTGTACCACGAGGGACAGACTAGGATTGAAATTCTCTACATTATATTCTATTTCAACTCCCTTCCAGTCTTTGTTCTGTATTCACACATATACATTTGGTACCGTTTACAGCTCCTTGCAGTTTATCTAGATTTTCTTGTTAGTCGTATTGACAGCTGAAGTTGAACATAATCTGAGAAAGACAAGAACAAAAATGAAATAAAGTCATATGTCTGTAACAATAATACACTGCTTCTTGTCACAGCCCATCACCATGTTAACAAAACCCGTCCACCATTCCCCAGGGCCCCAATGATAAAGAAATCCAAGGTTCACCTTGAGTATCCTATATTAAAAATAATTACCTTGAATATAAATGTAGGACTCTTGCAGGAAGCCCTGTGCTCCTTCACCCCTCCCAACCAGTGTGTGGAAGCAAAATCAGTACATTCCCAGCTCTTTTGCTGGAGTCCAGTCATGGAATAGTAATCATCAACCCACATTCTGTTTGGAAACGGGCAATCAGGATGTGTGTGTCATGGGGGGGAAGGGTTGTATAAATTGGACATTTTATAACTCATTGAGAGAATTGCTCACCATCAAAGGAAAGGGATTTGGGGGTTTAAAAAAACAGAATTCAGTAGTTCTGTTAACAGATGTCTTTGCTTTTTAGGAAAATATGATCTTAAGTAAATGTAGCTTTCCAGCATCATTCATTGGAAATAAAATGGGAGACACAAAGTTATCTTAAACTTATATCTCCAAAGCATATCTAACACAGTTAGTGGTCTCTACAAATAGTGGTTTCTCCAAAGGGGTCAATGGCCTATCATATTTCATAAAGCCAAATTAAGAATACATAGTTTGTATTGCCAATGTTTAACACAAATGTGCATGATTCCAGATACATTATGATTATCATCTGCTTATAATTTGGCATTTTGATCCCATACAGGTATTGTCACAGGGTAATTTAGCAATATCTAAATATCTATCTTGGCTTCTCTCATTATCTTTGTAGGGCTGTGATTCTTTGTGTGTATCTCTAATGATCTCTTGGCTTTGCCAAGACCTCTGTTGTGAATTTGTGACCTACTGTTTATATAACAAGCATTTAGAAGAAGAATATTCTATTTTAGTTTCACAATTACATCTTTTTTAAAAATCATGTGGTATTGATTAAAACCTTGCTGTGTACTATAAATGTGAGAAAGCAAAAGGCTATAGCATATTTTTTGACACATTAAAAGTAAAATAAAACCATTTTATGGTGGAGAGGGGTAGGTAAGTGAGAAATGAATAAAAACATTTAAGCCTGGCTTTAATAAATATGGCAACCAATTTCTTTGGAAGGACATTTGGACATTTGATGAACCCGAACAGTCAATTTTTCCACGTTCATAATGTTAAGGAACTTTTGTTTTTGTAAAGATATCTCTGGGTTTCAACAGAAAAATCTGATCAGGGGAAATTAGAAAAAAGCCTGAGACTAGCTTAGCGCACCGACATTTTTTCTTTTCTCAGGGGAAATTAGATTCTGGAACAATTGTCAGTAATACATCAGCACCCCAAATGAAAATAAAATCAGCTTATAGCTCCCTAACAATGTTTATCCGCTACATAAAATATTACACCTCTAATGTCTGCAAAGCCTCTGTCCTGTGCATTACTGACAGCATAGATCTTTATATAATGAGAAGCTATCCTGCGAATTCCAAGTTTAGTTCAAATCAACAGCAGTAGTAGTTTAAACATACTCTATAAGGCAAGAACCAACAAAGTATGTTCATGGGACAAAATCAGAAATGAATCAACCCTCCCTAAAATACATCTCTTAAATGATTTACTGGAGTTTTTCTGATTATAAGATATCCCCTAATAAACATTTCACATATGTCCTTGAATTAAATTATTTAAACCTGCAAAACAGACTGACCAATGCTTTAGCCTTGATTAATAGTTTTAAAAAAAATATTTAAATATATAAGGGCTATGGCCTTTTGGGAAATAGTGCTTTAGTTCTTGTGAAAGTATAAACTGTGAGCAGTTGTAAAGTGAAAGACCGTTTCGTTTCTATTTTAATGACCCCAGCTGATTAAAAAACCCCAAAATACACACTCATCTCTCCCTAGAGAAACAACAGTATGATTAGTTATGATGAGAAAAAGATACAAAATGTTTATTTATTTACAGGAAGATGCATCACAGCTTGCAAACAGTTGACTAACAAATGTGTAAATAGCATTGCAGTGTTAGATGCATTACGATCAAATCCCTGTAGAACATTTAAAGTATCCTAAGGAGTGGTGGTGGATTCCAGATGTGGCACATCTGTTGATGTCATTAAGGAAGACTTTTTTTAAATATTTTAATAATTGTTTTGAATAATAATTGTCTTCTATGCATTCTTTTACATTTTCATTTTGGTGATAAACACTTTAGGTATTAGCGAGAGAAGACTTGTCATTTTCCCTTCCAGACCTCAAAGTGTTTTTTTATGTGCATCAGCTTTGTCAAATGCCCAGTATTTTCTAATCCCCTCACTCAGGGCCAGCCCAAAACATTGTGCTGTCTGATCCACTAAAACTATGCCCACATCCATTGTGTTATATCATGATTAGTAAATTCTCACACAGGGCCTCCATCAAGGGGTACAACTATTACAGTTGTAAGGGGCTCACTCCCTCCATTTTTTTTGCAAAGAAAAAAAAATCGGTGGTACTTCCACCGAGCTTGCGATCCCAAAACTATAAGACCACCTATTAGAGGGGGCTGGAGGAGGAGCCCTCAGTGGCAGAGGTGTTGCTAGTCTTTAGTGGCAGTTGGGTGGTTGAAGAATGCTCCAAATAATGTAAGGTGCATTCTGGAAAAAATAATTATAATTTGTAATAAGACAACAGTGTTATCTTAACCCCCAAACAGTTTGTTTGAGCCATCTTTGTCCCGAAACAGTTTGTATGTGCCATCTGTTCCCCCAAACAGCTTGCATGCTCCATCGTTGTCCCCAATCAGCTTACCTGTGCCATCTTTGTCCCCTATCAAGAAGGCAACCCCTCTACCAATTTAGCTAGTTTTGGAATTTTGCCTCGGGGGTGGGCTTCCTTCTTGACTTCAAAAGGCAATCAAATATCTGCCTGGATCAAGAAGCTCTAAAATATTAACATTAAATTATATCATATATAGCCTTGTATGTTCTGCTTTTCTAAAAAAAAAAAATGTGGAGACCCTTTTTGATGTATCTGTTGTATTTAATAGCACACTCTTTTTGGCAGTAAATTCCATACCTTTATTGCCCCAAATAAAAGAATCCCTTCCTTTGTTTTCTTCGCTCTTCCAGTCTGAGAGGTTGACCTGGTTCTTTGCACATTGTTGATAATGAACAGGTCACTGGAGAGCTCTTTATTTTGGCCCAGCACATATCTATATAATGTTATAATATCCCCTCTAAAACACAATTTTTCTAGTGTATATAGATGCAACTTTTTTAGTGTATCTTCATAACTCTTCCAATCCCCTTAATTAATTAATTTTGTGGCCCTCCCTTGCTCCTTTTCTTGTTCTATAATGTAGTTTTTAAGGACTCATGCCCATAATTGTACCACATATTCAAGGTAATGTTGACTTATAAAGTGTCAAGATGATATCCATCTCCTGGGAATCAATACCCTGGCCTTTGCAGCTGCTGACTGGCATGTTGCACTATTGCTAAGTCTGTTTTCTACAATTATTCCTAAATCCGCTTCCTTAGTAGTTTTCCTAGGGAGATACCATTTAAAGTATATAATGCATTGATATTTCACCCATAATGCATTTGTCTGTATGAAACTTCATTTTCCACTTGCCTGCCTACTCCCCCACTCTGTCTAAATCCTCCTACAGAGAAGCAACATCAAGGACAGACTGTATAACTGTACCTAATTGTGTGTCATCAGCAAACACTGGGTCCTGGCTCTCAATGCAATATAGGAGATCATTAATAAACAAATTAAATGAAGAGGGCCTAGAACAGACCCCTCCAAACCACTTCACTTAATTAGGTTGGGGCTTTGTCTTTTACAAAGCCATGCTGACTTCTACTATTTGGATTCAATATGTGTTGTTGAATGTATGTCTTTAGCAACCCCTCAAAAATAGTGGTCTGGACAGAATTAGTCTTAGCTTCTTAAGTACCCTTGGGTGTATACCATCCTGCCCTGGAGCCTTGTCTACCTTAACAGTGTTTAATTACTTAAGCACTTTTTCCTGTGTCTGCCAATCCCATGCTGATTGAAACGGTTTTGTAAAATCAGCCAGCAGGGGCTCAGACATCGGTTGTTCCTTGGTGTAAAAATAGTTAAAATATTGGCTTTCTCTATGCTCTCACTGAAAGTACTGAAACTTCTTCATGGTGTCAGTACCAACATAAGTGAGGACCAAACTATTGAATGGAATAGGGTGCTTAAGCTGCTTCAATTCCTACTCCTTTT
Source organism: Sceloporus occidentalis (assembly GCA_023333645.1). Lineage (NCBI taxonomy): Eukaryota > Metazoa > Chordata > Lepidosauria > Squamata > Phrynosomatidae > Sceloporus > Sceloporus occidentalis. The sequence goes on from JALMGF010000068.1 coordinate 610,636, forward strand.
TATTATTATTAAGCTGGAACATGCCATGTTGGCTTATCCAACTATATATATATTACAAGGCTTACTAAGCAGCTTGTCCCTTAAATGAAATGCTATGTTAATTCTTTGCTCATCAGTAGGCAACAGTAAGCTCTCTAATTGCTGCCAAAGTAAAACTCCTGAAATTTCCATCTGTCCTTTATACAGACAAAGACTTACTATAAATCATGGGGATTGTAGATTAGCTAGAGTTGGAATCTTAACTGTTGACTGTTGTCTGCACAAAAAAATTGTCTTTAATTTCAGTTAACTTTTGTAAAGTGGTTAAATAGTTCTTCACTTTTACTTTTTGACATTTACTCCAACATAGATTCCACTCTTCTGGGAAGGCTTTCCAAAATCTCATGGAAAGCCTTCCAAGAACAGTGAAAGCTGTTATAGCTGCAAAAGGGGGACCAACTACATATTAATGTCTATGAATTTAGAATGCAATGTAATAAAAATCCCTGTTTGTGTAATGGACTGGTGTCCCAATACTTTTGTGTAGTTTCTAATATCACTGTGGCTCATGACATCATGCAATGGGCTGGGACCAACAGAGAGCACCGACATAGTTTATATAATGCGAAGAAACATCTTAAGTATGAATTTAACCATTCTGAAATGTATTTAAATAAATGACTGAAAACAAAGTTATCTAAAACGGAGAAATTATTTTCACAGTAGGTAATAGGCATTGCAAATAAACTTGTAGCTCTCCTAAAAAAAAATTACTACTAAAAATGTAAGACAGAGGGGGACATGTGTGAGCTCCATGAATTATCAGAGAGTGGCTGTGTGTGTATATGTGTAGCTCTCCTAAAAAAATAGAGCTGCAGTTACTTGTATAATGTATAATAATGGCAGGCCTCAAGACTGGCCCAGTATCCCGGTATCCGACAAGCCAGTTTGGCCCTGGGCATACAAAATGAGCAGTGTTTCCCTCAGAATCAGTGAAGCAAAAAATGTTACAACAGTTTGAAGTCATTAAAATATTAAGTTATCAGAAATTGCTGAACATGTTTTCATTAATATTATGGGTTTTTTTTGCGGTGGATAGAACGCAGTGTTAATTGAACAAACAATGTTAACATGATATTTTGACATCATATGCACTTCCTTTTTTTCTGGTTGTATAGTGTAACCAGGTATGAAAATATTTTCTTAACGTATATTAAGCTTCAAAACTTTAAGTTTGTAAAATGTATTACTTAACATAGAGTATTCTGGCATCTCCTTGCAATGAAAAGACTTTCTATGATGATGTCATTTTTATCAACAAGTTTCTAAGCCCAGAGTTCTTTATTTTTACTTTCCAAGTCTGGTGACTCATGATTTGTGTCATATCTTCCAGAGTAAGCGCTAAAGTAAGAGAAAAGGCTTTTCTGTTACATAGTTTCTTAGAAATTGAGCAATTAATATTCAAATGAATTTGCAACGACAATTTTTGTTTTTCCTTATACCTTGCATTTGTAATAAATGTGTTTAAGTTTCATTGGAAAATACTTTTTTATACCTAGGAAACAGAGCATGAATGTGTAACCCTGTCACTTTAAGGCCAGCAGTTTTCAAATTAGGTACACGTGACCACCTGATAGATACATGCGACCACGGTAAAAAGCAAAATACAAAAATGTAAATTGAAAAAGTAAAACAGTATTTTAAAATTATCTTATGCCAAGTGCAGGGTGAAAATGGAAATGTAGCTATCTGCAGGATTAAATTAAGAACCCAGTGCTTGTGCTCGACAAGGCAGAGAGCAGCTGCTGGTATACTTGGAGCCAGCCCCATATTTCATGGTGCCATATTTGGGCACACTGCACGTGGGTTCTGGACAATAATTTTTCTTTAGAATGGGGACAACCTCTGTATTTTGAATTATATTTGAAAAAACACTTTAATCATAAAGAAGATACATATGAAAACACATACACTGTATGGACAAAAGTATTGGGACACCTGACCATTACATGAATGGGGACTTTTATGACATTGCATTCTAAATGCATAGACATTAATATGTAGTTGGTCCCTCCTTTACAGAGTGTTTCTGTGAGAATTTTTGCCCATTAATCCAGTAGAGGATTTGTGAGGTCAGGTATTGATGTTGGATGAGAAGGCCTGACTTCTCAGTTTATCCCAAAGTTGTTCCATTGGGTTGAGGTCAGGGCTCTGTGCCAGTCAAGTTCTTCCACGCAAAACTTATCCAACCATGTCTTTATGGACCTTGCTTATTGCAAAGGGGGGGGGGCAACTTCATATTAATGTCTATGTATTTACAATGTGATGTCATAAAAATCCCTGTTGGTGTAATGGTCAGGTGTCCCAATACTTTTAATCCATACAATGTAGTTTCTAATATCACTGTATAGTTTATGACATGGGAAAAATGTAAATAAATTAATTACTGACAATAAAGTTATCTAAAACATAGACGTTACTTTCAGAGAAGGTAATAGACACCGGAAATAAACTTTAGCTCTCCTAAAAAAAATGTAGAACTAAAAATGCAAGATGGAGAGGGATGTGTGTGAGCTGTATGGATAATCAAGACCGGCCCCAGTGTAGGTGGCATACTGGGAAATATCCCGGTACCCTTGCAGGCCAGTTCGGCCCTGGGTATGCTAAGTGAGCAAAAAATGTTTACTTCACAAATTAGTGTACCTTTACTTCCTTCCACCAATAAAGTTGCTATATTCCATTTAAAGACTGCACTATAAACTAGTTAAAACACATAATTTTTTTCTTGACTACACGTGTCATCATGTTATAACCATGTAATTGAGGTGATTGTTGTGTTTATAAATCCTAGATCTTTATCATTCAACTGAAGTAAATCTCTTGGCTAGAAAAAAAGTTGGTTAGTTTCAGAAGTAACATGTGGAATGAGTTACTTTTCAGGTATTCAAATCACTGAGAACAGACATCAATGTGGTTTTAGTAGCTAGTAAGTGTAATAAGCTTGTATTGATAATTCATCAATTATGTGTGGCTTATTAAATACCCCATCCAGAAATAGTATCCATTGGCTAAAATTTTTTTATCTAAACTTGTATGGCTGATGTGCTTTCTGGTTTAAGAAAAAAATATTGCATTTCTACATTAAAATTATATATATATATATATATATATATATATATATATATATATATATATATATATAGTAGTAGAAGTATTATTAAACACTATAGACACCAGACAAGCCAGAAAGCTTGTTTTTCCCTCAGAAATCTCATGGTGCTGACACAACCACAAGGGATTCTGGGTAGGCGCATGCAAATAAGGTTAACAATTATCACCTTCTGGCTTGTCTGGTGTCTATAGATGAGTGTTTAATAATACTTCTACTACCCCTTAAATTTAAATGGAAGGGTTTCCATCACCTTTTAACCACCATAACTTATGTAATGGTATATATATAGATATATATATATATATGTAAAGATATATATATATCTATCTATATATATATACATACACTGTATATATTTATATATCTATATGCACTGTTCTTATATGCTGGTTGTTGTTGATTCGTCAAGGGAAACTTTGAAATGGTGGAATGAAGAGTAGGAAAAGAACATGAAAATGATAGCTCAATTGCCACGGATCATGCGTTTAGGTGTGCCAAAATGTCCACTGCCTATGCAAAAGTTCAATTAAATGGCAGGTTATTGCTATTGGCTTGTGGAGGTACTCTGTATTAATATGACGTAGTACCTGTCTTGATGTAGGGGAAATTAATACATGTCATTATTTTATGCTTTTTTTTTTAGTTTAGTTTGCTTATATTTCACAAAAACACTTGCACACTCACACCTACACACACAAATGTTATTCCAGTACACACAGGGTGGAACTATCAATCTATTAGCATGCATTTGTTACTTGCATAGGAATCTATTTTCTTTTACATTTGCTTACATTGTTTTATACGCAAACATACATATGTATTTAAATATACATAATCACATACTAACATACACATACGTGTATATACACACATGTATACAAACAAATCCATGTTTAGTCCAGTTCACATGGTGGAAATTTGAATCTATATAAAATATTTATCCTATTTTACTCACATTTACATATACATACTTATTCCATCCCTCTCACATATATCTACATTTAGCACCCCTTCCACCTTGCCTGCAAAGGTGCAGCAGAAGAGTGACAGTTCTGTTCTGCTGCAACTTTGCAGTTCTCATGCGTTGCCTTACCTCTGACCTCTATCGGTCAGTCCCTTAATACATTTACAGAAGGACTGATCAATGGAGTGATGCCCATCCCTGGGGGCATCTCCCTCCTGGCCTAGTGAGCCCCTGGAAAGGGAGGCCAATTAGTAGTGAGATGTTGTGACTGAGGTAGCATATCATAAGTGACGGAATTCCTTTTTTTGTCCTCATTGTTGTGAGAATTGGATACATTAAATAGTATAAACAAGCCTGTTGTAATGATACTGATGTTAAGAAAGTTTACCAGCCGGGTCAGCAAGGCTAAACTGTGAAAAACGGACTGGCGAACTGGTCAGGAAGGGTAATATGGTAATCAGGCTTCAAGTCCCAGCGAAGTAAGTTCCTGACACCTGTATTGCATTTACAAGATCAGAAGAATGCAGTATGTGCTGAGTATCAGATCAATGTAATAACCCACAAGAAAGTTACTTTCGTTGGTGGCCTTAGTACTGACTGAGCATTCAAGGCATCATATATAAAAGGAAGTCTTGTGTCTGCATTTAAACAATGTGAGACCTCTGATAAAGGTTAGACAAGGTGCTACCATTTGAGTTATCAGTTGAGAAAGCGCTGAGCCAATCAACAGCCCCATTTCACACAGTGATCTCTGGGGATTATAGTGCCAACACATAGGAGATAGATGGCTGGCTTGCTCAAGGACACCAGCAAGCAGGTCCTGGGGATGAAAAATGGTCTTGGCTCTTTAAAGCCAGTGGCCAATAAATGATGTACGTGTGGCCACGTGTTTCTGTTAAAGCTTTTATGTGCTGTGTGAGCATCAGGAAAGGTAACTGGCTTATGCCAGTCAGAGCCTGACAGTGAGGTGAACAATGTAGATTGTTCTTTATTTATACATTTGCTAGCAATATGGATAACTCAGTTCAATAGAGAGAAGCCAGGCAAATCTGAGGAAGGTGGATGTGGAAGGAGAAGGCCATGCTATATGTGGATGAGAACTGTTAGTTATAGGGGCAATAACTATAATAAAGCAGTTCAAAAACTTTATCTTCTCAAGAATTATCATATTTGTGTATTTTGATAATCCAAAGTATAATGTTCTGTTCCATATATTATGCACAATGGAGTGGAATAGACAGGTAAGTAATATATTTATAGAATGGCTAGCTAAATATTTTGAGTGAAAGATAAGATAGCCAAAGAAATACATCCATGTGCCGTTCTCCAAACTTTTGTCAGATCCAGTCTGCTGTCGAGGCTGGCCTCCTGCCGCTGCTCGGTTCCATCTTTTCTGGTCGGCCCTCAAGGTCATCATCCTGCAGGTGATCCTCATCACAAAAGCGGTGTCCTGCAGCCAGTTTGGCCAGCAGGTCCATGCTTCCACTGGTCAGTCTTCCTCAGGCTGCAGTGGTCTTTAAGTTCTCCTCTGCAGCCACGCCACGCTAAAGACTGCCGTGTGTGTTATGGAGTGAATTACTATGTTTTGAATTTTGGTGCCAAAATCCAAATTTGACCTTGGCTTTGTTATAGGCTTTCCTGAACTCTGGTTTCCTGATTAAGGCATGTCTCTAGTTATCCTGTCTATGCTCCATAGAGTTTATCCCCAGTCTTTGGAAGATCATCACAAAGTCCCACAATAGTTCAATCCCAAAAGGCTCAACCTGAGGGGGAACCTGTTGGAAGGTGAAGATCTCTTTAGGGACACAATGTCCTACCCTGCTATATTGACTCCTCTGGTATGCTGAGCATGGCAGTTTCTCTTTTTTTGAACACTGGAGACTGGATCATTTTCTTGAGAAATGTTTACACTCTTTTGGGACAACGGTCATGGTAAAAACATCTGTAAAACAGACATGAATGCGGTGAATAATAATTTACTATGAAAAGGAACATTTCCCGCTGTTTTTGAACGATAGTTTTTTTATTTAAATTAAAATGCCAGAAAGACAGCAGGATTCATAAAGTAAATTGCAATGTGAGTTTTTAAAATCAGATCCCTTTTGCATTAGAAACTATATCCTAATAATACAACATTAAAATAAAGGCAAAACCCTAGGGGCAAGTGATGCATAGACAGCCACTCCCCTGAGATCAAAAGGCTGCCTCCAGGTCTAGCAACCAACTGTTATACCCCAATGGGATACACCAAAAGAGCTTTAAACTAGCAAAACCATTGGCAGATTTACTTAATCGGCCACTGTTTGCAGGAATAGTTCCAGAAGACTGGAAGTTGGCTATTTTAGCAGTGGCGTTAGCAGAGAAGACTACGTCAACTACAGACCAGTAAGTCTTACATCAGCAGTTGGCAAAATAAATGGAAACCATGATAAAGGAAATGTTGTTTAATATGTGAAACGGAGCATGAGCAGAAACAGCACATATTTACTACGTCCCCAGCCTAAGTGACCAACTATCTCTTCCCCTGTAAGCAACTAGCTATTCCCTTAATGAAGAGATCAGCTATTTTTAAAAAAAATGTTTTAAACATCTGCAGTCCATCGGTGTGGGACTGTAACAGACACAGAGTGGCAATGAACTAAATGAGGTGATGAGGTGAGCTATGAAAAAAGTGATTACATGTTGCAAGAGTAAAATAATAGGGCGCAAAAACCTATTAATAAGCAATACAAAAAAGATGAGTGGAAATGAATTTGAAGTAGCTTAATTAGGGTTTTTTAGCCTTCTTTTGGATCAAGAGTAAGAAGGTTAGGTAGAAGGGTTGAACTTGATGGACTTAGTTCTTTTTTCAACCTTATGCACTATGTAACTATGTAAGATGTTAGTGATCTGTATTATTATGACAATGTATCCAGCATTTGAATGGATTTTTATAGCAAGGGGAAATTGAAAACAATTACAAAGCAAATATGTAAAGATAGAAGGTATGCTAGCGTGACCACAATAAAGCAGGGATTTACACTACAAAAATAAACTAAAGGTATACATGTTCTTTCCTTTCCTCGGTTTGTGTGTAATAGAATCCATTTTCTGCCGATGATGACCCCAATAAATTCTTTCTTATGGCTCCATAAATTCCTATAGCCAACCATGCTATGAGCTATTCCTTTTTTAACATTTGACTGTAACTCAATAGTAGTGGAAACACTGATGTTGAATTTAGTAAAAAAAAATCTGTACATCTGTATATCCATTTTTAACAAACTCACAAGTTTTGAGACTCAAGATAACGGCAAATATTTAAAACAGCAGAGTATATAGTTGAAGACCGTAGACACAGTGGCCCATTAAGGAAATCTTACTTGGTCCCAGTTGGAAGATATCCAGGAGTGCCATTAGCTTAGCATTTGCAGAAAACAATGGGACCTCCTACACCCATCTACTGTCCAGAGAACTCTGATCAGAAATGGTCTTCATGGAACACGAGGTCAAAAAGCCTTTCGGGGTTCCTTTATAAGTTCAGGGCTGCATTTCTGGAAATGGAGTTGGGGATTTGGCCAGAATGAATGGTATCCTCAATGCTAAGTACAGGGAGATATGTATACTGTAATGGTAGCCGTCTGAGACTTGTGGGCATACAAGGGTTAATGTGTATTTTGTATTTTCAAACTGATGTTCCTTCTTTGTAAAATCCCTTTATATTAATTGGTGCTGCTTCCTGTCTGCACTGCCATTATCTTGAGGTGATGGTATTGATCCTTTGTTGTGGTGTGAACTATTGTATTGTATTAATTAAATGCCTGAGTTAATTTCCTTATGTTAACTTTCCTTTTGTATACAAAGTACTTGGTTGTTTGTAGTGTTTTACCCACCCCTTGTTTTCCTATATAACCTTGTATGCCTTGCAATAAACAGAGGAGTCTTCCCCAAGAGTTTGGTGTGCGTCCATTTCTTGGGAGGGTTGCGGCAGAGTCTTTGGATCTGTCAGCATTGAGCTTAACGCTTGGCAGCCTCTGTAAAGGCTGTACTTGGAGGCAGAGGAATCAATACATGCCTTCCTATCCAGTTGTTAAAGGACTCGATGCCTACCCCAGCTCAGGTCAAACCTGCTACCGTCTACTGACCCTTCAGCCTCGCTCCAGAAGTTTCCCCTACTGAGACCAGCATCCTGGGGGAGATATAGTCACCGACTTGACCCCGGTCTCAGCAACGCTCCTTTCTGGACGATACATCCTGGGGGAGAGGGTGCTCCAGGTATCCGTATCGTCACATATCCCTCGTGTAATACGATCAGGGAGGCATCTGGTGTCAAATGTATTCTGCAGCATGACAACAACCCCAAACATACAACCAAGGTCATTAAAAACTATCTTCAGTGTAAAGAACAACAAGGAGTCCTGAAAGTGATTTGAGAACCCTGATCTCAGCATCATCGAGTCTATCTGGCAGTACATAAAGAGAGATAAGAGAAAAAGTCTGCAGCTCTGGTGGGGTGTTCATGGTCTGCAGTGGTCAGTACCTATCAATAGTGGTCCAAGGAAGGAAAATCAGTCAACCAGCGACAAGGTCATGGACAGCCAAGGCTCATTAATGCATGTGGGAGAAGAAGGCTGGCCCATGTAGTCAAATCCAACAGATGAGGTACTTGTAGTGTTGTGCTTGCTAAGGACATAACAGTACTATAGGTCAAACTGCTGAAAAAGTTAATGCTGGTTCTGATAGAAAGGTGTCAGAACACACAGATTATCACAGTTTGTTGCATATAGGGCTGTGTAGCTACAGACCAAACAGGGTGCCCATGCTGACCTCTGTCCACTGTGAAATATGCCTACAATGTGCACATGAGCATAAGAAGTGGACCACGGAGCAATGAAAGAAGGCCTGGTCTGATGAATCATGTTTTCTTTTACATTATGTTGATGGCCAGGTGCGTCGCTAACCTGGAGAACACATGGCACCGGCCAGGATGCATCCATGGAGGCCTCACCTTGCAACTTACGGGACTTGCAATCTGCTGCTAACTAGAGGTCTAGTTTATAAATTTATATTTATTATTTTAGAGAGATTTTTGTTTGACAAAATGATTGATAAAAATAATAAGCTGTACACAAGCTCCTGCAATTAATATTATGTGGGATGGTGAGGGGACAGGAATGGAAAAGATATGATGATACTTGTGACCGTAAGCACATTGACATGCTTTCTTTCAAAAGCCTAATCTATTTGTCTCTCTGTCAAAATAGAAAAGTGTTTATCTTTCTGGGTTATGCAATGTTTCAAGCATAATTAAAAGGACATAGTTGTTCAACGGATGACTGAAGAATATTTTCCAAATCTCATCCCTTTGCTATGTTTCAAAGGTTATTGATTTAACTCTTTGAGTGTCCAAAGTTTGGGCATATTTTTTTTTACTTGGGAGGCCAGGCCAATTTTCGTCGTATCAAAATTTTATGTAACAGAGATTATATATAATTGCGCTGTCAACAGGGTTTACCTAATTAAGGAAAAACTCAAACTAGAGTGTGTTCACATGTCAAACCTTATTTGCTCCCTTGTAATAACAGGTCATTTTACTTTTTACCTTTAAATTAATTGTGAAACCCATTATATATCGGGAAGGGGTTATGTAGTATTTGTAAAGAAAATTACGTGAATAAAGTTGTCAAATAATTCACATTTAACACACAATCACTGAACAATCGGAAAAGAGTGATTACAACATGGTTTCACTTGGCAAATCCCCCCAGTTATAGAAGGGGTTATCTAATTCTCCTTGAAGTCAACTTTAAGCAAACTTAGATGCAATATCGAATGGTAAAACAACAACAAAGGAGTATATCTCCTTACAATGTTTGAATAATATTGAAATGTAAAGTCATTTCATGTGAACTCTTTATCCCAAGAACAAAACAGATATCAGGAGGGTCCTTATATTTATGATTCCAGAAAAAAACTGGGCTCTGCTTTTTAGTGTCCAGATTGAACTATATTTCTGGCAAAGTCTTCATGCATACTCTTACTGTGACACTTACTGTGACAACATCTATAGGCAGTTGTTAGACTAAACAGTAAGGTCCGTGTGGATGAAGTGAGTCAAAATATGTACCTGTACATCCCCATGTCCATTTGGTTTTAAAAGTAAACAAAACAGGTTACATTAGATAACATCCACCACAGCACAATATTAGAAAACGGCAAGTTATTCTTAATTATTTCTATATACTAGAATCTGAAAAATTGTGGTGTCTACTTTTTTTTGTAAACAAATCTGTTTTCATTTTACGTTTGTAGTTATTTGTGGCTCTAAGGACAGATAACAAATTCCAAAAATTTTAACTCTATAACTTTATAACATGGCTATTTTGAACCCCAAAGGCTAGATATTTTTTTTTTTAAATTGCCATCGTTGCCATGTACTTTCTAGTGTACTATACAAACACACACTATATATATATAATTTTGTTTTATTAAAAATCTTAATAATGCTTTATATTCACTGACCTGGGAGTGCTTGCGAGTTGGCAAGCAGCAGCACATTCACACAATTTGGCCAAAAGTCCAGCAGACTCTCAACATGCGTACATTCGGCTGCAAGCTGAAAAAAAGCAGGTAACTTGCAGATTAATTAACCTGGGAGTTGCCTGCAAGTTACAAATGAAGGGCTTCTTAGACAGTGGTCGTACGTAAAGGGGTTGTAACCAGCAGTCTGTATATGTAATAATGGTATACTTATTATGCTGCAGCTCCAAGCCCCTACCTCAAAATAGGCCAATCAGGACCGGACTGACTGGGCCTATGCGGCCTCTACGGTCGCATTAACGCAGGGCATAAGGGGCACCTGCCCCTTAAGCCCTCAGCAACTGCGACCGGGTCCGCCACTCTAGGAGGGCGGGCAGCCCCAACCAGGGCCGGCCTTAGGGGTGTGCGGCCGCAGAGGTCTTAAATTAAAACATCGGGTGTTTTTTTTGTTTTTTTTTTTTACTTTATTTAACATCCTCCATGTTAAATAAAGTTTTTTTAACTTTATTTAACATGGAGAATGTTAAATAAAGTAAAAAAAAAAACAACAAAAAAACTCCGATGTTTTAATTTAAGCTCTGTGCGGCCGCACACCCCTAAGGCCGGCCCTGGTGGGGGCTGCCCGGCCTCCTAGAGTGGCGGACCCGGTCGCAGTTGCTGCTAACTCCGGCAACAAGGTAAGTAGGGTGAGGGAAGGGGGTGCAGTGAGAAGGGGCAGAAGGGAGAGAGGGGTTAGATAGTGAGAGAGGGGGAGAGGGGATAGATATTGAGAAGTGGGGAAGGGGGTACATAGTGAGAAGGGGCAGATAAGAAGAGGAGGGGTAGATGGGGAGAGGGGGTAGTGTGAATGCGTACGAGAATGAATGAATAAATGTGTGGATGAATTGTGTGAATGCGTATGAGAATTAATGTATTCATGTGTGGATAAATTGCTTGAATGATTTGTGAGACTGCATTAATGAACATGTGTTAATGATTTGTGTCAATGAGTGAGTAACTGTAAGTGATTGTGTCTATCATGAATGTTTAAGTGATTTGGGGAAATGCAAAGATGGTACATGAAGTGTGGGCTTTAACAATAAATAAATAAATAAAAATGGGCTGCTCAGTCTTAGATGCCCGGGCCTATTTTTTGTCCCAGTCCGGGCCTGAAGGGAACAATCAATGAAATGAGGAATCAGCCCGCGAGAGTCTTCATTTTAGAATCATTTACAACTTTTCAAATTAAATTTGAATTAGCAGTAGCGATTTGACTCAAATAATAACATTTTCACAGGGCCTAACCTGGAAGCTTAAGTAACTTAAAAGTTTAATTATATCATGTGCGGTTACTTTAATTATATTTCACACAATGAGTTCATGTACTTAATAAATACATCTCTGCCACAAAACAAGTATTTCAGATTTGACAAGTTCCACAAGCCAAATAAGGTAGAATTGGCTATAGTTTCTACTTTCTTGTAAAATCCCTGAGGGCACAATTTATTAAGGTATGCTGTGTATTTCAACTCATAGTCTATCATTTAAGTTTGACCTAAATTGAGTATCTAGGGACTTAACAATTTAGATGAACTTGACACAACCAACAAAAATGCCTACCTCGTGGTTAGTAGGGGCATTTCTATGTAAAGCACCTCTCATATGACCAGGTATTATGTGATTGTTTTAGACAGACACACTCTGTGAGTCTATTAAATGGGTATAATTAGCTAAATGTATGTCGTCGTATTCATTTGGTATGTGTAACTTGTAATTATCTTTTTTTAGATATATTGCTTTAATGTTTTTAAAAAAGTATTTTAAAATAAACAGTCGTGGTCAGCATGATTAGTAAAACAAAAAGAATAACACATTTGCGGTGCTTTTTAACCCAAGGGATTACTTCGTCCAGAAAGAGGAAGCCTTCTGTTTCCTAGAATTTCCATATCAGAATATACTCACAGGACATTATATCATTCTTGTTTCCACTCACTAAGGAATATTGTGACTCACTCCTTTTGGGAAGCTGAATGATGGAGGGCAAAACAAATAACAATATTAATTGCATTTATTAAAAATAGGTCAAGAAAAAAATACTAAAAAATAACCTTACATTGAAAGGTTAAATCATGTACAGCTTATATTTAGTACTAAAATGTAATGGGAATTCTAACAGAAAAGTAAAACAGTGAGTTCTGAACTTTCTTCTAGAGGGATGTCATCTTACAAGATTTGTGTAGCAGTAAAGAAAAGTAATTTAGTACGTCTGTAAAATAGTATTGGACAAACTACAATTAATGAAAATCCTTATAATAATGTATTTCAACACAATGAGCCAACCTGTGAACGTATGATACAATCTGTGGAAGTGGTTCAACTCTTTTCTTTTATGTTGTAGCCATTGTTAAGGAAAATATGACCCAACAAGCAAAGTAGTGAACAGTGACTCATTAAGCAGCAGCTTTCCAACAGTGGGAGAATCTCTCAGCATTGGGAAAGACTTTAGAAACATTTTCTGCATTGCTCACAAAAGCTTGGCACTTCTTACAGGAGACACAGTTCATGCTAAGAACAATTGAAGCCGTATGTTGAACTATGGGTGCATTTTGACTTGAGTTCACAGAGACAAATAACTAAGTGTTTGATGTAGAAATTATCTGTGCAAATATATCATATGAAACAAATACATGATTACTAACAAATGCACTGCAATGTTTTATTTTATTTAGCATTATCAAAAAATTTATTGCTAACAAAATAGATACATTGTAAAACAAGGCACTTGTGGGTCACAGAAACATCAAATTATTAGAAAAACAATACATTGCTCAATGATGGATCTACCAGTATTTCAGGGCTACTGTAGGTGGAGCCCAGGCTGCAAAATAGCCCCACAACAACACATCAAAGAACAGAACCAACGCCAGAGGCACATGAATAATCATCTGGTCAAGGGCAGACAATAGCAAATTCAATATAGAGGCCAGAGATCAGGGTCATAGACAAACAGATAAAGTCGAGTAAAACACACCATATTCCATAACAGAGATCAACCAAGAAGGAGATACTCAAAGTAGATGTCATGGAAGCCTACATGCCCTGGGCTCCTGGAGGGGCCTGGGGGCCACCCTCCTCCCTACAGACTATAGGCCCTGGCCTTGAAAGGGGTTCTGTTTTTGGGGAGGTGTGGCATAGGTCTGAATGTTGGCAAGTATAATTTAAGGAGCATATCCAGCCAAAAAGGTCCAGTAAAATGGCAAAAAAACACATTTGGCACGTTTTAACTTTCCAATGTAGTGAATCAACTCACAATCTATCAAAACTATCCTGCCAAACATATATTAACACGTTCTTCTTCCCATAAGTGAAATAACCTCTTCATGTTTCCATGCTTAGTATAGTATCTTAGTGTAAAAAAAATATATTTTTGAGAACCTACTGAAATAATGTTCTGCCAAGTATTGGGACATAACATTCAGTTAGCACAAATCCACTATTACATGGAATACGTGAACCATTACAATTATTTTTGCAATGTTTTCACATAGGAAAAAAAATCTAAAAACATTTTGTTGATTTTTCTGTTGTTTGTGGTCTGGTTTCTTTCTGTAAACACATTTTAGCACTGTTATTATTCATATTAATAAACATGATATAACCATATGGCAATATGAAAATAAACTCTGTTGCTCATTAATATGATCGTCCGTTCTTTGAGAATATTTTCTGGGTTCTAATTAAAAGTCAAACTGTCCAGATCCATCTTAAGTGATACTTCTCTGGAAAAATTAGGCAATTTAGAATCAAATATGTGTATACTAACTGCAAGGTTAGTGTCATAAGCAAGACAACTAGTCTGAAGTTCATGACATGCATGAGAGTGGTCCAGGGCAGCTACATTGAAAGTGTTTATTTAAGCAGTGAGTTAACCCACAAGAAAAAAAAATGTTTATATCCATTGTAGGTAGAACACGGGGAAATACAGGTTTCAGTATCCCATAGCAATGATAAAGATAAGCGTGTCACATTTTTTCTACTTACATAAAATGATTTATTTTAATCCCATAGGAGGAAAACAAAAAATCCTGTCCTTGAAGTATCTGTACTAGAACTCTTTGCTATCCTGTTTGTCTGGGAGCTTTTCCTTCCCAGCAAAGTATTCCTTTAATTAATAAATTAGCCTTTTTACTCAATTAAAAATTGCATTGTAAGCTCTTTATTAATGGGTTGTACTTATTTCTGCTGATCCCTGTTTTTGTAATTTCTCTGTGTTCTATTTAAATTTCCATCCTTTCCTCCTACGTAAAAGCCACGTACACTGACAATTTGGATAGTCTGTTTTTTTTACCCATCTTTTGCAGAAGGTGCTATTGTTCCGATAGTGTTGCAAGGCTTTGCTTTGCAAGATCTTTTATGTGGACTTCTTAAGCCTAAATCTTACCGGTGGTTCTATTTTTGCTTTTACACTTATTATGCATTAAGATATTGAAATGGGTATGACTGGGTATGTATGTGTGTCTGGGTATATTAGTGTGTATCTGCCTGGATATTTTAGTTTGTATGTGTATGTCTGTTAGTGTGTGTCGCCCTGGGTATGTTAGCATGTGTCTCGGTGTGTGCGTGTTTGTCTGGGTATATTAGTGTGCCTGGGTATTTTAGTCTGTGCCTGCCTGGATATTTTATGTGTATCTGAGTATGTATGTGTGTCTAGGTACATTAGTGTGTGTCTGCATGGGTACTAGTTTAGTGTATGTGTCTGTATGTTAGTGTCTGCGTGTCTGTATATTAGTGTGGGCTTGGATATGTACATATGTTAGTGTCTGCCTGGGTATATATATGTTAGTGTCTGATGGTTGTATGTATGTGTGTCTGCCTGGGTATGTTGGTGTGTCTGTGTCTGGGTGTATGTATGTGTTTGGGTAGGTATATGGGTGTATAGGTATGTTAGTGTGTGTGTCTGGGTATTTTAGTATGTATGTCTGTATGTATGTTGGTCTGGGTATGTTAGTGTGTTTTTGGCAATGCATGTGGGTCTGCCTGGGTATGTTACTGTGTGTCTGTCTGGGTAGGTTAGTATGTGTATGCTTAGGTACATAAGTGTTCATCTGCCTGGGTATGTTAGTGTGTCTCTCTCTAGGTATGTTAGTGTCATTTGGTATGTAAGAATGGGTGTCTGGGTATGTTACCATTACCATGTACTGTATACCTGGGTATGTTAGTGAAAGTGTGTAGGTATGTTAGTGTGTGCCTTTGGGTATGTTAGCCTGTGTGTGTGGTTATGTTAGTGTGTGAACATGCATCTTTGTCTTGGTATGTTAATGTGAGTGCCTGGTTATGTTAGTGTGTGTATCTGGGTATTTTAGTGTGTGAATACATGTGTTTTTTTTTGGGTATGTTAGTATGTGTTTTTCTTGTTACGTTAGTTTGAGCATCTGGGCATGTTTGCGTTGGTGCCTGGGTATGTATGTTAGTGCCTGTGCATGTGTGTTAGTGTCTGTATGTGTTAGTGCTGGGTGTCTAGTTGTGTTTTGTTAGTATCTGTGTACATGCATTAGTGTCTGGATGTGTGTGTCTGGGTGTATTACTGTGAGTAACCCTCCTGAGGTGAGGCTCTGCATCCGCCCTTGAATCACATTCCTGTATCTCAACAGCAGTAAGCATATTAAATAGGAAGTCCCATGGAAAATATTTTTCTTTGAGCATTACAGAGTGCTGTATACAAAAATGTAGTTTAGCATTCAAGAAAATCTGATCTTACCGTATTTGCTCGATTATAAGACGAGGTTTTTTTCAGAGCAAATGCTCTGAAAAATACCCCTCGTCTTCTAATCGGGGTCGTCTTCTAATCAGACCTCAAATAGAGGTCTGATTATGAGACTAAGATCCAGATCCCCCGCACCGCTGCAGGGGACCTGGATCCTCCTGTCTCCCCCCCCCACACTTACTTACCGGTGCTTCCTGCTGTATTGCCGGGGCAGCGGGTTGACGTCTACGCGGTCCGCGTAGACAACGTCCGCTGCAGCCGGAAGGAGGTGTGGCTAGCAGCGGGGGTTGTCTGCGTCCGTCGCGGATACCTTCCCCGACTGTCAGAAATCAGAGTTCCCCGCACAGGTGCCGGAACTCTGATCTCTGACAGCCGGGAAAGGTATCCGCGACGGACACAGACAACCCCCCGCTGCCAACTCCACCTCCTTCCGGCTGCAGCGGAAGGAGACGTCAACCCGCTGCCCCGGCAATACAGCAGGAATTTGGAAGCACCGGTAAGTGTGTGTGCGTGTGTGTGTTAAATGGGGGACATAGGGCATTTCTGGAATGCCTTATACCCCTATATGCCACTCTGGCACTTAGGGGGTTAAAAGGCATATTATGGGGCAGAGTGGCATATAGGGAGTTATAAGGCATTTCAGGAAGCAGAGTGGCGTTAAGGGGGCATTTAATAGAGCACTCTGCCTCCTGAAATGCCTTATAGAGTGCTCTATACAATGCCTTTTAACTCCCTTAATGCCACTGCCTCCTGGAATGCCTTATACCTCCCTATATGCCACTCTGCCCCATAATATGCATTTTAACCCCCTAAATGCCAGAATGGGATATAGGGGTATAAGGCATTTCTGGAGGCAGAGTGGCACATAGGGGGTCAAAAGGCATACCATGGGGCACAGTGGCATATAGAGGGTTAAAAGGCATATCATGGGCCACAGTGCCATATTGGTGTGGCAAGCCTGGGGGCAGATGTGCGTAACTGGGGGACAGGTTGGAAAATACAAGGAAATAAAAACAAAAAAAAATATTTTTCTCAATCATAGCTTTTATTTAAAAAAATAGTTTACATGAATTAACATTTACTGGTAAAACTTTTTTCCTTTAGGGTCGTCTTATATTCAGGCTTTTTCTTTTTTTCAAAAAACAAAATACTGTCTGCGCTTCTCACCCTAATAAAGTTGGCAACAAATATATAAACATAATATAAATGAGAGGTTTTGGTTATATGAATTGGCCAAAGCATAATTAAGCTCACCCGCCACGTCAAGGCACACTCTCAATAGGGTGAGAACCTACTCTCACCTCCTACATAGTGGGCACACAAAGCAGTTTATACTGCTACCAAAACCAAATTAATGTGTTGGGGGAGGTGCAATTAAACCTCCTCCCATTTAACCCCTGGACAGCAAGCTGCAACCAGACTAATGAGGAGCCAACAACCATTTACTGGTAAAACTTTTTTCCTTTAGGGTCGTCTTATATTCAGGCTTTTTCTTTTTTTCCTAAGTTAATATTCAGATTTTGGGGGGTCGTCTTATAATCGAGCAAATACGGTACTTTGTTCCAACAAATTTCCTTTATCTGTAGACAATGTAGACAACTGTTTGATATTTTGGGTGACTCCCTGCTCATATGCTTTATGGCAATGCTAATGAACTCCAGCTTGTCCAATGAAACCCATTTCATTACTCAAGTGAGTAAGACCAAACCAGTCAGTAGTTTATCACAAGTATGATATGGAGCCAGTGTGTTTGTCTTGTAGATTGGGCTCACATAACAGTGCTTAAAATATTATAGAAAACCTAGAGCTGTCTTAAAAAAAAGTAGTTTCACATTTTTAATTGAAAACATTGATGTTTTACCTTTTACTGACTAGTAGATCAAGGCAATATACTTGCAATCTAAAGCTATTTTTAGCAAAATTCTTCAACAGCTGTTGCATTGCCCTCCCCTTCATTCATTATTTGTAGTAAAGGTTCAAATTATACTGCCTACAAATAAGTTATGGGTGGTGAAAGTTTTGCTCACAGATAAACACACGTATATTTTGCACATCAGTATTAAAAAGGTTTAGTAATGCCACCACTCTAGCCTTAATGATAACGGACATACACCCTTTCCCATCTCCTAAAATAACTATATTTCTAAGTTTGCACTCCCTCTTTCAGAATGCCCCACTTCTAAATATGGTCGAGCCGCGGAGTCATCCCCTATGCTTAAGTATCTGACCCCCAACACGGTACATAATTTAGTAACCGCAAAAGCGAGAAAGGGACTTGCTCAGATATCTGAAATGCTAGTGTTCTCTGTATGAAGAACCCTAACATACCCTAACCATCTGTACCAAGGGTACACATGACATTCCTTATGGTATGTGATTGTCTACAGGTAGGAACACAAAGTAATGGAATTGCAGTGCTGCATGAATTTTGAGACTACACTAGAATTGTATTCTTGATGTCTCCTAAAGTTATGCCACGCCATATTCTACATAGGAAATCAAGCCAATGACATGAACTCTAAGATCTTCGTTAACGTGAATCACACAATGTTCCATTTGGTTATTGCTTTGCTGTAAAATTTTATGTCTCTGTATACATACTTCAAAAGAATCTAAAATTCCTTTTTCTTTTATTGTACATTTCTCATTGAAAGAAACTGCCCATTTTAGTAATTAGGCCTTATGGGATACAGTCATTTCTTGCTAAGTAATATTTTTTTATGCTTAATTAAATAACATAAAACGTTTAGTGGTTCTAGTATAATAATCCATACATTTACACAGCTGGAGGTATTTCTTTTTAAGTTGTAATAAAATATAGTCTGGAAATGGTTATTCTGTTCTCAGTTCATATCGTAAAAATCCCTGAATTTTGCCATTCAGTTGACATATTCAACATTATTCAAGTGGCAAAAGTGGCCCATTTCCCCCATTTTGCGGTCAGTGGGAACACCCCCAACATCAGCAGGACCGCCCCCACGCCAGGGGGAACTCCCCTGACGTCAGTGGGCAGTCCTGGCCACGTCTTGCAAGGGAAGTCTCCGCGTAGCCGGAGACCAGAAGTTCCCAGGTACGGACATACAGTAAATGATTGTTCAATGCTTTCCTGTTGTCTGGTTATGTTCCCAAAAGCCTGGAAATAACTAGAATTATCCCTATCCACAAAAAAATGGTAATGTTAAGATAGTGTCAAACTACAGGCCTATTTCATCGCTACCTATCCTCTCTAAAGACTTATGTGCCCATGAGCAACTGTGCGAGCATTACCAATGGTCCAACTTTGCAACCTCGCTTTAGTCTGGCTTTTGTTGTAATGACTCCACAGTTAATGGCCTCTTAAATGTGAAATCCAAAATGGCATGGAGGGAGGTGATTTTACAGTTTACCTAGATATTGCAAAAGCAAAAGCTTTGATCCAGTTGATCACGATCTTCTGCTAAACAAACTAAAATGCATCGATATAAATGAGCAGTTGCTAGGCTGGTTTCATTCCTTCTTATCTGAAAGAACTCAATGTGTATCTAGCCCCCTACTTGCTGTCTCTCGCTTCAACAAGGAAGCAGGATGAGGTCCATTCTCTTTCAGAGCTCCTCATGTGGAATAGGCTCCCAGATTGCATCAAATCGCCCAATACATGCCTATTGTAGTTTTTTCTCTGTTTAAACACTAGACTTGTGTAAGCAAAATTGAGTGTAAGTGTGTGTGTGTGTAAGCATGCATGTGTAAGTCATGTGAGATAAAGTGTGTGTTAGCATGAGCGGTGTGAGGTGAATGTGTGTTAGAACGAATGTGTACGTGTGTGTTAGTGAGTATTAGTAAGTGTAGTAATTTGTGTATATGTGCTTACATATGTGTGCCCGAGTGTATCTTGGAGCTGGTCAAGGGGCAAAGAAGGCACAGACAAGTTGTTTGGGGAAATGATAGCAGAGACAAGTTGTTTCAGGGCAATGATGGCACAGACCAGCTGGTTGGGGCTAAGATGACACAGAGAGGCTGTTGGGTGTTAGGATGGCATTGATAAGCTGTTTGCGGCAAAGGTAATGCTCATAAGCTGTTTAGGGCAAAAGTGACACTACTTATGCCCCTGCCGTCAATCATGTGTATGATGTGCTCACATAACTCCACAGGGCACCAAAGGGGGAGGGTGTAAGGCATGGAGCCAAAGGGGTGTCAAAGTGAGGTTTGCCTAAGGTGGCAAAAATACATTCACCAGCCTTCTCCCTATATCATTTAATGACATAAATACAACACAGTAACCTTTTTCAGGCTATTGGTGCCTAACTCCATGTCACATGACATTTTAATGCGTTCCTGGCAAAATTTTACATGAAAAAAAAATTCTTAAAAAAGCTTAAAGCCATACTGGGAACAATGTTTTATTTTGTATTTCATTTTATGGCAAGACAGGAGGCTTCATATTTGCATCAACTTCTTTACTCAAAACCTCCAGCAGCAAATAAATGGTTAATAACATTGAAACAAAGCACCAATCAGAAACAGTCAGAGGTCATAAGAAAGCCCACAAAGTAGACCACTTCCTCTTCTTTGCTGCTGACCTCCAGGTGAGCACCCTCTTTTATAGTGTGCTTCCCTTATTGGGGCATAAGTACACTTATTTAGTCATATTTTGTGATTGATGGTTTTTATCCACTTTTGTTTTATTGTCCATTCATTTGTCTATTGATTTGTTTGTTTTTGCCTGTATTTCTTTGATCTTATCACGCGATTTAGTCTTTCGCGCCTTTTTTTCCATGTGCCGTTTTTTTCTATAATTTGGTATTTTGTTTCCGTTACCGTTTTTTCTGTAATTTGGTGTTTTGTTTTCCGTACCGGTTCCCTACCTATCTGGTGTTCCTTACCTTTTAACGTTTTTTTCCCTCCTTCCCGTGAGCCTCGTGCTCTGTGGCTGCGTTTTGTCCTATAGCCGCGGTTAACTGCCTCTCGAGACGGCTCAGTTTTCTTTTAGAAAACTTTAATTGCCGTCCGGTCCTGTGTGCAGCCGGGATTTTTCACCCCCCCACGTGTGTCCTCCTGCGGCTTGTCTCCCTTCGCGGCCTGCGTAACTAAGCGGCGCGGAGCCTGCTTTCTTGTTTTGCACTGTTTTTTACAGTTTTTTAGAGTATGGCTTCCACCTATGTTTGGTTTTTTTCCTCTTTCTCACTGGCCATGGTTTTTCATTTATATTTCATAGGTTATTAAATAAATAAATAAATAAAAAAAAACAAAAAAACAAATATATATCTATATACTGTATACTGTACATACTGATTAAGCCTTTGTGGCTGCTCATCTATTGTGACTTCGTCACTCCTGTGATTGGCTGAGTTCCTCTCTGCCTGGCGCCTGGATACAGCGCCCCTAGGGTGACCCCCTAGACAGTCGAGTTTGGCCTCTGGCCTATAAACCAGCCCTCTGGGTGACACCCTCTGGTGCTTACGGGTGACCCCCGTTTTTTTACTGGATTCTGACTCTGTCCCTTTTTCTTCTGTACCCACAGATTGTTTCTCGATACGGAGTCTGCTATTTCAGCAATGTCTGAATCTGATCAGCCTTTACCCGCCGCCTTACAGGCATGGCTCAAGACAGCCCTAATGGAGTCCCTCCCGGCTGCACTGGCCTCCATAGACCTCCCGTCCACCACCCGGGCGGCTCCACGCTCCGGCTCTCCAGGGCCTGACATCTCTGACTCAGACGAGTCACAACACTTTCCTCCTGAGGAACGTCCTCGTAAGTGCCAATGGCCCGAAGGAGAAGTATCCCTTAAGGGCAAGGCTCCCCTGAAAAGAGCCAGGGCTCCCGCTTTACAAGTGGCCGAACCACCTTCTTCTCGATTGGAGAGGGAAGGTGGCGTTGAGGGATACGAGACGCTGGACGAGTACCCCTCAGCCGCTTCTAGACCTGCATCCCCTGTTCCACAGCCGGCCTTAGTAAGGGAAACGATTGTGGAGGATCCTTCCTCTTCCGCTGCGCCAGGGACATCCACACAGATTCTGGACTCAGCGGGCCTCCCTATGTTCGACCCTCGGAACCTACGACATCCTAGGTCTTCGGAGTGGGCCCTGGCGGCTCATATTTTACAATTCCTTCGTTTTTGGCTACGCCGGCCCCTTGAAAAAGATACCCGTCAGAAGCTACGTGCCGTATGTCCTCGTCCTACGCTTCCAGATAAAGTGGGTAATACCCCTGAATTTGTCCCGTCCTTCGTTACCTTCATGACGCGGTCCGGCAAGGACCCTCGCAAAGGTCTGGAGCAGGGTTTACGCTCTGCCCAAGATAAGTTGCCGGACGTGGCGGGCCCTCTCACTCAGCTTCTGTCGGTGGCAGACGAGACCTTGACGGATGGCACCCTAGCAGATCCCTTCGTCATTCGTGAATGGGCACAACGGGCAGTTTGCCTTCTGGGCAATGCCAACTCGGCAATCTCTGCTGAAGGCAGCCCTGCCTGCCTATTCCTATTCCGGACGGACATTCCTATTGCCGGTCGTTTGATGTATTTTTTCCGAGCTTGGTCGATTCTTACTCAGGACCTTTGGGTTCTTCAGTGTGTCCAGGGTTTTCGCCTAGAATTCTATTCTCGGCCTCGTCAACCCGGTTTCCCACGTCCCATTCGCTTCTCCAAGGTAGCGCTTGCGCAAGTTCATGCCGAGTTGATCTCCCTTCGAGACAAATGCGCGATAGAGCCATCGTCAGGGGCTACGGTCTTCGTAAGCAGTATTTTTCTAGTGAAGAAAAAGACTGGAGAGTTCCGTCCGGTCATCAATCTCTGCGCGCTCAATTCCTTCGTCGTCTATCGCCATTTCAAAATGGAGGGCATCCATCTCCTAAGGGACCTGATGCAAGAAGGGGACTGGTTTTCGAGATTAGATCTGAAGGATGCCTACCTGACGGTGCCGATCCACGCAGACGACAGGAAATTCCTTCAGTTTCGGTGGCAGGGCGCTGTCACGTTTCACCATGCGCTAGCTGGACTTGTTCAAACTTTGTTGTTCATTTTCATTTACCGACCACTAGTGGCCGCCCTTGCCACTCAGACCACTCTGACTAATTATCAGGTCCAGCTGCAGTGGCTTACCTGATCAAGTCAGCCTTGATAAACCTGCCCAGCCCTGCAGTCTGGGCCTTGACATTGAAGTTGGAGGACTACCTGTTTGGTTCCTGCCTTGTTCCTGTACCTGCCTTGTTCCTGTACCTGCCTTGTTCCTGTACCTGCCTTGTTCCTGTACCTGCCTTGTTCCTGTACCTGCCTTGTTCCTGTACCTGCCTTGTTCCTGTACCTGCCTTGTTCCAGTACCTGCCTTGTTCCTGTACCTGCCTTGTTCCAGTACCTGCCTTGTTCCAGTACCTGCCTTGTTCCAGTACCTGCCTTGTTCCAGTACCTGCCTTGTTCCAGTACCTGCCTTGTTCCAGTACCTGCCTTGTTCCAGTACCTGCCTTGTTCCAGAACCTGCCTTGTTCCAGTACCTGCCTTGTTCCAGTACCTGCCGTGTGCCCCGCAAGTGGGCTTATCTGCCGTGTGCCCCGCAAGTGGGCTTATCTGCCGTGTGCCCCGCAAGTGGGCTTATCTGCCGTGTGCCCCGCAAGTGGGCTTATCTGCCGTGTGCCCCGCAAGTGGGCTTATCTGCCGTGTGCCCCGCAAGAGGGCTTATCTGCCGTGTGCCCCGCAAGAGGGCTTATCTGCCGTGTGCCCCGCAAGTGGGCTTCCTGCCAAGTTGAGTGACTTTCTTTGTATTTATTGATGTACCATTGCAGTCAATACAACTCTTAATCCAGATCTGTTGTCTGTGGTTTATTCCTGCGCCTGTCTGTAACAACCCCAGACCATCATGCATCGTGGGGTACAGACAGAGCCCCTCGTATCCCCTGCACCTGGGCTCCTTATCAACCTGTGTCCTCGGTTCGTGACAGAATGTCAAGGCCCACACAAGGAGTTCGCGGGGATACCTGCAGTGCTGGAATTGTTGGCAGAATGTGTACTCCACCTATGCAAGTCGGTAAGGACTGTGGTGGAAGCCGATTGCGTGGACACAAAAACCAAGACCCAGACACCAAGAAAGAAGGCTGCTAAGAGCTTTAAGCGAGAGCCGCTCACCAAAAAAGAAATACAAAGGAGACGAGGACGACTTATGCTTTTATTGCGGAGGGACTGGCCACAGGATTACATATTGTCCGCACAGACCAGTCAAGACATCTGCAACCCACCTGGAGAAACCCCATGCCCCAGAACCTGCACATGACGCCAGCAACGTCACAAAGCAGGAGCATACCCTGTCACATCCACAGACAGGTGATGCAGGGGTTAACCAGTCCTCGGCACCTGTGACTCCTACGCCCTCCATCACAATGTCAGAAGACCTCCAGACCTTGTCTGACACCCCCGAGTGGCCCTATATGGACAGTGCGTCATCTGATGCAGAGGTCATGGACACATCCATGGAGATCAACCCCCCGGCTGTTTGTGCAGCCAGAAGCACCACTCCTACCACTCACAGGAGTAGAAGTAGGACACGACAAGCACATACCGGGACTTTCGCTTCTGTCTATCCAGCCCAACTCGGCACAACAGAACCTCTGCCATCAGATCGTGTAGTGACATCCAACGGCAATGTAATATGTCGTGTAGATCTGGAAGCATATGAGAAAGCACTACGTGCTAGAGAGGAGGAGAAGAAGAAGAAGAAAAAGAAGTCTCACCGCAAACGGTGAGACCACCGTTCCGTGGTTCCGTAAGCATCCGGAGGCTGCTCCTTGCAGTGGGGGTATGTCACGTTTCACCATGCGCTAGCTGGACTTGTTCAAACTTTGTTGTTCATTTTCATTTACCGACCACTAGTGGCCGCCCTTGCCACTCAGACCACTCTGACTAATTATCAGGTCCAGCTGCAGTGGCTTACCTGATCAAGTCAGCCTTGATAAACCTGCCCAGCCCTGCAGTCTGGGCCTTGACATTGAAGTTGGAGGACTACCTGTTTGGTTCCTGCCTTGTTCCTGTACCTGCCTTGTTCCTGTACCTGCCTTGTTCCTGTACCTGCCTTGTTCCTGTACCTGCCTTGTTCCTGTACCTGCCTTGTTCCTGTACCTGCCTTGTTCCTGTACCTGCCTTGTTCCTGTACCTGCCTTGTTCCTGTACCTGCCTTGTTCCTGTACCTGCCTTGTTCCTGTACCTGCCTTGTTCCTGTACCTGCCTTGTTCCTGTACCTGCCTTGTTTCAGAACCTGTCAGTACCTGCCTTGTTCCAGAACCTGCCTTGTTCCAGAACCTGCCTTGTTCCAGTACCTGCCGTGTGCCCCGCAAGTGGGCTTATCTGCCGTGTGCCCCGCAAGTGGGCTTATCTGCCGTGTGCCCCGCAAGAGGGCTTATCTGCCGTGTGCCCCGCAAGAGGGCTTATCTGCCGTGTGCCCCGCAAGAGGGCTTATCTGCCGTGTGCCCCGCAAGAGGGCTTATCTGCCGTGTGCCCCGCAAGAGGGCTTCCTGCCAAGTTGAGTGACTTTCTTTGTATTTATTGATGTACCATTGCAGTCAATACAACTCTTAATCCAGATCTGTTGTCTGTGGTTTATTCCTGCGCCTGTCTGTAACAACCCCAGACCATCATGCATCGTGGGGTACAGACAGAGCCCCTCGTATCCCCTGCACCTGGGCTCCTTATCAACCTGTGTCCTCGGTTCGTGACAGGCGCACTGTGGCAGTTCACCTGCCTTCCCTTTGGTCTGAGTTCCGCCCCATGGTGTTTCACCAAACTTCTCAAACCTGTCATGGAGTTCCTGAGAGGTCACGGTATCAGGTCCATCGTCTATCTGGACGATGTTCTCCTGATGGCTCGGAGCCAGTCTGCCCTGTCCTGAGATACCCTTCTCACGGTTCGCCTTTTTCAATCTTTGGGCTTTGTGATCAACGAGGCGAAGTCACAACTGACTCCGACTTAATCGATCCAATTTCTGGGGTTTACGGTGGACTCGGTAGAGGCGGTCTTACGCCTTCCACAGACAAAGCTCTCGGCCATCAAAAGGGACATCCGGCGGTTACTCCGACGTCCGTACGTGTCTTTGCGGTATCTGGCCCGCATGATCGGCCAACTCCATCCAGGCCATATTTCCAGGACCTCTTCACTACCGGGCAATGCAGCGTTTAAAAACGACATGCCTCCGTCGCTCGGCTTCCTACAACCAGCTCATTCGTCTTACAGACGAGGTACATCTGGAGCTGAGGTGGTGGTTACACCACATGGAGGCATGGAATGGCCGGGCTATCTTTGGGCACGCCCCAGATTTTTATCTGGAATCCGACGCCAGCCTCCTGGGCTGGGGTGCGGTTTGCGGAGACTCCCCCACCGGCGGTTTGTGGACGGACGAGGAACAGGGCTTCCACATCAATTGCCTGGAATTGATAGCGGGAACCTTTGCCATCCGCAGTTTCACCAAGGACGTCTCTCACTGTTCCCTGGTGCTTCGGATGGACAACGTGTCTGCCGTCCGTTATATCAATCGTCTGGGCGGTTCCAGGTCGAAGCTGCTGTCGGATCTCACCACGGAGCTCTACCAATATTGCCTGGATCGTCATCTCTCCATCAGGGGTCAAGACAATCTGGTCGCGGATTGGTTTTCCAGACACTGGCGGGATGCAAGCGACTGGCGTCTATGACAAGACCTTTTCCGTGCTCTGGATCTGATTCGGGGTCCGTTAGTATTGGACCTATTCGCTTCTCGCCTCAATTGCCAAGTGAAGGATTTCTTCAGTTGGTTACCGGATCCAGCATCCCTAGTGGTGGATGCGTTTCTCCAGACGTGGCCGTCCTCAGGGGCGTATGCATTCCCTCCGTTTTCAATGATCCTGCGGACCCTTCATCAGGTCCGCAACCATCGGATCTCTGTGCTCTTGATTTCCCCCTCTGGCGGACTCAGCCATGGTTTCCCCTATTGTTAGAGATGTCCTGTGCCGATCCGTTATTACTCCCTCAAGTCCCGGATCTCCTATTAGATCCAGAAGGCAATCCACACCAGTTGGTTCTCCTAGGTCAGCTGTCGCTGGTGGCCTGGACAGTTTCCGGGGATCCTGGGATACGTCGGATTTATCATCGGCAGCTCGTGACATCCTCTGGGACTCATGGGCCCCAGGTACTAGACGGTCTTATCTCCAGGCGTGGAAATCCTGGTGTAGCTGGTGTCTGGAACGACATCATGATCCCTCTGCAGCGCCTCTGGTGAAGGTCTTGAACTACCTGGCCCATCTTTTCTCCATAGGTAAATCCTATCGGTCTATTAATGTGGTTCGCTTGGCCATTTCGGCAGCTCATGTTCCTGTCACTGGTGTGCCCATAGGTAAGGATCCCATGCTCTGCCGTCTTATGCGCGGCATCCGGGTCTCTCGTCCTCCATCTACGAGGTATTCCGTTTTCCGGGACGTGTCTACGGTTATTCGTTTTGTCGAATCCTGGCCCGATAATGATTCTCTGTCCCTTCGTCAACTTTCGGCTAAGCTGGCTCTCTTACTTTGTCTGATCTCTTTTCGGAGAGTTTCGGATGTTACTGCTTTTAATACGGAGTCTTTCTCCTTTTCACCCGAGGGCATGGTGGCCTCATTTTCTCGTAGAACCAAATCCAAATCTTCATCTGTGTCCTACCCCTTTTTTCCTGAACGTCCTCGCCTATGCGTCGTCTGTTGTTGCCGTGCTTATCTTGCCGCCACGGCTGGTTTACGTTCTTCGGTCCGGGGTCCTTTGTTCATATCTTATGTCAGTCCTTTCCGACCGGTTTCAGTTCCTACGGTGGCCCGTTGGATTCGGTGAGTTCTTCAGGCTGCTGGCGTGAATGGTAATTTTGGTGCCCATTCGGTTAGGGGCGCTGCAGCTTCTGCGGCTTTAGACTGTGGTGGTTCCCTTGCAGATATCCTTTCTGCGGCGGACTGGTCCAGGGAATCGACTTTTCGTACGTTTTATTATCGGCCTCGGTCTCACGTCACTTCCGTTCTATTGCGTTAGCTTTAAAACTGCAAATATGAAGCCTCCTGTCTTGCCATAAAATTAGGGATTATTCTAGCTTTAGTGTAGAGATAATCTAAATTTTATAAAAGACAGGAGGCGAATATTTCCCTCCCTGTTTCTTTTTCCCGTCCCTTATGTTTGAGGGCATGGTCTTTTATGCTGTATTATTTTACATTGTATTTATTGACCTTTTTTATTTGGTGTAATTTATGGCTCTGTTTGGATTATTATTCCATGTACAGTTTACTTTCACGATGTCTTTTCTTTCTTTTAGTTTGATCCTACTGGAATGTCCTCGGGATCCAGAATGCCTTGGTCCTTTCCTGAGTTCTTTTTTTCCCCGGTTCTTCTACACTGTTCATCGGTGTGCTACTGTTCGGTTCATCAAAGCAGAGGAAGTGGTCTACTTTGTGGGCTTTCTTATGACCTCTGACTGTTTCTGATTGGTGCTTTGTTTCAATGTTTTTAACCATTTCTTTGCTGCTGGAGGTTTTGAGTAAAGAAGTTGATGCAAATATTCGCCTCCTGTCTTTAATAAAATTTAGATTATCTCTACACTAAAACTAGAATAATCCCTAATTACTGGATAATTACCACAGAATGAAGGAAGGTAATATTCTTAAACAACTAAAAAAATGGCAACTGAATAATGAATGTTGGTATTACACAATTGATAGTATTAACTTATTGACCTGAGGATGAAGGGTCGAGTTTGAACTATTTTATGATACATTTTTACTTAAAATTTGTATTCTATATGTTTTAAATTTCAATTCAAGATTTCATACATACATCACCATGTAGTAGTTACAGAGCTGGGTTACATTTAGTTTAGTAATTAAAAACTGGCAAGTTACAATAAGATGATGTGCTTTCTAGGCTTGTCTATAGGGTCAGTGGTCTCTGAAGAACATCCTTAAATTTAGTGAGAAAATGTGTGTTTGTTTATTTATTTTACACCTGGCTGTCACAGACTGTGTGGTCCAAGTGGTTTATTCATTAAACTTTGTTTTATATGACACAGATTAATTATATCGTCACTATAGCTAATCCAGGAGATGCATGAGTCAACAAAAGCAAAGCTGTGAAGTGACCAAACCAAAAGGTTAATCTCCCAAGTGTGAATATAATGAGTTCTGTAATACAAAATAAAGAAAATTGGTTATGAAGAAGCACTTATTGTCATAATTTATATTGTGAACTGCTGTGTGCTTTTGCTTTACTGCCAATATTAAGATTGTTTAACTTTATAACTTTAGCACCAGATGGAAGAAAATATTTATTTATATCTGACACAAATTTGAATAGAACACATGGGATAATATGTCCAAAAATATCTTCTTTGTATTACCATTCTGTGAAGAGTTGGTAAGTATACTGAGAGCTGTAAAACCGAGAGATATAACTTATCAAAACTCTACGTTTTATTAATGTTTGGAACACTTAAAAAAACAAAGAAAATAAAACATACAAAACACCTGCAAGCTTTTAACTTAACCGTTGTTAACACGGTACAAGTTCTTTGTTTTTAATTTTTTAGCAGTAATTTGTGCCTATGTGGCATTATTAAAATATGGCACACACCTATATTTTAAAATAATACACGTGTAAGCAGAAGATTAAATATTAAATGAATATAAGTTAATAAGACGTCTACCTTTTTGTTAGTACCATATGTCTTCTATAATGTATTTTTAAGTTGTATTTATTGCCGGGTCTTAAATACTTCAGTCCTATAGGGTTATAGACACTCCATTTGCCAGTGACAAATGTTTATGTTAGACACTGACCTCAGGCAAAGCATCAACCTAGCCACCACTTCTGAAACCACTGTCCTTACTGCTAAGAGCAGGGATATGATGTCATATCCCAGCAATGTGCCCCTTAAGGGTGTGCAGTGTGGGGTATAGTGTTATAAAGGCTGTGTTGATTAGCCACAATTCTCCATAATAAGTGTGCCGGATGAGCAGGATGACAATGCAGGGTGTATCTTGCATCTCATACCTCAACAACTATTCAAATCTGACTCCCTGCCCAGTGTAGAGAGCCAGTTTGTTTTTGTTATTTTCTTTGATCTCAGCTTTCATGTTGACCTTGTTTGATTTCCACCATCGGGCTATGCCTACATTTAGGTTTGCCCTTAATACGTTGTTGCACAAAGTCCCAATAATCAGGCTCAACAGAAAGGAGAGACTGTTATAGGCAGAAAACTTGCACATCATGATTACCCATAGGGGTCTCAGAGCAAGGGTCCAACTGGGAGAGATCATTGTTTCAGTGATACGTCTTAACTAGTAGACTTGTGCACATGGACCTATTTTTTTGTTTCCTTTTTGGTGTTTTTGTTTTTAGACAACAAATTTTCTTTCCTGTCCTTTTTGTTTAGATGAAATTTGGAGGGATTTTTCCATTTGATGATAAAATTTGTTGTCACTCACCCTCATTCACTCTCTTAATCTCGCTTACTGCCTGTCTCAGTGTCTTCCTACCTTCTTCCCCAACCATCTACCCATCTCCTTTTCCACAGGTCTGCTTCTTGTCTTGCATCCTCTTCTTGGAAGTGGTTGATGGAGAAGGTAGGGAGACAATTGAGAGACATCGTGAGAAAGTGTGAGAGAGAGTGTGTGAGAAAGTGTGAAAGAGAGTGTGAGAAAGAGAGTGAGAGCGGAAAAAAAAAATTCAATGATTCAATGATTGGCAAATTTGGTGAAAATTAAAATTCGAACGAATCGGAATGCACAAGTCTATTAGCATATAGGCAACACAAAGATGTGTCTATTCATAAATTTATTTTTTAGAAATCTTTGTAAATAAACCTTGTAGTATTTCTAAATAGCATTTTTGGTTACAAAAAAGCCATACCTCTAACCACACCACCTAAAACAAATCTCTATCTCTCTGCCCATTTTAAATCCCTTCTCCATTAATTGTTTTTTTAAGAAAATAATAATCCAAACCTCCAAAATTGCCCCGTGGCCCTCACCTTCACCAAGCAACATGTTCCACAAGGCCACCTTTGCCGCCAAGCAGCTTGTGAGTACCTCTTTTTGTCCCCAGCTTGTGAGGGGCACTTTTGTCCCAAGAAGCTTATCAGTGCCCCCACACAGCCTGCCATCTTTGATCCAGCTTGTCAGTGCCCTTAAACAGCTTGTCTGTGCCACCATTGCCCCTTGCCCTCTCCAAAATAAGTTATGGCACACATATGCAAACACACTTAAACATGCTCACACGCTAACTCCTACGCACACATACACACTCATTCTAACACATGCACTCATTCTCACACCACTCATGCTAACACACACTCCATATCACACCACTTACACACATGCCCACACACTTACACATACACATCTATGCTAACACACTCACACATCCACATCCATGCTCACAGATACACCCATACATCCACATCCTTAATCTCATAGACTTATACATAGACATGTATAATCATATACACTTATATCTACACATTCAGGCTCACATACACTTATACATACACACTTGGGCTCACATACACTTATACAGCTTGAGGTGTAACAGAAAGGCTACAAGAAAAGAAACAAAAAACATAATTAAACAAATAGACAACACCACCATTATAAGCACACTTGCACACCTTCTTCTTTATGTTCTCTTGGTTATATAAAGGAAATGGCATTTCAAGCAAATACTATGAAAATTATTTTTGGGGGGGGGCAGGGAGGGTGCCAGCATTGACGGTAACTCAGTCATGCTTTTTATTTTTAAGACAACTAGTAGTTGGTAATATCACATTAAAACGTGTAAGTGTGTTTAGAATTGTCATTCTTCCTTCTTAAGTATTCATCCTCATTCAAAATCTAAATAAAGTTAAGTCCATCAAGGAGAAGAGGGAATATGCTGATAACCATCTGCTAATGGATCCTAGACCAACTAAGCATCTGACAGCGAAGAATGTTATTCTTACAAAAAGATTAGTACCAAATCAAAGTTCAGCATCAAAAGTTTTTTTTTTTAAAGTTTCCTTGCGAGATAAAGAGCATTTTAGAATTCCCATGCAGAAAGAGGCACTATACAAGGAATACCGTACATTCATTTGAACATATTTGTTAATATAATAGCAAAACTGTGCAATCCTGTCTTTAGGCAGTGTATATAGATGTCTACTCTTTGGAGGACGTTGTCTGGAGACCGGAAGCCATCTTCAAAAGCTGTAAGTTATGTTATAGCTTACTAGTCACAACACCTAAAAGGATATTGTGCATTATATAGCATTAAAATAGCACATTTAAAGTAACTTGTTCCAGTTCCTTAGAGTTTCTTCACAAATGTACAAGATATGTGTGTTGAATTTTAAAAATGTATGTTCCACATAATGAAAATTGTTGCCCAATGATCATTAACCTTTTTTATTAAATTCATGTTAATGAATGTTTTACATATGTTCTATGATCTATGCTGTTCTTTTAAAACTAATGTAATATGTTTTGTGGGGGTTCCTGTTTAACATGTTTTGGCACTGGCTGTCTTTGCACCAGAGGTGAAAACACAGACCTGATTATCTAAACAGAGCAGTAGGTACAATCACAAAAACCGTGATAGCGTATGAAAAGTTAAATTTATGTTTTTCTAAGGACTGTAAAAGATGCAAAAGTGAAATGAAGGCATCTCCTGCCAAAGAAGAAATTTCTCTCTTGGCTGCAATCGCCTCAAAAAACTTGCCATTGTTTATTTACATATGCTAAGGAAAACTGATAAAAAGCAGGGGTAGATGGCTAAGCATTACATTTTTAATGGTTTATATATACAGTTTAGGAGAATGAATAGTTTACACAACTGAACAGTTAACAGGAAGGGACTGTTTTGATTAAAAACACTGCCATATCTTTATAACACATTTTCAATCAGAGTTGAAAAACTGAGTATTAATTATTTTTTTCAATGATAAGTACTGAAAGCCTTATAATATTCTAATATAACAGTGAAATTTACCATTTTTCATACTAACATTGGAGAGTTGTCATTTGCTGTTGTTGGATTTGCTGTCAAAACCATAGTGTGTAATTACCCCAAAATTTTACATTTTATCCCTGCAGATGGTTGAACTAGATATTTAAAATTCCTTGGGATTGTTTTGTATGTTTGGCCGGCCGGGTTCCTGTGTAGAGATATCTGGTTCAGTTTATTTAATAAAAAATTAGATTTGCTGTCAAGTCCTACCTAGCTCAATTTGAAATGAAGTTATTCATTGACGTCAATGGAGACTGAACATCTACATAATTCCTTCAACTAAAATGATTCCTCTTAGTAGCCCCTAACCTTTGTATGTCTTACATGTGCCGTTTCTGATTCTGATTGGTATGGAATCAGGATCATGTTCTTGAATGTCTGATAAGGAGCAGACATGCAAACGTGATTTTAACACAATCTACAATCTATGTCCATAGTTTGTTTCATGGTGGAACATTAATATTCTTTCACACTTTCAATACAATGAGGGCCCAGTATACCATTGTTTCTAGTATGGTCTTATTGACCTTCTGGCATGGCCAGGGATGATGGGATGGTCACAGGAATAACACAAAGTACATTTTTTATTGAAATTTAGTATGTTTAGTTTAGACCTTTTCAAAAAAACACTTAAAGTTAATCATCCTGAGAAATGTCCCTTTCTAGGTGCTACATATTTTTCTGTGTGTTAATTGATAATTAAAAATGGACATTACTTGGACATTACTTGGACAAAATCTGGTGTACTGCTCTCTGCTCAACCTGGCAATTGGTGGATGCATCTGCATAGAAACCCCTAGAAGTGACACAGAGACCCGGGGAAACAGAACAAACCCAGAGGGTGACTGCAGTTATAATCAGCTAGCCTGAACCTTTGACAAATTATAGTTTATGGGGGAGAGAATTTAATTGAACAATTAAGACTTCATTTATATAGCCATAAAGAGCCACACTTTTGTGGTGATTTAGCAGGAAAATACACTGCTTGTAATTGTAGCCACCAGATAATTAACAATGTGTGCCTTGAAGCCAGTGATACCAGAACAAGAACTGTTGGAAGTTACGCATACAACACGTCAATATTGTCTTGTACACTACGTTTGATTGTAAACACTGTTTAAAATGAATATTTTTTATGTAAAATAGATTGTAATCTTGCAGAAGGAGCTCTGTTTCTGTACTAGTATGTCTTAATGTGTTTCAATGTTACTGTCAATTTTGTATATAGGCAACTTTAAAGTTATTGTTTATTCTAGTAATGCTATGAAATCTGTTAGATTTTAACATTAGACATGTGCATATGGGCCAAAAACCATTCTGACCCATTTGTTTGGTTTGTTTTTGGGCCATTAGTTTTTGGACAATAAATTCCGTATCCTGCCCATTTGTTTCTGATTAAAAACAGAGGTCATTTTAAATTCAGGGATGAAATTTGTTGTCCGATTTGTGTCTGTTAGAATTAATGTGTACGCGTATGAGTGAGTGTGTGTGTAACTTGTGTAAGTTTGTTTATACATGTATGGCATTGACAAGCAGGGAGCAAAGATGGCACAAACAGGCTGTTTGAGTGTTAGGATGATATTGATAAGCTGCTTGGGGCAAAGGTGGCCCTCACAAGGTGTTTAGAGCAAAGTTGGCACTGTGGGACATGTTGCTTGGTGAAGTTTGGGGGTCCCGGGGCAATTTTCCCACCAGGGCCCTGTGATTTCTAGTTACTCCCTTGCCTCTGACACACAGCTGCGTTTATTGCAGGCCATGTCCAGTTGTTTTTGTTTGTTTCGTTGGTGGTCCCTCCTGGTTTTAGTTATTAAATTAATACAAATGTAAATGCACAAGTCTAGTCACCATTGATTTACAGAAACACAAGATTGCCAATAGGCAATATACCAGCTGAAAACTTAACATACCAACAAAATGAAAATATGTTAACATTATTTTTCACTAACATTATTTCTGACAGGTGGTTGTAGAAAACAATGTATCTTATTGAACCAATATGCTCTCATAAATGGAAAATGCATACTTTTGTACATTACATTGCATAGCCAAATAGCTTGTTCCATTTCCCAAAATGCTGCTTTCACTGATGCTCCCAATTCCAATTTAGAGGTCCAGCTCTGTATATTCCGTGAAAATGTGCCACAAATTAATACTCTTTTGGCAAATTTAAACTCTGTAGAAAAGTACAATTCAGGTTCATTGTGAAATATATACATATGTCCCATTGTATTGGAATGTAGGTTTCATTTTTGCCAAGTACTCTTTTCTGAAATATTTTCTTTATCAAGAGAATTCAGCTAAATCAATACCCTCTTGTAACAACATTAAGAGTTTTGTAATATTCACTCATACTTGTGTAGACAAAGATGAATTTAAATAAAATCTAATTCTCCAGATCAGTTACAGGTGCTGTTCCAATTAGACTAAGGTACTGTGCCCTCTAACATGTGAAGCATAAAATCTTAATCAATTTTTTGTTTTAATTATCCTCTGAATGTTTAAATTACACTGAATATGTAACTAATAAAATGTAACCTTTTATTCAATAGTTATTTAATAATTAAAAACAAAGATTTACTCGAGAGTGTAATAGAAAAATATATAAACAGTTAAAAGAACAGTGAACAATTAATCATTATGATATGTTTTAACTAACAGCCTCCTGTGACAAATGTTAACCCTCTGACCAGCAGGGAGGGTAGGTGAATTTTTTTATATATATATATATATATATATATATATATATATATATATAAATAATGTCGAGAATTGGTAGAAAGGTATTATAATTGATTTATACGTTCCCTTGTATTCTGGAAAAAACGAAAAAACTTGATGCACATTTCTCCTGCACAAAGGCGGCTTTGTCAGGGGGATCGAGCCCGACGGGAAGTACATTTCATAGGACATGAATGAAATCTGTTTGGTGGGGGATGAAGCCACCCAATAAAATATAGCACAAACGAAATTCATATGAGTGATAAAAGCCATGCTTATCTTTGATAAAATGTAATTTTTTATATTAAATTTGAACATAGTATGTAGGGCATATTTATTCTTCTGAGATCTAGTGAAAGGCATATTGTGAATATTATGTGTGTTTTAATTGAGCAGTGTACACTCTCAACAACATCTTCTTGGTTTAGAGTCATATTTACTTGTAGTAAATCTGTTTCGTTAGTTGTAGCAGTGTGGCCACTATCCGGCTGTCACCACACTTACGTCATCAGGTGGCCACTGTTCTTACAGTGCCAGAGCCGCCTCCTCATTGCAAGTCCAGTTTCAAAGTTATTTTAAAATAATAATCATGTGCATAAATTGATCATTTAATATATATACACGGTCCAGCAAGGAGAGGGAACAAGCAAGGGGTGTTTAATAAAGGGTTTAATGTTGATCAGCGCTAGCCCTACCATATGGCCAAGGCCTCCGCGGAAGGTGTTGAGCTGGTGATGACAAAGGTATTTAGAAGTTTACATACTTATTTTATGTAAATTAAGGCTGTTTCTAGACACAGGTTTCTGAATTTTCAGGCTGTAGAAGGCTCCTGCAGAGCTTCTAGAAAAGGTATACATCAGGGGAGGACTTTCCCGTCTAAAGAGTGACACGAGTAATGTATGTGACCAGATTTCATGGTCACCAGACTAAGCACTTGCCTAAAAACTTTAAGGGGGCACTGTGGGAGATACCGCATTTGCCCGATTATAAGACGAGTTTTTTTCAGAGCAAATGCTCTGAAAAATACCCCTCGTCTTATACCGGTGCTTCTGAGTCCTCGGTGTGTAGCCGGGGCAGCGTGTAGATGTCTGCGCGATACGCTGCAGCCGGAAGGAGGTGTGGCTAGCAGCGGATGGGGTTGTCTGCGTCCTGTGCCGGTGCCGGGAACTCTGATCTCTGACAGCCGGGGAAGGTCTGCGCGATGGACGCAGACAACCCCCGTTGCTAGCCACACCTCCTTCCGGCTGCAGTGTAAGTTGCTGCCCCGGCTACATGACAGGGGAGTCAGAAGCACCGGTAAGTTTGTGGGGGGGGGCGGGGAGTGTTAAATGGGGGCATAAGGCATTTCTGGAGGCAGAGTGCTCTATGAAATGCCTTTTAACCCCCTTAATGCGACTTTGCCTCCAGAAATGCCTTTTTAACTCTCTATACGCCACTCTGCCTCCTGAAATGTCTTACACCTCCCTTTATGCCACTCTGCCCCATAATATGCCTTTTAACCCCCTTAATGCCAGAGTGGCATATAGGGGTATAAGGCATTTCTGGAGGCAGAGTGGCACATAGGGAGTCAAAAGGCATATCATGGGGCACAGTGGCATATAGGGTTAAAAGGCATATCATGGGGCACAGTGGCATTTAGAGGGTTAAAAGGCATATCATGGGGCACAGTGGCATTTAGAGGGTTAAAAGGCATATCATGGGGCACAGTGGCATATAGGGGGTTTAAGGCATTTCTGGGGCAGATGTGCATAACTGGGGGGGCAGGTTGGAAAATAGAAGGAAATAAAACCAAAATATTTTTCTCAATCATAGCTTTTATTAGAAAAATAGTTTACATGAATTAACATTTACTGGTAAAACTTTTTTCCTATAGGGTCGTCTTATATTCAGGCTTTTTCTTTTTTTTCCTAAATTAATATTCAGATTTGAGGGGTCGTCTTATAATCGAGCAAATACGGTAAGTACGTATATACTGGGGACGCATATTTTACCCAAAATGACTGATACTAAATATGTATTTTTTGTTATAAACTAAAAATTATTTTAATCGTTTAGGGATGGAAAAAATGAAAAATGTAATCTAAGTTGTTCTTGGTTGTGTTATAGCATGTGAGTGCAGTATGATATTGGTCTGGACTTCGGAAAGCCATAGAAGAGCACAATGAACAAAGGATACAAAATGGGAAAAAAAACATATTGCAAAGTGTGATTTCCCTTGGAAGGATTTTAAACGTACAGTTAGCTAAGAAAAGTGCTGATTGAAATAAGATGAAATAAACATAAGTATTACACAGATGTTTATGATACATAGATAATTTCCCTGCCAATAATGCTAAACCATGGATTTGGATTTTAGTTGGGATCCTGTATGCACCATGCATCTTCAGTTCAAATGAGTTTAGATTTAGAACACAAAATAAAAATATAAGATTTTTGAAATCACTTAAGAGTCAGACTTTGTAACTTCCATCTGACTTCAAAGAAGAGTGACTCCCACCCATGTGGTATTCACCATTACATTATAATAGCAAGTTTCCTAGCAAGGACAAATAGATTCTAGGAACATCTAAATATAAACATATAAATCTAAAAACATATGTATGAACTTTGAGCAAAATAAAACACATTCACAAGGTGTTTAGACTTAAGCTGTATATTTCAAAAATACCCAGTCTATTTCCCTCCTAGACTAGATAAATTATTTGTTTAAATTAGTTATGTACAGATTTCATGTTTCAAACAAATACAGTATGACTCAAATCCTCTTTGTAAATGAAAGGCAATCACTATAACATACATAAACAACTAAACATACATTTAGTATTTTTCCACTGCAATTTTTTAGGGCTTTTAAAAAAATAAATATATATACATATATGCAAGACATTATTTTTTATGAATACAGTTGTCAAAAGTGGAATTGAGATAAGTTGGTGGCTTGCAGCAAGCTTGGGGTATGACAGAAAAGTTAGAAAGATGGAAGATGAGTAAGAGAGCATTAAATCTTAAAGTAAAGAAGGGGAGGAGTTATAGCTACAAGAGGATGGGGAGGGGGTCAGTAGGGAAGTAATTGAAAAGGTAAAAATTTGACCAAAAAGAGAGAGTGCCCCCCAAATTCTTATTTGGTGACAATGCAGACTGTTGCCAAGATTTCCATCTCCTTCATGTCCCTGTCCAGTTTGTTGCCAGTTCCTGTCACACTTGAGGCGCATCAGGCAATTTAGGGCCTTTACAACCAGGGGTGCTCCCTTAGTGTAGGGTTGCTGTTCCTGCAGAATTGTTTGTTTGCCCTTTGTATGTCCTGGTTTTGAGCCCTGTACTTGGACTC
Source organism: Sceloporus occidentalis (assembly GCA_023333645.1). NCBI lineage: Eukaryota > Metazoa > Chordata > Lepidosauria > Squamata > Phrynosomatidae > Sceloporus > Sceloporus occidentalis. The sequence continues at coordinate 650,028 of JALMGF010000068.1, forward strand.
TGGCTATGATTCTGGTTTTCGCTCTTTGCACCTAGCCTTATTCATATTATTCCGATTTTGACCTTTGGCTTGGCCTTTGATTATTCTCTTAGATCTTCCTTTGGCACTGTGTACGTGTTCCCCTTTGTGTATGACCTGGACTTACCTGACCTTGTCTATCAGTCTCCCCAGAGTCTCCTCAGACTGCTGCCAGTCTCGCGAATCTCTGTTGACACTTACCAGTCTGCCGTGCTCTGCCAGTTCTCTGCTTTGTGCCTGTCAATGGCTCCTAAGAAGACAGCCAAGGCTGCAGCAGACATTTATCTGCAAGCAGGCACATCTACACATGCCTGTCCTGTGCCAGGTTCTAAGACTAAACCTGTCCCTGCACAGAGACTCTTACCAGACCCAGTACCCACAGTTCTGACTCTTGCAATTAACTTGAGGTAAGATGGTAACTTTCAGAGAGCTTGTGGTTTTATAGTAGAGCTAGAAAAGGCAAAAAGCTTTTATGTAGAATTGCAGTCAGGGAAAAGAAAAAATGTCAGTGCGCTAAGCTAGTCACAGGCTCAAATAATACAAATGTATAATACGAGGCCTACCAAACAGGTGTAAGCATGCTGCAAAAACAGTGTATTGGCTGTACAGTGTATACAAAAAACAAAAACCGTCTGCGCTTCTTACCCTAATAAAGTTGGCAACAAATATATAAACATAATATAAATGAGAGGTTTTGGTTATATGAATTGGCCAAAGCATAATTAAGCTCACCCGCCACGTCAAGGCACACTCTCAATAGGGTGAGAACCTACTCTCACCTCCTACATAGTGGGCACACAAAGCAGTTTATACCGCTACCAAAACCTTATTAATGTGTTGGGGGAGGTGCAATTAAACCTCCTCCCTATTAACCCCTGGACAGCAAGGGTAAGAAGTTGGACGGCTTATCCGTTCCCAACAAACAAAACAACGGAGTATATGCAATAATTGCAGCAGTCAGTGTTTTTGGCAGCTCTCTCCCTCTCTCTCAGGGAGCCAAATGATCTCCCTTGCACTGAGACCAGGAGGCTACTTAAGTGCCTCTCCCATTAATTAGTGGAACCAGGTGAGTACTAGGAGAGTATCCGATAATCTCCGGACTGGATTCCCACCTGCTGGTCTTCGGCTGCTCATAAACTGTGGAGTGGAGCACTGGCCCGCCCTACTCTCCAAATGCTCCACCCCAGGGACCCAAAACACACAAATAACAACAGACATTAATAATTCCAATATTAACAGTACATCTCCCTGGGGCTAGAAAACCTATTGTGGGTAACCACCCTGCAAAATATAAGGGGATATATACACTCCCTCCATTATCATCCCTTGCTTTCTGTCACAATGTATAGATAATTTTAACTCCTAGGCAATTTATATTCCTTTAAAAAAAGAAAAGAAATCCTGTTATTGCCAAATACAATCACAGGAACATGCTTGATTTAGTCCTAATTTAGTATTTAATTTTAGTGCCTTAGTTTACAACTCCCTTCCTCTTAACTGTTTATTTTGCAACAGAAATAAAAATGTTCATTTGTGAGAGAAAGAAAATATAATTTCCATGTGATGGGGGCTTTGTCTCCTATAGGCTACTTCTTGTAAATTTACCTCTCCCCGTCCCCTGACCTGGGAACAGGGTAAGGAGAGTAGTATCCTTGTGATTAATACTGCCATGGACTATATATCCTGCACACGTTGCCTGGAAGGAGCTTAATGTTAGCCCCCTTGGTTTAATAGTCATTGCTTTCATTTATTTATATATAGTTGTGTTGATTATTTTTGTGTTGATTATGTTTTGATTTCTTTTTTTTTCGAGTGCATGCAAGTACCTGTGACCTTAAATTTAGCAAATTTCAGGTGAGGACATGAGAGCATCAATTCACTTAAAACTTGCACATTTTAAAGCTGCAGAAAATTGCATGCGCTTGTAAACAACGTCCATATTAGTGAGTATGCAACTTCTGTCGTGTTTGCTTAGTTCAGTTAACCCTTAATTTGACTGACCCTTTGACTTCTTAGTGAATAATATAATGTGAACTCAATTAAAACATTCTTAACAAAATGTGTTGATGTGCTAATTTAGTACATGGTACACAAAGTCATTTGTCCAAAGAAATCGTTTCTACCATACATGTGAACACTCACCATTCAACTCACCATAGAAACACCTGTGTGTATTTTTGTTACTGTATTTGAAAATTGCTGAACAGTGGAAACCATCAAGGGCTACATGATTTTCAGAGACAGCTGCCATGGAAGTAATCTCACAATAATAATCAGACTCATATTTTCTGAGTGTTTTCTGAATGTTTATGTAATCTCAGGAAACAGGTAAATGATTCAGTTACTTAAACATGTTACTCAAAAAGGAAAAAATCTCCAATTTTCAACACTAGCATTATTATTGCACTTATAATGTAAAATTCACATGGGTATGATTTAGAATACAGATACTATTTGGAGTAGAATAAAATCTGTGCTGTTTTACTTGTGCTTTAGAGATCACAAAGATTGCAATCATTTTACAACTGAGAAATAAATAATAATAAACAATATATTAAATAATACAAAGCTTTAGGGCAGGGCCCCAGTGGGGTCACATAATGTGTGCTACATGACCCCACTGGGTGCCTCACACCACTTGCTATAGTGCTGAAGTGATTGTGTATATGTATATGTCATTGTGTGTGTGTATGTATACTGTAGTGTCAAAGTCAGTGCGTATGTATGCAATTGTATAATGCTGGAGTCAGTGTGTGTATGTGTATACTACAGTGTAAGAGTCAGTGTGTATGTGTGTATATGTATGGTGCTGGAGTCAGTGTGTGTGTGTGTGTGTGTGTGTGTATAATGTAGTGTCAGAGTCAGTGTGTATATGTATGGTGCTGCAGTCAGTCCGTGACTGTGTGTATATACTGCATTATCAGTGTGTATCTGTGCTAAATCTATAGTTCTAGAGTCAGTTTGTGTGTGTGTAAATGTATAATGCCAGATATAGTATGCCTATTATGTTGTAGTGCCAGATTCAGTGTGTATGTGTCCATGGTGTTAGAGTGTATATTTGTATATATGTATAGTGTTAGCCAGTGTGTGTGCATGTGTATGAGTGTGGTGTTAGTGCGTGTACAGTATGCCATTAGCATGAGTGTTTATGTCAGTGTATAGTGTTAAAGTACATGTATTAGTGTGTTAGCATATGTATACATGATGGTTGAATGTTAGCGTGTGTGTTACCTTAGTGTGTTAGTGTTTGTGAGCATAAGATGTTAGCATGTGTCTGTTACTATATGGTGTTAGAGTATGTAAATGTATGTTAGTGTATGATATGGCTGAACAAAGCCTGGGTGCCAGGTTTGGCATTATATGAAAATAACATGATAGGAGAAGAATTTTTTAAAAACAATTTTGGCTGGCTCCAAGATCCAAACCAAATTTGTTGACCCCTGCTTTAGGTGGTATACATGGGGATTGTGTTAACTCAATATCGTGTAATATTGTAAAAAGCATCAGGATGCTTCCACTTAACAATAATAACACTTACAATAAACCTGGGCAGATCTAGCAGGTGTGACAGAATACCCCTTCACTTTGGTACTCTGTCCGGGAATCTTTACCTACACACAGTCTTCCAGGCTGCAGAGACGGCTCAGACACGAGGAGGGTAAAATAAAAGGCTGGGCCTGTTTTTATTTTGTCGTCACAGGCATTACAGAAAATAAAGAAATCAAAACAAAAGCCTTGCTCTTGTGAGCACTAACTAATACACGGTTCTCCAACCTTACTACAGTTGGACGGCTTATCCGTTCCCAACAAACAAAACAACAGAGTATATGCAATAATTGCAGCAGTCAGTGTTTTTGGTAGCTCTCTCCCTCTCTCTCAGGGAGCCAAATGATCTCCCTTGCACTGAGACCAGGAGGCTACTTAACTGCCTCTCCCATTAATTAGTGGAACCAGGTGAGTACTAGGAGAGTATCCGATAATCTCCGGACTGGATCACCACCTGCTGGTCTTCGGCTGCTCATAAACTGTGGAGTGGAGCACTGGCCCGCCCTACTCTCCAAATGCTCCACCCCAGGGACCCAAAACACACAAATAACAACAGACGTTAATAATTCCAATATTAACAGTACATCTCCCTGGGGCTAGAAAACCTATTGTGGGTAACCACCCTGCAAAATATAAGGGGATATATACACTCCCTCCATTATCATCCCCTGCTTTCTGTCACACAGGGCACAAATTTCATAACCTGACTTGTTGCAGATGTGGCATCCTGTGAATTCATTTTTCAAATTTTGTAATGGCAAGTCATTCATTCCATGGAATTCATCTCTAAGGATTCTATGGAAAAGCTGGTATCCCCATGAAATAAAAAAATCACCAAGGTTTATGCATATTAAAACTGTTCACAAATGACTTTAAAGCTATATAGACTTAATTGGATGCACATTGCCTCTGTCTTCTTTCATATGTTCTTAGACCTTATTTTAAAAAAAAACCAAAACAGTTCATTTAACCCCTTGATGACCAGACCAATTCTCAGAGCTCTTTTTGACATTTTTTGCTCCGTGTGTTTAACTGGAACTTCCCTCTTTCTTGTTTAGCGCATTGACAGAAATTATATACTGTATTGTTTTTTCAAGGACAAGTTAGGCTTTCTTTTGGTACCATATTTTTAATATAAAAAAGTATCAAAATATAGAAGAACTAAAGCGGTTTTAAATATTTACATCAATTGCTAAACCAGTGGTTGCATGATGCACTAGTGTTTTTCGGTAATTTTCTTATAGGCGTGGATGTTTGCTACAATTTCCTTATTCTTCAACATTTGGGAAAATATATTAATTTAAAATGCCTGAGTTAGATTTTTTTATTATGTCAATGCCAGAATAAAGCTCATTTAGCCAGTGATGGCATCGACATTAATGTTCAGCCAAAATCCACTTAAATCAGAATTGACTTGAGGTATCTGGTATCGTTGCATTCAGGATTGCCAGGGTAACTTATATTACTTGCTATGACTAAATGTTGGTGGAATTAGATATGTTAGAATAAAAACCCAAATTAGAGGTCTTCAAATTATACTTATTTTTCTTGGAGCAAACTTAAACCTATATTTTTCTCTTGAAAAAAGTGGAGTAAAGATTTGCCATGTATGGTTTAAACTTTTCTTGGCACTTTATTTATTGATAATTTAATAAAATACCTGTACACAAACAACACGTAAAACAAGTTGAATCGGGCAGCATTAGGGAGATAACATCGCCTGAGGGCAATATGGCAGCACTTGCAGTGACGTTCTCTCCCCTAATTGGAGGATCGGGAAGTTGCCAGGTTATGTCCATAGAGATGCAGGTGAAGAAAGAAGATTAAGGATTGAAAACAGAAGAGAAGGGAGAAGATGCAGAAGGAAATGCAGAAGTGGTCGGCAGAGAAGGTAGAGAAACATTTAGAAAGCTTACAAGATTTCTCAAGGGCTGCCCCTATCCTCTGGGATGCTCTCCCCCGATCTATCCGTCTTTCTCCGTGCCTTTATTCCTTCAAAAAATAAGACCCACTTCTTTAAGGACGAGCTTACAACATAGCACATTAACGCCCTCCCATATTCCTTTAGCTCACCTTTCCCAGTCCCTCTCCTGCAATACTTTTACTAGTGTGGCTGGTCCATCCCTTACAATAGCACTTTTACCTTTTACCTATTGTGTAATTCACCCTAAATCTCTCTAGATTGTAAACTCGTTTGAGCAGGGCCCTCCTCACCTGTTGTCTCAGTTAGTCAATTTGTTATGTTACATGCCACTTGTTATGTCTTGTCTACCCATTGTACAGCGCTACAGAATTTGATGACACTATATAAAACAATAAATAATAATAATAGCGTGAAAGAAAGAGTGAGTGAGAGTGAATGAGAGCAACAAATTTTGTTCCTGAATTTAAAAAAATGAATCTGAATTGTTTTGCACATGTCTAATACGAGGGATGTTCCACTCTTTTATATTTTTGTTGTCTTAGCTGTCATGTGACAAGTTCTGAGTGGCAAGCCAGCTGCCCTTGCAGTTTAGGATAAGAGTTTTCACCCTGGGGTGAAGATGGAGGTGAAACTTATAAATTGCAACGAAGAAGGACAGTGTTCTGTCATATGCTTTTTGTGGGCAGAAGGTGTGCCGGGAGCACAAATTCATCTTTGCATGTGTGCTCAGTTCAAGAGGTTGCAGGAAAACTGAATGTGAGTATTGGATATGCCCTGATTTAACAGCTTTAAGTTCAGTTAAGTGCCAGGTGGGTGCCTGCGTTTAGACGCTTGTTACCGACACATGGCCCGTTATCGGGAAGAAGGTGTTGACTTTCTGCAGAAGATAGTCACTGGTGATGAAACTTAGGTTCACCGTTATGAGCCTGAATGCAAGCGGCAGGGTATACAGTGGAAGTATCCTTCATGGTGATGATGTGAAAGCAGTGGTGCATCAATGGTTATGCATTCAACCTAAAGCATTAAAAATGATGGCAATTTAATGATGATTTAATGATGGCATTAAAAAGTTCTTATGACGTTGAGAAAATTGCATTGCAAAGGAAGGTGACTGTAGAAAAGTGGTGTTATTTGTTTTTATGTAATTTGTTTTGATAAATAGAGTTAAAAGAAGTGTGAAAACTTTTGGAACGTTCCACATATATAGACAGTAGAAAAACAAATGCTTACTCATACACACGCACACAAAATATACTTAAAACTGAGCAATGCCAGACATCCTTACCCATTTATCTCAATTAATGCATTTGTATAGAAAATTATCCAGGCAAATATACTGTGCATATGCCATGTGTAATATATCTAGCCAAGACAGATGGTTAAAAATTGCACTGACATTCTAATAATTACCATCTGGAGAATTATCATGTTATGGCATCCCAGAAACACATAGTGAAACACATGCAGCTGTAGGAGTGAGTCTTGTAATGTCCATGTCAATGTTACCTCAGGCGTTCCCTTTGTAGCTGAAAAATTATAGAACAATGTTTTACATACTACAATCCATTATTTCAAATAGGTAGTGGAATCTTGACAATTGGCATGTGAGTACATTGTTCTTTGGGAAGTAAATCACTATTTCAGTAATCTGTCTCTCAATATAGAAAGACTAACGTTTAAAGCAGGGGTGTCCAAGTTTTTTCTGCAGTGGGCCACTTCATCAGAATTGTATACGTGCGAGGGCCGCACTCATTTTTCACTGAGAGAAAATATGGCCTTTAATAAAATATGCAGATTAAAATAAAGTAAATGACACAAAACCTTTACTTTTCCTCTCACTGATTTCTGGGATTTCTGGGCCTACAAATTCAGGATTCTGGATAAGTAAACATAAAATAGTTCTATTTATTTTAGGGATGCACTAAAATGAACATTCTGGACCAAAACCGAAAATTCAGGGTTCACTTAGCCGAAATTGAAAGTGACCCCCCCACACACACTTTTAATAAAAGTAAGTTACACACAAAAATTGTACGAAAAAATTAACAAGCATACCCAGATTCCAGCATGTACTGGTTGGCTGGGCATTGTATCTTTTGTCCAATTTTAGTGTGTAACCACACTTTTATTAAAAGAAACACACAACAATTGGACAAAAAAAACCTTGGCATGATAGGAGTGTGATTGCTAACAGCAAACACACTCTTTTTATACCCAGGCAACCAGTGAATGCTGGAACCTAGGCATGATGGGACTGTGATTGCTGGTAGCAGATTGCTGTTAGCAATCACACTCCTATCATCCCAAGTCAGCCAGTACATGCTGGTACAGGGTGGCTGTAAGTGCAGACCCCTTACTGCTGGCAGCATCAATACACAAGGGGGGCAACTAGCCAGGTTTCAGCATGTACTGGCTGACTTGGCATGATAGGAGTGTGATTGCTAACAGCAAACACACTCTTTTTATACCAAGGCAACCAGTGAATGCTGGAACCTAGGCATGATGGGACTGTGATTGCTGTTAGCAGATTGCTGTTAGCAATCACACTCCTATCATCCAAAGTCAGCCAATACGTGCTGGTACAGGGTTGCTGTAAGTGCAGACCCCATACTGCTGGCAGCATCAATACACAAAGGGGGCAGCTAGCTAGGTTTCAGCATGTTCTGGCTGACTTGGCATGATAGGAGTGTGATTGCTAACAGTCCCATTATGCCTAGGTTCCAGCACTTACACATCCATGCTATCACACACACAAATTCATTCATTCATTCACAGATTCATTCCCTCAATCTGACATACTCATTCACACAACCTCCCCCACATTATACCAACAGGGACTTTTATGCCATCACACTAAAATACATAGACATTAATATGTAGTTGGTCCCCTCTTTTGCAGCAATACCAGCTTCTGCTATTCTGGGTAGGCTTTCCACAAGATTTTGTAGTGTTTCTGTAGGACTTTTTACCGATTCATCCAGTAGAGCATTTGAGGTCAGCCACTGATGTTGGAAGAGAAGGCTCACAAGCTCTGTTCCAGTTCATCCCAAAGGTGTTCGATGCAGTTGAGGTCAGGGCTCTGTGCGGGCCAGTCAAATTCTTCCACACCTAATTCATCCATGTCTTTATGGACCTTGCTTTGTGCACAGGGACACAGTTATGCGTGGAATAGAAAAAGACCTTCCCTTAAGTTAGAAGCATAACATTGTTTCAGGATAGGATGTGGGTGATTAAGTAAATTCATTAAAAGAAATCAAACACAAAAAAAACCAAAAAGTTCTACCTATCCCCTACATGTTTCAGTCACCCAGGTAAGGAGAGCAAGGTCGATTTAATCACCTTTTGGATGCTGGAGATACAGTGGAATTTTTTACACTAAGATATCGATGCTGTCGCACACATATTCATTCACTCAATCACACATAATGATTCATACATACTCTCTTACCTGAACTTCAGATTTCTCTGTGCCGCTTGCAGGGGCACACTGCTTCCTGTGTTCTCTGTGTAGCTTAAACAACTTCTTTTTTTACTGCCCAGGGGAAGCAAGAATGCAACAGGGGGACACAACGTAACATGACTCCTGCATCCTCTTGGCAGTACAAGAGACGTTGTAGCGTGTGAGCAATGCACCGGTAAGCAGCAGGCCCCTGCCTTCCCCCCACCCCCCCAAAAATCTATTTTTAAATAAGCAGGTGAAATACCAGCCCCTTGGCAGGCCTACGGGTAATGCATGGCAGCTAGCCACAATCGTTCATTTTATAAATGGATCAGTGAAGCAGGGTAGAACAGGGAGCAGGGCCACTCTCACCAGACCTGCTGCTTTTAGCCTGGTTTGCCTAAGCCAGGATGCACCACTACATGTAGAAGAGAAGTGGCGTGTTATAACACAGACAAATCTTTGTTTGTATAAATGTTATTCTTCTCGAAGGAGCCTTATATTAAAGACAAGCTAAACTGTTTTAAAGGGGAGTGTTAATCTGTTTAACCATTCCATTGTCTAGTCGGGATACTGAAGACTAGCAGGCACTATGGCATCATTGTCTTTAATTTAACAACTGTTAGTTTAAAAATAATGATTCCTAACTTTTTTAGCTGGCGCCTAGATTCAAAACAAATTTGTCAAGCCCTGGCTTGACGGGTTTGGGGGTTGTGAACGGGGGAAGGGGTTATACCTTTTAGATGTTGTGCTAGGGCGATGGGATTTTTTAATTAAATTTTTTGTATTTTATATTTAAAGAAATGCACTGTTATCAGTGCAGTGTGGTTAGAGGTCCTCCTAGGGACCTCTTGAACATGTTATTAATGCCAGTGATGTCACAATGACATCACTTAGCTCACTTTATTGTGTAGATTATTTTATTTATTTTCTTTTGTCTATCTTTTCAACTTGTGAGCCGTTACAGGAGATCAGGCTTCTGCTGACAGCCTGATCTCCCGTATAGCGGCAGGGATGACCAGGGAGGCCTGGTCAATTGGGGCTAATACTAGGGACAAGCGGCCCAAGAAAATAAGCTTCAGGAAGACAGGTACATGGAAGCAGTCTAGAAGAGGGGCAGATTTTTTAATTTTTTTTTAAAAAGTGTGTGGGGGGTGCCAAATATAGGATCTGCCCTGCATGCCAAATACTTTCACTACACCCCTGCAAACATATCACCATTGAAGGTACCGCTATCCATAGGCACATAGTCAAGGAATCTGAATCCTATAGATATTTGAGCCAACATACATGCAAAACAAAGCACATGTGAAAAATGAAGTAGAAGTTTGATACTAATATATGGTTTTCTCTTTTTTTGTCTTTTGAAACAAACCTACCAGCAGACATATGTCTATCCCGTTCCAAGTTTACTGCTGACAAATGTATCTTATTGCTATATTTCCAATAATTCTAAAGACAATGTTGCAAACCCATGGATTTTACTAGATACTTTTATGCAAATACTTATGTTCCTCATTTTCACATTCTGCTAAAAAACACTATGCATTGCTCAATCTAATATCATTCAGCTGGTGATCAACACATCTCATTTTCACAATATCAGGGCATCAGGAGCATGTTTTTAATTTAGTTCTGAGAATTCTTTAGAAGTACATTCTATATATTTTTAGTCTCTCATGGCACGGACTAAATAGTAAAAAATATAAAGGATCTGCTATTATACTGATCTAACCTCTGCTGTGTACTGAATACTACCCCAAAGTGCCCCTTAGTTTTTTAATAGTATCCAAAAGTTACAGTGACCATAACATGTAGAGACAATTTTTACTTTACTGAGAGGGCGGAAGATAAGTGAAACAGCCTTCTAGCAGACGTGGTAGAGGTTAACACAGTAAAGGAATTTAAGCATACTTGGGACCAAGGACTGTTTAAGGTCTTTAACCCTTAGTGTGTCACTTATGTGCAATGTATATAGCTGGCAAAGTGGACCTCCATGGCCAGCTATATACGTTGTAAAAAGATGCACTTTTCTCCATCCCCAAAATGACTTGTATGGAAGGAACATGATCCCTTATATAACAGGGTGGTTTCTTCTTTTTTTTGGTGTGCAGGCATGTCCCAGGTGTCACAGGCAACTTCAGGGACAGTCTTAAGGTCCCCAAAGTTGCCTGCTGTAGGAACTCTCCATCTGATCATATCTTATTTGTGTCATTGGCCTAAACTTCTCACTTACAAGTGATCTGACATCCGTTACATTTTTTTTTTACCATTTATATCCTTTATAATTGCTGTTTGGTCATTTTTTAGCAACTCTTTAGGTCACCGATCAATAGCCAGGGACCAATAGCCAGGGACCTAATCTAATTGTCATCTCTATCACTAACTCAAACACATAACCTTACATTTTTAGTATCCACTAACATAACCACAGTGCTGCCGCTTAAACGATACTCTTATTTCGTGCTAGCCAGCTATCAATGAATAGATGACCTTCTGAGTAAAGTGAACACTTTTAACGGGTTTCGCTGTTAAGACAGGATGTGGAAATGTCCCGGGTTCCCAGGGGGGAAAATTTGGCTAGATTAAGAGAGGCAGGCTAAACACAGCTGGCTCAATTTTTTTAATGAGTATATTGATCCATTTTTTTTTTTTTTAAATAAAGATTAACTACAAGCTACAAAATTCCTTTTTTGAAAGGATCCCATAGTTGTGCTGTTAGTACCCTTAGATGATTCTCAAAAGTCCCATGTAATAATTTGTGTAAGCTAAGGTTCATTTTAGATCTCATTTGCACAATAAAGTCTGATGCGTGCTATGGAAGACACTCAGATCAGCAGCTGTGTTGCAAGATGAAATAGTCATAACCTGTGACAGCATGCCTTCCCAGGTCATCGTAAAAAAGGAACTCAGTTGTCTAGTGCAGGGCTTGACAAATTAGTTTTGAATCTAGGAGCCAGCTAAAAAAGTTAGGAGCCAGGAATTTTTTTTTTAAATACTTTTATTGTACACATTTCGCTTTTATTTTTTTCCTGCTCTCCTCCAACGTGACGATCCTCTCCCCATCACGAGGAACTCTTCTGTGAGCCCACCCCCTTGAGCGTCACATCTTGAAAAGGGCGGGACGAAGAGCCTCACGTGATGTCCCGTTGCGAGGTAATATATTATTGCACCATCTCTTAAAGGCATACAGTGCCAGGTAAGGTGCCAACTCTGCAAAATTCTTTATAATGTAAATCGGTAAGTTGGGCAGATCAGAGCTTCTTTTTTAACCCCTTAATGACAATTGCCGGTTCTGGCACGGCACGGAAAAAGTCGGTTATGACAAATGACGTGCCAGAACCGGCACGCCTTTAAACGGGTGCAGAAAGCGATCTACGTTCGCTTTCTGCACCCAAACGGCGTTGCTGTAATGCCTCGACCTCGAGGCATTCAGCAACGCCACGATCGGCACCAGGGGCCATGTCTGGCCCCTCCCCGGGGTGTCAACGCCCGTTTTAAAAGCGTTTAGGAGGCGATCAACGATCTTCGCCATCTGCAAGATGGCGGCGGCCCGGGAAAAAAAACAATAAAGGTGAAAAAGTTTGCTAGACGGTCTCCTGACCCTCTAGAGAACTCTGGCTCCACTTGCAGGTTGAATACAGGTACTGCATTCAACCATGCAAGTCAATGGAGCCCAGCTTTCTAATCACAGTGTGATTAGTAAAAATAAATTAAAAAATAAAATAAAATTAATAATAATTAGAAAAAAATAGTAAAAAAAACAGTAAAATGTAACAATAATTTCCCACTGATGTCACTATCAGGGGAACCTTCAAGTTGAAAACATTTTTTACATTTTTTTTAAAAAAGGCAAAAAAAATAAAATATATATATAAAAAAATATATTTTTGTGAGCAAGTCCTAAAATTAGCACATTAGCTTAAAAAAATTCTCGCATGGAAAGAGTTAAAATACTGGCATATTAAATGCCCATGGGGTGTCTACTTTTAAAAAATGTATGATTTGATGGGGTAAATTGAATTGGCCGGGTTCAACAATGTCCCAAATAACACGGGGGGAAGGATGGCCACACATCTAATTTCCAATTAGAAAAATGCACATGCATGTGGGGTATCACTGCGCTCAGGAGATGTTGCTGAACACATATTGGGGTGTCATGTGACAGCGGCATAAACCAAGAGCTGTAAATTCATACATAAAGTAGGTGTGTGGGGGAAAAATACACACAAAAAAATACTACTGCAAACTTTGAAAAAAATCTGGTGGTAAAATGTGTGCATGCAGAGTTAAAATACCAGCATTTAAAATACCCTGGGGTGTCTAGTTTTCAAAAATATATGGCTTTATTGGCCACACTGAAATGGCCCAGCTCAAAGATGTACCAAATAGGGCATGGGCAGTGGATCCCCAAATGCCAAAGTTCAACATTGAAAAATGCGCATGTCCCAAATGTGGCCCTTTTGCCCCCAAACAGCCAGGCAAAATCATTCATGTGAGGTATCGCTGTACTCAGGAGATGTTGCTGAACACATATTGGGGTGTTTTGTGATAGTGACATATACCAGAACCTTTTAATTCATACCTGAAGTAAAATGTGTGTGGAAAAACAAATGCAAAAAAATGACTACCACAAAGTTTGACAAAGGCTGGTGGTAGATATGGTGCATGGAAAGAGTTAAAATACTAGCATTTGAAATACCCTGGGGTGTCTAGTTTTCAAAAATATATGGCTTTATTGGGCACACTGAAATGGCCCGGCTCAAAGATGTACCAAATAGGGCATGGGCAGTGGATCCCCAAATGCCAAAGTTCAACATTGAAAAATGCGCATGCCCCAAATGTGGCCCTTTTGCCCCCAAACAGCCAGGCAAAATCATTCATGTGAGGTATCGCTGTACTCAGGAGATGTTGCTAAACACATATTGGGGTGTTTTATGATAGTGACATATCCATACCAGAACCTGTTTATTCATACCTAAAGTAAAATGTGTGTGAAAAAACAAATGCAAAAAAAATTACTACCATAAAGTTTGACAAAGGCTGATGGTAGAATTAGTGCTTGAAAAGGGTTAAAATACTAGCATTTGGAATACCCTGGGCTGTCTAGTTTTCAAAAATATATGACTTGATAAATTGCATTGGCCGGCTTCAAAGATACCCGAAATGGCACATGAGGGGAAGAATTACCAGATTTGGAAAAAATGGCTTTGAAATAGCAAAACGCTACCTGTACTTTTTGCCCCATATTGTGTAGAAAAAAGCAAAAAAACATAAAAACATTGGGTATTTCTAAACTCAGGACAAATAGTAGAATCTATTTAGCAGGTTTTTTCATTACCTTTTATAGATGAGTAAAAGATTTTTCAACTAAAAGTTAAAAACAGTCATTTTTTTCTAAATTTTTCACCATATTTTATACTTTTTTTAATAGTAAATAATATGATACAATCAAAACAATGTCATCTAAAGAAAGCCCTTCTTGTCCTGAAAAAAACAATATATAATGTGTGTGGGTTCAGTAAACGGGAAAGAAGAAAATTACAGCTAAACACGAGCAGCGCAGAAATGTAAAAACGGCCATTGTCACGAAGGGGTTAATGAAACCATTGGACATTTAAAGGGAGACAGTTGACTTCAGCAAGAATATGTCTATGCATAGGTTATGGCTTGTAAAAAAAGAATTAATGACTTAGCAACTTTTTCTGGGTTAGGCCAACTAAGTCAACCACTGCAGGGGGATAGCAGTCCTCCGCTGCAAAACCAAGACCTTCTTGAAGCTCTACAGAGTGTATTGGATTGAAGTGAAGAATCAAAGGATGTTTTACAACCAAAATATGTTATTTCCTTTGATAAGCCTAGTTTTATTTTTTAACATCAGCTGTGTTTGAGCAGTTTCCTTCCAAAGTATTTTATCTGAATAATCCTTTGTAAAAACAGCTTTATAATTGTTTGAAGCTGTTAACTGGCAGACGGACTGGAATAAGTTTTATGTCCTTGGTTACTCCCGCAAGGGAAATGAAATATATTTCACAGCCAATTGTTGTCTGGAGGTAGAAAATTAAATCTAACTGCTTATTTCCCAAGAGCATCCATCTTTATCTGAAAAGAAAACACATAGCAATGAAAAATCTGAGAAAAAAAAGGAAATGTTTAAATGCAGAAGCATAGTGACATTGAAAACGGCTTGGTTGCCTCCATAGATAAATCTGATAAATCTAAGAGGAAAAAGCCTAACATGCCAAGAAGAAGGCAGACTCTCTGTTACTGACATGCTGACTTGGTGTTAATCATTTAGTATTTTACAGTGATTCCCCCACTGTATACATTTACAGTGACTAGAAACTAGGCTAGGTTAAATGTTATTTCTGAGTTCACAATTCAGTTGTCAAAAAAGGAAGAAAGAACATTAGTTAACAAGTGTCCCTACAAAGTGACAAGAGACTCCCAAGTCATTAATGTGCAAAGCGTTGTCCAAAAGAATTTGATGTAGCCAGTTCAACAATGTGTATTGTTTTCTGCATCTGAATTGGAATCAGGTGCCACACAATACTCATAGGCTTCATTTGCCCCCTTAGCCATTTTCTATAAAATTCCAAGTACCTAAACCAACCAATAACCAGCTACCATAACAAATGACAATTTGAAAGCAACTAAGAAATTAACCAAACCTTTTGTTATATCAACCGTTGGCCTTAAAATGGGCTAATTTTAATCCCCAGTCTGTACCAGTAGAATGTGATCATAGAGAAAGCGGAAAAAAGATCAATATGGTTCACATGTGCAAGAAACTCTGGAATACAAAATAATATAGAACTAGAGAAAATAATTGCTTTTAGTTATAGAACATCTATACTAATATTTTATAATTCATTACTCAATGACATCCTAGTTGTGAATTTCACAATGGCCAAATATGTATTTGAAATATATATAGTTGATGCTGATT
Source organism: Sceloporus occidentalis (assembly GCA_023333645.1). NCBI lineage: Eukaryota > Metazoa > Chordata > Lepidosauria > Squamata > Phrynosomatidae > Sceloporus > Sceloporus occidentalis. Next base: position 665,904 of record JALMGF010000068.1, read on the forward strand.
ATAATACAATATAAACTCGAATTGGAACCATAAATATCTCATACCCTATGTTGAGATGCCATATGCATGTTGTTAATATTAAAGGAGTAGTCCTTAGGGAAGCCAGTAAAGACAAAGAGGCCTGGCTGAATGAAGCTTGCACCGATGTCTCTCATTATGTATGTTATTCTGTTATTCATAGCTATAACTGCTATGCCATGTTTCCATTCATTATTTATGTATACCTGCAAATATAGGGTTTGTATGTTTTATTCCATTGATCTATACATCCAAATGCTGTTTACATGTGTTTGATCTATACATGAACTACAGGGAGTAAGTAATAGAGAGGTGTAACTTAGTGAATGAGAGGAAAAAGGGGCTCTGGGGATGATTATGGGGTCAGAAGAAGAAAGGACTGCACTGACTTTTTTTGTGTGGGAGGGGAGGGAGGGGGGCCAAGGAAAATGTTTTTGTTACAAATATTAGCTGTTTTTTCCCTAGATTTAATGTATTAAACATACATTATTTTTACCAGTTTTTAAGTTATATATTTTTGTACTTATTTGCAAAATTGATCACATCATTGATATAGAATACAAACATTATATTAATGTATATATGTCACTTTCTCTCTACTTTCAATTTGTTAAATTTCTAAACCACAGTGTTGAAAAATCACATGGAACTTAATTACCACATGTTTTCTAAATCACTGAATTCACACCTTCATGGTATGGACAGTTAAGTGAAAAGTGATCTAAGAAATTCTCTGAAAAAATAGTAATTAGATCAACACATAAACCAATACACAGGTTTGGTGAACTGAAAGTAGTGTGGATTGCAATGTTATTATGTCATTTATGGACACAACACGAAAATTCTTTGTGAAACTGAGAAGGTTTATTTTCAGGTTTATAACTTGAACAGACTTGAATGTGAGATAAATTAAAAACAGACCTTTGAATTCTATCACATGGCGCCTGTCAATATATTCAGTGCACCGCCTAAAGCTGCCCTTCAGGTTGTATAGAAAGGTAAATGTTGTCAGGGTCATATGATTGAAGTTTTCATTTATTTGGCATTCATTCTTTTCTGTGTGTTTTTGCTTTGTTGGGGCATGTCTATATAATTAGTGATGTCATGATACATTTTTGGGCTGTAGAGTCTTAACTTTTCAACTTTATAAAGACAGTGTTATAATGTCGATTTACATTTGGTGAAATCATAAATCTAGAAAGTATAGTAATTTGACAAGTGTATCAACGACTTTAAAAAGGAACAATAATCCGGCATTCTTTGAGAATTGAAAAATTCTCAAATCTGGGACATTATTTTAAAAACAAACACACAGAATAATCCCTTTATTGTTTATATAAGTACCTGTAAATCCAAGCGAAAATTTGAGGGTTTATACAGATCCAAAACAAAGTGACCTTTATTTAAAATAGGTAGACTAGTCTATTAAGTTATTAAATGAGTAGTGTACATACACAGGATTCAATGGTAAGTACATGTTTGTGTAGGAATGCAAAGAAATGGAAGTTGTTCAAAGTAGATTAGTACGGTATTTTCTAGACTGGATAACTTTGAAAAATATCCAATCTACTGATTTTAGGCTTTCCAACTTTTGCCATGTTGTTTCCAGGACACCTCTGCAGAGGTTGTGCCTGGGGTATAGCTGTGAATGTGGCAATGAACATGACTTTTTAAGCGACAGCTAAAATGTTTGCTTTTGTAGTTTTTGTTCAAACAAATTTTAAATGGAAGGGGTTTTCATCGCCTTTACCCCAACATAACTTTTGTTATGTGAAGTTTTTACTCTGCATTAAATTAGTGGTGGGATGATTTTAGATGTGTGTTGGCTGTACAATGTATACAAAAAACAAAATACTGTCTGCGCTTCTCACCCTAATAAAGTTTATTAGGGTGAGAAGCGCAGACAGTATTTAGGGTGAGAAGCGCAGACAGTATTTTGTTTTTTGTATACATTGTACAGCCAACACACTGTTTTTGCAGCATGCTTACACCTGTTTGGTAGGCCTTATATTATACATTTGTATTATTTGAGCCTGAGACTAGCTTAGCGCACCGACATTTTTTCTTTTCCCTGTTTGCACATATTTGAGGTTGTTGGCTCCTCATCAGTCTGGTTGCAGCTTGCTGTCCAGGGGTTAAATGGGAGGAGGTTTAATTGCACCTCCCCCAACACATTAATAAGGTTTTGGTAGCAGTATAAACTGCTTTGTGTGCCCACTATGTAGGAGGTGAGAGTAGGATCTCACCCTATTGAGAGTGTGCCTTGATGTGGCGGGTGAGCTTAATTATGCTTTGGCCAATTCATATAACCAAAACCTCTCATTTATATTATGTTTATATATTTGTTGCCAACTTTATTAGGGTGAGAAGCGCAGACAGTATTTTGTTTTTTAGTTTTCTTGTAGCCTGGAAGGCAAAAGAGATTAAAAACATCAGGTACATGATGGTAAGTGAATGGCTGTAAGAACATGTGGCCATATCTCATCTTATTGTAGCGAGAAAGCATCAAGGCTCAGGAAGGCATTATAGCCTGGAGGTGTAGCTGTGTCCTGAGGTCATATCTGTTACACTGCTGAGAACTTACTTAATGGTGTTTTAAGTTGAATCAGTGGACACTCTGAATGGCAGGTGATCCGATTTAGACACAGTATTATGGAAACCAGTGTGCAGCATTTGAAAGCAGCGGCTTTACACTCAATGTCGAGTATTGGCACTAACAGTATTGCACATTAGTAAAGAAAGAGTTTAACCCAAGGGAATTGGATCTGTGGAAGAAAGTGATACAGTACACATTATCCAATGGACTACCTGTCCAGTAGTTATTTCCCCACTATGCACCCAACCCTAACAAAGACTGCCTGAACTAATTATTAACAATAAGCGATATTTAATATGTAGGAATAATCATGCAGATCGTGAAAACAGAGATAATGATAAAGCCTGATCAAATAGGGCAGGCTGACATGAGGTTGTGGGGACAGGGATATGGGTTACATAGTGTAGGGCAGGTCAGATAGGTCACAGAAAGGTCAGGTTATGGGTTATATAAAAAAAAATAAAAAAATAGGTTATATAACTTTAATTGCATTTGCGCCTGCGCTAGCGCGTTGCCGCTCTTTTTGAGTGACTCGTGCTGCCTTTTAGTGTCCGCGCGGGTGCCTCGCGCCGCGCTAAAGGGCGGGAATTGCACCTATAAATAGGTGCACTCTGAGGGGAGCGGTCACTTACCTGGCGATCCACTGAGCGATTATCTGCACTGACCGTAAGAGTCTGGTGAGCGGTAGCGAAGTGGTGAACCGAAGAGTCAGCATGGAAGAGCTGATGAAGTTGCTACAGGAGCGGGTCTCGGAGCAGGGAGGAGTGGAGTGGCTTCGTAGATGCCTTTATTCTTCTGAAGTTCCTGAAGAAATGAGTCAAGCGACCCCTGGTGGGGCTGAAGAAGAAGTGCCGGAGGAGGAGCGAAATATTGTAATTCTACCGGCAAGTGTCCCGCGAGAGGGAATCGTCCCGCGAGAGGTCTGCACGGCAGGCAGGTTACGGGACAGGGTCTCTGTCACGGATGATAGACGTGACAGACCCTCAGCAAGTGTCCCGGAATTGTCCAAGAAGAAGAAAAGGCCCGCTTCTCGGGTGAAGGTTTCCTCAAAGCGGCCCAGGAGTGAAGAAGATCCGGGTGAGGGCTGCAGTAAGCAGCTGAATTATCAGGACAGGCGTCAGTCTCTGGCTGTCCCGGTTGCTGGTCAAGATCAACAAGATGTAGCTGAAGGCAGAGCTGGGGATGCTGTGGGTGAGTCCAATGGTGTTTCTGTAAAAAGTCTTAATGATGCTGTTGCTGCTTTGGTGAATGTTTTAAAGGACATTCAAGGAAAGAGTCATGGTCCAGCTCAGGCTTGGGTTAAGGATTCTGCTGGTTTTAGAGCAAGTGTAGTGAATGAAGCTTGCATGAAAGAAGTGATGTCAAGTGAAGTGTCACCTCTGGGTTTTCATCTGAGTAAAGTAGTCAAAGAAAAAATTTGGAATGATGAGTATGTGGACATTTTATCATTGTTGCCTGCGTCTAAAGAATTTCTTATGAAAAATGATAAAGATGAAGAAAGACGCAGGCCGGTAGTAAGATCATTTAACAATTGGTTACAATCGTTTTGCATCTTCTCTAGTGTTTATTGTGAGAAGAATAAGGATAGTTGCGCTGGTTTGTTTCAACATCTAGATGCAGTATTAGAGGCCTATAAGAATTTTGGTGGTCTGGCGTGGTTCTATTATGATGAAACATTCAGGCAAAAAATGTCAGTACATAAAAGTTTGAAATGGGGAATGAAGGATGTGGGTTCATGGGTGAGCATTATGTTGCCCCAGAAGAATGTTGGTTTCAGAACGAGTGGTAATTTGCAACAGCAACATAGGCAGAAAGGGTTTTGCTGGGCATTTAATGAGAGTCAGTGCAAATGGCCCAACAATTGTAAATTTAAACATGAATGTTCAGTTTGTGCTGGGAATCATCCAGCATTTCGATGTTTTCGGAAGAACTTGCACAATGCAGGAAAAGAGGTATCAAAAGGCAGTGACGCCTGTGAAGTTACTAAATCTGCTCCCCTTTTTAGGCAGGTACCCAAACCGGCGGATGGCTAAGTTGATTTTTGACGGTTTTAATGACGGTTTTAGAATTCCCATTTATGGTAAGAAAGGTATGGTTTGGGTGGATAATTTGCGGTCTGTTGTGGACAATGAAAATATTGTTAGAGTTAAAATAAGGAAGGAGTTAAGCTTGGGAAGAATAGAAGGGCCTTTCGTAGAGCCTCCCTTTTCCTGCTTTCGTTTATCTCCGCTAGGGTTGGTGCCTAAAAAGGAACCGGGTGCTTTTAGGCTCATTCATCATTTGTCCTTTCCTAAGGGTGATTCATTGAATGACGAGATTGTGAAAGCAGACTATTCAGTGCATTATGCATCTTTTGATGATGCTCTTAAATGGGTTCGTGCTATGGGTAAGGATGCGCTGTTAGCTAAGGTGGATATTGAAGCGGCTTTTCGCTTGCTACCAATTCACCCGGATTGTTTTTGTTCATTGGGGTTTCAATTTGTTAATTTATTTTATTTTGATAAATGTTTGCCAATGGGTTGTGCAGTTTCGTGTTTTTATTTTGAAGCGTTCTCTTCATTTTTGGAATGGGTTATAAAAGAAGTTTCTGGTTTTAACTCGATAGTGCATTATTTGGATGATTTTTTATTTATTGGTAAGGCTGGTTCCAATGATTGTTTGTCTATGTTGGAGTCATTTTTGAGTTTATCAAGCTGTTTTGGTGTTCCGTTGGCTGGTGATAAGACGGTTTTCCCAACTACGGAACTCCAATTTTTAGGGATAGTGATAGATACGAATAAGATGTGTTTTCGGTTACCGGTTGATAAGATTGTTAAATTAAGATTGTTTATTAAAAAGGTTATAGGTAGTGATAAGTTAAGAGTTAAGGATTTTCAATCTTTGTTGGGTATGTTTAATTTTGCAGCGCGGGTGATGCCGATGGGTAGAGTTTTCTCTAGACATATAGCACGAGCTATTTCGGGTAAGAAGCAGCCGCATCATAGGGTTAGGGTGACTAGACAGATTAAAGAGGATTTAAAAATTTGGGATTTGTTTTTGAGCGATTTTAACGGCTCAGCTATTTGGCAGGAAGGATTTATTGATAGTGATGCGATGGAATTCTTTACAGATGCGGCTGGTTCAACGGGTTTTGGGATTTTCTGGAGAGGGAAATGGGCTGCGGAGGAGTGGCCTACTTCGTGGGTATCGTCAGGGTGGGTTAAAAATATGGTTTTATTGGAGCTTTTTCCGGTAATAGTTGCTTTTGAGCTATGGTCTAAGGATTGGGCGAATAAGAGGATTTTGCTCAATTGCGATAATATGGGGGTGGTGTGGGTGATTAACACTTTGCATGCTAAGTCTATTCCAGTTATCAACTTATTACGAAGGTTGGTTTATTTATGTTTACGAAGTAATATTTGGCTTAAAGCCAGACATATCCCAGGTTGCAGGAACGTTCTGGCTGATGCGCTGTCTCGTTTCAATTTTAAGGTTTTCAGAGCTTTGGCTCCGCAAGCGGACGAAGTGGGGATGGTAGTTCCTGCATATGTATGGGAATTGACTTCACCCAGCTAAGAGAGCTTTTGGCGCAATCTTTATCACAAAATACGTGGAACTGCTATGCCAAGGCTTGGAAGGCTTGGTCTGGTTTTGTGCAGCAGGGGAGTTGGGATATGTTTGAGGGTAGTATTGAGGGAGCGTTAGCTTTTGTGTTTAGTTTGATCAATAAGGGGATGGCTAGGTCTAGTATTGACATGCATCTGGCGGGTGTTACTTTCTTTTTTAAATTGGCAGGAAAGAAGTGTGCATTTAAGGAATTTTTGGTTAGGCAAGTGCTAAAAGGTTATAGTATTAAGAGTAGAGTTTTGGATAATAGGAAGCCGTTGTCGTCAGTAGTTTTAAGGAATTTAGTTGGTGTGTTACATAAAGTTTGTTGGAATAGTTTTGAGTGTAGATTGTTTAGAGCAGCCTTTGTTGTAGCTTTCTTTGGTGCATTTAGAGTTAGCGAGCTGGTGGCGCATAATAAGGAGGGGGGTTCTGGGTTACAGTTTGGAAATGTGCTTTGTTCTGAGCAGTTAAGATTGTTTATAGAAACATCTAAAACAGATAAGAAACGTAAAGGTTTTTGGGTGTCGTTGAATAGGCTGCAGGATGTTGATATCTGCCCAGTGGCGGCTGCTGAGCTTTTTAATGCAGTTAGGCCTGCGGTTACGGGTAATTGGCTTGTGCATCAGTCTGGTTTACCATTAACTAGGTTCCAGTTTCGTAGGGTTTTAAGTTTGGGTTTGAAGGAGTTGGGTTTAGCTGGTGAGAGGTATACATCCCATTCTTTTCGAATCGGGGCTGCGACGGAGGCAGCTTTATTGGGATTGGATGACTCAGTTATTAAACGTTTAGGGAGATGGCAATCGGATCGTTTTAAGTTATATGTTCGTCCTAACCTGTTATAATGATATGTGGTTTTATGTTATTTGTGAATTTTTTGCAGGTCATCAGGCTTTTGTAGTCTGGATTGTGGGGCATTCTTTCGTGTATTGGGCACAGAGAAGAGCGGCGGTACGAAGATATGGCACGAATTTAGGTTTTGATGAAAAGGATTTAGTTATATGTTGGTTGGGTGTACGGGGTTTGCGGGTAGAGCAACTTAAAGAATACTTAGATGACTGTGTTACATGTTTTCCTTGGCCTCATGCCATAATTATACATTGTAGTGGTAACGATATGGGTAAAATGAAGTCATTAGAGTTGATTTGTTATTGTAAAAGTTTAATTTTGTATCTTAAGGAATGTTTTCAGAATGTTTTATTGATATGGTCAGAGATAATCCCTCGGCTTCTGTGGCTTCAAAGGCCAGAATTGAAAGCGTTGGAGAGGGTTAGACGCAAATGCAACAGAGCGATGGAAAAATTTATGTTGGTAGAGGGTGGTTTATCGTTTAGACATACGGAGTTAGAAGGTGGTAGTGTGGGTCTTTATAGGCAGGATGGGGTTCATTTGTCAGATATAGGGAATGACATTTTTAATGTGGACCTTCAGGGTATGGTAGAACAGGCCGTGGTTTGGTGGGGTAGGGCCTCAAATGAAAAATAGTTCATTTGAGGCGGTTGGGGTGAACTGTAATTATTGGTATGCTGGCTGGCTTTCAGGGCGGTTGGCAAGGTTAAAGGTTTATATGGTGCTCTGGGGCTTATGCCAAGGGCTTGTGTTTATTTATATTTATGGTTACAGAGTGAGTTACGGTATATGGGTTTTGTTATACTGGTGAAACTAAATAAAAGCCACGGCCTGATTCATCCAAATTTCAGTGTGTGTGTCTTTATTTTAATATGGTTTTATTATTTAGCAGTCTTATGTCCCTTACAACCTCATGATAAAGCCTGATCAAATAGGGCAGGCTGACATGAGGTTGTGGGGACAGGGATATGGGTTACATAGTGTAGGGCAGGTCAGATAGGTCACAGAAAGGTCAGGTTATGGGTTATATAAAAAAAAAATAAAAAATAGGTTATATAACTTTAATTGCATTTGCGCCTGCGCTAGCGCGTTGCCGCTCTTTTTGAGTGGCTCGTGCTGCCTTTTAGTGTCCGCGCGGGTGCCTCGCGCCGCGCTAAAGGGCGGGAATTGCACCTATAAATAGGTGCACTCTGAGGGGAGCGGTCACTTACCTGGCGATCCACTGAGCGATTATCTGCACTGACCGTAAGAGTCTGGTGAGCGGTAGCGAAGTGGTGAACCGAAGAGTCAGCATGGAAGAGCTGATGAAGTTGCTCCCTCCCACCCACCCTTATGTTTATTTATTGTCGTGGCTTTTATCGGGGTAAAGTTGCCCTCTGGGTGAACTGTAATTATTGGTATGCTGGCTGGCTTTCAGGGCGGTTGGCAAGGTTAAAGGTTTATATGGTGCTCTGGGGCTTATGCCAAGGGCTTGTGTTTATTTATATTTATGGTTACAGAGTGAGTTACGGTATATGGGTTTTGTTATACTGGTGAAACTAAATAAAAGCCACGGCCTGATTCATCCAAATTTCAGTGTGTGTGTCTTTATTTTAATATGGTTTTATTATTTAGCAGTCTTATGTCCCTTACAACCTCATGATAAAGCCTGATCAAATAGGGCAGGCTGACATGAGGTTGTGGGGACAGGGATATGGGTTACATAGTGTAGGGCAGGTCAGATAGGTCACAGAAAGGTCAGGTTATGGGTTATATAAAAAAAAAATAAAAAATAGGTTATATAACTTTAATTGCATTTGCGCCTACGCTAGCGCGTTGCCGCTCTTTTTGAGTGGCTCGTGCTGCCTTTTAGTGTCCGCGCGGGTGCCTCGCGCCGCGCTAAAGGGCGGGAATTGCACCTATAAATAGGTGCACTCTGAGGGGAGCGGTCACTTACCTGGCGATCCACTGAGCGATTATCTGCACTGACCGTAAGAGTCTGGTGAGCGGTAGCGAAGTGGTGAACCGAAGAGTCAGCATGGAAGAGCTGATGAAGTTGCTCCCTCCCACCCACCCTTATGTTTATTTATTGTCGTGGCTTTTATCGGGGTAAAGTTGCCCTCTGGGTGAACTGTAATTATTGGTATGCTGGCTGGCTTTCAGGGCGGTTGGCAAGGTTAAAGGTTTATATGGTGCTCTGGGGCTTATGCCAAGGGCTTGTGTTTATTTATATTTATGGTTACAGAGTGAGTTACGGTATATGGGTTTTGTTATACTGGTGAAACTAAATAAAAGCCACGGCCTGATTCATCCAAATTTCAGTGTGTGTGTCTTTATTTTAATATGGTTTTATTATTTAGCAGTCTTATGTCCCTTACAACCTCATGCTTTCTTTACTTCTTTCATATGATTTAAACCACTGCCACTTGAAGTATTTGGTGCAGCGATATACTGTGTGATGATGATGTTTTGGAAGAGAAAACTTCTTGTGCTAAATGATGGATGTCCATGCAGCTTATGACGAAAATACAGATCAGAACTCTCGAATCAGTTACTTAAGGCCATCACTGACAATATTTTTCATCCAATCAAGAGAAGTGTTTCTGCTTGTCTTTTTGTCCCCAAATCTATCCCAAAATGTCCAATTGGGAAGACGATGAAGAAAGATGCAAGAGAAGAAGCGGAGATGTGTTGCCAGGAGTCAGAGAGAACGTGAGAGAGAGTGTGAAAGAGCATGAATTAAAAAAAGATAAAATACGTAGCTCTGCTTCATTTTCATTTGTTTGTGGAGATTCGTACAAATTGAATGAATCGGCAAATTATGTTTCAATTTTAATTTGTACGAATCTGAATGCACAAATCTAATAAACACTATTACATATTATTTTCAATATATGGAACAGTAAAATATATTCATTTAGAAATGTTTTTTAAGATTATTATTATTATTACATTTGTAACTCATTTATAGAGTGCAATTTTTAACACAAAATTCACAATTACATGAGGACATGCTGGGTATTCCTATACACAATTACTTTTACTTAAACTAGGACTTTTACCTACACAACTATTTCTGACTGATTTAGAACTGATTTCATGATACATACATCACAAACACAGGAATACCATTGCTACACAGATGATATGTTAATCATTTGTACAGGAGAGGAGAAACTTGCCAAATCATTTCATTAATTGCATCGATCAATTAAACTTAAAATACACTTATCCACAGAGTGTGGAATAACAATCCATAATGGTGACCGCCACTCGTCTGTATACAAAACAAACCCCACAGAACAACACAGCTACCTCGAAAGATACAGGTTGTCCAAAATTCATACTAATAAAAGAGTTATCCATAGTCATGGTATCACATACCATTGTATATGCTCTATATATATGCACTGCATATTTAAACAAATAGGATACGAATACGTGGACATTACAAAGGAAAAACTATCAATACTGAGTGACCATCTGCTAAAATACAGAATAATGGAAACAACTTGACTGAAGTACACTCGATCTACGGGCCTGGCCCCCACCCAATTTACTTTAACCCAATACAGACAGATACATGAAACTTGGGTTGAAAAGGCCACAGCCAATTTTATTTATTAACCAAGTCAATGCCACGCAACCTTAGGCCCAACACCTTGTTGCATTAACAGGGCAAAGACTACCAAATGAACACACAAATATAATAAATAACATCCATAAACATAAATAATTAACAAAGACCATAGAGCCTACCAGGCAAACAAGGAACCACCACACAGAGACGGAAATACCAAGATGCCCAAACCCAAGCCTGAGGCTCCCAGCACCACCTACCGGGAACCTCCCATCAAATTCTCTCCCCCAAAGCATTCACACACCCTAGATGCCTGGTAAGCTACCCACACGGCTGTGACAGCATAAGTACCCCAACATACCCCAATAAACAGGGAGGGAGGGCGGGACAAACGACACAAGGTAAGGTGATGACAAAATGTCCCTAAAACTTGTGTCACAACCCCTTAAGTAATCTTCCCCTAAACCCCACCCCCAACCCACCAGTCAGGCCCCCGCGGGCATCAAGACAAATTCCTCTACATACAGTATAACTGTACATTCACTTTTGTCAGAGTATCTTGTGTTTAAATCAGTCAGTGACTATTCAGTCAGCCACTTAACCTCAAACAAAAATCAAATAATAATAATAATAATCAATCACTGAATAGACCAAAAACTGAGCTAAGGAATTTAACATACCTTCAAGTAAACAATTTAAATATATGCAACGACAGTACTGATTACCACAACAAGATACAGCACTTTAAAGGAAAGGATCCTGGAAAGCATGGGTAGACCTAGTATACTGTATTTCCCCATGTATAAGACGCACCTTAATTTTGGGGCCCGGAATTAAAAAAAAATATATATTACATAAAGTTATTGTACTGGCTGCCTGGGCATGATATGAGTGTGAATGAAGTTAGCTGCTAGAAATTGTTAGCAATGACACTCCTATCATGCTCAGGCAGCCAGTACATGTACATCACTTTCAGCCTCCCTGTGCCCCCTCCCTGTGTCCCCTACACACGGATCCATGCTATCACACACACACATATATTCATTCATTTACTCTTCCACCCTTACCTAAACTGCAGATCTTCTGGTGCCGCTCGCAGACTTCCGTGGGGGCCGCTGTTTCCCTCTGCGTTGCTCGAACAGGAACGGGGCGGAGTCATGTGATGTGATGTACATTCACATGACTCCACTGGGTTCCTGTGTCGCCTCGACAGAACAAGAGACGCTTACACAGAGGTAAGCAGCAGGCCCCATGCAGATGATTATTTCTTACTTATTTACTTCGGTAAAAAAAAAAATCTACCACCACTGTGTAAGACGCACCCAGTTTTTAGACCCCATTTAGACCAATTTGAGACCCCCATTGGGGCACTGCCAGGACTAGCCTTACTATATAGATGACCTAGGCTACCCTGTGTTAGCAAGTGAGTGTGTGCAGCAAGGGCACCAGAGACTTTGCTTCCCTTGTTTGATTTACAAAAACCCTAAGACTGACCCTACATACGGCGTTAAAAGCCACTTTGACAAAGATCAGTTATACATACAATGAAATATAGATGTACAAAAAATACAATAAAGGAAGTAAACACGGAATAAGCATATAACTATAGATTTCAGGGCCTTGCTGCCCTTTCTGGACAACATTCATCAGGCACCTATAGGGTAGTAGGGTGCTTAACACAGAAGTTCAGGACCTCAAATATGTAGAAAAATACAAAAAGGGAAGCATGCCTCTAACGAGATTTTTATTTTAAATTCCACCCTTACCCAAGAATAGCACTCAATAAAATGAGACTCCTGCAAGGTTTGTGTACTAAGGGCTGCCAAGCATCCAGTACACAATTATTAAGCCTTTTCCCCCCACTGATTCCAACTAGTCCCTCATAAAATAACACATCATTTATCATACTACTTTTTATTCTCATTTGGATCTTCTAAGAGAACAAGCTTATGTGTATAACTCCAAGGCCCCAAAGAACATTTTTCACTGCCTAAAAAACTTTTTAGTAAAATTTTACACATTTCCCTAGAAGGGGAACAATTCAGACATCCTGTGTATTTTATACTGTGAAGTAATGATGATAAAGGTCATTTGTATGACTAATGTCTACTTAGAAAAATAGCGATCACACAAGAAGGAAATAAAGAAAAAATTGCAAACACATTAGGGAATATGTACAAAAATTACTGCTTCTACTTTTTCTTTGGTCTAATGTTTACCTCTGTGCCTGTATGTTAAGTTGTCTGAATGGGTTGTATATAGGGTCTCCACATGGGCCATGTTTTCCAGGACACATATCATTTTTATATATTGCTAACCAGTCCAGATAAAGTGCTGCCCGGGAGTATGGTTGATGTATAGAACCAATTAGTCAGTTATAGTTCCCCTATACTGCAGGACAGCATTTTATCTGGGCTGGTCAGCAATATGTAAAAGTTATCCATGTCATTGAAAACATGGCTACAACCCTAGTTGTATACATGAAAATCGTAGAGGACTTTAGTCATGCATGTACCTCACTTTGGTTTCTCTAGTGGCAATTTACATTTTTAATCCAATTGCAGGAACCTCTATTTAGCATTCCATAGGCTATTGTGATATATTATATACACCTGTTTTTCTCTAATATTTTTTTACCTTGTGACTGGCTGTTCTTTACACCTCCATAGGTCTGACCCTTTTTTGTTAATGAAACTGTGCACGTTCATTTTTGCATTATTAGTTTTGGATTTTGCAAAGTGCTCCAACCACTTAGGCCTAATCCAGGGCAACATTCCCAGTGCCTCCTTCAAGGCCCGACTCCTTACTGCTGAATGGATATGATGTCATGTTCATGGGAACATTATGTTATGCACACTGTGCCTCTTACAGTATGTTCCCCATGGAATAAGGGGGGTGATTTGTATAAATTCATTGTTTGCAAAACTCTTATAGAAAGCCATACTGCCATGTCTGCCTATTTGCAAGTGTTATTTTTTTTTTTACAACATAGTAGCACTGTTTATTTATACGTTTTCCATTATTCTGATTCACTTTAAATCCTTGTTACCTTTGGTTTCACACATAAAGATCATGAAAAATCTTTGTCCATCTTGCAGAAAGTTTGTCGTTTTTGTAGTGTTATGTGCACTTAAGTGTATGCCTATATTATCATTCTAACGTGAGGGTTATAGGTAATTGCGGTCTCTTCTTTATTATGGTTAGTTGTAATCCATTTTTATTCCCAAAACACTTAGACAAAGATCAGTTATACATGCAATAAAATATAGATGTACAAAAAATACAATAAAGGAAGTAGACATGGAACAAGTATATAAATACAGATTTTGATGAGAGTACCATAAGATGGACTAGGTCCATTTATTTAGCAGTGCCACAGAAAGCAAAATCTGTAGATTATGTTTCCACTTACACTCTGCCCATTCTGACCTTCCTTTGCACGTTTTAAACATATTCTATCCTCTTACAGCATAGTCTACAAAGGTCCACCATATACTCTGCAAAAAAAAAAACCTATTTCAATTATTTTTCATAAATTTTGTTGGAACATTTGGGAACCTGGAATGTAAACATGGCCTTGGTTTTCTGCCTTTTTAGACCTAAAAAGAATCCTATTATGCTGTCACATGGTTCTTGTAAAACATATATGATTAGTCATCAGAAGTTAGCGGTGTTTAACCAAACTTCTTCTACAACCCCTTTTTCAATGAATTATTTAGCCAGTTCAGTTTAGACATTTGATGGTTGGTATATAATGCCTATTGCAATTCTTCCTTATTACAGGCTTCAGGGTTATTACAAGATATGTGAGAATACATTAATTACTACCTTCAGCAGTGAATTTAGTTCTACTATGACTCATTCTCATAATATCCAAGACTTCAAGATGATATCATACACGCAAAAACCTCAAAAACCACTCACTAATTGGATAATTAAAGACATAATGATGAGTAATCCTGCATATCATTTTACTATTGTTTATTTTAAATACATCTTCAGTGTTTTTCACAAATAGCATTCTTTATTTTGTAATCTTGGTTCACAACAACAGCTTGAATTTATGTTCATTCTTAATTGAATGTGTGTTTAAAAGGGTTTATCTTGCTTTTGTTTATTTTGTTGAGTTTAATAATATAATGAATAAAATATTATGCGTCTTTACCAATATATTGGCAATGGAAGGGGAAATGTTATGGTAAACATCAAAGTGAAAGAGAGAGAATGAAGGTGTGAGAGAATGTGAGCAAGACACCATGTTGCCCAGCCAGCCAAAAGCATTTTGTGAATTACCTGAATTCATAGTGCATACTGTAAAGTTTGGTGGAAGAAGGATTATGGTGTAGGGCTGTTTTCCATGGTTTAGCAAGGTCTCTAAATTTCAGTGAAGGGTAATAGTGCTACGGCATACAAAGATATTTTAGAAAAATGAATGCTAAGTACCCTTAGAATAAATTGGAAGCCTAATTGTGAGCCAGTCCTTCTTGTTAAACGCAGCACCTGACCTTACAAATGGCCTTTTGGCTGAATTGGCATACATTCCCACAGACAAGCACCAAAATCTTGTGAAAAGCCTTCTCAGAAGAGTGGAGGCTGTTATAGCTTGAAAGGGTGGGGTCAACTACATATTAATGCCCATGGTTTTGGAATGAGATGTCCAACAAGCTCATATAGGTGTGACGGTTTGGTGCCCACATATTTTTGGTGCAGATATTGAGGTACCTATTTTATTTTCTGAAGACATGGAAGGAGGTTCATGCAACCTGACCACCACTCCTCCTTCTTGTGTCATATTGTAGCTGTGGGCTTGATTTTCCTGGCAAGTGCTCTTTTACATAATGTTACGTAGAGTTTACCCAGAGGGGAGACTTAAGGCTCTTCAACTTTAATGGCCTGTGACCTGTGGGTTATGTGTACCTGCCCACCCAGTGGCTCTGGATATAATTATTAATAAAATGCGGCCAATGCTCTTTTCATATTTATCTTATATTTGTTATTAATTAGGTTGTGGTTGTGGTAAGGTGAACAGTAGCGTTATATGGGGCCTTATTATTCCAGTTCGAACACTAGCCATGATGCTACATGAATACGTGTTTCCAGAAAAATAAAAGGCAAACATTTTTCACAACCAGGCATTATTCTGTTTTGCTTTCTCATTAAAATGGAAAGTTATACAATTTACTACATTTTCATATATTTATTATTAAGATGTGGCAGAAAACCACCAAATCGGTAAAACTATATTTAATTATTCTTAATTAATCATATATTATTGTTTGAGCGGGACTTTGACTGTAAACGTAATATCATCTTTTTTATTTATTATTTAGTTTATGTCCTAGTAAATATCATGTAGCCAAGCAATACCTCAGCAATGACTAATTCTCTTAATACTTTATGCAACCATGCTCAGTAGGGACAGAAAACGTATTTACGGCAATGCTAACTTTATTCCAATCCTTGATTCCTGGAACAGAAGTCAAACTGAATTAACAATAGAAATTACAGGGTGTTTTCAATGCTGAAAACAAAATTGTTCAGATGCAGTAAAAGAAATCCTGAAGCAATTTATTTTACTTAAATAAATTACCTAAGGTTCTCAGATTTATTCATATTGTCATACAGTTAGCTTTATTGCATATAAATAAAACCATGTGGCTACAAATGGCACAGAAACATCTGCCCATGTTTCTTATGCATGATAAATGATGTCTCTCCAACACTATTGTTCTTTTTTCCCAACTTTTCTAAATAGCTTTTACAAATTGCAACACAGCCACTCTGAATCAATGATTACAGGCACTAATCAAGTTTGAAAATATAAATGATGACCTTCCAAGGAAAGATACTAATGTGAAATTTTTCTATCCCTGTTTTACATATAGCATATACATTAAAACTGCTATAAAGTATTATACATTTTTAACCAAAAGTTGAGATTTTTTTATTTATTGATTTGTTTATTTATGTTTTTATTGTGAAAACTAAATTAATCGAATGGAAGGCGAAAACATGGGGAAAGGGAGGAGGGATGTTGGCTGATACTAAATGGGTGTTTACCTTTAACCTTTACAATATTTTTAAAAGGAGAGTTATTTGGCCCTATTAATAGGTTAGATCAGTTATTGGCTTTTGGAATTACAATAAGTCTTTGATGACATCGAAAGAAAAAATAGTTCTATTATGGTTTTAATGACAGCTTTATGACTTTTCCATGATGCAACCACCCTATAGTGGTAATTTCAAAAATTCACATGCATTTCCAAAATTTACATGAAAACATGACTACACTGTAAATTCCATGCAAAAGATCCTTGTGGGATGGGGTTTAAAAGTAAAAAAAAAACATCCTTAGCATGTCTGTCCTGTGGGATGGAGGGGGTATTGTTATAGTTTTTTTTTTTTAATTTAAATGTAAAAGCATCCTACCTATCACCTCCCGTCTAAGCTCTTTAGGGGAAGTGGATGAGATCCAAACACGTCCACTTATTGGCTCTGATAGGACACAGAATAAAATAAATTTAAGATGGTTCATCATGGTGCCATCCAGCATTGTCAAGCAAAGCCAGAAATAAAAGGAAAAGCTAGCACAAAGTTATAAAAAATAGCTGCAAAAATATAACCCATTTAATGCCTGATGTCCGTAGATTATACTGGTTGGGAATATAACTGGTTGCTCAGGTTTGTGTACATACACTCTCATCCACTAGTGGCCTAAAGGTAACACTCAAGGCGATGTACCCTATTAAAGTAATGAAAGCCATTCAAATCACTGCAATGAATTCCCCAAGCATTTGGGGCCACTCCTGCATGGGAGTATGTCAACTAGGGCCATACTAATCTACTGCCATAAGATGCAGGGGTTTTTTTGCTTCTTTTTAAGTTTATGTCAGGTTTTTTTTGTTGTCCTTGGGCTGTAAATGGGGATCAATGTTTTCATTTCTTCAGCCTGAACAATCCCCTAAAAGGTAAGTTAAAGTACCTTTTTTCTCCACTCAGATTGCAGCCTTTGAATACCAAGAAAGTGGACAGTTATTTTGGATGGACCTTACTCCCCACCTTGGGAACCCAAAGGTGTGTGTGTGTGGGGGTAGATCTGCAACCCCTATAAGTAGAAGGTGGGGAGTGTGACTCAAACTCTTTACTATCCCCACCTCACTGCACACAAGGTTGATGGAGGTGGGTAATTCTTACCCTCTCTATTGAGATCCCTTAGTACAGGGGGGGACTGGCACTCTCCCCCACTCTTACATTTTCCCTCTTGCACACAGGTCATGCCAGGCCATGCTTTACATGCCATTGTTTAGAGACAGTCTCCCAGAGAGGGTCGGCCCAGTGTTAAGGTTCTCATTCGGCTAACCTTCCCTAAAAAATTTGGATTTGTCCAGGGTTACCCATCTCAGGATATTTGTATTTAAAAATAAAAAGTCAACCACCACTAAAGTCACAGTTAATGAGCTACAAACAATACACAAGTAGTGGGACATTTTGCCTAGTCTGTATATTGCATGTGCCACTAAAGCACTTTTACAAAATGTGAAATAGTATAGAGTGTGCTTTAATTTAATTCCTTACATTCTTTGCACTTCACTTTCACTTACTCATTCCCCTACATCTTTTTTCATGTGATATTTTATGTAACATCTCCTCTGCGTCCTTTTTCTATTGTGTTGCAAACTACGGTTTATTTTTCCCTCTAGCAAGGCTCTTGTTATTTCTACGCTTTTTCTATTACATTAGTTGCTTAAATATAACAAAACAATAAGTACACATGGTAAAGTTTCATCCAACATTTAAATAATACTGGAGTTGAAAACATTTTGGAAAAAAAAGGTGAGGCAAATATGTTTGTGCTGCAAAAATGCAAAGTTTAATGAGAAACAGAGCTCGTTACATGTAGCGTTTCCAATAAACAACTTCTCGTATGAGGGTGCTGAGACGTCTGGAAGCCATGGACTCCGGCTTCCAAATGGCTATGAAAATCACAAAGCTAGCCAACAGGAATCCCCAGGAACAGCAACCCACAGTGAGATATTTGAGATTCTAATTAAAACCTATTTTTTAGTTCTTGCAGAGATATTGTCATATGTATAAAAAGCTAAAATATGTCCAATAATTTATATTGAGTTTAAGGTAAGGTATGATGATATTAATTTGAAAATTTTACAAAAAAAAAATCACTCTCTAACAGATATGATGTAAAGCACAAAAAGGTGGTTCAGTAAAATGAAAGATGCTATTCCACCTACTCTGCTGAATTTAACACAAATTCTACTAAATGCAGAATGATTAAAAATAATTCCCCTTACTGCTGAATTCTCAAACGATTCCTGTAAATAATTATTTAATCAAGCTAAATTTATCCTTGTTTGTTTTTTTTGCTGGGGATACTTGGCATGTGGCACAAATAGGTTGTTGGTATAGAAAATGAGATTCATAAATATCTATGTGTTTTATGTAATGAAACCTTCAAATAATAAATACAAATCACTAAGGATGGTGGCTTAATACTAGAGAGTGCAATTAGAGTTTTGTGGAAGAGCAACTTCAGCAGATAGCTAAAAGCTGTCTCTCCTAAAGATTTAATATATTTCAGTATTACTTCTTAAAGGGTGAGTCCTAACATAGTCCTGGTTTGGGGCCATGTGCCATGCAGTCCAACTTCTACCTGTCTGGAACACATTTCATTCATTTTATCAACTTTGGATCCTAAATTGCATTAAAAAATGTTTCCCTTGAAGTAATGTGATTTTTATGTTGCATAATATTGCATTAAAGAACCTGAATTATATAATACATTAAGAATTCTTCAAGGACATTGTCATAATAGAAACCCAATCTTTAAGCTCTAGTTATGTATACCATTGTGGGTGCACTCATATAAAAATATCTTGTTAGCAAACAGGATCAAATTACATATCTTGTTTGAAAATGTACTCAACCAGAATTGATTATATAGCTTAAAATAGTTTGACTTGTATTCCATCAAGCCCTTTGTAACCAGACAGTCCTCACATATCTCTATTCCCTCCCCTTCTGGATATGCAACAGCTGTAGAATTTTACTTACAGTAAAACAGCTGCAAATATTTTTCACCTACATTGAAATACAAAATACAGTATGTAAGATCATAGAGGATATATAAAAAGCAAAACACAATGTATGTTTGCTAATTACTAAACAAGATGCACATTTTGTGTAAATGGTTTATAAACTTCTTAATGAGAATGTGTTGTCAATCCAAATTAATTTAGTAAGTAAACAAAAAGGATAGGTATGTCTGGGGCAAACGTGATTTTTGTGCCATTTCCGATTTGTCTTACATGTAAACAACTTGTCTAAATATGCAAAATAACCCTTTCCCACAGAGGTCTCTTTGTACTCAACTGTGCCGTACAGAAGAAATGCCCAGCTGTCCTTCAGGACCAGTTGGAAGCACTCATGCCACTCTTTGATGGGGTCTGAAAACTCAGTGTATATTGTCTGGATTTATGTTAGTCAGATTAATGACCAGGGCATCCATACTATGCCAGCAGAGTTGTATTCATTTAATCAAGAGAAATTCAGTTGAGGATATTGTGCATGATTGTTGAAATACTTATGTGACTGCAGGCAAGGTGGACCTTGCATGTTGGAGTTGGTAAAAGATGACCCTTGATATTCACCCAAGCAGTAGCTAAGAATAAGCACAGGGTAAAAACAGAACTCAGCTTGTTGAGGACATCATAACACCAAAATACGATTAGGAGTATAATCTCAGTTCTATGGCTAGCAATGCCCAACCAACAAAGTGTCGCTATTTCGGGGGGATTGTGAGGGAGCGGCGTCAATCCCTGGGTACCAATGGAGAGATCAGGGTCCAAAAAGCAACGTGATCAAACAGCGTCAGGAACTTCACCGGGAATAGTCCGAGCGGTAGCTGGGCCAGAGTTCCATATATCCGTGGCTGGGTAAACTCAGTCCTAAACATTGGTCGTAAAACTAGGTTTACATAATGAGCCCCCTCTCTGTAACCACCACCAAGTGTTGCCCACCACGAGGTTAATGTAACCTCAAAAGGGCTACGTGGATAAAGGGTGCCTGTAGCGACGCAGTTCTAATTGTCGAGGGGCATTGCCGCGGTTCCTAGCTGTCGTACAGTTCTATGTATCGAGCGTTTCCTGGCTTGTAGAGCAACCATAACCGGCTAGTTCATAGGAGTCTGGTTGAGGTAGACCAGACAGTGTCTTCCTGTTCACCCTATGCCCCCCAATGAGCACAGGGTGACTTAGACATAAGAGGGGATGGGGCAGGCAGTTAAGGAGTCTCCCCAGGAATCCATCAGTGCCTCCTCCCAAACTCAAACATTTAGCATTTTGGTTTATCATTGTTTTTTCTCAAATAATGGACATAACCCCTTATGAAATTTACACAGGGCCTACTCTCCAAATTTTTCATGTTGTTATTTTGCAAAAATTTCCGTATCCTACAATATTACTCTACAAAAAGAACGAAAAACCTGGATTTTGTGTAGATAATCTTCAAAATGTAAAATATATTTTTCATCTATCTATATATCTATCTATCTATCTATCTATCTACATATCTTCCTCTCAGTCTATTTATCTTTCTTTATATATATATATATATATATATATATATATATATATATATATATATATATATATATATATATATATATATATATATATATATATGAGATAGATACATATGTGTATTTAATATGTTTACTTTCATTTTATGATAGGCTATCCTTTTCTGAAGTTAAGTGCACTGATACATCTGTTTAAAGGGAATTTCTGTTATTAGATTTCATTTATCTTACATTTAACATTTCCCTTTTAAAGCCAAAATGTCAGTTTTTACTTAGAATGTCCATTTCACAGTAGGGCTTCCACGAATGCTAGGTTTATTGTGATTTTGCATAAAATGGGAATTCATCCACTATCCTAATTCCTAATATATTTCACACTGTGAAATACATCTCAAAAGTGCATAAATCATTTCATAAATCATTTTTATTACCCTCTCTAGCTTGGCATTGTTGATGTTTATTTAAATTAATCTTTATCTGATTTACTCAGTGACCTTATTAATGTGTTGGGGGAGGTGCAATTAAACCTCCTCCCATTTAACCCCTGGACAGCAAGCTGCAACCAGACTGATGAGGAGCCAATAACCTCAAATATGTGCAAACAGGGAAAAGAAAAAATGTCGGTGCGCTAAGCTAGTCTCAGGCTCAAATAATACAAATGTATAATATAAGGCCTACCAAACAGCGTGAGCATGCTGCAAATACAGTGTGTTGGCTGTACAATGTATACAAAAAACAAAATACTGTCTGCGCTTCTCACCCTAATAAAGTTGGCAACAAATATATAAACATAATATAAATGAGAGGTTTTGGTTATATGAATTGGCCAAAGCATAATTAAGCTCACCCGCCACATCAAGGCACACTCTCAATAGGGATCCTACTCTCACCTTCTACATAGTGGGCACACAAAGCAGTTTATACGGCTACCAAAACCTTATTAATGTGTTGGGGGAGGTGCAATTAAACCTCCTCCCATTTAACCCCTGGACAGCAAGCTGCAACCAGACTGATGAGGAGCCAACAACCTCAAATATGTGCAAACAGGGAAAAGAAAAAATGTCGGTGCGCTAAGCTAGTCTCAGGCTCAAATAATACAAATGTATAATACGAGGCCTACCAAACAGGTGTAAGCATGCTGCAAAAACAGTGTATTGGCTGTACAATGTATACAAAAAACAAAAACTGTCTGCACTTCTTACCCTAATAAAGTTGGCAACAAATATATAAACATAATATAAATGAGAGGTTTTGGTTATATGAATTGGCCAAAGCATAATTAAGCTCACCCGCCACGTCAAGGCACACTCTCAATAGGGGGAAAACCTACTCTCACCTCCTACATAGTGGGCACACAAAGCAGTTTATACCGCTACCAAAACCTTATTAATGTGTTGGGGGAGGTGCAATTAAACCTCCTCCCTATTAACCCCTGGACAGCAAGCTGCAACCAGACTGATGAGGAGCCAACAACCTCAAATATGTGCAAACAGGGAAGAGAAAAAATGTTGGTGCGCTAAGCTAGTCACAGGCTCAAATACCGTATTGGCTCGAATATAGGCCGCACTTTTTTCCCCCACTTTAAGTCTTTAAAGTGGGGGTGCGGCCTATATTCGGGGTCTAGCGCCCGACGACATGCAGTCCCGGGCGCCGGGCAGGCAGCGGGGTTAGGATACAGATCCCCCGCAGCGGTGCAGGGGACCTGCATCCTACTCTCCGATACGCTCAGACAGCCTCCCCTGCCAGCACTTTCCACGGGGGGGGGGTGCCGGCACGGGAGGTTGTCTAAGCGCATCGTGCGGACGGTCACCGGCTGCGGCGATGCGGGTAAATAGCCTCCGCTGCCGGCACATCTGCACGATGTGCTTTAACAATCTCCCTTGCCGGGAATTCCCACGATGCGTTTTACCTCTGCCCTCAAGACTTACCAGAGCAGACTCCCGGGTGTCTTGTGGGGCCGGCGGGGGACAGCTACGCAATACGCGTATACAACTTCCGGTGCCGGCACATCCGCTGAGTCCCGGCACCGGAAGTTGTATACGCGTATTGCGTAGATGTCCCCTGCCGGCCCCGCAAGACACCCGGGAGTCTGCTCTGGTAAGTCGGGGGGGGGGCAGAGTGGCAGCATATTTCGGGAGTGAGGAGGAGGACAGTGGCAGCATATCTCGGGGGGGAGGAGGAGGAGGGCAGTGGCAGCATATCTCGGGGGGGGAGACAGAGTGGCAGCATGTTTTTTCTTTAAAGAAGCACCAAACTTTTAGGGTGCGGCCTATATACGGGGGCGGCCTATATCCGAGCCAATACGGTAATACAAATGTATAATATTCATCCACTATCCTAATTCCTAATACCTTTCACACTGTGAAATACATCTCAAAAGTGCATAAATCATTTCATAAATCATTTTTATTACCCTCTCTAGCTTGGCATTGTTGTTGTTTATTTAAATTAATCTTTATCTGATTTACTCAGTGAGCAAAATGTTTCCACTTTAGTTACATAAGTGTATTTCTCTATTCTGGTGAACTCAGAAATTATGTAGTTGGACCAAGTGTTTTTTTTTACGTGCCAACATTTCCTCACAGCTTGGGATATTGTTTCCTCTTTTGAGAAATTACATTTTTCTCCACTATAGTTTTGCAGCAACAGTGTCACCTATGTAAGAACATGAGGACTTTTTCCCATTGCCTTTTATTCCTCCATGCCTGCCATACTTTTCCCCCTTTATGTTGTTTATTCCTACATGTCTGCTATCTATTTCTCTCTTGCCTTATATTTTTCCATTCCTGACATCTCTTTCCCCCTTTATGTCTTATATTCTTCTACGCCTGACATATCTTTCCCACTTTATGTCTTATATTCCTCCACACCTACCACCTCTTTCCTCCATTATGTCAGGCATGGAGGAATATAAGAGGGAAAGTGAACCCTGACCTCATCCTGACCTTAATGAAGCAAGGGGTGGCATGACCAGGTTTAGACTTTGGGTGAAAGATAGCTCAGCCAAATGGGGGGGCTGGAAGGGCCAGGCTAGACTTGGGGTGAGTATAGGATCAGCCTATGGAGGGCCATGAAGGTTAGGTTAGGCTTGGGTGAAAGTAGGGTCAACCAATGGAAGAGCTAAGGTGCAGCTGGACCTTCTTTGTTCAAAGGAGATTAAGGGGGAACTGAGGGTTTTTCTCTTGAAGAAATCTATTGAGCGTGACAACCTAAAAATCACTTACCTGATGGTGCATCCGGGTCTTGAGGCAATGTTAAATCAGATTTGGCTATCCAAAATGGAGCTGCATGGCTGCAAGAGAAGATAGAAGTATTTCAGGCTGAGTCTGCTACTGTACCATTTGTTCCGGTGACAACAAGGTCTCTGCAAGCCAGGTGAACAAGGCCTCTGGTGCAGCTGAGCCCTGACGTTGTGATGCACTTGGGGTGCATTCAGGGGTGCGGAGGGTCCTGAGGACTTTGGGTCTTTAATGTCATGTTCTCATTTTTGCAGAGATGTGAGGCTTCCTTTCTGCCTATTTCTCAGGCTGCTTTTCTTGCAGCAGTTTGGGGGATATTTTGCTGGGGCTGTTATGGTAGCAGGGGCCATTGCCGAAGGGGGTCCAGCCTCCTTAGGCCAGTCTTCTGGGTCTACTGTTGAGCTGGCTAAGGGAAAGGAGAATAAGCAGGATAGGGTGTCAGGCTTTCAGTCACGTGCTCATAGTTCAGGTAGTGGAAAGGGCAAAATAAGGGCTACTGTTGGCAATACAATGATGAATCCTGCAAATTGGGTGTGTTGTGGGGGTTTTGTCATGAGTGTTCCAGTTGCTTAGGCACTTATCCCCTTTAACAATGTTTTAAAAAAGGGTAAGACGGGTAAGGGACCCATTGCTAACGGAAAAGGTTAACACCAGTGAAACTAAGCGAGATGGTACCATGGCTTAGGCAATAAAGGGAAAGGGCAGCAGCCAAGTTATTAGAGAGAGGCTTTCAGGAGGGGTTCCTTTTCACTTTTGGTGACAGGTGCTGGCTACGAAAGTGGACTTTGAAATTGGCTAGTTTGTTTCCAGGTGTGGTGGAGGAAAAAGCTTAATATGGAACAGCAGGTGGGGTGGATTGCGGGTCCGTTTAGTTCCCTAACTTCTGGAACTTTCAGGTGTCACCATTAGGTGTAATTCTCAAAAAGAAACTTTGGAAATTTTGTTTCATTCATCACCTCTCTTACCCAAAAGGAGTGTCGGTGAATGATGGCATTGACAAAAAACTGCATAGGGTCTCATATGCATCCTTCTATGCAGCTCTTCACTGGGTATAGTGGTGTGGGCAGGGGGCCCTATTTGCTAAGACTGACAGGGAAGCGGGTTTTCGCCTCCTTACAGTGCACCCAAGTGTTTCCATCTTTTGAGAGAAAGGTCTAAAAAGGTCAGTTTTTTGTGAATACATGCTTGCCGATACGATACTTGACTTCATGCTCCTACTTTGAGGCTTTCCTTCAATTATCCATTAAATATCTAGATAATTTTTTATGTATAGGCCCAAAAGGTTCTAGGGTATGCGAAATGCTGTTCTGCACAGTTCAGTCTGTCATGATTTGGGATACCACTAGGTCTAGAAAAAACTAAGGGCCCTGCTACCAAAATCAAATTTCTGGGGATCAAAATTGATTCCCTGGGTATGTTAATCCAGCTGCCCGATGAGAAGAGGCCATGCTGGCGACCAATAGAGTCGCTCTAATGAACCTTTAACCCGTGGGGTATCCTATGGATTACCGTCAACCCCTGCTATACAACGAAGACTTAAGATAAGTTAGAGGCAGTGACTTGTATTGGGAAAGGGGCCAGAGAGATTTGCTAGGAGATATTTATGAAGACGAAAACGAAGAAACAAAGATTTTTTTATTGTGCTTCTTCGTGTACGTTTATCCGCAGCCATATTTATTTATTCGGTATTCAGATTGATCAACGGAAAAGCAGCATAAGTGTTTGTTTTCATGTTCTCCCGAATACGATTTCTGTGTATACAATGCTTCAAGACAGATCAGGTTGCCAGAGGTTTCACTGAGATCATACCCCAAAGCAAAATTAGCCCAGTACTCTAAAAACCCAAAGCCCTTCTTCTTACACTAAGACTTTGCTTCTTTGAGAATACTACCTTGGAGGTCCATTTTGTAATCTTACTCCCTAAATCCCTAAAATTACCTTTTATGACTCTTCCTCTTACAATGTCATTAGTACCAATAGGTACCAAGACAGTTGGATCCTCTCCATTTAATGTTCTTCTTTGTGAGATTTCATGACAATAGAATTAACAATTACATGGTTCTACTGGATCTTGCATTATGTTTAGTTTTCCCATTAAATACTTTATGTAGTTTTATTTTTAACTAGTATTTTCATTTCAAGTTGGTAGAAATAGTTTATTCTGCCGGCCTCTCACATGCTTTATATTTTCTCTCTACTTGCTTCACCATGCAAGCAAATAGCTCCAAATCATTGAGGTTTCCTCAAATTACATAGGAAGAAATAATAATAATAATTAGGATGGGAGATATTGGACAACTGTGCTTGAACTTGATTTTTTAGATGAGAACTAGTAATTACATTGGCTACCAGCTATACTTAGCATACTGTAATAAATAATGTACCATAAAGCATGTGTAAAGAACATGAGGTGATTTTCAGAAAAGCTATATTAAACACCTCTTTAAATTGGAAACATTAGGTTAAAAGAACAGATAACATGTGCTTCATAATACAATACCAATGTACCTAAATGAACAAAAACATGTTTTAAAAAAAACATTGATAATCTGATCTACATTATAATAAAACAATCAAAGTATAATGTTTGATTAATATGGGCCCCCATTGTAACTCCCAGAGACTACAACATCATTCATGCTCAGGGACTTGCTGGCAAACAAATAGTCTTACTAAGCTTAATGGAAGAAGCCAGCCTCCCATCCAATAAGAGTGTTTTGTGTATGAACTGGAGGAGAAGGGAGGGGCTGGAAGAGAGAGCTGTGGAGAATAAGGAGATGCCCTGCCGTTCTCTCTTTTGATGAGACTAGGCTGAATATTGCAGTAGAATCTGACTAAAGCCCCTCTTAGAGGCTAAATAGAAAGCAGGAGAAACATAGACTGTCCTTTGACTGATGACTGAATAGATGAGCCAAGCATTCCAGTATCCTCTGTACAGAAGAAGTGTTGTACCAGGCAGAGAGACAGGATTCAGTCTCAGCCTGAACAAAGCAAAGAAGAGTTTCACAGCAAAGTAGCATTGGGAATTTATTACAAATTATAAGTACATATTAATCATCAAATAGTTGTAGTAGAAATCATGGAATAAAAATAAGAACTGAAAATATATTCTATGTTCTTTTGAACAGGAAATGGATACTGACGTTGCTGTAAAAATATAATTAAAGCACCAGCAACATTATCATTTAGATTTAGCGAATTCAGCTTTTTCTTTTAATCACATGGTTGTTGTTATAATGGCTTTTTGACAATTCTTTCTGCTACAGTCACTGTTCTGCTGTTGGGACTAAATGCAGGAGGTAAAAGCACTGAAAATGCATTATATCCAAAGGCTATAGCAGCAAAGACTTTCATAAAAGGGAAATGCATAACACATGACTTCACTTACGCTAACTACTAACACAATGCAGGAATATTCCTTTTTAGCAATTTCAATGAATACAATAAAAGATGAGAGTTGGTACCGTGTTAGCCGTAGAATTACAGGAGACAAGTGGAGTTTGAATGATACCTTTATTGGCTAACTGAGTAGATATAGATTGCAAGCTTTTAAGACCTCTCAGGTCATTATTGTACATTATTGTATAACATGCATGATGAAGGGACCTGAGAGGTCTTGAAAGCTTGCAATCTATATCTACTCAGTTAGCCAATAAAGGTATCATTCAAACTCCACTTGTCTTCAATGAATACAATCACATGCAATAAACGCAAGAAAAAAACACTACAGATATCAAGAGATTTCCATAGCAATAAATACTATAACAAATGTTTAATTAAATAAAAGTAACTTATATATCTGTATATTGCTATAAGTTAAATTAAATAATTAAATAAAATCATAAAAATGTATTAAGTAATTAATGTATTAAGTTTGGAATTTTAACATCTGATCTTCTTGCCCCATGTCCTATTTGGGACATGTTTGAAGCCAGCCAATTTAAGTTACCCCCAAGAAACACATTGTACTTCAGGTATGAATTTACAGCTCCTGGTATATGTCACTGCCAAACAACCCCTAATATGTGTTCAGCAATATCTGTTGAATATAGAGGATTGTCTTCTCCAGATCTACCTAACACAAATCAATGTTAAAATATGGTACAGACAATATTTCACCAAGAATAGCTAGAGCATATATTGTAGTATAAGTGCAAGCATAAAGTGTGACAGTGTTTGGCATGTGTGCCAGTTAGGTGAGTTCAGAGCTTCCCTCTTGGAAAAAAAAAGGGAAACATGATGTAAAATAAATGAAATTAAAAAAAAAACTCCAGCTTTAGAGGTAGCTTCACATTTACACATTTACATATACTGATACCTATACATCTACACATATACAAAGTCACTCCATGCATCACACAAATATATACATTAAGGACCTGCTTACCCACCTTTGTAGGCACAGGATGAGGCTCTTTCCTTGTAGTCTAGCACGCTTGTACGCTCACTAGTGATGCTGAATTTGAATGATGTAACTTCCCGGCGCTCATACTCAGTTAGTGCGCTGGAATTGCAAGCCTAGATACAGGTCTTTAGGGCGGGGAAATACCCCTATCATAAAGGTGTTAAAATAGGGATCCCAAGGAATTTGAATACCACAGGAAAGACAGAATAAAATGTTTAACTGCACGATTAACATGTCCCTTGAAGCCCCTTTTCACAGACAAGTGGTGTTTTACAAGCAGCAAAAACTGCTTAGGTCAGTATTTCCAGCTGCATATATGTGTTCCACTGTTTAACCACAAATTTGGAATGAAACAGTTTGTCTCTTTCCCAGTGCATGTTCATGGGGATAGAAGAAACATTTCATTTTACAGCATTTTGTTATTTTTACATGCTATATTTTACATTTCTAGCAAAATTTTTATACTTTTTTTCCTTCTCCATGTCTGAAAAAATTGGCACACAAAACTCATAAACCTAGTTACCGTTAATGTGCTTAGAGTACTTTTCAAAATGTGATCAACCTTCCCTGTCTACAGAAATATCGCTGGAAAAGAACAGGAACAACATATTAAAGCAATAGTCAATTGTGTTTAACTCTATGAATACAGAAGAAATTATTATCTTTTATTTATATAGCACCAACAATATATTTTGGATTAAGGAGTGGCTGAGTGACAGACAACAGAGGGTTGTAGTCAATGGCGTATATTCAGAACAAGGGCTTGTAACCAGTGGGATACCTCAGGGATCTGTACTTGGACCCATTCTCTTTGATATTTTTATTAGTGATATTGCAGATGGTCTTGATGGAAAGGTATGTTTATTTGCTGACGATACAAAAATTTGCAACAGGGTTGATGTTCCTGGAGGAAGAAGCCAAATGGAAAACGATCTAGGTAAACTGGAAAAATGGTCAGAGATGTGGTAATTGGCATGTAATGTAGATAAATGCAAAGTACCCTTACGAAAAAATTACTGCAGTTTTTCTGAAGTAATACTGCTGTTTTTTGGACATGAAAAAACTGCAATACTGCACTTTTACTGCAGTATTACTGCACATTTACTGCAGTTGTACTGCATTTGTACTTCACTGTACTGCAGTTGTACTGCAGTTATTTTTGTACGGAAGTACAAATGCAATAAAGCTGCAGTACATTGAAGTACAACTGTAGGTTTGCAATATAAAAAAAAAGTGCAGTAAATGTGCAGTAATACTGCAGTAAAAGTGCAGTATTGCAGTTTTTTCATGTCCAAAAACCAGCAGTATTACTTCAGAAAAACTGCAGTAATTTTTCGTAAGGGTAATGCACCTGGGGCATAAAAACACAAGGGCAGAGTATAGAATATTTGATACTGTCCTGACCTCAACGTGTGAGGAAAGGGATGTAGGCAGACAATGCAGTAGAGCAGCAGGTAATGCTAGCAGAATGCTTGGTTGTATAGCAAGAGGTATTAGCAGTAGAAAGAGGAAAGAGCTCACGCTGCTGTACAGATCACTGGTGAGACCTCACTTGGAGTATTGTGTACAGTACTGGAGACCGTATCTCCACAAGGATATAGAAATGTTGGAGAAGTGCAGAGAAGGGCTACTAAAATGGTCTATGGATTACAAGATAAACCTTACCAGGACAGGTTAAAGGATCTTAACCTATATAGCCTGGAAAAAAAGACGGGACAGGGGGGATATGATAGAAACATTTAAATACTTAAAGGGAATCAACAAGGTAAAGGAAGATAGTTTATTTAAAAGGAGAAATACTACCACAACAAGAGGACACAACCATAAACTAGAGGGGCAAAGGTTTAATGGTAACAGAAAATATTACTTTACGGAAAGGGTAGTGGACGCATGGAATAGCCTTCCAGCGGAAGTGGTAGATGTTAATACAGTAAAGTCATTTAAGCAAGCCTGGTTAGTAAGAGAGATAGTCGTGTTGTAAATGGTGATAGAGAATTCAGGTATTGGGGTAAGATAATGAGTTCAGTTTTAGAAAGATTAAGTTTCAGGTAGCATTGTGACATCCATGAAGAAATAGCAGACAAGCAGTTGGTAATGCGGGTGACGAGAGAGGTAGAGAGATCAGGAGAAGACAGGTAGATTTGGGAATCATCTGCATATAGATGATACTGGAGGCCAAATGAGTAGTTTTCCAAGAGATGAAGTATGAAGAGGCACCAGAGGAGGCACCCGTGAGTAGCGGGTACTCCGGGGAGTGACTCTGTTGGGGTCTCTGGCAGGGACTCTGACAGATGATGTCTTGCCAGAGAAGGTGACAGAGAAGGAACAGTTAGAGAGATACAAAAAGTTGTTGTGGGTTGGAAGAAAGGAAGGATATGAGAGTGTAGAATTAGAGTTCTTTAGCGAGAGAAGGCAGAGTTGTAGGTACAAAGCATGAATTTGTAGTGAGTAAATTCTTCGCTGGATTTAGATTTTCAAAAGAAGCATTCAGCAGTGCGGCAGCATTTCCAAAGAAAGTGTGTTATTTTGGTATGTCATGGTTGGCATTTCAGTTGTCGGGGTGACATATAGTAACAGGGGCTATGCTGTCGAGATATGAAGTAAGTGTATTGTTCTAAAAAGAGGCTGCTGTGTCTGGACAGGAAGGGGTTAATATGGAGGATAAGAGAGGTTCCAGAGAGGATATTATCTGGTAGCAGCCTACAAATATGAGGTGAGTGCTGCAACGTTGTATGGAATAAACATATAGCTATCCTGAATCTAAGACAAGACCAAGGACTGAATGACGTTGGTGTCTTTACAGCGGAAAATATGGGCAGACAATCTAGGTTGAATTGGTGTTACATCATAACTTGATGTTGGACTAACATAAACTAACATGGAGCATACAGGGACTATTCTTGTATGCGGTGCCATTTGGTCCTGGCTTGACATAATTAGAAAACTTCTGTCCTGATATGGCGGGATGGGGCCAATGAAGCACTCATTAATGCTTAATGGTAACTCTTACACTAAGGTAACCCATGTTACTATCCCCTCTAGGATTCATGGCCAAAACAACATGTTTGTTTACCCCTTCTTTCTGAAAAGCATAACACATTTAATTTTCCATGTAGGCTTTCCATTTTCTATTAGGTCATTGAAGATTAACTGTTGCTTTTTTAACACAGTTTCAAGAGTAAAGATAAGTTTCTTAGCAGACTCTGCTACAGGATTTGGGGATTTCCCTACTCTGTTGGAAAATATTTTAAAAGGCACTTTTTCCCCTCTTTTATAGCCTGCCAGGAAACAGGAGAGACCTGAACTTAAAACCTGACATATTATTAACATTGCTAACTTTCCAAATCAAGACTAAAATAGTCACAATTCTATACCCGAGCAGATTTAATTTTGCCTTTACTTCAAGTACTGTACAAAATGTTAGCTTTGCATAATATTGACTCTGCATAGAGACATAGGACCCTTTCTTAAATGATGAAAAAAGACAGAAGCAGAGTAAAAAGGAAAATATATTTACAGTTCTTCTTATCTGATCTTGAAGAATCATAAATATGTTTGTTAACATTCTGCTATTGTTTTAATTTGAATTTGGTTAACAATAATACAGTGACTAGGATGTTGTACAATTATATGTGTTTTAATTGCAACACTGTTTAGAACTACTGTGTTTGTATACCAAAAACTGAAACAAAGGATAACTTTTAAATGAAGATATCAGAAGACAACAAAGTTAATAAATGGAAACATCTAGATGTAAGTATGGGGAGATGGGTGGCATCATTCAATGAGCTGTCTTATTTTTAATTGGCTTTAATGAAGGGTTGACAAAAAACAGGTTTACAAAGTACAAGTTAACAGTTTTTTTAGTAGGTGATATTGATATGTACCAGCCTTGCAATATCAAGAACCCCCTTATATGATTAGCTTAGAGTGTCCTGATTGATTTCTGTGATGTTTTCCAGCAATGCTACAAAAGTATCATCAGAAATAGTCACATGGAAGAAAATCATTTCACAAATTGCTACAATGTATTAATGTTAAATACTAGATGATCTTATCAATGAAGATCGTCATGAAGTCTGTCATGAAACAAGTGAATCTTGAAAATTTGCAAGACCTCTAATTCTCTTAATGCCTTTTATTGGCCCAGATTTTGTTTTACTTATTTATTATTATGATAAGCTATACATTAAAAATGGAATCATTACATTAAGTTATATGTATAGCACTACATGTATGGACAAAATTTGTTACAAAAGTATGATAATGTGCAGGATTTAAAATATAAATGCCAAGGGTTATATTTGTCATATATGAGTTGCAGTTTGTATCAAGGAGATCTTGACACATTATTACAGGTGGTTTAGCTAAATTGAAATCCAAAGGTTGTATTTGATCAGCATAGACAAGCAGTATAATTGAATAGAAGATATTGTTTACATACGATCTCTCTTTGAGAGTTTGATCACCTGCTTGTAAGAATGGTTTCAATTAATTTTTTGTATTAGTCTGGATGGCTCATTGAATTGAGCACTAGATTTTGATAGTGCTTCTTAAATGTTGTTTATAATTTAGTGTGGTCTAATTATTCATGTCAAGTAATATGGACCAACTCACAAAGTATTATATTTAATGATTGGTTTCCTAGGAGTTTTGTAGGATGGCTGGAACATTTGGACCACATGCAATATTAATTAATCTGGAATTTTGATTTGTGTTTTTATAATTGTTTTAGGAAAATATGACTAAGGTTAATTATGCAAAGAAGTCATTTTTTCTATAAATGGAAAAATTCTAGGAGAGATGAACACACTATGCATATGTTCAACATTGTGTTTTCTGTAGGCTGACCTAGAACATTCACCAATGAAATCCAGCTCAGAAATGCAGGTAACATTTTAATTCTTAACAGATGTTTCCGATCGACCTTTATTACTCCAAGCGGAGGCAGGCATCTTACAACAGAGTGGAATAGGAGTAAACTTTGTCTATACCTCCCAAGTGTCACTGTCTTCCTCTTTCCTCTGCTGATATCCCTCTTTTCAGAATGTTTGCTGGATATAAGTATGTCACAGTGTTCTGCAGCCCTAAAAGTAGTAATAATTGTTATAGAAACAGTGGAAAATGGGTCCACAAATAAAACTTTATAAATAAAATATATGATTCTTCTTATAAATACCTTACTCAGTTACACGTACAACTCAATAGGTCATAAAAGTCTTTGTAAAGTTCTGGCCCCTAGCCACACCTCTACCCACACCTCTACACCACACCCTATTAAATAAAAGTATTGTTAACTTTTGTAGCAGCAGAATCCTGAGAGTGCAAGGATTCTTTGATATGTATGTATATATAATTTACATATCCCTACGTAATCTAGCAAAGGGTACAAAAAGTTAGTATCCATTTGTTCTACAATTGAAATGATCTAATTTCATACTTTTGACGTTATAATTCTTTTGGAATGTGCATATTTTGGCACTGACTGGGACTTTTATTACATCTCTCAATTGATGTAAAGAGCTACATCTGAAAGCAACTATCTCATCTGAAGTTGGTCACCTAACTTACTTAATGCATTAAAATGTGAATTATTATGGTTTGAATAAGCTACAAATTTATAGTTATGGATAACCTTAAAAGACAATACAGAATTTACTACATACAGGACCCTTGAATATTAAATTCCATACTTTACTGTATTATGTGTCATTTTTTTTAATTTTCTGTACTTGGTCACAACGTAATTTTTGGTCTTAAATGTTTTTGGTTTTTTTATTACAACCAGCTAGAATGTGGGCTTTTGTTTTTTGTCAGCACAACTGTTTTGAATATATCTAATTAAAATTTACCTAAAAAAGTGAAATCTGTGTCTAAGTATGAAACGTCTTACTTGTTTAGTCAATGTCCTGCCTTGTAACCCTATCCTTGTAAAGGCTACCACAAACATTTGTGGAGAGATAGCTTAATAGGAATGGATAATCATAAGGAATCTGATACAGGGAGTTTGATATGGCTGCTCACATAATTTACACAGAAGGTTAGTTTCTAATTCATATACCTATTCTAAAGGGGAAGTGCCATGGAAAAAAATCACATTGAGCCTAAAGTGCGATGTTCTATATAGTGTAGGTTAGCATTGACAAAAAATGGTTTTATCTAATTTTGTTCCAATAAACTTACTTTATCTTAAGACCCAGATGCTGCCATTGTTGTCCTATGACATTTCAGAGGACTTTCCCTGCTCAAACACCACACTGAGCTGATACTTTATCACAATGCTAATTTAGTCTGTTCCTCGATAGAGTTTCATTAGTCAGAGTGTCCGTTTGGGTGATTAACAATGGGCCATTGTGACCACAGATAAGGAGTCAGGGTTTTTTGTCTAGTGGATAGCCTAAAATAACAGCTAGAACACATACAAACATTATAGTAAACGTTTAATTACCACTGTTGTGATTTATTCCTTTCCTTTTTTTCTCCTTAAAAATTAAACAAAAAGGAATCTGGACTGGTTTTGCCAGCTAGTGAACCACAATTGATATGATAAATGCAAACTGAATTGAAAGCGCAAGCTGCCTAAGCGGCGCGCTAATTGTCCATTGCTGGACATTAGTTATATAACAGGGGTTACTTAAAGGTGAGGAAAGTTGAGGCATAAAGTTTTGGCGGGCTAGGTTAGATAAATCTAATTCTAGGTTGCTGGGCAGGTAGTTTATTTAGCACGGCTGATTGGTTAATCAGCTGTGCTGCAGCACGAGCGTTTACCTAAAAAAGTGAAATCTGTGTCTAAGTATGAAACGTCTTACTTGTTTAGTCAATGTCCTGCCTTGTAACCCTATCCTTGTAAAGGCTACCACAAACATTTGTGGAGAGATAGCTTAATAGGAATGGATAATCATAAGGAATCTGATACAGGGAGTTTGATATGGCTGCTCACATAATTTACACAGAAGGTTAGTTTCTAATTCATATACCTATTCTAAAGGGGAAGTGCCATGGAAAAAAATCACATTGAGCCTAAAGTGCGATGTTCTATATAGTGTAGGTTAGCATTGACAAAAAATGGTTTTATCTAATTTTGTTCCAATAAACTTACTTTATCTTAAGACCCAGATGCTGCCATTGTTGTCCTATGACATTTCAGAGGACTTTCCCTGCTCAAACACCACACTGAGCTGATACTTTATCACAATGCTAATTTAGTCTGTTCCTCGATAGAGTTTCATTAGTCAGAGTGTCCGTTTGGGTGATTAACAATGGGCCATTGTGACCACAGATAAGGAGTCAGGGTTTTTTGTCTAGTGGATAGCCTAAAATAACAGCTAGAACACATACAAACATTATAGTAAACGTTTAATTACCACTGTTGTGATTTATTCCTTTCCTTTTTTTCTCCTTAAAAATTAAACAAAAAGGAATCTGGACTGGTTTTGCCAGCTAGTGAACCACAATTGATATGATAAATGCAAACTGAATTGAAAGCGCAAGCTGCCTAAGCGGCGCGCTAATTGTCCATTGCTGGACATTAGTTATATAACAGGGGTTACTTAAAGGTGAGGAAAGTTGAGGCATAAAGTTTTGGCGGGCTAGGTTAGATAAATCTAATTCTAGGTTGCTGGGCAGGTAGTTTATTTAGCACGGCTGATTGGTTAATCAGCTGTGCTGCAGCACGAGCGTTTGCGCGAGCGTTCTGTGCAGCGGGAAAATAAGCACAGCTGATTGGTGCAATCAGCTGTGCTCGGGGCGCGAGACAATTCTAAAATAAATAAATAAGCAGGGAGATTAAACGCACCTCAAGAAAAATCTTCAAGGAGCTGTTGCTGAGCAAGCGTACAACCCCCCCTCCCTTTTGTGTTTAAATGTAATGTATGTAATATGTTATATTGTTGTAGTTTTATAAGGGGTAAAGGTCGCCTCTGTGTTGAGGTGGACAGAGGCTTGGTGTTACACAATCTGGCTGAGAAAGGGGCGGATTGTATTTGGTGTATTATATATAAGAATTTATTTGGTTATTACATTAAATGGTTTGTGTTGTTAATGCCTCTTATACCCATTTAAATAAAGCTACGGCCAATTTTATCCAATTTACAATTCTGTGTCTGTGTTTTTTTTATGGATTTGTTATGGGTTATTATGTACATGCAATGGACATACGAAAGAAAAGCTAAATTGAGCTAAAATAACAGTTATCAGTCTTAACACATTGACTTAATTGATAAACAGTTAATGATATTTTTCGGTTTAAATTTAAAAATTCGAGGGATTTTAGAAAAGTTTTCACGCTTTTATATATATATATTAAAAAGTGCGGAAACTTTTTGAACGTCCCTTATATATATATATATATATATATATATATATATATATATATATATATACATATATAGTAGAAGCATTATTAAACACTCATCTACAGACACCAGACAAGCCAGAAGGCTTGTTTTACCCCTCAGAAATCTCATGGTGCTGCCTCGACCACAGGGGATTCTGGGTATAAATATATATATATATATATATATATATATATATATTTGTAATACTAAATGTATATTTTAGATTATAGGGAGGAAGGCCTCTTCTTTTATTTACTGTCATTACTTCTTATTGTAACCCTTGTACCACTGAAAAAAACATGCAAATGAATTTATGTAATAGAGAAAAGCAGATTCATTTTAGTTCATTTTAGTTCCCAAAATGATAATCATTTTAGTAGAAAAGGGGTTTTTAAAAAGTATTTTGCATGCTAAAGTAAAATGGGGGAAAAACTACTGAATGCAATTTTTGCACTATATTTTAATAACCCCAACAATACACATTTTTCATATTCAAATTCTTCACTCTATTGTGGCTTTTGCACTCATTTTAAATTTCCAAAATGTGCTGCTTCAGCAGGAAATGCAATGTAGAACACAGAAATAGATGGGATATTAAGTTTTAATTTAATGTTTCAGAATATTTTATAGGGAAGATCTGACCACAATACTTAAGCAAAAATTTTTCCCATTACTTGCAGCACACTCTCCAAACTTTTACATGACTTATCCTTATTTGACTTTTGCATAGGAACACCTCATCATTGCTTCCGTACACTGCAAGTTATTGTTCCTATTCAATTAGTTGTATATCTAGATACATGAGGCAACCTCTGACTAATATCCTATGAGTAGCCTCACTGTATGGGTCTCATTGTTTTTGGCAAGAACCAACATAGCTATTTTCCTAGACATCAGCCTCACATTGTCCTAAACATTTTTTTTTCTTTATCCACAATGTCAAAACAGTTTTTAAAACATATCGTAAAAATGACAACTTTTTCAAATAAAATAAATGTACCAATAAATAAAGAATAGAAAAGCATTAGTGACGACATTCTGTACTTGATAAATTACAACTCCTTCTTGATATTAGGCACGGTCACTTTACAAACATATGGTGTAAGGAAAAAGCGGACTGAACATTTTTGCTCGGAAAAATCATCAAGCAAATAAAAATCCACTAACACCACTAACGACACATCTAACAATGGCATGCCATTCACTTTTTTATTCCTTACTCATGATTAGTTGCTTCCCTCATATGCATATGACTGATGTTTTAGGGCCAGAATATTCCATCTACATACAGCTGTTTTAGCCTTTTAGATCTCATCGGTGCAGGATAGCATTGCCGTTTTGTCTACAAATAGACTTTAAAGATAAGTGGTCTTTCATAGCTTTACGTTTTGAGAGTGGCCTGACATTAATGTTTTCAAAACAATATCAATCTCAATATGGTATTATCATTTATTTATGTAGACTCTGAAAAAGCTTCTTTGGTGGTATGTGACTTAACAGACACAGATAAAACCAGTACAGTCAATTGTGAGCCCCCTGCCAGAGGGAGAATGTCACAAGTGAAATGCAGGGTCAAGATATGGGGTTGGATGATAATGAAGTGTGATCCAGAGAAAAAAACAACAAGGGAGGCCTGTTGTGTTTTAATTACAATTTTCCTTAAAATATAGAATGCTACTGGTTATAATACAGACTGATTGTGTGTAACCATGGTATTTGACATAACTACGGTTACTATGGACACAATGCAGACCATAGAGCACTGTGTAGGACTGGCATTCCCAGCATTCCTTCTGCTCTTACAAGTCCAGTTTTTTAAGGAAGAATATGAATGGAGTTTGGCACAAGTGATCTTTTAAAGGCAGGCATAGGAAACCCTTAAGGACCAGAACTTTTTTACGCTATAGGACCAGAGCAATTTTCATGTTTTTGCTATGTCTTTAAGAGTTATTTTCCTCTTTCTCACCCACGCAATTTGTATGGGTTTTTTTTCGTGACAACTAAGGCTTTTTTAAAAATAAGGTATTCATATAAGATGTTATCTTTTTTATCAAATCATTTAAGAAACAGATTTTTTTTAAAAAAAAACACATTTATTTACAGCTTTACAGGGGCATACATTATCCCCTGATTTGAAAACTATTTTTTAAGTTTTCCAAAAAATTGTAGGTTCATTTTTTTTAATTTTTTATCCTTACCTAACCCTAAAACTAAGTTTATCTAATTCCCCACTAACTAACCTTCACCACACTAACAGCCAATACACATTAAAATTGCATATAAAAAAATAACCCCTTAGGGGATAGGGTTAGACAAAGCAAGTTGTGCCTTTCTGAGACACAAATCACAACCTCTTATATATTAGCCACTTTATTAGGTACACCCCTTTTGTCTTCAGAACTGCCTTCATTCTTCATGGCATACTTTCTACAAGGTGCTGGGCAAGTTCCTCAGAGATTTTGGACATGATGGCATCACGCACTTTCTGCAGATTTGTTGGCTCCACATCCATGATGCAAATCTCCCGTTCTACCACATCCCAAAGGTGCTCTATTGTATTGAGATCTGTTGACTGTGGAGGTCATTGGAGTACAGTGAACTCATTGTCATGTTCAAGAAACCAGTTTGAGATGATGTGAGCTTTGTGACATGGTGCATTATCCTGCTGGAAGTAGTAGTATCAGAAGAGGCTACACCGTGGCCATAAAGGGATGGACATGGTCAGCAACAATACGCAGGTAGACTGTCCCGTTTAAATGATTCTTAATTGGTACCAAGGGGCCAAAAGTGTGCCAAGAATACGTCCCCCACACCATTATACCGCCACCACCAACCTGAACTGTTGATACAAGGCCGGATGGATCCATACTTTCATGTTGTTTACACCAAAGTCTGACCCTGCCATCTGAAAGGCGCAGCTGGAATCGAGACTCATCAGACCAGGCAACGTTCTTCCAGTCTTCCATTGTCCAATTTTGGGCAGCCTGTGCAAATTGTAGCCTCTGTTTCTTGTTCTTAGCCGACACCTAGTGTGGTCTTCTGCTGCTGTAGCCCATCTGCTTCTAGGTTTGACGTGTTGTGTATTCTGCTTACCTTGGTTGTAACGAGTGGTTATTTCAGTTACTGTTAACTTTCTGTCATCTCGAACCAGTCTGCCCATTTCCCTCTGACCTCTGACATCAGCAAGGCATTAAGTTCACACAACTACCTCTCACTGGATATTTTCTCTTTTTCGGACCAGTCTCTGTAAACCCTAGAGATGGTTGTGCATGAAAATACCAGTAGATCAGCAGTTTCTGAAATACTCAGACCAGCCCGTGTGGCATCAAACAACCATGTCACGGTCAAAGTCACTTAAATCCCCTTTCTTCCCCATTCTGTTGCTCGGTTTGAACTTCAGCAAGTTGTCTTGAGTACATCTATATGCTGCCATGTGATTAGTTGATTTAATGGTGTTTAAGAGGTGTTTTAATGGTGACAAAACCTCTTAACTTTCTTTGCTTATTTTATGTGGTAAAGTACATTAAAACTCAGTCTAGAAAGACTAGGTATCATACAGTGTATCCCACGTAGTAGTTGTACCTAAGGGGGGCAGTCTGCCCCTGGTGCCACCAATCAGTCGGTGCCAACTACTGGGAAACTTAACGGCCGCCTAATGCAGGCCCGCAGCTTACCGCTGTGCATCTCATACGCTATGCAAGGAAACTCTTTTCCCGCCCAGGTTGCTGCTACTTCTCGGTGGGAAAAGAGAGTTTTCTCACACAGTGTGCGGGAACCAGAGTGGTATGCTGCGGGCTCACGTTAGGAGGCTGTCTGGCTGCATAGATATCTGCCAGGACCCAGTGCTGCTCACCCGGCGCCTGGACCAATGAAATCTGCAAGTGAGGTAAGGGGCTACAGGTGGATGAGTGAATAAATGTGTTATTGTTCAGGTGCAGGGTGGCACAGGCAGGCTACTTAATGGCCAGGGCTGGTACAGAAAGGCTACTTAAGGGGCAGGAGTGGCACAGACAAGCTGCCTGTTTCAGGGGCAGAGGTGGCACAGGCAGGCTGCCTGATTCAGGGGCAGAGGTGGCATAGGCAGGCTGTTTCAGGGGCAGAGGCCTATCACGTCAATGTCTGGCTTAGTATATAGTGATGGGGTTATGCTATACTACCGTCAATGTCTGGCTCAGTCTTTAGTGATGAGGGTTAGGCTGTACTACCATCAATGTTTGGCTCAGTATATAATTATGGGGGTTATGCTGTATCACCATCAATGTCTGGTTCAGTATATAGTGATGGGGGTTATGCTGTACCACCATCAATGTCTGGTTCAGTATATAGTAATAGGAGTTATGCTGTACCATATCTGATTTTTAAGTTAATCATTTAATCATTTTCAGATTTTTTCCAGCTGACATATAGTTTACAAATTAGTGAAATAAAAATTCTTGCCAACATTAATTTTTTTGTGGTTGTCTTTATATACTAAAGTGTGGGGGGTGCCACATACAGGATCTGCCCCGAGTGCCATATACTCTAGGTACAGCTCTGATCCCAAGATATATTGAAAATCATCCAGCTGGGGAGTCTTAATTATTTTTTGTAATTTGGCTCAGAATTGATTATATCCAGTTTATAAGAATGTACAGGATGGATTATTTTAAGGCAGAAGGTGGGCCTACTGCAGCCAGGAATAAGAATCTTGACCTAGGTGGTGTTAAAGTAATGTGATCCAAGACTACTTGAGACGTAATTAATACATATATTTGGTAAAGCAGAGGTACACCAAAATGTATAAGTAAGTTTCTGCTGATAACCCAATAAAATTTGGGTAGTCCGATATGATACACAGGTAGGGCCAATGACCAGGCAGAAGTGAAGTCTAGCAAGCCAAGGGTCAATAACAGCAAAACCCCATCCCAAACTCAGCAACCGCCAAAGCAGAACCACGCTAGGGTATCTGTGGAGGGCAGTTCTGGATTTCTAAATCCAGTGCCCAACCTGTCCCGCCTCTGCCGCACTCCATGAGCACACTTTAAAATTCCTTTGCCGACACGATCAGGTAAGTGCACGCCGCTCGTGACCTTTGTGTCCGCTGGTGTTGAGTCCCAGCGACATCACAGTGATTATACTGTGCCAGACATTTAATAATATAACATTTAAATGAGGTCTAAGAGGTCCAATGGCATGTATTCTTACTTCCTAAAATGTTAGTATGTATTCTTTCATCAAAGTTATAAAAAAATTATATCATGCACACTTCCAAAAATGTTATGTTGTGAAACACAACTGAAAACAGTAACAGACTCATATAATGAACCCCTTCTGTCTGATACTCCTGAGGTATTTCTATACTAATAGCTAAAACACTACCTCAACATGTGGTCTAATAGTACGTTTCCAAGAAATAAAGAAAATGGCATAGCTAGCAACATACTGATAGGGTAGTAGATATGTGAAATCGCCTCCCAGGAGAAGTGGTGAATATTGATGTAGTTTGATACAAGGGATAGACACATAGGCATCCTAAATCTAAATAGAGACCAAGGAATGATTAAGGCTTTTACAGAGTCTTTACACCATGAAAAACTGGCAGACTAGATGGGCTGAATGGTTCTTATTTGTCCTTAGTTTTTATTTTTATTTATTATTGTTTGATGAAATTGAAATAGAAAACTGGTGACTCTACTTATGTTTATACTCAAATATATATTAAAACTAGCTTCCATGTGTAACTTTACTAATGTTAAAATGCAAGTATTATTCTACAAACTTTTGAGGCCATTTCTTGGCAGGAAACTCTTTTCTTTGTAACTCATCTTTTAGCTTCTATATAAGCCCGGTGTACATTGTTTGTTCTCCCTATCAAAAATTGTGTGATCAAACTAAAGGCTGCAGAGGTTAATAGAGACAGTTCTTTATGTGAGAGCAGACAGTTTTTTTTTAAAAAAAGATCATCATCCCTTGAACATCTATAAACTATGGTCATAGTAACCATGTAACAATGATGATGACAAGACATTTCTAAGAAACAAATGTGCATATGGAGGTTAAATAAGGTAGTGTCTGATATGCTGCAATCTAAGCCAAGATAAGTAGTTATGCATTTAAGGATTGCTTTGTAGCAGGAGTTTAGTTAGCTTTA
Source organism: Sceloporus occidentalis (assembly GCA_023333645.1). Lineage (NCBI taxonomy): Eukaryota > Metazoa > Chordata > Lepidosauria > Squamata > Phrynosomatidae > Sceloporus > Sceloporus occidentalis. The sequence continues at coordinate 709,215 of JALMGF010000068.1, forward strand.
CTGTTATTCCAGATGACACAATTGAAATTGAGCAGATATGGAATATAATTTAAGAATTAAAGCTTGGTCGTTGGTAAAAACAACACTTGGGATGGTGCTCTTATAAACACTAATTTTGGTCATTTGATCATGTATAAAAGTAAATATCATGTTCCCCAGATACACATTGCTGAAATTAATTGGGTAAGTCATGTAAATTATGAAACTGAGAGACACACCATGAAAGCTTATGTTTACACCAAATATTGCCATTTCTGCAAGTCTTGGCAGCCTAACTGTATGATAAGCAGGTCCATCTTTCCTAATTCTGGCAACAGAAAGTGTCAACACTAAAGAATAATGAAAATACCACATGCGCAAAATGTTATATTTCAACTGTTAAAAATTAGGTATTTAATAAAGAGTACAATAATGGCAGATAATTAAATACGATGTAGCAATGGATTAATAACTATTTTGAGACAAAAGACATAGATAAGGAGAAAATCTGATGATAATTATGTTGTATTTATACATTCACGTGCTCTGTGGTTTTAAGAATCCCAGCATGTTATATCTATTTCCCTCTCCTGTTATGTAATTTAATATTAACTATGCCACAAAGGGAAAATGTTAGTACTATGTCACGTACCTGGCTGCCAGTTCCTCTGGGTCCGTGGATCGGCAGCCGCCACGGAAGAGGGGGAGACCCCCGCTTCATCACAGCAGCATCAGCCGCCACGGAGAAGGGGGAGACCCCCGCCTTGCCGCAGCAGCCTCAACCGCCACGGAGAAGGGGGAGACCCCCCCACCTTGCCGCAACAGCCGCAGCCGCCGCTGAGAAGGGGAAGACCCCCCGCCTCAACACAGCAGCCTCTACCGCCACGGAGGAGAGGGAGACCTCCCGCCTCCCGAGATAGCTTCTGCCGCCGCGAGGACGGGGAAGACCCCGCAACTCCACACGGCAGCCACCGCCTACTGGAACCAGGTCCGGACCTGCCGCGTGTACCCGTTCTTCTGCACACCACCTAGTGGCGCCAGCCGGTACTACCGCTCCTTTTAGGAATTTGCGATCTCGCCAATCCCAAAATGGCCGCAGACCGGAAGTGACGTAACGTAATTTGGCGGGAAAATGCTAATTGATGCCTTACTTCCTCTGCCTACTAAAAGGACTCAGAAACCTTCCAGCTTTGCCTTCTGATGGTCGTACCTATCTTGTATAGTGTCTATTCCTCGGTAAGCGTTCCTGTGTGATTTCCCGTTACCGACTCAGCTTGTTCCTGTTCCTGTTTCCCTGGCGTTTGACTCTGGCTTCCTCCACGACGATTCTGACTTCTGGCTTCCTGACCTCGGCTTACCCTGCAACGATCCTGACTTCCGGCTTCCTGACCTCGGCTTGCTCCTCGGCTATTCTGCACTGGACTTATCTGTCTGTTGGACTTGCACGTGTTGTTCTACCTGACTACAGGTTCTATCTAACGCTGTGCATGACATACTAACTAAAAAACTGGGGACGGAAAGATGATTGCACCATTAACATTAAGAAAAACCAATGAGGGAATGTTAACATTGGAGGGAGGGAATATGAGGTGTTCGGTTGAGGAGATATTGAGTTTTAGGAAACGTGCAGACATCCAGGTAGAGACAGATACAAGGCAGTTAGTTTTTTGGAAAAGCTAGAAATTTTCAGTCTGGAACTTTCTATGAATTTACTTTTATAACATCGCTAAAACCAACAAACTCAACAAAGAAATTGATGTCCCACAAATAACCTCTCCTTGTTTATTTTCACAAAATAATTTAACAAATCTGAATGCACAAGGCTACTGGTTACTTTCTGATCACTGATTAGTGACATTTTTGGTCACAGATTATAGATCATCTCAGAGATCAATATTCATTTTGTTGTCAATGTAGCAAATTCTGATTAGTGATCCTTTAGATCATTGATCATTGGTCTATAGCCAGTGACCTCATCTTATCATCTAACACTATACACAAACTCTAAATTAAACCTAACAACTAGCTACACCTAACACTACATTTATCCACTAACAGTACCCCAACACTACTGCTCATTCTATCCCCTAACCCATAGATATAAGCACTAAGCTGTTTCCTTAATTATTTGGTATTAGTTGCTTTTTAGAAATGAAAATTACCCCCTAACATAGGAGGAAAGATAAAATAAAAAAGCCCCTAGCCCAGGGAGCATGACCAAAGAATTTCCACCAGGTCCAGGAAAAGAAAGCCAGCAAAAACATTGTGTGTGAGGGAATATGAGGGATTTCAGCGTGCACAAAATGTGACAAGCTAGAGGACACAAAATCAAACCTATAAAAGTGACACCAAGTGTAAACTGATGGAAATACCGTACGTCGGTAAGATTAGATCATCAGGCAATGTTTTTTTCAGAGTTTAGGGGTGTAACCGCCTTACCTGCGACTGCTACGGCCGCAGCAGCCTCCCGCAGATGCTTCCGGACCTTGCGCATGCGAAAGCCACTCCAATGACAGAGAACCATTTAGTCCTGTGGCAGTATAGGCATGTGCAGGCCATTTCGCTGTCTATTTGTGCACTTGGCTTGGGGTGGGGTTATCTGCCTGGGGCCTATTTTAGGTCTCCTAAGCTGTCCACTAGCTGCCTGTCAAAGAGCTACTCAGCTACTCGGCTACCTCAGCTACTGATCCTGACCATTCCTGGCCGTTACAAAGGGTAGTTTCCCTCCAAAAATCATGAGGTGGGCATTCATGGCTCAAGAGTTAAAAAGGTTAACCAATTTGCACACTCATGATATGACCGTGTAATGCTGACATACCACACATATGTGGCATCTTTGTCCTTGTATGTGTGATGGGAGCTGCTTTTTATAGCTCCTTGGTGGTCATGCAGCTGTTCTTTCTTGTTTTTATCTCCCCCTTACTCTTCTGCCTTGTAGTTTTCTAAAGCCACACACATACTAACTGGGTATCATCCATAGCCACATGCAGACCACATGGACTAACACACATATTGGTTGTGAAACTTTGGGCTATTATCCAATTAGAATCTAGTTGTGTTGTCACTGCCCTATTATGAGTGTAATACAAATACCTGAAGTGCATTTATTCATTAAAACCTCTGCATAGGGCTACAATGTTGTGTCCAGCTGTAATCTAAGCTGTGTACTCTTGTTCATGGCTTTGGCTGACAAGAGCTTCCTCTATGTTGCTGAAGTAACTTGAAGCTTAGAGAGGGTTCTCTGTATAAAATCAAAATCCACGGTGTACTTTTATAGAACGTAACTTTTGATCCATACTTAGAAATCTAGGAATCGCCAAATGTTACATAATCTTGCAAACAACGGGTTTTGTCTATTAACATGGCCTTACTCTTTTCCTGTCTTGGATATAATAAACTGCATTTGTTGGTTAAGAGCATGTTGGTTTTGCATTATTTCGAGATCAGCTTAGACTTGGTGTCAGAAGTGGGTTTCCAGTAGCCTAATTGCCAAATATGTTTATGACATTTCGGGAAAGGGGAGAGTGCTGGGCAGTCTTGGCCACTCCCAAAGTTGGTTCTAGACTCTGGACACCCATAGCCCTGGAATATATTAAGTACTTACCCCGTGACGTTCCCAGGTCCTTTAGCTGTCCTGCAGGTTCTGCTACTGGCCAGGCAAAAAAGAATCCGACATTCTGTAGCTGTCCCACACCATCCGTCACCTGCTAATGCTGGCATCTGGTCAGTGTCTGTGATGCACACTCACCCAATTTTGGCAGGAGGACCCTTAAAAACCCTGGGACACTATTTAGTTAGGTTCTCAGTTGCCTTAGAGCTAGCTTCTGCAGCTAAGTGCGTTGTTCCTGCTACTCCTTCCCTGTCCTGCACCAGTCCTACGTTACTGGTTCCCTGCCTGTTAACCCGTTGCTAACCCCGGCTTGTTCTACAACTACATCTCTGTTAACTGGACCCATTAACCATTTGCTGAACCCGGCTTGTTCTATGATTACATCTCTGTTACCTGGACCTGTTGCTGACCTCGGCGTGTCCTATGACTACGTCTCTGTTACCCCGTTGCTGATTCTGGCTTGTTCTGTGACCACACATCTGGTACCTGCCTGTTCTGCAGCTTCCTGTGTTTCCTGCTGGCCTAGCATCTGCCCTATCTAGCTTCATATGTGGGATGAATATAGCAGCTGGTACTTTGTGTGATGCAGGAGAAGGTGTACCATGAGTTATCAACAAGCCCCAAGATACAGGCCGATACAGGGCGATACATTTCTTATGTTGTGCGTACACAGTGATAACAACCAAGGCAAAGAGGGTAATGGTGATCTGTAACTCTGTAGAGACTGGAGAATGGGAAAAATGAGAGAAAATTTAATTCCCAGATGGTACAGACTCTGATCCAGAGATTGAACTTGAGTTAGAGCCTCAGGCTATTATACAGTGAAGGCACTTCACGAGTTACCAAACATGCAAATTGACATGTAATGGTAGTATGATTGAGAGGGCAACGTACACCTGTGTGTCGGGAACATTGCCGAATGGGATGAGAGAAAAGGTCCAACACGGTTATAACCCTGAGATATTATTTTGGGATTGGATATCTTAAAGTAACAATTTAGCTACTGACATGTGCATGTCAAGCTAAATCGATGTTGATTACATTTTTGTTTTGTTTTTGCTGCGCTCCTTTTTAGTGGTTTATTAGTACTTCCGTAGGCAGGGTTTAGCGTTAGGACCCACTGAATATTGGAGTTCTAACCAAACTAAACATTGAAACTAAACACATATCAGAGAAACACACCTGTAGATTGCAGACTGAGACAAACATAACTGGTGGGGCACACCTTATAAAGGGAACAGAGCTGAAGCAAATAGCAGAACTGGAATCAAGGAATCAGAAGCACAGTACAGAGCATAAGGAAATCCAGGAATGGATTACAGCCAAGGGGAACTCTAGTGAGACTGGGAAATAAAGAGATATGCAGCTCCGCAGCCTGGATGGGGCGTGACAGTTTGCTGGAATTATTATTATCTTTTATATATATAGCGCCAACAATTTACGCAGCTCTTAAGATTAGCCAAAGTACTACAAAGTACAATTGTTGGACCCATCAATGAAAGCCCTAACCATTAATGAGTCCATTCCAAATGAATGACGGAAACTGCATTTCAGCATTTCAGAGATTTTGCAATTTGTTTCTTTCGTTGGGGACCCTCTTCATCAGAGATTCATACATTATCGAAATCTTGTTACAAATGAAGTTTGTATGCATTCAAATGCACAATATCTACTGCTCCTACCTTGTCTGTTATTTAGACACTCAAAAAAGAAGAAACAACCAACTACAGATGAGTAAGTCTTACATTAGTAGTTTGGAAATTACTAGAAATCATGCTAATAGAAAGGATTGTTAAACACCTGGATGTAAATGGTTTGGAAGATTAGAAACATCAAGGGTTTACTGCAAGGAGATCTTATCCAACTAACTCAATTTATTAATTTTATGACAGAATAACTAATAGCATGCATTGGGGTAAATGTCAGTCTAATGTTAATTGGGCCTCTATATTATTGTGTCTATTTGCTGAGTGTGTTAAAGTTGTCAGTCCTCCTGACATATACTCTGCCATACACTCAAAATAAGGTAGTAAATATTGCATACTATGTAACAAAGCCAATTAGAGAGCTAATATAAACTCTGTGACCATCTGAATTTTAGATAACTATGGAAAACGCTTCACACTATGCTGTTATATGGTCTGAATCTTTAACTTTTTTAGAGCATGTTTACAGTGTGTCAACTGCCAAGCATTATGTCAGCTAATTCTTTGTTCCGTATTAACTCACTTTCTTATGTTTTTGATTAAGCTAAAAAGTGCTTATTAATATAGTCCAGGAAAATAGCCAACTATCAAACTAGTGGATTCTCATTTTATGCACATTTTATGCATTATTATCCAGGATGTGTTTGTATGAGAGACAGAGGATCATGATCAAACTTACTATCATGTTATATGCTTATTTAAGAGCCTTCTTCCATATAATTATGTCCAAATTGCTATAGCTTCTTTCTTACCACCTTCACCTCCCCTCCACAGGTGTGCAACATTATGCTGATGCCTGGGAAACACCTGGAAGGCCTCCCTGGGGTTTGCTGGAACTTTAGGCCGCGGTTTTGGCCTACTGCGCCAACGCGATCGGGATTGTGGGTAGACGCTGCTACTTCAGACCGCTTCTTCAGCCTCCAGTGATGGAGGACAGCTGGGGAGAGGGGCATGACAGCACCTCTGACAATTACTGCTGACTTAAGAGAGTGTTACATTTTGACTCCAGTGAGTTCCAATGAATGTGATTAATAATGCATCTTAATATATATATATATATTGTCGGTAGTATTACTACCTGCCTACGATACCATGTATTGATTTTACTTTATATCTGGAGAGACTAAAAAGTCCATATCCATTTTCTTTGTCCAGGGACAGTGGGATTCTGAGAAGAAAAAGTAATCTAATTAATCAAAAGAAATTACTAATTGTAGTTTCCATTAAATTTATGTGATCAATTGGTGATCAGAAATATTAATTACTAATGATTCTTTGTTCTTCATATCTGGTGTGAGTATCCTCTCCTGGGGATCCTGAGCATCTCATAAGGCTTCCTCTAAACTAGATAAATGACCAGACCCACTATCTACATCCGATAATGTGTAGGTCACCTCAGTCACACCACTATTACATGTTTTAAATGGTCTTTTCATCCATCTTCAATTTCATAGCCTATCTTATAAATAATTAATACTAGCCCTTTTTAATTTTTTGTGTTTTACAATTCCAAGTATCTACTTGGTGTTTATCTGGAACTGCCTGGAATCCATTAGTTTTCTTTTGAAACACTTCCTTGGAAGTCTTTGTAGTTAGTAGTAACAGCTGTCACGTCTTCCTTTTTATCTGTCAATGAGAACAGAATTATTGGTCTTCCTTGCAAAATGTTATTCAATTTTATTCCACTAGAGCATTGTGTAGAGTTTTGGAGACCTCGTCTCCAGAAGGATATTGACATTTTGGAGAGCGTTCAGAAGAGTGTTACTAAAATGGTGAATGGTTTGCAAGATGCAAAATACCCAGAAAGACTAAGGGATTTCAATATGTACAGCTCTGAGGAAAGAAGAGAGAAGAAAAATGTGTACTTAAAAAAACAAAAACCTTTAAGGACTTAAAAAGCTGAATCAACTCTATTCATGCAAATCAAATCTAATTTTGCGCTATGTGGGAAACATTTTCTATATAACCAAAATAATTTTGGGACTTACATTTATGTAAACCCTCAAATTATTTTAGATAGAGAGTTGAACTCACATTGAAGTCTGCTTCATTTAATCAATCATGTCAACGTATGACATATATCTTTAATTAAACTCCAATGCCAAAGCTAGTTGGGCTAAGGAGAAGGAGAGAAAGATGTCCTTAAGTAGAAGGAAACAACAAACTTGTTTAGCAGCATCAAATTAATTATAACTCATTGCTATTTCATGTATGCATATCACGTTACCAATCATAACAGTTGTAAGTTAATTAAAAACATAAGAAAGCAAGTTAACATGGGACAAAGGAATAATGTTATTTGTCACATTGAAAGGTTAATTAAAGTTATTTGTAATATAAGCTGACCTAATATTTGGCAATTGTGACACACTGTAAACACTCTCTGAAACATTATATAATCAGACTTCATAATAGCTTATCGCAAAGGGTTTCACAAAGTGTATGGCAAAGACCCAGAGCGCCCAAAGATGTAGTTCAGGAGGTATTGCGCAGTAGTGGAGTTGGACAGGGCCTGGTGCAGGGCGACTGCACTCTCCCAGGTGGGCATCTAGGGTTGAGCAGCCACATACCAGCACCCTGACACAGCAGCAGATGTAGTCCAGAACAAAGCAAAACTTGGAGTTATCCTGCAGGCAAAAAACTATTGTAAACCAAATTCTCATGCTCACAAGTGTAAGTGAAAAAATAATTATAATTATAATGTACTTCCACAATACTTCCCAAATGACTGCAGCAGCCCAAAAAGACACTCTTCCTCAGGGTGTAGATATACTGATAAACAGATGAATGGGGGCGCAGGTACATATAGGGAAACATAATAATATAATATAGTGCAGAGTGTATAACCAACAATTAGTGTGACTTGTGTTATAATTGCACTCACAAACGATATAGATGCTTCAGACCCATCAATTATAACACAAGTCACACTAATTGTTGGTTATACACTCTGCACTATATTATATTATTATTTTTCCCTATATGTACCTGCACCCCAATCATCTGTTTATCGTTATCCTGCAGGCACCCTGGAGCAGGCATGAGACATAGCACTAGAATCATGTGCAGGAAGCTGCAGGCGGGGAGAATGGAAGCTAAGCAGAGAAACAACTGAAACGTAGCAAGCAAGGGGGACAGAGCGAGCAAGGGACAGAGCGAGCAAGGAACAGGGAGACTGAGTAAGAAACATAACCAGACAAGATATACATGCCCATGAACTATGAGATAACAATTGGAGATTACGTCACATTATATGGCCATAGTATGCTTAGCCCACCACTACGCCAAAGTACTCCAATATTCGGTGGGTCCTAATGCTAAACCCTGCTTACTGAATCTAATAAGCTGAAACCAAACATAGAATCTAAACACAAAACCAAGCACATACCTTTAGACTGTGGACTGAGACAAACATAACAAACTGGTGGGGCACACCTTATAAAGGAAACAGAGCTGAAGCAAAGAGCAGAATTGGGATCAAGGAATCAAAAACACAGAACAGAGCATACGGAAATCCAGGAATAGATTTCAGCAAAACATGGGAAACTGAGGCAAGGCAGGGAAAAACTATTCAGCTCCATAGCCTGGATGGCCCCTGACAATAGTATGCAATATCTACTACCTTATTTTGAGTATATGTCAGGAGGACTGGCAATTTTTAACACAGTCAGCAAAAAAAAAATAATATACAGTGGGGCAAAAAAGTATTTAGTCAGCCACCAATTGTGCAAGTTCTCCCACTTACAAAGATGAGAGAGGCCTGTAATTTTCACCATAGGTACACTTCAACTATGAGAGACAGAATGAGACAACAAAGCCCATAAATCACATTGTCTGATTTTTTAAGAATTTAATGGTGGAAATTATGGTGAAAAATAAGTATTTGGTCAATAATAAATAATAATAAAAGTTTATATCAGTACTTTGTTATATACCCTTTGTTGGCAATGACAGAGGTCAAACTTTTTCTGTAAGTCTTCACAAGGTTTTCACACACTGTTGCTGGTATTTTGGACCATTCCTCCATGCAGATCTCCTCTAGAGCAGTGATGTTTTGGGGCTGTCGCTGGACAACACGGACTTTCAACTCCCTCCAAAGGTTTTCTATGGGGTTGAGATCTGGAGACTGGCTAGGCCACTCCAGGACCTTGAAATGCTTCTTACGAAGCCACTCCTTCTTTGCCCGGGCGGTGTGTTTTGGGATCACACATTTCATCTTCAATGCCCTTGCTGATGGAAGGAGGTTTTCACTCAAAATCTCACGATACATGGCCCCATTCATTCTTTCCTTTACACGGATCAGTTGTCCTGGTCCCTTTGCAGAAAAACACCCCCAAAGCATGATGTTTCCACCCCCATGCTTCACCGTAAGTATGGTGTCCTTTGGATGCAACTCAGCATTCTTTCTCCTCCAAACACGACGAGTTGAGTTTCTACCAAAAAGTTCTACCTTGGTTTCATCTGACCATATGACATTCGCCCAATCCTCTTCTGGATCATCCAAATGCTCTCTAGCAAACTTCAGACGGGCCCGGACATGTACTGGCTTAAGCAGGGGGACACGTCTGGCACTGCATGATTTGAGTCCGTGGCGGCGTAGTGTGTTACTGATGGTAGCCTTTGTTACTTTGGTCCCAGCTCACTGCAGGTCATTCACTAGGTCCCCCCGTGTGGTTCTGGGATTTTTACTCAACGTTCTTGTGATCATTTTGGGTGAGATCTTGTGTGGAGCCCCAGATCGAGGGAGATTATCAGTGGTCCTGTATGTCTTCCATTTTTGAATAATTGCTCCCACAGTTGATTTCTTCACACCAAGCTGCTTGCCTATTGCAGATTCTGTCTTCCCAGCCTGGTGCAGGTCTACAATTTTGTTTCTGGTGTCCTTTGACAGCTCTTTGGTCTTGGCCATAGTGGGGTTTGGAGTGTGAGTGTTTGAGGTTGTGGACAGGTGTCTTTTACACTGATAACAAGTTCAAACAGGTGCCATTAATACAGGTAACGAGTAGAGGACAGAGGAGACTCTTAAAGAAGATGTTACAGGTCTGTGAAAGCCAGATATCTTGCTTGTTTGTAGGTGACCAAATACTTATTTTACCGAGGAATTTACCAATGAATTCATTAGCAATCCTACAATGTGATTTCCTGTATTCTTTCCCCCCATTCTGTCTCTCATAGTTGAAGTGTACCTATGGTGAAAATTACAGGCCTCTCTCATCTTTGTAAGTGAGAGAACCTGCACAATTGGTGGCTGACTAAATACTTTTTTGCCCCACTATAGAGGCCCATTTCAGCTTAGGCAGACAACATTTACTTTAATGCACATTGTGCTCTCCAACTTTATGGCCACAGCTTGCTTTTGTATTGTCGGAGATCAGATTCTGGGCAAAGGATTATGAACCTATGCAGAAGAACATACACCCTTATGGGAACAATTTTGCAATTATGTCAGTACCTGTGGAGAAAGAACGCATGCCTGATGTTAGCATATCCCTTTACCATGTTTGCTGGCTTTAAGGAACAAAATTCTACATGGGTAGGGTGATCACATTGGCCTTTTCCTAGGACACACATACAGTTTACATGTTGCTGACCTGCACATACGTGAGTCAGTAACTCTGTAATCAATTAGACATACCACAGGATAGTAATGTACCTGTACTGGGCAGAAACATGGATAATGTATTATGTGATCACATTATACGTTTGGGTAGATGACATAAAAATCAGTAAAACAGTCAAATAAGTATTTAGGAAATTATCGCTCCCACAATGAACCTTTCTAGATACCTTGCAGCTAAAAATAGCTTCATGCTAACCAAAATAATTTCCAAACATCCTAAAATGTAATGAACTGTAATGGTTTTTTTTTTAAAAGCTTCTTAACCTCTTCACGACGAAGCCCGTACATGTGCAGATTCCCAATGCATATCTCAATATGTATAGCTTAGAGAAGACAAGCGAGAGAAGGGATGCAGGAGCTCAGAATATAAAACTAAATGGTCAGAGGCTTAGATGTAATATAAGGCAGTTTTATTTTACTGGAAGTGTGGTAGATAAATTGTGAACAGAAGTGGTAGAGGTTAGTGCGGTGAGAGAATTCGAACATGCATAGGGTAGGCATATGGCTATCCTAAATCTAAGACGAGACCACAGAGTGGTACATTTTTAAGATTTTTGTTATATTCTATGTTTATATTCTTCAATTTTACTGTAATAAACAGCCTATTGATATACAGTATAATGCAATAAGCTCTTTTGAACATGACTCTTCTTACCTTTTGTTTCTGTCCAAATTATTGTGCACTACCTGTTTTGTACTATTTACCCATTATATAGTAGAATATGATGAATATATAAACCAATAAATAATAATAATACTAATTTGTTCTTCAAACATATTTTTATTCATTCAGGGACAAATAAAAAATCAAATTGACAGTAGAAAACCTGACAAACAAACCATTAATTCCAAAAGGGCTTACTAGTGTTTAGTCTGATTCTTTTCTTCTCCTGGCCAAAAGATTATCACTATAGTTACTATAAACATGTCTCAGGGGGAAAAATCATGATCTATGAAGCTCTGAAAAAATCTTATAATTCACTGATCTTACTTTATACATTTCTTTTCTGTCCTTGATATTACTGTTGTGTTTTGGTCAACATATTCATAATTGTTTTTTATATTATTATTATTATTATTATTATTATCACACCAAAGGAGATTTTACAGACCACACATTTGTCTTTGCAGTTTATATAGGCATTGATAGGAATTTTGCAAACTGTATGCAGATGTGTGAAAAGCTAAATTTTATGGATCATGGCCTTCAATATAGCTTTATCTTCTTACCCATAGACGGTCTTTTGAGTGAAAGCAACATGTCTAGCCCTGCCTTATGTTATCAGAACTGAAATGTAGCAAATTGACTTCAGTTTTTTCTTAAATATGTGTGCAGCATAATTTGTTCTCACCTTTTTGAAACGTTTTATATTAGTTTACAAAAGTGATTGACATATTAATTGTTTAGTACAATAACCCACTTGAAATATTATATTTGTTGTTTCCAAGATGGCTTTTTGCTGTTATCCATGTGATGATAGAAAAATAGTGATGGTTACATTTAATGAGTTAAATAAATAAATGTATTCTTGTTAAAAAATACTGAAGTTTCATATACTGTCACATATTAAAGTTATTTTAGTTGTTTTTCCTTTTTTGTGTCTACATCATGGGACCAAAAGGTGCAGAAAAGAGACTTCTAAGCTTTTATACACTTTTCATATCATTTACTTTAAGAAAAAGTATAAAATATGGTGACAAAGTGATTTTTACTTAAAAAAATGTTTTACTCATCTACAAAAGCTAATGAAAAAAACTGCTAAATAGATTCTACTGTTGGTCCTGAGTTTAGAAATGCCCAATGTTTTAATGTTTTTTTGAACATTATAGGGCAATAAGTACAAGTAACATATTGTTATTTCAAAGCCATTTTCTTTCAAATATGGTCTTACTGCACCCTATGACCTATTTGGGACATCTTTAAAGCTGACCACTTCAATTTATCCCATTAAACCTTATAGGTTTGAAAACTAGACATCCCAGGGTATTTTAACTCTTTCCATCCACTGATTCTACCACCAGCCTTTGTGAAACTTTGTGGGGTTTTTTTCCATACACGTTTTACTTCTGGTATGAATTTACAGCTATGTGTGTTCACCAACATCTCTTGAGTACAGTGATACCATGCATGCATGGGTTTGTTGTATTGTTTGAGGACATTTTTCAAATTAGAATCTTGACGTGCTCATTCTGCCCCCATGTTTTAGTTGGGACATCTTTGAAGTTCCCTACATCAAATCATATATTTTTGAAAACTAGACACCCTAAAGTATTTCAAATGCTGATATATGAACTTTTTCCATACATACATTTTACCACAAACCTTTGTCAAAGTTTGCTTTAGGTATGAATTTACAACTCTTAGCATATGTTACTGTCAAACAACACCCCAATATTTGTTTACCAACATCTCCTGAGTACAGTGATACCCCCAATGCATGGGTTTGTTGGGTTAGTTAGGAGGTAAAAGGCCACCTTGGCGAGGTGTGCATTTTGTTTGAATTTTGACATCTTTGAACCCGGCCAATTCCATTAACTCTATCAAATCATCCATTTTTTTAAACTAGACACCCCATGGGCATATTAAATGCCAGTATTTTTTTGTGAAGCTATAGCACTAATATCTGGAGAGACCCTCTTGACAACTTTTTTATCTCTTAAAGGGCACCACCATCTTCCAAGAGGCAAAATCTCTCGCAGTGGAGCTTGTGACCGTTCTTCCACAGTGCCTCCTGGGGTGGTTTTTCGTTGTAGCCGAACGCCTCCCTGTTGAGGCATTTTATCAACACCATTTAAGCTTAGTACATTCTAAATAGTAAATACTAATCAAAGCTAAGTAAATTATTTTGATATCTTTGGGCATAATACATTTTATTGCATGAACATGTGTCTGGTGTTCATAATCTGAACTATTTTACGGACATAAGGTATTTTCCTGTTGGCTTACAAGTGTATAAAAAAGTTAAGAAAGGTCCAAACTTCAGGAGAGTAAAAAGCGAAGAAAAACATTTAATAAAACTTTCAAAAGTGATTAAACGTTTAAAATCTTCTTTAAATTATATTTCATTTTTGGCACACATTTGTATTTTAGTAATATTAATAATCATTATCATAAGGGAATGTAATGTGCAACAAATAACATTTACCACATTATTTAAGGGGCTATAAAGCCATTGGCCATGGACACCTTACACATAAATACATACATACACACACATGGCTACTCATACGCCATACACTTACACATAATTACAGGCAAACATTATTAAATTGTAGATCTTTGTTTCTTTTTTCACCAGCACATTGTATATATAATAGATCATGCTTGGAGTGGACATGTTTCTGAATGACATGTCCACTTACAAAAAAAGAATGGTAACATTGTTCCTTTAAGCACTGCAACTCCATCAGTTGACATCTCCAGGGTACCAACACACATTCAACCTACCCTATGTGCCAAACACATTTCTTGGTTGTGCAACAAAGTCATAACTGAGCTTGAATTTATTATTATATGTTGGCCTATCATCAAATTCCAAATAATAAAATAGAGTATTGAACCAACACATTTAACATCTATGAACCGTTACAAATTCACATTCCTCTACTTTTGCAGAAGTCCAGATGCTGTGTCTGGTAGCTATTATACTGACATATGTCTTATGGTTTAAATTCATATAAATTAAATATATTGAAAGAACTCTGCATGGACCAAGATTTTCAGTGCCATGACTACAGGGATCTCTCAACATGTTATGAGGCAAGTAAAGAAATAGACTTTATTTGATTAATATCTATGAATGCTATCTAATTTAGAAACAGTATTTGTGCTTTTTCATGCCATCAAAGTAAAGTGCTGATAAGTGTAACCAAGAAATAAGTCAATGGCAACAGAAACAATTGATGGGTGCTGAGATGGCTTGTTTGGGGGTATTCTCTAGCCAATCAATAGGAATTGTAACGGACTTCGGTTCCCCGAATGGGCATATTTGTTAAGGTCAGCTTCCTCCACTACTCTGACCAAAAAACCTGCTTATTATTGGCACACAGGTGTAATTGTGTGTGAGTGTGTGAGCATGGATGTGTAAGTGGGGTGAGATGGAGTGTGTGTTTGAATGAATGTGTACTTGTGTGTTAGTGAGTATGAGTGTGCGTAATTTGTATAAGTGTGTCTACATATGTGTGCCAGAGTCAGGGGCGTAACTAGAAACCTCAGGGCCTCGGTGCGAGAATCTGTTAAGGGCCCCCCCACCGGTCGCCACCTCTCCCTCCCTACCCCCCTTTCTCACGATCTACCCTCGCCCTCCCTACCCCCTACCTCCCCTTCTCACGAACAGATAGATAGAACAGCTGTTGAAGTTGAGTGTTTAAGCAGCTATAAGAGAGAGCTCCAGGTAACGTAAGGATGTGAGGTATCAAGAGTGATAAAGGTATAATGGAATGAGTATTAGACTTGTGCATTCGTCTTCGGGCGAACATGAAAACGAGCACGAAGAGGCCGTTTTTTTGTTCGTTCCGAAGGAACGTAGAACAGAATACAGTGCCGGCAAACCGTAGGCGAAGACGAAGACTCACAATCACGAAGATTCGAAGATTCTTCGTGATCGTCTTCGTTTTTGCCGCGCAACCGCCAAAATTTCAAACAGGAGTGAGCTGATCCTCGTCTGTCCAATCAGCTCACTCTTGTGACGTAACGCTAAGGGTCTCGTCCAATGCCTGTGCTGCTGTTTTTTGAATTCTGAAGGCGCCTTTATAAGACCAGAGCTTGCCTGAGAGATCCATTCATTTTTCGCTGTGACTGCTTTGGCAACACTGCTGTGCTGCATCCGAGCGTTACAGAGAGAGATTGTTCTGTTCTGTGTGAGACTGGTAAGCCTTAGCCTGCCATTTCTCACTGTGTACTTCATCCTCACTTCAGTGCTACTTAATTAATATATTTAATAATAATAATTTGATTAATTTAATTTTTTTAAAATTAATTTGTCATCAACTTTAGTGTAAGTGCTGTTGAGTTGACAGTGCACCCAGTGCCTCAGTGGCACTGGGGTGCCCTTGCCCTGGGCTGGCACTAGTGCCTATTGCCTGTCCTGCTTAAATAAATTAAATAGAATTTATAAATTACAATTTAATAGAATCTATAATTTAATAGTTCATTATAATATTATATATATATATATATTTGTCAGTCATATATATATATACTATAGTATACTAGTGTAGAGTGTACTGTAGACATTCATCTACTAGTGTCTAATTTAAAATCAGTAATATTAATTAATATAATTAATAATTGAATTCATTATAAAATTATATATATATTTGTCAGTTATAGTTAGTAATAGTATACTAGTGTAGAGTGTACTGTAGACATTCAGAACATCTACTAGTGTCTAATCTAAAATCAGTAATATCAATAATTCTCTAATTCTTTCTTATCTTAATAGTTAATTAAATTAGCTATAAATAAAAGTAATAATATTAATTAATTACTACTAGCGTATAGTTCAGCTAATCTTATTAGTACTGGTGCTGCAGCTCTATAGTTTGTGCTTTGTTTTAGCAACAGTAAGAGACCAAGTCAATTTTTCTTAATTAATCTTTCATTTTATTTCATTTGTTTTGCTCACCTCAGTCCATCAGTGAAGTGAACTTGTTGGGCTAGTGAGTGCAGCCGCATAAGTGCTGTGTTTTTTTTTGATCAGCAAGCAGTGACGTTAACTGTTTTGCAAAGATTTTCTCATTTATTTTACATTTTATTTCAATTTTATTAAAAGTACCCTTAGTGTTTTGCTCACCTCAGTCCATCAGTGAAGTGAACTTGTTGGGCTAGTGAGTGCAGCAAGCAGTGAAGATAACTGTTTTGCTGTGACATTTTATTTTATTTCTAATTCTTTTCAAGAAAAATTGACTGTGACGAGCTGTACTAAGCAAAGCTTCAAGCTACTAGCTGTAGTACTAAAATAATTCTAATCTTCTTTAATCTTAATCTATAATATATTATAAATAATAATATTCTAATTCATAATCTATAATATAAGTAATTCTAATTCTAAATTCTAATTCATAATCTATATTCTTCTATCTATAATACATAATATATAAGTAAATTAGTTCTAATCTATTAATATTATATAACTTAATATTAATTAATAAATCATATACTGAATCTGATTTAACCTCACTTTAGCTTAGTGGGTTTGAGAGCGTCTGCCTAGAGGTAGACTTATAGTAAGGAAATATAGCTTTAGGCTAGCATAGTGGTAGGCTAAGCTCTTAGGCCCGTGTAAATTCAAATTAAAAATAAAATACTGCTAGTTATTAAATAGTTAATCTTGAGTTAATAATTTCAATAACTTTAGGATTTTGGCAGATTGCACACAGCACAGTGCAGTAGTGCATAGTTTTACTTTTTAAGCAGTAGCACTGAAGAGAACTTCCTCTAATTTTTTTGTCTTTAATTCGTTTTTCCTTTTTTTTATTTTTATTTTTTTATTTTTTTTTTTATAGTTTTTTAAACACTACACTACACTACACTACACTACACTACACACACAACACAAAATTTGAAATGGATCCTCCTTTTGGGACTAAGGAGGGACAAGCTCCATCTACCACCACCACCACCACCACCAGCACCACCACCAGCACCACCACCAGCTCTAAGATGCAGCCTTTGCGTCAGTCTAGTCGGCCAAGTAGGCCAAGCTCTCGCTTATCATTTGGGGAAGCATTGCTTGAAGGATCATCAAGTAAAGGAAAGGCACCAAAAGCAGGCAGTAGTAGTGCGGCTAGGCCCACAAGCTCTATGGTTTTTTACGGAAAGCCTAAAGCACCAGAAGCACGTTCAAAGTTAAAGGGTAGCACAAGTAGTACCAGCCCAGTGACTAAAAAGAAGTGCCTTTTGCCCCAAGCAGCATCTTCCCCATCCACCAGCAGCATGCAAGGTACCAAGCAGAGCCAAATTAGCAGCAAGACTCAGAGGGGTCCCAAACCAAAGCGATCTCATTCCTTTGTAGGGAAAACCACCACCACCACCACCCCCGCCTCTACCACCACTAGTGCTGCGCCTACTGTTCCCACTGGTACCGCCACGCCATGTCCTCCTAGTACCTCTAGCAAGCCACCAAGTCCTTACAAAATTTTTGTAAAGACAGTTAGAGAGAGGGCTACACATAGTGGAACTCCACCTAGCGAGGTAGCAGAGGAGCCTGAGACTGAGAGGCCAAGTGCAGAGTCTATTCTTCCTGCTCGCACTACTACTAGTCACGAGTCTCACGACGATATCAGTCTTAGCTCCAGCCTAGCAGGAATTCCATTCGATCTGGCTAA
Source organism: Sceloporus occidentalis (assembly GCA_023333645.1). Lineage (NCBI taxonomy): Eukaryota > Metazoa > Chordata > Lepidosauria > Squamata > Phrynosomatidae > Sceloporus > Sceloporus occidentalis. The sequence continues at coordinate 727,459 of JALMGF010000068.1, forward strand.
TGAAGAGCTAGACTATGAGCCAGAGGAAGTAGAGGAGATGAGTGGTCAGGAATCAGATTCCTCAGGGAGCAGTGTCCAAATGACTAGTGCACAATTTTCCCCTGAGCCTCCACCTTCTCCGCTACGATCATCACCATCACCACCACCAGCAGCAGCAGCAAAACCTAGCAAATCTAAAGCAATTAGCAGTCCCACTATGGCCAGTACTGTTACCACCAGTCCCACCACCACTAGTTCTGCCTCTGTTCATCCACCCCGAGCAGTAAGAGCAGCACCCAAGGCACACTCCAAGGCTATGCGCGCCCCAATTTGGGAGCACTTTGAAAATGTTGAAGAAGGGCGCTATGGAAAGTGCAAACATTGTGGGAAGCTAATAAGCAGAGGGAAAGTGTCTGGCCATTTTACCAGTGCTAGCATGAAGCATCACCTCAGCACTCAACACAACGCTGTGCTATTGGGGAAAGATGCAGAGGTAAAACTTAGTGCAGGCAGCATAGCTGGTGGCCGTGGAAAAACCCCAACAGCTTCTTCTTCTGAGCCAATAGCAGCAGCAGCAGCAGCAGCAACTAGTGCTGGCAGCCAGAGACCAAGGCAGGTTGGAGCACTGCATGCCCAGCCCACCCTGGAAGAATTTGGGGCATTCCACTCCAAGAGAACGATGCCCAAACAGCAGGCCAATAAAGTAACGCGACTTATTGGTCAGTTCATTGCTGTTGGAGGGGCATCCTTCTCCATGATTGAAGGGGAGCCTTTCAAACAATTGATGGCGGCTGTGGCTCCACAATACACAGTTCCGTCACGTTCCACTTTCAGCAGGAACATTGTCCCCTCGCTGTATCGGTCCTGTGTTGCAGCAGTGAAAGAGGAGCTTTCCAAGGCTGCTGGTCAGTGTGTTCATTTCACTACAGATTTGTGGAGTGCACCTAGCGCCCAGCATGCCTTTCTTTCTTTGACAGCACACTGGTGGCAGCCCGGTGTGTCTAAGGAAGTTGCTGCAGCAGGCTACCGATCATTCCTTCTCCATGCAGAAGTGATGGATGAAAAGCACACTTCCCAAAATATTCTGCATGCGATTAGGAAAATGTTTAGCCTTTGGGTGGGAGCAGAGGCGGGCACCAATGTTGAAGTTGGTTTTGTGGTAACTGACGGAGGTGCCAATATGGTGAAAGCGCTGCGAGATGGTCATATTGTTGGTGTGCGCTGTGCAGCCCACATCATCCATCTTGTAGTGAAGGCAGCAATGTCAGAAGGAACTAATGTGGCAGCAGTAGTTCTGTCCCGCTGCAGAAAGATCGCTGGGCACTTTCACCATAGTGTTAAGGCTAGCCAACTTTTGAGGGAAGAGCAAGAGAGGTCAGGTCTTCCCGTACACTGCCTACGTCAGGATGTCAGTACACGGTGGAACTCCACGTTAGACATGCTAGAGAGGATTTTGGAGCAGCAGAGGGCAATCCATAATCTTGCCTCAGAGCACAATATTGGGATTACCTCTCCATTGAATAGGGAGGATTGGACAGTGATCGCCCAGCTAGTGGCAGTCCTTAAACCATTCAGGGATGCCACAGAAAATTTAAGCTCAAACACTGCCAGTCTGGCCCAGGTAATCCCAGTGTTCTCCCATCTAGGCAGCAAGATGGATGTGTTCCTTGGAAACCGTGAGGCTGTTCAAGGTGGCACTCTACATCCTGACGTAGCAGCCATAGTCAGGAAGCTGAAGGATCTGCTAAAAGTACACCTTCGCAAGCGAATGGAAGAGAGTCCCGAAATGATGCTAGCGTGCCTTTGTGATCCAAGAATTAAGGGAAAGCTAGCTTTGAAATTCAATGTTCTCAGTAGCTACCGGGAGCAATTGGTCAACAAGGTGCGTGACTGGCAGCGTAAAATGGGAATGCTGTCCGAGGAGGGTGAGGTGCAGGAGGAGGAAGAGATGATGTGGTCTGCTACCCCTAGCAGCAGCATCAGCAGCAGTGCCACAAGCAGCACAACACAGCTGAGTGGAGCAGCTGCGTTTTGGGAAGAGGCACTTGGCAGTATAGTTGGACCATCTGACAGAGCTAGCAGCAGAAAGGAGAGTAGTGCTGCTGAAATGGTCAAACTTTACCTCTGTGAAGTTCCTTCTGCTCCTAATGTTGATCCTCTTAGCTACTGGGATGAAAAGAAGAGTGTGTGGCCTGCACTCTCATGGGTTGCGCAGCAGCTTCTATCATGTCCGCCAACCACTGTTCAAAGTGAGCGCGTGTTTTCTATGACTGGAAACATACTGAGTCCACAGCGCTCACGCATGGCACCTCATCTGATGGAGCAGATTGCCTTTCTTAAATTCAATCTGCCCAAATTGGGTTACCCAGCTCTTAGCTTGGAAAGTTAAATTTTTTCTCTCTAATGTTTAAGGTAGTTTCTCCCCCTGGTTGCACTTGCTGCGGTGTGGCAATGCCTGCTACCTCCGCTGGTGTAGCCAATTTACGCTAGGGCCTAGTGTCTGAGCTCTGTAAGTCCGCTCCCAAACGCCTAGGACTGACAGTCTTTGGATGCTTTGCCCTGGGGTGAAACAGGTGAGTGGGTCGTCAATTGCCCACTCATTCACCTTTTTCCGTTTCCAACGCTGCTGCTGGTGGTGGTGCCAGTATCTTTTGCCAGTTCGCTTCCTGGCTGAAATCATGCCTCAGATGTCCCTAATGGAAAGGGTAGTTTCTCCCCCCTGGTTGCACTTGCTGCGGTGTGGCAACGCCTGCTACCTCCGCCGGTGTAGCTAGCTTATGCTAGGGCCTTGTGTCTGAGTTCTGTAGGTCTGCTCCCAAACGCCAAGGACTGACAGTGCTTGGATGCTTTGCCCTGGGGTGAAACAGGTGAGCGGGTCGTCAATTGCCCACTCATTCGCCTTTCCCAATTCTGCTGCTGCTGGTGGTGGTGCCAGTGTCTCTCTTCAATGCCAGTTCGCTTCCTGGCTAGTGTCATGCCTCGAATGTCCCTGATGGTAAGGGTAGTTTCTCCCCCCTGGTTGCACTTGTTGCGGTGTGGCAACGCCTGCTACCTCCGCCGGTGTAGCCAGCTTACGCTAGGGCCTTGTGTCTGAGTTCTGGAAGTCCGCTCCCAAACGCCAAGGACTGACAGTTTTTGGATGCTTTGCCCTGGGGTGAAACAGGTGAGCGGGTCGTCAATTGCCCACTCATTCGCCTTTTCCAATGCTGCTGCTGCTGCTGCTGGTGGTGGTGCCAGTGTCTCTTCTCTGCCAGTTCGCTTCCTGGCTAGTGTCATGCCTCAAATGTCCCTTATGGTAAGGGCAGTTTCTCCCCCCTGGTTGCACTTGCTGCGGTGTGGCAACGCCTGCTACCTCCGCCAATGTAGCCAGCTTACGCTAGGGCCTTGTGTCTGAGCTCTGGAAGTCCGCTCCCAAACGCCAAGGACTGACAGTGTTTGGATGCTTTGCTCTGGGGTGAAACAGGTGAGTGGGTCGCCAATTGCCCACTCATTCGCCTTTCCCAATTCTGCTGCTGCTGCTGCTGGTGGTGGTGCCAGTGTCTCTTCGATGCCAGTTCGCTTCCTGGCTAGTGTCATGAATCAAATGTCCCTAATGGTAAGGGCAGTTTCTCCCCCCTGGCTGCCTCTGTCTGCGGTGTGGCAACGCCTGCTACCTCCGCCGGAGTGGCCAGCTTACGCTAGGGCCTTGTGTCTGAGCTCTGGAAGTCTGCTGCCAAACGTTTAAGACTGACAGTGTTTGGGTGCTTTGCCCTGGGGTGAAACAGGTGAGTGGGTCGCCAATTGCCCACTCATTCGCCTTTCCCATTTTTCAATGCTGCTGCTGGTGGTGGTGGTGGTGCCAGCATCTCTTCTCTGCCAGTTCGCTTCCTGGCTAGAGTCATGCCCAAAATGTCCCTAGTGGTAAGGGCAGTTTCTCCCCTCTGGCTGCGTCTGTTTGCGGTGTGGCAACGCCTGCTACCTCCGCCGGAGTGGCCAGCTTACGCTAGGGCCTTGTGTCTGAGCTCTGGAAGTCTGCTGCCAAACGTCTAAGACTGACAGTGTTTGGGTGCTTTGCCCTGGGGTGAAACAGGTGAGCGGGTCGCCAATTGCCCTCTCATTCGCCTTTCCAATTTTTCAATGCTGCTGGTGGTGGTGGTGGTGGTGGTGGTGGTGGTGCCAGCATCTCTTCTCTGCCAGTTCGCTTCCTGGCTAGAGTCATGCCCAAAATGTCCCTAATTGTAAGGGCAGTTTCTCCCCCCTGGCTGCCTCTGTCTGCGGTGTGGCAACGCCTGCTACCTCCGCCGGAGTGGCCAGCTTACGCTAGGGCCTTGTGTCTGAGCTCTGGAAGTCTGCTGCCAAACGTCTAAGACTGACAGTGTTTGGGTGCTTTGCCCTGGGGTGAAACAGGTGAGTGGGTCGCCAATTGCCCACTCATTCGCCTTTTCAATGCTGCTGCTGGTGGTGGTGCCAGCATCTCTTCTCTGCCAGTTCGCTTCCTGGCTAGAGTCATGCCCAAAATGTCCCTAATGGTAAGGGCAGTTTCTCCCCCCTGGCTGCCTCTGTTTGCGGTGTGGCAACGCCTGCTACCTCCGCCGGAGTGGCCAGCTTACGCTAGGGCCTTGTGTCTGAGCTCTGGAAGTCTGCTGCCAAACGTCTAAGACTGACAGTGTTTGGGTGCTTTGCCCTGGGGTGAAACAGGTGAGTGGGTCGCCAATTGCCCACTCATTCGCCTTTTCAATGCTGCTGCTGGTGGTGGTGCCAGCATCTCTTCTCTGCCAGTTCGCTTCCTGGCTAGTGTCATGCCTCAAATGTCCCTAATTGTAAGGGCAGTTTCTCCCCCCTGGCTGCCTCTGTCTGCGGTGTGGCAACGCCTGCTACCTCCGCCGGAGTGGCCAGCTTACGCTAGGGCCTTGTGTCTGAGCTCTGGAAGTCTGCTGCCAAACGTCTAAGACTGACAGTGTTTGGGTGCTTTGCCCTGGGGTGAAACAGGTGAGCGGGTCGCCAATTGCCCTCTCATTCGCCTTTCCAATTTTTCAATGCTGCTGGTGGTGGTGGTGGTGGTGGTGGTGCCAGCATCTCTTCTCTGCCAGTTCGCTTCCTGGCTAGAGTCATGCCCAAAATGTCCCTAATTGTAAGGGCAGTTTCTCCCCCCTGGCTGCCTCTGTCTGCGGTGTGGCAACGCCTGCTACCTCCGCCGGAGTGGCCAGCTTACGCTAGGGCCTTGTGTCTGAGCTCTGGAAGTCTGCTGCCAAACGTCTAAGACTGACAGTGTTTGGGTGCTTTGCCCTGGGGTGAAACAGGTGAGTGGGTCACCAATTGCCCACTCATTCGCCTTTTCAATGCTGCTGCTGGTGGTGGTGCCAGCATCTCTTCTCTGCCAGTTCGCTTCCTGGCTAGTGTCATGCCTCAAATGTCCCTAATTGTAAGGGCAGTTTCTCCCCCCTGGCTGCCTCTGTCTGCGGTGTGGCAACGCCTGCTACCTCCGCCGGAGTGGCCAGCTTACGCTAGGGCCTTGTGTCTGAGCTCTGGAAGTCTGCTGCCAAACGTCTAAGACTGACAGTGTTTGGGTGCTTTGCCCTGGGGTGAAACAGGTGAGCGGGTCGCCAATTGCCCTCTCATTCGCCTTTCCAATTTTTCAATGCTGCTGGTGGTGGTGGTGGTGGTGGTGGTGCCAGCATCTCTTCTCTGCCAGTTCGCTTCCTGGCTAGAGTCATGCCCAAAATGTCCCTAATTGTAAGGGCAGTTTCTCCCCCCTGGCTGCCTCTGTCTGCGGTGTGGCAACGCCTGCTACCTCCGCCGGAGTGGCCAGCTTACGCTAGGGCCTTGTGTCTGAGCTCTGGAAGTCTGCTGCCAAACGTCTAAGACTGACAGTGTTTGGGTGCTTTGCCCTGGGGTGAAACAGGTGAGTGGGTCGCCAATTGCCCACTCATTCGCCTTTTCAATGCTGCTGCTGGTGGTGGTGCCAGCATCTCTTCTCTGCCAGTTCGCTTCCTGGCTAGTGTCATGCCTCAAATGTCCCTAATTGTAAGGGCAGTTTCTCCCCCCTGGCTGCCTCTGTCTGCGGTGTGGCAACGCCTGCTACCTCCGCCGGAGTGGCCAGCTTACGCTAGGGCCTTGTGTCTGAGCTCTGGAAGTCTGCTGCCAAACGTCTAAGACTGACAGTGTTTGGGTGCTTTGCCCTGGGGTGAAACAGGTGAGCGGGTCGCCAATTGCCCTCTCATTCGCCTTTCCAATTTTTCAATGCTGCTGGTGGTGGTGGTGGTGGTGGTGGTGCCAGCATCTCTTCTCTGCCAGTTCGCTTCCTGGCTAGAGTCATGCCCAAAATGTCCCTAATTGTAAGGGCAGTTTCTCCCCCCTGGCTGCCTCTGTCTGCGGTGTGGCAACGCCTGCTACCTCCGCCGGAGTGGCCAGCTTACGCTAGGGCCTTGTGTCTGAGCTCTGGAAGTCTGCTGCCAAACGTCTAAGACTGACAGTGTTTGGGTGCTTTGCCCTGGGGTGAAACAGGTGAGTGGGTCGCCAATTGCCCACTCATTCGCCTTTTCAATGCTGCTGCTGGTGGTGGTGCCAGCATCTCTTCTCTGCCAGTTCGCTTCCTGGCTAGAGTCATGCCCAAAATGTCCCTAATGGTAAGGGCAGTTTCTCCCCCCTGGCTGCCTCTGTTTGCGGTGTGGCAACGCCTGCTACCTCCGCCGGAGTGGCCAGCTTACGCTAGGGCCTTGTGTCTGAGCTCTGGAAGTCTGCTGCCAAACGTCTAAGACTGACAGTGTTTGGGTGCTTTGCCCTGGGGTGAAACAGGTGAGCGGGTCGCCAATTGCCCACTCATTTGCCTTTCCCATTTCCTTTTCCATTTCATTATTTTCCTTCTGATACACAACCAACCAAACATAACACACACAATAACACATATAACACATATAACACACAGTGACATCACACATAACACACATACACACACACTTACAATGCACAAAACACAAGGACCTTTTCCTTGTTATTTGCCCTGGCCTTCACTCACTAATAGCATTACATTAACACTATAACTCACACTTCACCCTATAACATTTTTCCATCCACATACCTGCCAACAGACCCAACTTTTTCAGGGACAGTCCTGCTTTTTTCCAGTCCTGTCCCATCTAATTTAGCTAAACTAGGTATGCAAAATGCAAATACACATAGGTAGTTATAGCTCGGTAGGTAACGCTACTATAAACATTTAATAAATATAATCAAGTACTAAATAATAAATCTAACTTTAAAATACATTTAAATAAACCCCTATTTTTTTTTAAAAAAAAACATTAAAATTTAATTATTATTATTTAGACATAATCCATCTTTAACCAAACCAGTGCACTGCTACTAATCTTAAACATAACCGTACATTAACCCTAAGCTATTTTTTAGTTCTTGTCCAACATTTTTCCATCAGCATACCTGCCAACACACCCAAGATTTTGGTGGACAGTCCTGCTATTTTCCAGTCCTGTCCAATAAGTAAGTTGGGTTGTTGCAAAGTATGCCATTGTAAATAGGTAGCAAATGTTAGGCATGTAAAGTGGTCCAAAATCAATTTAAAAATGTAAAATATTCCCTATTCTTTTATTAAACATCTATGGACAGTACACCTCGGTATGTGTGTGCAACTCTATTGGTCGTTTCGGCAGGGGGCTCGCCTGCCATCAACGAATGAAGTGCATTCTGCAGTTCTGCAATTCACTCGTTGATGCCAGACCAGCCCCCTGCCGAAACGACCAATAGAGCTGCACACACGTACCTTCACGGCAGCTGCTGCTGCTGTGATGTGTTATTAACCCCGTATTAACCCCTGCTAGGCAACCAGGAGGAAAACGAAGATTAAACGAGCACGAAGAATGTCCGCGAATATTCGCCCGAAGAGAAGACAGGAACGGGCGAATATTCGCGGAATACGAAGATTTTTTTTTCCCCGAAGACGAGCACGAAGACGAACACGAAGAGCCCCCTGGTGCCCAAGTCTAATGAGTATATTTTGGTCTACATGTGTATTAGAGTGAGTATATATGCGTGTGTTATAATGAGTTAGAGTGAGCCCTAGGAAAATTTTGCTCCCTGGCATATAACACCCATTTAAATTCAAAACATAGCCACACACCTTTGGTACAAATAGCAGTTGTTTGGCTCATGATTGTATGATTTTACCCTTCTTCTCTTATCTGTGTTCCTTGTGAGCCATAAGATTACACTGCTTCTATAGCTCATGCAAAAAATTGTTTGTCTATAGATCTATTTCACTGTGTTACATCCTTTTGTTTTGCAGTGTAAAACAGAAATTTGATCCTTGGTCAAGATATGACATCATAGTTTTTTTATAGTTCCAATGTGTTTATGTTATGTTATGTGACTCTTTTTCTTCCAAACTTGTTTGGAGAATATAGCACAGAGAGATTTTACTCTGTTTACCATTAAGTGCTGCTGGTGGAGTGCTTAGAGTATTAGGCACTTGGGGTGGATCCTGTATGTGGCACTCTCCCACTTTAAAATGTAAAGACACCCGGAAAAATGTTGGCAAGAATATTTATTTCACAAATTTGTAAACTATGTCAACTAGAAAAAATGAATTATTAACTTAAATAAACAAAATGAGTTTAAATAAATATTAAATAGCACTTACTGAACAGTTATGGTACAGCATAACTCTTATCACTATACACTGAGCCAGACATTGACGTGTTAGGTATCTTCCCTAAAACAGCCAGCCTGTGCCACCTCTGCCCCTGAAGCAGCCTGCCTGTGGCACCTCTTCCTCTGAAACAGACAGCCTGCCTGTGAAATATCTGCACCAGAAACTGACAGCCTCCTCCAATACCTTCCACTCAAGAGACTTTACAAAAACTACCTAAAACAGGTCATTGTTTTCTTGGCGTTTTCAGGAGCAGATACCCTTCCTCCTCACTAAACATACGATTGCCCTATCGATCTACTTCCTGAACCTGCAGTCTCCATTGGGCGGACATATCTGTTAGCCAAACCAAAACTTAAAGCCCTTAAGGAATACATTTCTGAGAACCTACAGAAAGGGGTTATTCAGCCAGCCATGTGGATGTCAGAAAGAGCCTGAATCTATCTTTCTGATGTTACCACTTATGTACAGGCATGTGACACTTGTGTCTGTAACAAAACCCTACATCAGAAACCGTTGTTGATTTCATTGCACCCCCCTCTCAAGGACATTCCACGATTATGGTGGTCCTGGACAGACTTATTTAATTCCTTGCTCAGGAACACAAACCACAGATGAAACCATGTGTTTTTTTGTTAAAGACATCTTTCGACTCCACTGGATCCTTAACTATCCTATCAAAGGGTGAGTACAATTCACATCAGAATACATTTTACTAGGCAAACCCTCTCTTCTGCTTTCCATTGACAGACTAATGGGCAAACAAACAAATCAAACATTAGAGCAGTATCTCAGATGTTATATTTCATATCTACAAGATGACTTCCATTGGTAGAATTTGTTTATAACAATATATTACATGAATGCACTAGGTGCTTTCCATTTTACGCTAACTAAAGACATCATCCCACTGCTATTCCCAGCCTTCAGATTAATTACCCTGCACCTTCCACTAGTGAATGTTTACAGCTTTTAACTACTGTTTTTTCACTACTACAGAACACCCTTTGTAAGGCTCAACCCGCATACAAAACCGCGGCTGATAGACGTCTTTGACCAAATCCGATATTATGTAGGTGATAAGGTTTGGTTATCCACAACTAATCTTCAACTTTCCCCGCAAAAAACTTAGTCCTAAATACTTTAGTCTTTATATAGTGGAGGAGACTATAAATCTGATCACTGTTGCCTCCATGTGCCATCCTCCAGCCACATCCATCCTGTGTTTCATGTATCGCTACTCAAGCCATGGAAAGCTCCTGCTACACCACATACTCCTCCACCTGACCCTTTTCTAGTAGATGGATAAGAAGAATATTATATATATATATTAGAAATCATAGACTATCGAACTAGACAGGGTCATATGGAATATTTGGACCATTAGAAGGGGTATGGTCTGGTCCTGAGGGATGTTCAACACATTGTAATGCTGCTGCTCATGTCCTGAGGTCTCTCCTGGGGAGGGGGCTCTGTTGCTCCAGTTTCTCTGCAGCACAGTAAGTGTACGTGCCCTGCACATGTACCAACTCTAACTATGGCGTGTGCATGAAATGGGGTATCTGTGCCTATTCCCAGCTTAAGGAATAAAAAAGAGAGCACGTGGACGTGTAAAGCTTCATAACCCTAAAAAATTGCATTAAGCAAATTCATTATTGCTTGGTTATACCAGTTCCCCAGTGGTAGTGAATTGTCGCCTACTGTTCCCTTTTATCAATACCCTGATTCTAGTCTGTATTTGCTTGCCTATTGTTTTTGACAATTGGATTGTCTCCTGACCTCTATCTGCCACCTGCATCGACCTGTGCCTGTTTAAAGTTTTCAATATTTTTGCCCCTGCCCTTGACCTCTGGACATCTGACCATTCTTTTTACTAAACCCTTCTACTATGTCCTGGTGTTCTGGCCTTTGTGCTTCTGCTGCTGCTTATGTGGTCTTATAATCCTTGAGACTCCTTAGGCTATCGGTGTTTGCAAGGAGAGCCTGTTCCTGCTTCGGTGATCCACTTCCAAAATAATTGCTCTGACGCAGACATGCTGAGGAAGAGTATGAAAGGGAAATCATTCTGGGTACAGAGATGAAGGGAGGTGATTTTGGTGCAATCCAGAGTGAATATGATAAAGGATGGAAATAATGGTGGGGGTATATGATGATGATTATGATGGTGGTGGGAGATATGAATGTGCTGGTTGAGGGGATATGACTTTTATGAATAATGATGGGTGATGATGGTCAGGGGCAGTTCAACACTTACGCATACATACATAGATACACACACATAATCTAACACTTTATACATACAATTATACACACAGCCACTCCATGCCATGTACTTGCTCATAATGACATGCATGCAGACACATCCTTTCTAGGCACTATAGAATTACACATATATAAATTTTTATTATTAAATTGTAGATCTTGCTAGGATACTTATTAAAATGATTCATAATTTTATATACCCATAATTCAGAGTTTGCAGTGATATTTAGTTGATCTCTGTTTCCATGTAGTCCTAATTTGATCTATACATGCAATGCAAGCTTTGCATCTCATATTCACTTGATCTTTAGGTTTCAATGTGGTTCTCATTTGACCTATATACACAATGCAGGGTTTACATGTGATTTAATTAGTTGATTTGTTTATGAGGCATTCCTACTTTATGACTTTGGAAAATGATTTTCATATTTTGACCTGCAAACCTGTAATAAAGCCTAACAAATATTTTAAACATTAAAGGATTATTAGGACTGTTATAAAATTAATTATTGGTTAACAGATGTTTTGCACATGTTTACATCTAAAGAATTATTTGCAAACTGTTTAGCAAGTCATTTGTCATATTTTCAGCTAACAATTTTTGTAGGAGAGCATTTTTTGCCTGTTTATCATCTACCATGAAAGTGATTTCTGTGTTTTAAAGAACTTTATTTTCAGTAATTTATTTAAATAAGCTTGAAAATGGTTAATTTCAAACGTAAAATATTATTGGGAGATGGTCCCAACTCATAGCATGATGTCTTGAGCTACAGTGATTAGGAACTGTTTTTTCATATGAATCTTATTGACATACCTGGGAATACTCCGGGTTTCACCTGGAGACTCCTGGTTTCCGGACGATTCTCCGGGTCTCCAGGTGAAGGGGTAAATCCCCTGGGTGACAGCCGCTGTGCTGACACCATTTTTAACTGCTTTAAATATACGTACTACTTCATAGACCCTGATACTTTACTCCTAAGAAGATTTTCAGCTTCTGTCTCCTTGAGTCAGTATAATGTAAGTTTATCTTTGGACACAAGCAATAATCTACAAAGTGTCTTTGTGTGCTTTAAATAGATGTACTACTTAATTTTTTCCCCATAGACCCTTACTCTTTACTCCTAAAAAGAGGAAGGTTTTCAGCTTCTATCTCCTTGAGTCAGTATAATGTGAGTTTATCTTTAAACACAAGCAATAATCTACTTAAAAAAGTGTCTTTGTGTGCTTTAACCCCTTCAGTCCCCAAAAAATGCTTCCCAAGAATCCCCTATGGACGTACCGATACATCCTGCCCTTCCGGCTTTCTGCTGTCCGATCTCATGTAACAGCTTCCGGGATGAAAGCACAGAACACCGTCGCTCTGTTTTTGGATCACATAGTATATTCTTTATCAAAACATCAACAATAAAGTAAGAGCATTGGATTCTGTATTGTTTTTTGTTTTCTTGAAGCACACACGGATAGCACTTTTGGTTGACATTAGTATAGTGATTTATATTAGCATTAAGATGCTGAGGTGAGTGTAGGGTTTTGTTTTTTTCTCAGGTCTCAGGGTGAGCCATTTCTGAAAGTTCCCAGGATGCTTATTTATTACTAATTTGTTCTTCAAATATACTTTATAAATGGTTTGTCCATATTCTAAACAAAAAAAAATGAGTCAGGACGCCACACATGTGCTATATGCACATTAATGACACCAATGAAATATGGGGCTTCTATTCAGTTATTTCCCGGGCTGTTTTTTATTCCTGGTCTGGCCCTGACAAGTTGTAACATAAAACAGGTTTGATTTTGTTACTTCCCTTGATACCTAGAAACTGGCAAGGTACAGGCAAACATTCTGGATGTTCGACCTATCTACAAATTTCTAGATGTGAAGCATTTATTTATCGGTTCTTTATAAATTATGCATTTCTACCTAAGAAGGTAGCTAAGGATCTAAGGGTGAAAATAAACAAAAAAAAACAGACAGATCAAATTAAAATATGTAAATGCTTAAAAGTAGTACATTTTCAGTAAAAAATTATTTTGCATATCATATAAAAATCAAGTAAAATAATATTACTATAATATAAGGTTTAAATTGTGTTTGCCGTTTTAACCTAACCCTGTGCCTTTTAATTTAAAAAACAGACTGCGTGTTGGGGAGGAATGCTCCACATTGGAACTTTTAATTTATTGAATGTGCTTATTTTGTTAGGTTCATTTTTTTGTGCTCTTTGTTTCATATATTTTTCCAATGTGTCATTTTTCAACATGTCAATAAGAATCCTGATATACTGAGACAAAAAAAGTGGTGGTACCTTTTGTATCTAGTACTAGAACTCCAAATGTATGTTGTTTGTTTATGGGTTACCAGCATTTTATTTTTTTAAGAAACTGACAGATTTATGGCACGAGCCATATTGTTGGATGATTAAAATAGGACTGTATCAGATGTGGATCACGTTTTCTGTGACATGTTAAGCAGCGTAACATTTTGAAGTGCAGGCAGATTATTTCTCACAAGGAGGAATGGAACGTTTTAGAGACACATAAAAAGAACAAAATTCAGTGCAGATAATTCTTTCAAGATGTTAATCTGGGTTACTTAACTCTAATTATGTTTTTCCGTACTATAATAGTGAAATAGGAGCAAGTAATGTCTAAACATATAGGTTCAAATCAATTTTGTGTCTGTCCATTTTGAAAAAGTGCTTATTATTTTTTTGTGGATATAAATTAAAATAACTAAATTATACAATGAATAAGTTACTGTTGCACATTATGCCATGTTATTTACTGCATTATGGTGATGGTTTATAATATGCAGCAATAGTCAAAATAGGTGAATGGAATAAAAAAATCATAACTCTCACTTCCACTCCACTGACAAAGTCTTACAACCAAAACATTGTGCGGTGTCATGAATCTTCACTCGTAATCACTGCAATTGGGTAGCAGTTACATTTTTCTTCTGATATAGGATTTTAGATTTTCTGCCTTCTTGTTTGTAAAATAAAATGATGATATTTTTGATATAATAATAATATAATAATAATATAATTTTATTGTGAGCATAATGTATCTTCCTATTGAATATTTCTGTATAATAAAACATTATCTGTAAGATTTTCTTGCAAGACACATGTGTATATACATGCATGGGACACAATTATCCTATGAGGTGCGGGTTCTATCAATTAATACTTCCCATGCATACGCGCTAGCAGATGTATTCTCCCATGCATGTATATACACACACACAAACCCATACATACATTGCTTACTACTTATATGCACTCATACATGCAAACACACAGCAATGCAAATAAATACACACTGGTTCAGATACTAACCTTTCCTAGTGTTTATAGATATTTGTGGGGGTGAAGTGTCCCAATACCTTCATTTTTGTTTCTGTGCATCATTGGTGCTAGTGCTACACTTATAAACCACACTAATAAACCCAAAACGTTAATAAAATAAAGCCAGGATTTAGGTTCTATTTATTAATTCAATATGCAACACTAGTCCTGAATCTCACTGTCTTTGTTTGGGAACTTGGCATTCATTAATCATTTACCTGAAGTAAGGGGTCATGATTATTCTTCAAACCTGCTGTGCAATGTAACAATTACAAACTACTTAAGTTATTAATCTTTTGATTTTAATTCCAGTTTCCCAGATTAGATCATTTCCTATATTCTATATCGTACCATGTTGAAAAGCTTGCTTGTAATAGTGTATTTTACAATATACACTAAAATGGCTACAAGGCATTTTGTCATTCGTTTTCTGTATTCAGCATAATGCAAAGCATTGTGTGTATTAATCCAGACACAGAGCATGATTTCATAGCAAGTCGATTCATTGAATGTTTGACCTTGCTGGGGGGGTTTTTTTGTTTGCTGTAGACTGTTATACATGATGGGAAACTTGAGGTAAGTGCGAGAGAAAGCAAAGGATGAATGCATGGTAATTTTTGCCACTTGGCTATAAATTCAATTTTTATTTATAGGCAGAAGAGTTACAGCTACAGAGAAAGATTATACAAGGAAAGTATTCAGCAACATTTAAATGGTAATACATTCAGTTAGTGAACTATGACTTGTGCTTTTTATGTAACTGAATATATCCATTTTGTACTTTGCAGAATGCTGTGGTACGTAGATCAAGTTCTATGAAGTCGATGTATTACTGTAAGTTTATTTGATACACTGGTACTTGAGTATACAATTTTGTTTCAATTTCCAGTGATATCATGCCGCTAGAAGACCTATAATTTATAAATATTTCCACTCACATCAACTTGAGTGGACGTATCAAATTCAAGACAATCTACTGTAACAATAATTGTCATAAACAGGTGAAAATGGTGATTCAAAGACATTGGAGAGTTCTATGTAAACATAAGGAGCTGAAGCAAATTATACATTCTGCCCTAAAATAATATATAGAGGGGTCCCATATCTCAGACAAAAGTTGGTTAAAAGTTATATTAAAAATGATCATCAGCAAACATTTTCTAAGTCAAATAAAAGGCTTTATTCACTGTGAAAAGTGTAAGGTATGTAAAACAAGTAATAGGAGGGGTGACTAGAGTAACTGATTTCAAATCAAACAAAACTAATAAAACATGTCATATAAAACATTTAATAAAGTGCCAATCAAAAAATGTAATATACTTGCTTTCTTGCCCTTGTGGAATTCAATATATTGGCTGTACCACTACAAAAATTATTAACTGGGATACATGAACATATAAGAAATATTAGGAAAGGATACATGCTACACAGTGTTTCAGCCCACTTTACTAAGATTCATGGCCAAGACCCCTCAGGTTTACAACTTATAGACATTGAAATAATACAGGCACATTGGAGAGGGGGTTATTTATTTTCGGACTATATTCTGCCAAAAAGAAATTAAATGGGAATTTGAGCTGAAAGCATTCCCAGAGGGTTTTTGATTTATACAATGTTTTATACATTTTTATAATATATTTTTTGTTTAATTTTATAATATATTTTTATATATTTTATTTAATAGATATATAATTTCAATATTAAAATATTAAATATTAAAAATCTTTTTTTCTCTATATATTACTATGGCGAGATGGAGAGTGCTCTACTATTATTTATTCTATGGGCTACATTACAATCTATTAAAGTAATGTAAATTTGAATTTGATGTTGAGTATTTAAAAGGGGGGAGGCCCATATCTTATGTATTTTGAGGGAGCTATTCTTAAAGGACATATTATGTGAGACGCTGTACATGTGACGTGTCATTTTGGAACCATGAAACAAAGCAAAGCCATCCAAAAGCGGATATATCGAAACAATAAATTGGAACACTGGAGGATCCAACACAGCTGTCCATTAATGAGGATTTTGGATATATCGAATGCGGCTTCCTGGAAGCGTGGATTGTCTTATGGACTTCTTATATATTACCGTATTGGCTCGAAAAATATCCCTTGTCTTATATTCGAGGTCGTCTTCTAATCAGACCTCAAATAGAGGTCTGACTACAAGACTAAGATCCAGATCCTTCTCTCTGGCACCCAGTGGAGGTCTGTGCGATGCGCGCAGACAACCTTCGCTGCTTCCAGCACTTATGCTGGGGCTTCTATGACTGAGCACTGGCGTCACATGACCTTCCGGTACTCCACAATAGAAGCTCTCGGCAGAGGTGCCGGAAGCAGCGGAGGTTGTCTGTGCGCATCCCGCAGCGGTGAACGTTTGAGGGATGCGCTAGGGCAACCTCCGCTGCTGCCGGCACTTCAGCCGGGGCTTCTATGGTGAAGCCCCGGCTGAAGTGCCGGCAGCAGCGGAGGTTGTCCGTGCGTATCCCTCAAACGTTCACCGTTCAGTCATAGAAGCCCTGGCGGAAGTACTGGCCAGCAGCACGGGTCACAAGTAAAGAGATGCACTGGTAAGTCAGGGGAGATTAAGAGTGGCACGGAGAAGGTTAATAATGGCATGGGAGGGGGGAGGAGTCATAGGGGTGTACGGGAGGGGGAGAGAGATGGAAGTGAGAGACCGGCCGACAGTGAGGGGAATCTCAAACAGAGATAGGATTATAATTTTTATAATCGATAAAAATCGATTCGATTAATCGATAATAAAAATCGTTGACAATGATTTTCATTATCGATTATTATCGATTTTATCGATTAGTTGTTTCAGCCCTAGTTGGAACAACGTTGTACTTACCTTATTACCATTGGAGGTAGGTATTTTAACATCTGCTGTCTGTTTCACAGTATCCTTTATTAGATCAGATATCTTCCTCCTGCCCCAAAAAAGAGTGATTATTAAAGTATAAATTATTATTCAAATGTAATGTTAACATTTTAAAATTTGTTTTAGTAGTTTTATATATTTATTATTTCAGTACCTCTCCATGTTTTACATCACCAAAAACCATATTAAGCAATATAATCACTATGATGCGACTGGTAAAGTCAACTAGTCTAAAATTGTACACTACTACATTTCTGGAATAAGAGAAAAATTCCACTTCTTATGGGATTGCAGATTTCTCAGTGAGCCTTTGTCTGCAATAATGTAGCATCATGAAAAAATCATCCAATTCACCCATTACATTAAATATAATACCATACATAAGGAATTCTTTTTCTTTTGTGATCTTTCATAGCTTATAAACAAATTTACCAGTTCTTTCACTGTTTCCTCCCAGTAAGAACAGTAAATTGAAATTCATCTTCTGACCTTTTTGTGGGCTGTGTCCTATTGAACTTAACTCACTACTGCACTTCTCCCTTCTTCCCCTGCTCTCCAAACTACTGGAACCTTTAGTATATAAATTTACAGAAACCATCTGCTTCCCCATACCTTTCTGATCCTCAGGCTACTGAATTCTCCATGTGACCTTTGCTACAATCAAATCATCCTCACCCAGGCATTCATCTTCTGATTCATCACCCTTCAACCTCCTTGCAGTAGCAGGGACCTCCTCTCCTTCTGCACCAGTATTTCTTACATATGTTTGTCTTATTGTTAATTCCACATATTGTTAATTTGAACATAATAGTGGTATGTCATTTATTGCCACTCTATAAATAAAATGTAATGTTGTTTGAAGCCATATTTATATGAGTTTGTGATGAGGGCATTGTATAATAATTTTTATTCTTTTACATTAATAAAACAACTAAGGTTCAAGGCAAATATTTTTTTTTCCGTTTACTGAATAATATAATTGTTCATTTGTTATCTGTAGAATAAAGAAATAGTTTTTACTTCAATTAGCTTGTCATTATCTATGATACTTTTGCAGAATGGGATTTTTGTTTTTATGCAGCACCATCATATTTCACTGCCATGTACGATGGGTAAACAGGACATAATAAATAGTACATCAAAACATTTTAGACTTAGAGAAACAAAAGTTAAGTATAGCCCTGATCAAACACTTAAACAATGACAAAGCCCGTATGATCTGACGGAGACAAGAAATAAAGTGGGTTTTATGTTTCTGCCTTAGTGCTGCCCTTCCATCACATTCCAGATCTCATTTAATTTACATTTTCTGAAATCCTATCTATGCATATTATCTTCCTAAAGAATCACATTTCATAAACTAACCTATATAATGTAAATTTGAAGATGGCATGTGATAAAATCCTGAAAGGACTTGTTGATGTTGTATATTAAATTATTTTTAAGTAGAAAACTGCAGTGGAAGGATTATAGAAGTCTGCAGGATCTTGTAAATATTACTAAAGGCATATTAAACACTTGTGTTCACATGGCACATCTACTGTCTTATCTATTAGGTGACCCACAATATTTTTAACAAAACTTAGCTGCTATCATACACAAACGCCACACACTAAAAAAAAATGTAACCTTACTTTTACTATTATGTAGACATATATCGCAGATACATATTGCAGTGCTTTACAATAGACTGTCAGCTTGTTTGAGCAGGGCCCTCTTTTGTTTCTGTAAGTCAATTTGTTATGTTATACTACTTATGTCCTGTCTACCCATTGTACAGCGCTTCGGAATTTGATGGTTTTATAGAAAACAATAAATAATTATGATAATAATAATAGCAGTAACGTGGTCAGCAATCAGGGCAGCTGGATCAGCTGCATGAGCAGCACTTGTGGTAAATGACAGGTCACTCACTACTCCTTCTTACCTCCTTTTGCTAAGATGAGCCACAGGAGGGGCTCCAGAACTTAAAAAGCACAAGCCACATAGGCAGAGCTGTAATTGTCCATTGCTTGACAATTAAGTAGGTAGGGTCAAGTTTAGGTCAGGTCAGGTTTATTGGTTTGGGCTGGTTTGAACTAGCTGAAACCAAAGTTGTTGTCAGGGATTAATGTAAAGATGAACAGCTGATTGATTAATCAGTTGTTGCAGCAGCGCGAGGGTTGGTTTTATGTTCATATTGTTAGAGCGGTAAGGTATCAACAGGCAATGGGCATTGAGTATGTTTAATTTATTAGAATGTTAAGGTATGAACATGCAATGGACATTCCTCCAACTCTTTCTATTTGTTATTTTCACAGCTCGCCAGAGCATGCCTTGGGGAGGCTAACTAGGGTCTTCGTTCAATAGAAATGTGACAGTTGTGACTCCCAGCACGTTGTTCATGGTTTAACTTAGAGGGCAACTCCAGCCCTAATTTCATGTAAAATGCACTGATGATCAGCAAGAATACATGCTATTGGCTGCTGCTTCACCAATGGGTTACAGTTACCGTACGTTTATGGGAGTGCTACCGCAGATGTAATGCTTACACTTCCTGCTTGTACAATTCCTGATTTAGCAGAAGCAGGCATGGGGAGGAGGAATATGACACAGAAGTCAAATTTTGAAAATTTTCAATAAAATGTCCAGCATGATCTTTCAATGTGGGGTGGTACTATATAGTCAGGTGTAAATGCATTGGTCATGTTCCTTGTACTTGCTCAACTTTTTGCACCAGAATTGTTGTTTTTACACAAAACTACTTGCATTCAGAATTGTTTAACTTTGATGAAATCTCTGCATAACAAAACCACATTTATTAAATGTGTAAATCATGTTCAAAAATGTAAAATCTGTGGAAATTTGTTAAAAATAATAAAAATGGGCATTACTCCTTAGCATTGTTATTATTAAAATCTGGCACATTTCCATAGTGTTTTCAAAAACTATTCATTGAATTTGAGTAGAAAATAATAATAGGGGCGAATCCACATTGTTCTCCATACATTACTTCCCTTACTCAGTTGTGTAATGTGTGTGTTTTGAGTGAGTGTATGGCACACATTGCTATGCCTTTGAAGTCAAAAAGCCTGGGGAGCCTGATAGACCATCTAACAGGATGTAAATGTACTTCTTCCCTTACTGAATGGTTTGACTGATATAATTAGCTGAGTTATTCATACAATAGAAAGTACAGGATCGTGTTCTATCATGTTAACAGTATAATGTCATTCAATAACACTTCATCAGAGTCAATGACGTGAACAGAACTGTTTATTCACTGCAGTAAAAATGGAGATATAACCATTAACATTTTAAGTCAATACAAAATATAGATAGATATACCCTTTAAAAAAGAAAAAAAAACAGGTTACGTTATGGTTTTTAACCCCCAAGGGGTGTTAAAGGTTTGATAGTAAGTGAGCAATAATGTTTTAGATGCAATGGGTTAAAGGTTGTACTTGCTGTATTTCATCTGAATGCAACACCATAACTAACAAGGTACATTTGCAGGAATTTGTGTTTTCACAGTGTTCAGCTCCAAACTGAAGAGGTCACAAATCTATGTATTTTTCTCAGTGTATTAGAACCGGTTAATTTAGATATTACAACTTGAAGCAACACATACTAAAAATTATCTTCCAACCTTGCTATAAATTCTAAGAAATAGTTATAGATAAAAAATAAATATAGGAATATAGATTTATTTTCCTAAAAAATAGTAACGATATGGGCATAAATATTAAATGTGTAATCTATAAGCACACCAGCACATTCAATAATATTATAAAATGTGTCATAAAAGCTTTTGAGACTTCAATACTTTTCTGCAGAGGAGACTTCTGAGATACAAAAAGGTTGCATAACGCAGCATCTTTTTAACTTTATTTTTTTTTTTTATTAATTTATGTAGCTCCATCATATTCCATGTGCACTATGCATTGGTCCAATAAAAATTGACTTGGATCAACATAAATTCCCTCAGGTTTCTTTCAAAGTTCATAGCAACTGTGCAATCGTTTTGTATCACATATTATCTCTATAGATACCTTTTTTCCTCTTTTTTTTTGTTGGCGAAAGCTATTCATTTGAACAGAGTCACAAAATTCTTGACTGCCAACTGTAGTCACTGCTGGGCAGTGGCGTCGCTACAGGGGGGCAAGGGGGAGCAATTACCCCCCCTAGGATATTTCTTGCCCCCCCTGTTGCCCCCCCACCGAATTTGGAGCCACCCAGGACAGTCCCGCAATGGGACTTTAAACCCTTGACTACTAACGACGGCATGGTGCCGTCGCTAGCAGTCCCAGTCAGGTGCTAACGACGGCACCATGCCGTCACTAGCACTATCTTACCTTGATGGAGGTCTGTGGACCTCCATCACCACCTACCCCGGCGATCTGCCCCTCAAACTGAAGGGTATCACCGGGCCACCCGATCCGCCCGGTGCCGTCTCGCGCAATGACGCGATGACGTCACCGCGCAACTTTATTAACAACTGACAATTGTCAGTTAAAGAGGTATGGGGGCATGCTGCTTAGATGCCTGTATCTCAGGCATCTAAGCAGCTACATACCCCCAACATATACCGTTGGAAAGGTAATCACCTCACCGGTATATAGATTGGGGGTCTCTAAAGGCAGATAAAAAAAGATCAAAATTGCCTAGAGACCCCCAAATTAAATTATTTAAAGATAAAGTAGTTTAACTTAAAAAAAAAAAAAAAAGTTTAAGTATTCTAGCTAAACGATCACTGTGGTAGCCAATGTTACCACAGCGATCATATAGCTATAAAAAGTCACATTCCCTTTTTAAAAATGGCCGATACTAATTTTTAATCCCACGATCCCTTTGATCATGGGGTTAAATTTAGCCAACGGTTGAGGGAAGCAAATTTTTGAAATCCTGATGAACTGCAAATATTATTAAAATAAGCCATTTAGCCTGTGTGGTACGTGAGTAACCATCTCATCCCTGCAGCACCTTGCATTTTTACTGCAAGACTTATTTTTGCTGTAAAAGTGATTTTACCATCATTTACCATCATTTCTTTGGGATTGTAAGGGGAAAGAATGGTGTGTGCTTCTGTGAGTGAATGTATGGAAAGTATGGTGTGTGCTTCTGCGAGTGAATGGAGATATGAAAGGCGTGTGAATGATCAGTAATTAGGGTTGAAGCCTTGACGTGGCATTACTGCTCACGTAGGAAGTTAAATTATGGCACAAAAAGTACACATTTGCAAGAACTACACCCCTTGGCGCATCAAATGAGGGGCTGTATGTGTTTCTAGTACAAACCTGGAGTGCGCAAGACACAAATGAACATGTCGCTATGGTTAGAAAAAACATATTTTCTAGCCAAAGCGACATATTCCATCATTATTTGTGCACTCAACTTTTGTCCTAGAAATACATGTAGCCCCTCATTTGAAGCTCCAAGGGGCGTAGTTTCTTAAAATGGATGAATTGTCTGAATGAGGGAGAGCATGAGTTAATATGTGGATGAATTGTCTGAATGAGGGAGAGCATGCATTAATATGTGGATGAATTGTCTGAATGAGGGAGAGCATGAGTTAATATGTGGATGAGTTGTCTGAATGAGGGAGAGCATGAGTTAATGTGTTTGTGTGTATCATAGATGTATAATTGTGGAAGGGCAAAGATGGCACTAGCAGGATGTTTGAGCCTTGGGGACCAAGATGGTACAGGCAGGGTGTATATGGGACAAAGATGGCAAATCTTATGTGTGTTATCTGGGTGCTGGCCAGGTTCTATGTGGGCAGTGTGGACGCCAGGGCTTGCTTTGGGGTGTGCAACCTGTGATCTATGCCTGTAATTTAGGGGGTTTTAAATATACTTTTAATGCTGTGTTTTTATGTGAATTCCAATTGATCTACACCTGCAAAGCTGGGTTTGTGTGTTCTTCTGTAGATCCATATCTGCTATGCTATGTTTCCATACACTATTTATGTATACCTGCAAATACAGGGTTTGTATGTCTTGTTCAGTTGATTTATACCTGCGCAATGCTGCTTCCATGTATTTATTTGATCTATACCTGCGATGCTACGTTTCATATATTATTATTGTATACCTGCAAATACAGGATTTGTATGTCTGATTCTGCTGATTTGAGATATACCTTCAGTGCTGAGATCACAGGTGAATTTCAATTGATCTATACACGCAAAGCTGGGTTTGTGTGTTAATGTGTTGATCTATACCTGCTATCGGCAGCAGGGTCTAATATTTATGTATATATTTATATATATCGTCAGCAGGGACTAATATTAATATATATATCGGCAACTGGGGCTAATATTAATATATATGGGCAGCAGGGGCTAATATATATATATATGTTTTTTCAGTAGTATGATTAAATGGTGGAAATTATTAATGCCCCCCAGTTTGACTGTGGTATCTTGTGTGCCCCCCCTATATATTGTTTCTAGAGTCGCCACTGCTGCTGGGTATAGGTTAATGCCAATGAAACTGAGGTAAAAAGAGGAGAAGTAAACATGAATGGCTCACATGTTTTAGAGCCTTATAAAATGCATACTATCAGCTTACTGCTCAGTAATTGTGAGTTGCTGTTACAGACCCATACAAGTGTAGCTCCAGGTGATGTTTCCTATCATGTTTACAATTGCATAAAGCATGCCTGGGAACTTTATTTGAACATTCTGGATTCTATTGCTTCATAACTTCATATCGTTTTACAATGTTTCATCTTTAACTCCTCTTCACCAGTGTTTTGTGTAGGGAAAATAATAAGAAACACTAGTGTTCTATGCACGTCATCAGCCGATAGTAAGGTGACCAGATGTTTCTGTTTTCAGGGGACTGTCCCCAGATGTAGACCTTTATCCGCAAACATAGCCTCTCTGAATCCTTTCAAAAGCCTAGAATTTTTTGTTAAATGGAGTCAATTATACCTACCACAATAACTGGCATTCTACAAGTCTTCATTAAATATTTTGTAATGGAATGTAATTAAATATTTTACAATGGAATTTAAGAAAAATCACATACATTAGTCGTTTACACACCAGCAATATATATATATATAAACTTTTCTGTTAACATGTCCTAGGTTCTGCTTAAAACATCTGGTCAGCTTAGTCAATAGCCACCCTGAACTGAAAGTCAAGGGTCAGTAAGTCAATACAACAAAAAGTAAATAGCATAAGTCAAGTAAAGACTAATAAAATGAAAGTGGACCTACAGGCACAGCTGTATAGATAAACCAGCTTGTTTCCTCATCCTTTATCACAAATTCCACTTCTGTAAACCCACATTCTCTTTAAGGATGATGGCAGTAAAATAAAATACACTTATTTCACATGGTATATCTAAAAACAATCCTGCTATAAATTAAAAACATCAAAGACATCGGTAGGTATCCTGAATCTAAAATGAGACCAAGTTATGATTAAGGTTTCAGTCTTTGCATCAGGAAAATGGTCAGACTTGAGGGACCGGATGGTTCTACCATCAAATTCTGTTTCTATGTATGCTTCTCTCATCATCATTTTGAGCAATGCACAGAGTTAAGAAACCAAAAAGTTCCACCTAGGGAGCATTTTTCAGCCTTTGTCCTAAAATCACTTTTTATATACCAATCCTATCAGTTTACATGTTCAATCCAACTAGGTAACCATTTAGGAAAACCCCAAGTCTGGGAAAAATCATCGGGCAATGGATATGGGATGCCAAATGTGTGCTTAAAGATGGTTCATGACAGAACTTGATTTCCATGGGGTCCCTCATTTCCTTTTTCCTATATTTCTATAGTGAGAGAATTTAAACATGCATGGTTCAGGAATATGGCTATCCTGAATCTAACATGATACCAATGACTCATTACAGTCTTTACATCAGGAAAAATGGGCAGACTAGATGGACAGAATGCTTTGCATGTGTCATTAGCAATTAATTTGGACCCCTCCACCATAAACATGTATTATAATGCATAACATTTTCACTGAACAACTAACAACTCCATGTTTTATTATGTTATGTTTTATTATTATTATTGAATATATACTAGACCAGGGGCGTCCAACATGCGGCCCGTGGGCCAAATGCGGCCCGCCGGACCTCGAGGTGCGGCCCGCGTGAGATCGGCAGCCAGGATCACAAGAGCCCTGCTGCTTACTTGTGGGAGGGTCTATTCTCTGCTCCAGTCCTGCCTCCTCTGTGGGGAGAACGAGGAAGGCCGCGCCCCCTGCTGAAGTCTGTGATCGGCATTGAGAGAGCTGTAGTGCAGGTAAGGGGGTGGGGGAGGGTGTTTGAATGAGTATGCCTGATTGTCAGTGATTGAGGGAATGAATCTGTGAATGAATGAATTTGTGTGTGTGTGTGATAGCATGGATGTGTAAGTCCTGGAACCTAGGCATGATGGGACTGTGATTGCTGTTAACAATCCCACTCCTATCATGCCAAGTCAGCCAGTACATGCTGAAACCTGGCTAGCTGCCCCCCTTGTGTATTGATGCTGCCAGCAGTATGGGGTCTGCACTTACAGCCACCCTGAACCAGCATGTACTGGCTGACTTGGGATGATAGGAGTGTGATTGCTAACAGCAATCTGCTAACAGCAATCACAGTCCTATCATGCCTAGGTTCCAGCATTTACTGGTTGCCTGGGTATAAAAAGAGTGTGCTTGCTGTTAGCAATCACACTCCTATCATGCCAAGTCATATTGTTGATTTTTTTTGTCCAGTTGTGGTGTGTTACTTTTAATAAAAGCGTGGTTACACACTAAAATTGGACAAAAAATACCGGTACAATGCCCAGCCAACCAGTACATGCTGGAATCTGGGTATGCCTAAAATTGCTGTTAACAATCATAATATATAATTTTTTGTACAATTTTGGTGTGTAACTTACTTTTATTAAAAGTGTGTGGGGGGTCATTTTCAGTTTCGGCTAAGTGAACCCTGAATTTTCGTTTTTTGTCCAGAATTTTCATTTTAGTGCATCGCTAAAATAAATAGAACTATTTTATTTTTACTAATCCAGAATCCTGAATTTGTAGTCACAAAACTTTCTAGGCCCAGAAATCAGTGAGAGGAAAAGTAAAGGTTTTGTGTCATTTACTTTATTTTAATCTGCATATTTTATTAAAGGCCATATTTTCTCACAGTGAAAAATTAGTGCGGCCCGTGCACGTATACAATTCTGATGAAGTGGCCCACTGCAGAAAAAACTTGGACGCCCCTATACTAGACCATGAATTCTTAACTGTTTAATTTCCACCCCATGAAAAACTGACAGTGCTGTATTAAGACTTTATAGCTACAGAATCAGATCACATTTTAATGTATTACAACACAGATTATGAAAAGCATGGCTTTACCTGTAGGACAAGACATACATGGTTATACTTTAAAACTTGACACTAAAGTCAAAGAGAATATTCACATTATGTATTATAATACTAATTTTTTTACATCAGAACCAGTTAGAAGTGAATATTACCTTGTATCTTATTATAATGTATACTTGTGGCTGTGGCTTCTATGACAGAACGCTGGCATGACATGACCTTCTGGTGCTCAGTCATAGAAACCCCGGCGGAAGTGCCGGGTAGCAGCGGAGGTTGTCTATGCACATCGCACAGACGTTCAGCGGCTGCCCCCTCTGGACACCAGGGAGTCTGAAGCCTGGGGGGGCAGAGTGGCATATCAGGGCGGCAAAGTGGCATATAGGGGGTATAAGGCATATCTGGTGGCCATTGTGCCATAACAGCGAGGCAGAGTGGCATATAGGGAGGTATAATGAATATTTGAGTGGCAAGCAGGGGCAGATATGCATAACTGGGGTCAGATGTGCTTAACTTGGGGGCATGTTGGCAAATTAAAGGAAATAAGAAATGCATTTTTTTTCAATCATAGTTTTTATTAAATATGAAAAAAAATTTACATGTAAATTAATATTTACTAGTAAAACTTTTTTTTTCTATAGGTAGTCTTATATTCAGGCTTTTTCTTTTTTTCTTCAATTAATATTTAAAATCACTGTTATCACATTGATTCCCAAGACGATAGTTTGGGATACTTTTTAATGAGTATTTATAGAGTAAGATGTTTGATTACGTACGTTTTCAAGAATCCTTAAAGAACTACAGATGTATTTGTAATAAAATGAAAAACGACTATGAATTACAAAGGGCCAGAGAGCTTGACCTGCAGAATCTTTCCTTCATACTATATAGTTCGTGCTATCAAATAAAGCTTTTCATGTCAGAGAGACTTATCTGCAATGTATTATTTAGCAAATATGTCAAATTTAATATGTATTTTAATACATAATAAATTAGAACTGTAAAAAGGGAATATTCAATATATATTTAACAGATTTAGAAAAAACATTGAGCTACTTGAAATATTTATGTGTCATAACCCAAACACACGGATTATTTGTGTAACAAAAAAGTAACCACAGGATATGTCTAAGACGTTCATAATTTAGTAAGCGATGTTGTTTCTGGCTTTACATCTGAATGAATCATTAATGATATATTACTTAACCTAGAAAAAAGATTTGGTTCAAACTCAGCACACTATGTCACTTCCCCATTGGAAACAGTGTATTGTATATTTTGGCTTCTTTTGAAAGAAAAAAACCCATCTTTGCTACTGTTTTAGTACTGTAGGAGAAAATGAATACACTACTTTAAAGATGGCAGAAGACAATTACAAAATTACTGCAGTTTTTTGTGAAGTAATACTGCAGTTTTTTGGACATGAAAAAACTGCAATACTGCTCTTTTACTGCAGTATTACTGCACATTTACTGCACTTTTACTGCATTTGTACTTCACTGTACCGCAGTTTTACTGCACATTTACTGCACTTTTTTTTATATTGCAAACCTACAGTTGTGCTTCAATGTACTGCAGCTTTATTGCATTTGTACTTCCGTACAAAAATAACTGCAGTAAAACTGCAGTACAGTGAAGTACAAATGCAGTAAAACTGCAGTAAATGTGCGGTAATACTGCAGTAAAAGTGCAGTATTGCAGTTTTTTCATGTCCAAAAAACTGCAGTATTACTTCAGAAAAATTGCAGAAATTTTTTCGTAAGAGAAAAAACAAGACCTTTTTTTGGATGAAAAATCTAAAATAATGTTAGGGAAATGAAAGCCAATGTTGTTGTATTCTAAGAGGTCTTTGGTATTTGGGTATACAAGGAAATGTTCTTAATATTTACTAGATCACATAACCTTAAATCATTGAGCAGCCTTGATGTCATGATTTGGTCTTTGTTTATGTTGCCTGATAGCAAGGAGAAGGTCAGTGTTACAGGTGACGTGTAGTAAATCAAGAAATAGTAGCCTGTAGCCTTCCAGACATTTCACTTAAAGCTATTGAAGGTAATTTTGTTTTGTGTTTGGGTTATTAAAATGAATTCTTTATTTCATTCCTATGTTATTATCCTCTTGGCACTTTGGGTTCTAAAGTGCATAAGAGTAACATACACATAATTTACTATAATAAACTAAAATAAATAAAACTTGGCTGTGCAATGTCAAAATGACATTAACCTATCACAAAGACACAATCGCCACAATATTTATGAAAACACTGCCACAATCGTATTGTATATTTAACAAACTAACAAATATAACCATATTAACGTATTACCAAATTAATAGCCAAAACTAGCTAACTGGATGTATTTCCTAAAATTATAATGTGCAGTCCTTGAAAGTACTGACATAGGCGTAATATTGATCTTTCTACAACCGTAACTTCCACTGCATGGTAGCCACAATACAACCCTGTTCTGCACTTAGCTTCTTTGCTAATGATGTTAAGAAGCGCTGCGTAAATTGTTGGCGCTATATAAATAAAAGATAATCAAAATAATAATGACAGACATCAAGAATCCATTAGATTAACCTAAAAAGAGAAAAAGAGGCCGGGGGCAAATTACCCAAACAGGCACATTTCTTTTCCCATTCAAGATTTTATCCCACATTTAAAGAACCCAAACCGGTATTCTGTATATTAATGCCTTTTCTATACTCTGTAAAACAATATTCATATCAATGCGTAATGTCAAGGTCAAGGTCGTTATTGAATATGCAACTATCTCCCCCATTATGATATAATTATTATCTAATAATTTATTATCTTAAATAACCTAAACCCTGTGCTCTGTCAGTACTGTTTCATCATCAATTAACCAGCCATTTTATGACTGCTTACTACCAGGGCTTTTCTAGAAATTGCAATTTACAACTACCACTCATATCACTGAGAACGTTTACCCAGTCTTAAAAATGTTATTCCTCTACTAGGTATAGTCATTCCTATGCTCAGTCATCTAGCCCTTTCGTCAATGCTTATTTTCAGGGCATTTCTTGACTGTGCAATGTCAAAATGTCATTAATCTAAATATAACCAAGTTATCACCAAATTGGTAGCCTAAGCTGGCTGACTGAATTGATTCCTACACCCACATGCACCCCTTATACATACCACACTATTTGCCATCCAAATAACTATAAATCATTTTTATGACATTATTTTTATTAAAATGACATAAGCCAAAGGCTCAGATAAATTATGGAGATTACACATAATGGAATCAAGACATTTGCTACTACAAACACTTTCAAAAAAGTTCCAGTTCTGCCAGTGTGTGTGTGTGTGTAAAAGTTCTTCCAAGGACTGTGAAACCAAAGGGGATAATAAAATCAGGCCTTACACTTAAATTGGGTTTCACAGAATCTGAAGATCTCAACCACCATCCAAGTTTTTGCGACTATACCTTTGTCATAACATCTGTAGATTGAAATATAGTGAATAACACAAAACTTTTACTCTTCCTCTCACTGATTTCTGGGCCTGGAGAGTTTCGTCCTCCGAAGTGGTCTACAAATTTAGGACAGTGTTTTATCTCTGGAAAAGTAAAAATGAAATAGTTCTATTTATTCCTACAGTAAGTTAAGTGCCAGGAAACAGATGATGAACCAGACACCAACTCACACACACCAACTCGACACCTATCTAAGGCATAAATATTGGAGATTCGGTCACACTATATGGTCATATATTGCGAACGCCACACTATATGGTCATCTATCTTTGCAAATCCTTTCCTACCATGACTACTGCAACCTGCCATTTGGGGTCTAACAGCAGTCTCTGTAGCCCCTGCAGTTGCAGAGGGTACTTGAATCTAAGGACGCCCCTAAGATTTATTGGTGCAACAGTGAAACCTTTCAAACGGAACATAAGCTTCTGTTAATGAAGACTGTAATATTTTATTTTATACGCTCAATAACAAGTTTTAACATACAGACTTTTGGATCCAAAATACAATGCATACACAGGGAGAGCCCCTCAACATTTAGGGTCCAAAAAGTATGTGTTACATCTCTGCTTATCATGAGTCTCTCTACTTTACTCTGTTTTATTTGCATCTGTTAATTGTTTTTCTTACCTACCAACTATCCCTTCCAGTCCTTATATTAGCTCCCAATATTCTCAGAAGAACCACTATCAGGATGTGTGTGAGGTGGGTGAAGCAGCTATAATTCTATAGTCAATAGTTCACAGAGAATATCTCTCACAGAGGATATCAAATTTAAAATCTTACTTTATAAAGCACTCACCAATATTACACTTACACTTGGTTTGGAAGACCCTAAAATGCATATATTACACCTAATACTATTCAATAAATTATGGAATACTTTATTCCACCATGGCATAAATTAGTATTAGATCAGTCACATCTACATCTGTGTCAACTATTGAGTCACTTTATTCTTTTAGGGATATCATTGAAAGTAGGTACAACATTGCTTAGTGATTATAAAGATTTTTGATGACTATTAAAAGAATAATTTTTTTTTGTATTTGAAAAGGTGGGTATTCTTTAGGGCAAATTAAGTTCTGGGCCAGACCTACTTAGGGGACATTTAGATGTGTAGTTAGCTGACCATTATTCTTACCTCCCACTAAAGTCACAGTCCCGCCTTGTAAATAAAGATGGACCCTATTGTGACTTCGTAGGTTAGGGTCGTTGGGAGGTTCAAACACAGCGTAGATTGTACAGATGCGTGAAATATGATAGCACTTGCTGGGCTCTCGTAGATTCATTAGCAATTAGTTTCTAAGATGGATCTCTTCAGCCAATAATTTGGTTGGTCCATATAATACCCCCAAAGCACTGAAATCTAAGACTTGGAGCTCCTACCAAAACATGTATGCCCACATGGAATGCTGAAAAAAAATGGGGTCTGTTCAATAAGAGCTGACATGGGTGTTTGCAGAACGAGTGTTGCATTTTCAACTCCCTGAACCAAGTATACATTATAGTGGGCCAACCTTAGTGAAATGCCCAAAGAGCACTGTTGGTTCTGTATTATGCATAGTTAGGTGAGAATTCGTAGCCAACTGAATAATGTATTATTCAGGGCCAGCCCAGCCCTTCTTGCCGTAAAAACCTGCCAGTGTTAGTGAAGTGAGGAAGTTGAAGTTACAACTCTTCTGTATACTCTTGCCAACTCTCCCTATAATAAATAAAATCCAATGCAAATCCAGAAGGGGCAAAATGTCCGCAGTTCCTAAGTGAGTAAAAACACAACAGGGAGAATTTAATCTCAAACCTCTTTTTTTCCTATGATACTGATGCATTTTTAGCCGGCTTCTGACGATTTTTTGTGCACGTTTATGGGGTTGCATTGACAGATGGGAGCACCTGTTCCCTGATACCTACATGTTCATTGGAATCAGAGAATGGTTCCTGCATGCTTAGAACATGATTTAACAATTGGTCAGCTGCCAACATGCAGACACATTTATATCAGTGGTAACCATGGAAACCAACAGTAACATTTCGTTTACTGTCACATATAGGTGGTATTTTTGTTTTAGAATCAGATCAGTGACTATTCAGCAGAGCTCTTTCTCTTTGATGGTCCTTCTCTAACATGAGACCACCAAGGAAGTGCTGCTGATTAGCCAAACAGCCAGTTGTCAGGTCCACTGCACACACATACACATAAAAAGGATTGACGGTTTAAGGTTGACACCACATTTGAGTTTAGCTTATGTGTTTAGCTTCCTGGGTCTACTCTAAATCACATCTCATATATGGTTGACAATGGAAGGATTAAAAACACATTGGGTTGGATTTAATGCTGGAGATATGTCTATTCCAAACAATTGACTAGAAATACATTAAATATATTGTATTGGAAATAAAAGATAAAAATATATTGGTTCAGATTCAAACTGCGTTGAAAAATGTCTATTTGGTTTTTTTTCATTGAAGTTCATGGGAGGATTGCTATTCAGTTACATGATAGATTTATTTCTGGCAATGAATCCAGCACAATGCCTTTAAAACATTTTAAACTCAAAACCTTCTGATTTTATGCTGACATCTTTAACGTTTACATTAAGACATCTATTTTAAATCTTCTAAGTAAATGTTATGGATAAAATAGGGTCTTTGACATTTAATGGTGATGTTAACTGAATGGTTGTTTTAGAATTTATTGAATCCACCCCTAAGGGACAGGCAGAACTAACGTAAAAAGTTTGAATTGTTTAAAACCCAAGGATTGCCCCAGGTGAACAATATAAAAGATGATTTAGTTCTGTAATACTCACAATTCCTTTTTCCTTTCGAGGGGAAAGGGGGTATTTAAGGACTCTGGTCTTTATTTACATTACTTACCAGCTCTGTAAACATTTCCTCTTTTCAAAATAATTGAATATCATTCTCAATGACTGCCATATTTACATGGTGTGAATAAAAGAAACACAGCGGAGTGAAATATTCCCGAAGACACACTTTTCATTGACATAACAAATTAAAGCTAGTTATGAAACCAGCAAGGTAAAACAGACGTATGATGGCTGAGTGAACATTAACATTTTGTGTTCTAAGTTTCTGTGAACCATTAACATTCTCAAGGTTCTGACTCAGTTTTCATTCATGGATTTAGTTAAATCTCTAAAAGTGTAAATTACATGTAAAGTACATAAGTGGCTTCTAAAGGAATTAAACATTGATAAAAAGGGCTACATGACTGAGCTTGTGAAAGGCATTAAACTATACATAGTGATGGAATTATATTTTTTAGACTACAGTGAAGGAAAAAAGTGTTTGATCCCCTGCTGATTTTGTATGTTTGCCCACTGACGAAGACATGATCAGTCTATAATTTTAATGGCAGGTTTATTTGAACAGTGAGAGACAGAATAACAACAAGATGTCTGGCCAGGTGTCTTTTATACAGGTAACGAGCTGAGATTAGGAGCACTCTCTTTAAGGGAGTTACCTGTATAAAAGACACCTGTCCACAGAAGCAATCAATCAATCAGATTCCAAACTCTCCACCAAGAGCTGTCCAAGGATGCCAGGGACAAGAATGTAGACATACACAAGGCTGGAATGGGCTACAAGACCATCGCCAAGCAGCTTGGTGAGAAGGTGACAACAATTGGTGCGATGATTCGCAAACGGAAGAAACACAAAATAACTGGCAATGTCCCTTGGTCTGGGGCTCCATGTAAGATCTCACCTTGTGGAGTTTCAATGATCATGAGAACGGTCAGGAATCAGCCCAGAACTACACGGGAGGATCTTGTCAATGACCTCAAGGCAGCTGAAATCCTGCAGCACCCGCAAGGTCCCCCTGCTCAAGAAAGAACATGTACAGGCCTGTCTGAAGTTTGCCGATGAAGATCTGAATGATTCAGAGGAGAACTGGGTGAAAGTGTTGTGGTCAGATGAGACCAAAATCAAGCTACTTGGCATCAACTCAACTCGGTGTGTTTGGAGAAGGAGGAATGCTGCCTATAACCCCAAGAACACCATCTCCACCGTAAAACATGAAGGTGGAAACATTATACTTTGTTGTTTTTCTGCTAAGGGGACAGGGCAACTTCACCTCATCAAAGGGACGATGGATGGGGCCATGTATCCCAAATCTTGGGTAAGAACCTCCTTCGGGAATAAATTAAGGGAATAAATTAAGTTAGCCAGTTCATACTACCGATTTGGTGAAAAGTTAATATCGTTATATTTGTTAAACATACAATAAAGGTTTTGTATTGTTTTTACAAGCACTGGCCATTATAATCCAGCATGCCTCTATAATTTTATTATAGATAGATTAATGAGATTTTGACATTGCACAGTCAAGTAATAAATCATACCCTTTTATATGTTAAATATATTAAAACAACCACAATGAAGGAGAAAATGTAGATAAAATGTAATGTTTCATTCAATTGCCTATTAAAAATGTAACATTAAAATGGATAGAAGAAGTAATTTAAGGTAAACAGTGGTGGAAAAGCTGACAATGCTGTATGCGGTTGTGAGGTTGGTTGAGGCAGGCTTGTTAATTTTTTTTTTGCTTTCATTTTTTAGTTCGATTTCAATTTAATTTTAAAAAGAGAACACCCACCTTTTTTATTGTTTTTTGCTTTGTTTACATAAGCCAGAATATTGTCGTAAATAAGCATTTGCTTTTTTGTGACAACGTGTGGCTTGCTTAAGAACATTTGAAACCATTTGTGGCATCAATATCTACATAATTAAACCACAAGCAGCAACGCAATTAGTTATAGGATCTGATCTTCCAGGTTACAAGAACTAGTGTTTCAAATTGCAGAGGATCATGGGTAGGTGAGTATTTGTGTGAAACCCAAAAAGAACTTATAAAGTCACTATTTATGGAAAGTTATGTAACAAAAATGTAGATATATGACTTACAACCACAGAACAATAGCAAAAAAATATAAAGGTATGTTGGGAGCTCCCTTTAAGGAACATGAAAGAGTGTTATTATCATCCTTAAGGCTAAGAAAAACAAAGAGAAAAGACTCAAAGAAAAGAACAAAAGAAGACTTGGCTTGCTCGTTGATATTCATATGTAGAACAAGTTTAAACAACGCTTATGTGATCTTCCCTGGGGTCACTCCATTAGAAATTCTATACTTTCTATTCATGTATTTTTTATTAAAATCCTCATAATTTGTTTTAGACAGAAATACAAATTTGTAATGGTCTGAAAATGAAAGTACATTACCACAATTTTTTTCACTCAGGAGAGAAACAATGACAAAAAGGTCTGCTTTATATTTTTTACATGTCATCACAGGGTAACATCAATTGACGTAATGGACAACCGATACAGCACTTTGGAGAAGAGACTGATGTGGAAAATAAATTGGTTGTCTGAGCCACTCAGCGTTGCTGCATCATTTGGCAAGTTTAGCTGAAGTTGCTACCTTCTATTAAGCTAACATAGAAAAATATGTAAAGTTACGAAATTTCATAAAATAAACCTAATGTTCTCTCTTTGAATGTCCCCCTCAGCATACCAAGACATTTTGGACAAAACTATGCTTCTAACTTTGGGGGAACAGTCCCTTTTCTATTCAAGAATGATTGTGCCCGAGTGCACAAAGCAAGGTCTGTAAAGACATGGCTGGATGAGTTTAGTGTGGAAGAAGTTGGCTGGCCGCACAGAGCCCTAACCTCAACCCCATCGAACACCTTTGGGATGAAATGGTATGGAGATTGTGAGCTAGGCCTTCTTGACCAACATCAGTGCCTGACCTCACAAATGCTCTACTGGATGAATGGGCTAAAATTCCCACAGAAACACTCCACAATTTAATGGAAAGCCTTTCCAGAAGAGTGGAAGCTGTTATAGCTGCAACGGGAGGACCAACTACACATTAATGTATATGTATTTAGAATGTGAGGTCATCAAAGTCCCTGTTGGTGTAATGGCCAGGTTTCCCAATACTTTGTCCACATAGTGTAGCCAAAACCAGGCCTAACAGTTTTTAGCACATCCAACTCCTGCATGCACTAACCTACAAACCTAGGGAGAACTTAGACAGCTGCCTGGCTCACCTATATGGCAGTCTTTCTATATGCAAATATGGCTTTATTTATGTACTTATTTATTTAGTTGCATGCCAATGGATGGTGGGGGTACCAGGAACTATTCTAGTGTCCATTACTACATTCTTCTGGCTTTACTTTAGAAATAGTGTTCTATGATTAAGAAGAGAAATTGCTTGTTAAATATTGCTGAATATTGCACATTAAACAAACGTACATAAAAAAAACAACTGATCCTTATGGGAGGTGGAAGGATGATTTGCAATAAAAAAAAAGAGTAATATTGGGCCAGTGATTTTTATCTTATTTTCCCTTACATTTTACTGAATGCTATTAAATGATGTGATCGATTAATCTCTGACATTGAATCCAGACTATTTCATATGCATTTTTAATACCCCAAGGCAGATGTATTAGGGAAAAATCATAGAACACAGACACATTTCTAAATGATTACTCATGGCAACTAGGTACCCATGAAGCTCATGGATATATGAATTTACTACTAAGGAACTGCAGATACAACTTTAGCAATTAGAAATGGGTGTATTAACTTCAGCATGGACTATGAAATTATCATGGGCTATGCTAAAGGATATATTCAAAATGTTAAAACTGTACCCATATGTTTCACATTATTAAACGCAAATATGAGTTTTTACAATTTAAAGCTCATCCTCATCCATTTTGTATTAAAACCATGTGCACCATTTTACACATAAAACATGTCAAGGGATTAAAATCATTTTCCACAAGATTATCATGACAGATACACATACTCTGAAAGTGTGGCTTTTCATGGGAAAAAAGTATGCAATTTTTTTTACAGATTTTAAAACTCACAACTACAAACATACATTACTGAAGATTCTGTAGCGCTATTACAATAGGGGAACGGTGGAAATGGACAGTGACAATAAAACCGACAAAACATTAACTAACAGCCATTAAGATATGATGATACAGAACAGTAAAAGGACCCTTCTCTTGCGAGCTTATTATTAACATTAATAAAATAAGAAGTTAGTAACAATGTTTTTTCTTTCTCTTATTTAGCCTTCGATATATTATGTATTCTTGTTTTTGTAAAATATTTAGATGACATATAACATTACAGATTTAAACAGGAAGTTTCAAGCATTTTGTTTTCCATTCCGGACATCATTTTCAAATAATGTCCTTTTTTTCATTAACCCCAACGCTGAATGAATTAAAAGATGGTGGTCTAGATCTATCAGCAAATTGGCAAGGAGAGCAATCATGTTTATATCTGTACTATTGTATTAAAAGAACACGAGTGACAGTATATAGTTCAACCACATTCTTTATTGAGTATTTATTAAGAAACAGAGGTATACAGGCACACCCAACAGACCTTTTAAGAGCCTTTAAAGAAAAAGGCACAGGAACGTAAAGTAAACATTTCCTCCCTTGCGTACATTATTGTTGCATTGCAACAGCTATGAATCGAAAAAAAGAAGCAAACGATTCTATGATTTTATGCATATAAAACCGGAGTTATAAAAAAAGGCATAATTTACAAACAATCCCTTTTGAGTTAGTACAAGAAATGCATAGCAAGTTTTTTTTTTATTATTATTATTAAAAATATGTTTCAACCAAGCACCATTGGAAGTATTTTTTTTACCCAAAAACAATTTTTTTTTTAAATTTACACTTATAGTTTTAGTGTCAGTGGAGTCATCGTCCTATTGTCACTCAAAGGATTTATTTGTTCAGATTTTCAAAATGTATATGA
Source organism: Sceloporus occidentalis (assembly GCA_023333645.1). Taxonomy (NCBI): domain Eukaryota; kingdom Metazoa; phylum Chordata; class Lepidosauria; order Squamata; family Phrynosomatidae; genus Sceloporus; species Sceloporus occidentalis. The sequence goes on from JALMGF010000068.1 coordinate 765,212, forward strand.
GCTGCGTAATATTGGGTTTTTATCAATAAGGTTCAATAAGGTATCTAAAAAGGTCATCTAAAATTTAATTTTTAACCCCTCTGCTTCTATTTTATTTATTTTTTTTACATTTTTTTATTTTAAATGAGTCTCTCATAGACTGCATTTTTTGCTTGGGAAGGTTGCATAGTATGAAAATGATCTAATATTCATTGATACATTCAGCAATTTCAGAGTTCTCTATGCTTTAGCTACTTTATACATATCATCCTCCTTTACCTAAAATTTTGATTTGAACATAAATTTAATATTTCCACAGATTAAAAAAAGGTTTCGGAAGATGCCAGATAATTCATAAAACCCCTTTTTTCAAAATAGTATATTGTTCAATTTGTACTGGTCAAGCTAATCTCCTGTGAGGCGTCAATACAGTTATTGTTGAGTGGTTTTTGGTGCATGACTTCTCCTCATTTTTCTCCTCAGGGGTTGGCCTATAAAATGGAAATGCTTGTATTATTGACCATCCACAATAAAACATTGAATTGTCACCAGTCTCAGAAAAATTAAGAAATGTTTTATCACCAAAACATTATGCGGGCAGGTTTCATATTAACATAGGTTACACGATGTTCGAAACTGGCCGTCTGTAGGCTACTACGATGGTGCCACATACTCACCCGAACTGCCGCTCCAGCAGCAGATCAGGAGCTGCTGGTTAAATATATCTGGCTGGACGCTACATGAGCCATTGGCCTCATCAGGTGGCAGGGGGACTTAAAAGTGCCAGTCCTACCCTGGATCCCACACTGATTTTTTTTTTTTTTTTTTAAATAAAATGCTCTAATGCTAAAATTTTTATATGCAAAGTAATTGGACAACCCTGGCTAAACTTTTTATTACTTCTTGAGATGCTACTATTATTAAAGTCATAATTTGTATTTTTTGTAAATTTTGCATGAAAGCGCAGGCACATTGTAAGTGTTATTCTTTAGCCATGCTGTTAGTCATACACATGTAATTAGCAAAGCTCTACCTTAATGCGGCATTGTCATGGGGTTATGCTGTAAAGCTAGTTAGCCTAAAACACAAAAGCAAAAGCAGTTCAATTCAGTTATTTGGCAGCTAAATTAGTAGTTCTCTTCTATAATTACGCTGTAGTGTATTACTTACTTGTCAAAACAGCAATACATACAGAACTGAATATATATTAACCTTTACTTAGGAAAATTTTGAAAATGATGTTATAAGTAAATATCATGATACATGAGAACTTCCCAGGTTAGACTGCCCTGAACTGCACTTCCAGACAAGCAGGGCTAGGTCTCAAGTCTTTAATAGAGTCAGAAGTTGTAAGTAAGTAGGTAATGCCCGGTGGGGAGTTGGCATGACCAAACACCGCTCCCCTGCGTGGTAATTGCAGATAGTAACGCAGAGCCCTGGGGAAGTGAAGTTTTACCTGGAGGCTACAAGTAAAAACCTGGCAAGTTCCCAGGTATGAATTTAAAAAAAAATCAATATACATTCAACATATGTTTGACTTTGGCAAACATTTTCAATTTTTTTTTAATGGGGAGAATTGCGTATTTGTAATATATTTCTGAAGCAGATATACTTTCGTTTGATTAGCTGTACATCTGACCATTTTGTCCATATGTATGCAATTATACAACTTTGTCCATTTATAAACCACAGCACTGCCAAATAGGATAGAATGCAGCTAAGTTATACAATATAGCAAGCAGAGAGATTGTTGAAGACAAAAGCATTTCTAAAGATATGCTGAAGATTTTAAATGCAGAATGTGCCACTCTTGGTGTTAAACCTAATCTCAGCTACTAAAATTCCTATTCGTTAAAGATGTATGGAAACAGAAATGCTCAGAGACATTACGGAATGTCTTCTCCATCTATGCAGTTCTCTGAGGACCTGAACGCTTATGTTATTCTACATATTTTTCTGTGTTGGACCAATAAAAGGTATTAAATTCACCCAAGGTTTCTGTCTTCTACTATTGTGTCTCTTGGACAAATCCATAATCTTTACTGTATATTTCAGTATAATTGGCTGAATATTTTAAGTTGTTTTGAAAGTAACATGTTAGAATGAAGATCTTTGAAAAATCACTCATCATTTGAAAGTAACAGAAACATTCACATCTGGTATCAAAAGTGTTATGTGTGAGAAACTGCAATTGAGGACTGCTGTAGTGCCTTTATTTACGTTAAAGGGAAAAAGCACTGATTAAATAAACAATATATTGCATATGAGATAGGCATATTGAAGAATAAAAAGAACAGTTCTAGTGTAAAGTTCTAAAAAGTAAGTCTATCACCATGATAACCATTTACTCAATAGAATATTCAATTGGGTCAAGGCCACTCATACAATCTGCACTATTATTGCTCTAAATATCCCATTGTCACTGCTAAAGGCAATAAAATTCTAAAATAGAAGGCAGTTTGCCCTGGTGTTTATAGAGAAGGTAAAATTATTTTTTTATATATTTCTGCCACGTGAACATGTATGTCATGTTAGCATATTTTGTTTATGCTGGTAAATGAAAGCAGAAAAAACCAGATGCTGATATAAAAAAATGACAGCAGAAAAACATACATTGTCAAAAATAATCAATAAACACTTGTTTTATACTGATATATGTATATGTTTCTAACCCATTTAATCCTTTATCCAAATCTTTTTTTTTAATTACCAATGTATGAATGTTTATTCACATGCAATTTAAAACATATATAATATACCTTGTATCCTCCTGGTTGTCTGTATTTTTCTAACCTGTGGCTCTACACAAATAAAATAAAACACATTATGAATATGTGAGGCAATGTCATTTACTGTGTGTTTTTTTAATTTGGTAACTGAAATATGTCAGTAACCTTTTACAATCTTTGAGATTTGTACAGTTTCTGCCGGCTCGCTTTCAACTACTGTTGAGACTTTGGAGATTTGTGAACCTGGAACATAAATAATATGTCTAAGAAGATGCACAAATAAATTCATTTTATCATTTATTGATCTCCGTAACAAATTAAGAATCATTTGTATGTAAGAATTGTTTCATTCCATGAAGTATCACCAGATATAATGATACTGTATTGTCATGGAATGTTCTTACGTTTCCAACCGTACGATGAGGCCGTCCTCAGTCGGAATGCTGCGGGAGGTAGATGTTAACACAATATCTGGAAGGTTCATCACAAAGTCCACACTATCTGTCCACAGATCTCCAAACACTCACAAGAACTTATTCTTTATTATTTATATTGTTTATATACAAGGCCAGCCCGACAATGGAGCCGAGTGGGGCAACTGCTCCAGGCGGCACTTTTGAAGGGGCGGCACTTTGCCACCCCAATCCCTTTTTTTTTTTTTTTTTTTTTAAAGCGGAAGAGAGAGCGCTTACCAAGTTGTCGGTACCCGCTCAGCTCCCCTCTCTCCTCTGCGAGCCCTCTCACTCGGTGTCGGCTTGTAATGACGTCATTTCCGGCGCTCAGCATTACAAGACGAGACCGAGCAGGGAGACTCACCGCAGGACTGCTGAACGGTAAGTACAAGGGGGGGTAGGGTAGATAATAGGGAGGGACGGAGAGGAAGGGTAGATAATGGGGGGGCGGCATTTTAAACTTCGCCCCAGGCGGCATTTTGTCTTGGGCCGGCCCTGTTTATATATATATATATATAATCTATATATATATCCTAATTTTAGGAGATAAAGCAAAATAATAAGTTGAATACTTATTATATTTTTAATTCACGTTTTGTTTTCTAATTAAAACAAGACAATGGTTTTTAAGGGGCAAAAATCAAGCCACTTCATGTAGCAATTTCCCAGGATTGAAAAGCTGTAAATGTGCATTTATATAATCGGCAAAATCAATATGCATTCTTTGGTTTATCCATGGATACATTAACCCCCTAAGGACAATGGGCAGTCCCTAAACCCATTGAAAACAATTTGAGCCCGTACATGTTAAAACCCAAGTAATGAAAACAATACATGTCTTAAATTATGAAATAGGATAAACAAATTAATATCAACATATATTGGTTTATTACATTTCCAGAGCATAAAGTTAATATGTTACAGGATGGTAATAGGCGATCAGTTGTCCATTAGTTTAGAAACATTTGTTAGAAAAAAGCTATATAAGATTATTAATTAAGTATATTGTAAAAGTGCAATGTCAGAAATAATCAATACACTACTAAGCCATATAGGAGTAAATGGGGAAATGAATACTTGTTTTGGGAATTTCTTACCAATTATTAATTTTTGAAATTGGAGGACCAAAATGAAATAAAAAAAGCAAACAAATGCTCATTGCCCCATGGAAAATCGGTTAGTGTTTTTTTAAAGACTACTTTGAATTTTTTTTCTTTTTATTCTTATAGTTTTCATTTTTTAACAGATATATTCTTTAAAAAAAATCAGAAAGATTGTACTAATGGAAATTCAGTTAGTCTTTAAAAATAAGTCAGGACATAACCAAGACCCTGTTATGAGATTAGTTGACTAGTTGAACTCACTAACCTCCCTGGAGAAGCCTTTTGAGCTCATCATCGTCAAGTAACTGTGAATCACCTTCAATGAACTTGGATACCCTGGTGACTTCTGATAGGACATATGTTTATGGCATCAATGTTTAATCATATAACAATTGCATTGGTAAATTTATGAGCCCAAGACCTGACCCCCCAAAAAGAAGTACATTTAATGTAATCAAGTGCTTAAATACAGGAAAAATACATATACTAATTAGATGAGTATATATGAAATTAACCATTTAGCATTGACTGTAGAACCTTGCCAATACTGAGCTGCCTGTAGCAGCATATTCACAAGCCTACTGGGAACAAAGCTAGCATAGTTTTATTGAAGACTTCTTAATTTATACGCACAAACACACACACACACACATGTTCATGTTAACTAGTGTTCTACCAATTTCTATACGCCTTTTTTTTATTAATACAATAAAAATAGAAAATGCAAAGTTAAAAAATAACTCAGTCAAACGTAACTAATAAAGTAAGTAAAAAAACTATATAAACGGACGCAAAGATGGCAGCTGACCGCTCAAGCCATCAAATCATTTAGGCATTATATCAATGGTTTCATTAATAAATAAATGGGTTATCATGCTCAATAGTATAATAATAATATAATAATATATATATAATATAATAATATAATATAATGTCTGGATTAAAGCAAAGCGCTGTAAATCATAATACATAAGTGTTGTGTTACAGTTGTACATGTGTGGATGCTTTGCTAAGAGTGACATGCTAGTGACATGTCTCTTGTTAAAAGTCAGAAACTGATCCATCAGCCTCATGACATTAGAGGGTCCTTGCTTGTCTTGCCTTAATGTATGTACCATAATATATACAATAATATTTAGCAATAACCAGCCATTATGCTTTGTTTCTAATTAAATTTAAGGCTTAACCACAATTATAAGTTGAAATGTATCCAAAATAATACTTTTTTTAGTAAAATAAGAAATATGTGGCGCAATTACTAACCTTCTTCAAGCAACTTTTTCAGTGTTTCTTCATCTGTGTCATCACCAAGACCAGTGGAGACACGAGTATATTTTATTTCAGGACCTAAACAGAAAAACAAGAACTAAAGTTTTTAACTATTTGTAATATGGCATAGCATTGTATTGCACATAATTTAATAAGAACACAATGCCAAAACCAGAACTCTTTTTCATTTATTTGGAATTAGAACACAACAATTTGCAAACATTCTGTTTTTATCCCTTTACCTCCTTGGATGTATTTAAGTACTTGGGTTTCTCCTTCTTTTACCAATTTAAAATCTGGCTCACCTTCAACCACTCTAGTGATCTTAGTTATTGTGGGTTCTAGTGAATTTGTGTGCCAAAAAAGTTGAAGACAATTAGATTTTTTTTTAAAAAATTAGAAATTATGAATGCACATAGTGGATGTCTGAATATTTTTTTAAAATATATTGTATATATTATTCAACAAATATCATAGCAGGCTTAGCTTCTATCTATATTTAATTGATATTTTTTAATGTAAAGAAAGGCAAAAGTCCTATCATAATTTACTTTACCTCCATGGATGTCAGGGTCCGGCGACCCGATGCGGTACCCGCCGGGGTCCGGCGACCCGTTGCGGTAACCGCCGGGGTCCGGCGACCCGATGCGGTACCCGCCGGGGTCCGGCGACCCGATGCGGTCTCTTACCTGGATGCCCGCTACCCGCGGGCATCGGATCCAGCAGGTGTCCTACCGGCCTCTCCACTCAACCGGCTTTTGCTAGGCGCGCGCGCGCGCGCGCCCTCTATTTACTTTATTGTTCCCCGAACAAGGTTCGCGGGAACTCGCCGCTGTAACCTCCCACTCGGGGGCGGAGCTTCCCCCGAGCGGCAAGTTTAAAACCAAGCACTGAGCTTTGCTCAGTGCTCAGTTATTGTGCTTCCCTGCTACATCCTGAGTGCGCCTTTCTAGTGATTCTCCGTGTACCTACCTGGCTTTCCTTTGACCACGCTCCTGCCTGACCCTTATCTACTAAACGGTTCGTGATTCCTGGCTCTCCTTTGACTACGGCTTTGCCTGACCCTTTTGTACCTCGTTGCCCGCTCGTGTACCGTACCTCGGCTTGTGTCCTGACTTTGGCTCGTCTGCTCCTCCTGTACCTCGTGGCCCGCCTGTGTACCGTACCTCGGCTTTTCCTGACAGCGTTGTTGGCCTTATCTGCTAAGCGCCTCTGCCTGCATATTGAGCTCTGCTCCCTATTGAACTTGTCCTTTCTTATTCCTGCTCCTGACAATGGATGAGTTTAGTCACTCGAGTTTCGCCTTCCTTTACCAATTTAAAATCTGGCTCATCTTCAACCACTCTAGTGATCTTAGTTATTGTAGGTTCTGGTAAATTTAATTGTAAAAAAAATCAAAAGAAAGCAATGAAGTGAAGAACATACTGTGTTATCAACATACCTGGGTATTTCTCTGGTTGGGTCACCCAGAACCCCCGAAGAGGAAGCCTCTTCAGGGGGGGGGGTGGCTTCTCTTGGAAGAAGAGCTAACCAGGCATTGGGCAAGGCTAGCCACATGTATGGCAGGGCTAGATTTGCATATAGCTAGGATTAGCCTCAGGCTTCCTTAAACGCCCAGAGGGTAGGTGGGGAAGTGAGCAGGGGAACGGGTATGACAAAGGTAAAATATTTTTGGATTCATAAAGTGTATTACAAGTGGGCTCTGTGCCATATATATCATTATTATTATGCTCATTAACATATGTGCAACAGATTCTGCAGCACTCAGGTGCTCTGTTGTTTGATATTTTTCTGAAAATGTGGATACTTCATAATTTTTGGTCATTTGGGGAAATCTACAGTGAAAGAAGCCTCTCAAGTTTCATGCAAAATGAAAACAGTGATATGCAGTATATCTATTATGATAAAAATCATGACAGAACAATTCAATTACCTTGGATTACTTTGGTCACTCTAGTTTCTCCTTCCTTAACGAGGCTGAAGTCTGGATTTCCTTCAATCACTCGTGTTACTTTTGTTATAGTAGGCTCTGCAGGTGGTGAATGCAAAATTAGTCGATAAAACTTGGTCATCTACATGTAAATTAAAAGTGCGATAATTTATTTAATTTGATAGTATTTATTTTATGGTGATCGCAATCATCACATGTACATTTATTTGTGGTGATGTACACATGATTTAATAGGCCATAAAAACATGTCAGCCTGTGTAACAAATGTTGGTTTATTGCAGAATATAACCACAATATAAAATCCTGACAGTGAATATATTATTACAGTACTGCTCACTGGGGGAAGTGCACTGTTAAAATATTAGCCATTTACAATGCAATAAATACCAACAAATTAAATCATATGATATATCTATTCCTTTCTACCATTTAATTGTCATTTTTCACATTTTGTCAGCAAAAATAATGGAAATTAGATTTTAGATTTACAGCAATGCTTTGGATAATAAAATACTTTAAAAAATGTTGTTCATGAGTTACAAAAAGTGCACAATTAGCGACAATATCATGGTTTTTTTTTAAATTGGGAGCAATTTGTAAGCTATTATTTTTACACTAGTGTTGTTATATAAACATTATATTAAAAACAATAAAAAATAGCATTTAATTTGTTATTTGAGTTTGTTGGTTAAAAAATGTGTAAAGTGGTTTGCAATACCCTTTAGTGAGTCAGCATTTACATAGAGGGACCACTTTACATTTGAGAAAAGAATCACCAAAATCCTAAAACGTTATTCTACTCTACATGTTGATCTATGAATATTATAACGCATCAAGTATTATAAACCAAGATTACAATTTTGTCTATTTTGGTAAACAAGACTGACCATAAGAGTAAACTAATTTGCTAACTAGGCAAGAACCCCAAAATGATGCCCATCCTGGCTTGGTGCACTACTACTGCTGGCTTGCTTATATGGAAGAGACGGCCAAAATGTACATTGAAAATGATAAATAAAATCAGTAACAGAAAAAAAATAGTTACCTCCTTGGATGACTTTAGTTATTTTTGTCTCACCTCCACGAATCACTTTAATCTCTGGCTGCCCTTCAATTATTTCCGTTACTTTGGTAATAGTTGGCTCTGAAATTGTTTTAAGGAGTGTTTTTGGTTAGGGTTACAAAAGGCACTGAAAATCTACAATTTCTGTTGATCAGTTATTTGAAATCAGTCAGTTGTTGGAATATAAATATGTTAAATATACGTGATATTTGAGCATTTTATTTTATTTGTTTCTATCCAAATAAATTAATTTAATATTTATATATTGTTTTCATCATTATTAAAGAACATAACATTTAATGTTAGTAAATCAGAATTTGTGACTTGAAGTGCAAAAACAAGCAAAAGGAAAGTGATAATGTGAACAAGAGAATGACTAGTGTTACAATTATACACAAGAAGGCCTAATTAAATATAATCCATTAGATTAGTGAATAATTATGTGAGACAACATTATTCAATATCTAATACTGACGAGAATATTAGCTATACTTGAAAAAAATTGTGAATTCATTTTATCATATAACTGCATTTCAATGCATTTAAATTGTTCATGCAGGCATTCAATTTCAATTCAATATAAAGATGTTTTGTTAATGATCAGCAGCCTGTTGGTGTGTTGGTGATATCAATAGCAACCATAAAAACCAGTGGTGGTGCTTTGTGGGGTTCCAGGCAACAAACATTTGGTTTTAAACCAATAAAACCTTGGGAAGTAGAATACCTGCATTTGTATTCCCAGTAGTATCATCCTCAGTCACAGTGCCTCCTTGGGTAAAGTAGTATATGCAAAGATTTAAGACTACCAGGAAGCTACACCGAACAAGCCATTCCTACATTGTATCAAGTAGCAAATGCTTTCCTTATACATAATTGCTGATATTTCAAGATATATAAAACTATTTACCACTACGATGTAATTTACCTAAGCTACTTAAGTTAGAAGGCCTTTACTTTTATTAATGATGTGTAAACTAAGTAATATATGTATGGTGAAGATTAACAAACCAGTTTGTAATCTGTACTAAAAAAAGTTAATTTTAGAAATATATACAGACTTCATGTAATGGAGAGACATTCATCTCCCCTACGTTCTTACAACGGAACACAATGTTTCCTGGTCTGTAAGAATTGCACGTTCTCAAGTTCAAATATATCTTTTTTTACCAAAAGGCATAATTGATTGCAAGACAAGAAATTCCAAAATAAACTATGCCGTCTCTGACTCAACAATGGGATTAAGAGAAATATGTTTTATCTCAATGTTAGGGCTAAGCGTCTTATTTTCAGGTTTCAGGTCTAAACTTGTTCCTGTTTCTTTCTCACAAATTTAGATCACAGTCATAGCCGTGAAGTTAACAAAACATTAACACTTATAAAGGCAGTTAAACGATTTTTCAACTGTTTGGGACAAAAGCAAGCAAGCGTTGTATTTTTAGAGATGTAACAGATAGTCTTAAAAATACTTAAAACATTAAATCATGTAGCTTAATATTTTTGCTGGTCATACCTTGAATAACTCTGCGAATAGTCTCACCTCCACCAATTACTCTTGTGATGGTGGTGGGTTCTATCGAAAAAAGAAAATTAAAAGCATTACATTTTTTATTCTTCAGCATATTTACATTAGTTCTAACAGGTTTTTACTAGTTTATTTTTGAATTATTTTTTTTTTTACTTTATTTATACACGAATGTCTCTCCTATCATTAGATTTGAGCTTAGAACCCCTGTCTATTTATGGAAAAGAAGATCAGCAGGAGAGTTTCATAAACACTTTTTTTTTTATGGAACAGACAATAGCTTGACTCTTCCAACAGGAATGCATAAAACAACTACAGACGCACATTAATCTTTTTTAGTGGTTAATGTCGTTTTGATTTATGAAGTATGCGTTTACTCTTGTTGATTTTAGTATTTGAGACATGCTAAATGTTACGATAATAGAGTGCTATCAAAAATATACTACTTTAAGCATAGCTAGCAACGTGGCTTTTATTTTGCCCCTTTCTCTTATATTGCTTATATTTCTGCACCATTAAATAATATTTCCGAAAGTGCAGAAAGTGTGGAGGGAAACCGAAACAGCTTCCTTCCACCTACTGTAAACCAGCATTTTGTTGGGAGTGGAGTGTTCTTTCTTTCTTCATGTTTTATGGCACATATTTTGGTTTCCAACCACTTTACTTTTGAAAAATATAGTTGGAAGATATTTCTCTACCTGATTGCTGATTGTTATGGGAAGCTGTAAATCACAAAACTTCTGGGGGGTCTATTCATTAACCTAGCAACTTGCAAGAGAGTTGAACATTTCAACTCACAGACTGAACTCAGTGAATACAGAGATCCCGTGAAAACATGTCAAACAGATGTTGTTCGAATGTCTGTTTAAAGACATCTGTATTTGCTTTAATATGCATCATTTACTCTTAACATTAGCTCAGCACACAGTGACATTCTCTGTAAATTTATGCTATACTACATCAACGTATGCCATTTTTAATGAAGAAAACAATAATTTACTATAAGCCAAAAATATTTTTTCTTGCGGTCATGAAATCTTACCTTTAACAACAATAGGCTGGACATTAGTAGTTATTCTTGTAACTAAAATAAAGAGAATAAATGGATATAGCAAAAACCCGTGATATGTGACATGTTATCAGTTATAAGTTACTTTTACAAACCCTATATATTTGGTATAGAAATTGGAAATACCATCTACAGATTAAAGTATTAGAAGTCCACCTTATGTATATACCACTAAAAGTAGCCATTTTAACATCCCGAATTTCAGGATTTCTATAATAACCAATTCTCATTGGTTATTCTTCATTCAATTATTCAGGAATCCTTTGTAAGAGTCGGAATCTTTTTTTTTCAGTTAACCAGTTCTGTAGTTTACATATCATACGGTACTATTCTTAAAACTCTAAACTACATGGCTTAGCCTGAGACATTCTTGTAAACAGATGGACTAGCAGAGTTTATTTTTGTTCCAAATCAAAGTCTTACTCACTGTATCTAGTCAAGGGAATTTCTTTGAAAGTGCTGCCACGAACAAACTGGGGAAAAAAAAGGTCAATGTTTAATTCAACATCACAACAAATGAATACAAAAAGAAATAATGAGTTTTACCAATAACATTTTTCCATATATCATTATGTATCAACTGTATCTTTTATGAATTATGAAAGTAATTCTCCACATTAAAATAACAGAATATTAGAATGTCCATAGACTGTATACATACATATATATATATATATATATATATATATATTATACTGTTTTTACTTTTCACTATAAAAAAAAATTCTAGCAAATAATTAAAAACATAATATACCTTAATAGTTATGTACTTGATGATTTTATTGAGAATTGACAGCAGTTGCTCATTTCCAACAGGTGCGTCTGAAAAAAATGGATAAATAATAAAAAAAATTCTTAATAAATTGTAAATATGTGTATAACTATGTACAGCTTTAGTTGATTAACAGTATTAAACGGTTTGCTTTGCTTTAGTAGTGGTAATGTACATGTATACACCAAGAACATACATATTTAGGTTTTTCTTTATACTAACCTGCAGGGAAAAGAAGTTTATCGACAATATGAATAACACCGTTGTTTGCCATAAGATCTGCCTCCTTTGAGAATACATCGTTCACTGCAATTGAATCGTTTACCTATAAAAAGATGCATATCTTTTATTTATTTTTTTGGGATTTGTTTTACATAAACACAAGTAAATTAAGACCAAAAGGCTGAACTGTCTTTTGATGAGAATTACAACTGATGAGTTTTTACAAAATGTAATTAAAACTAGAGACTGCATTGATATTAGACCAATGATCTAATTATGATTAATATCAATAATAATATAAAAAAACTCACTGCCTTGACCATTATTTTACTTCCTTGTAGGGATTTGAGAATGTTTGTGACACCGGGTTCAAATCCACCTCCAATGAATACTCCAGGTGCCAGGTGATAGAGCAGAATGTTCTGAAGAGCAACCTTGTCACCTTCAATTAAATATTGTAATTGTAGTTACAGAAATAAGTTAAAACCAAACAAAATATTTTATCAACTCATACATGTTAACATATGAAATATGTATGGAACATGAAATATGTTAATTAATTAAATATCATTTTGCTCTCTGAATATATCCTAAAATATGTCTTCCCATTTTCTACATTTTGTAAGATCTTAAACCTTTCTTCATTGTTACTACACACATGGAAAAAATTTTACTTACGTTTTAAGAGTTCAATGTCTTCTTCACTTAGCCCTTTAAAGGCGTCATTGGTTGGAATAAATAGGGTCCAGGCTCCAGGTTGCATTAGAAGTTCTTTAAGATCAGCATATTCAACGAGACTTAAGAAAATGCTAACAGCAGAGAAAAAATATTGAAATGTAAATGCAAGCATATTTTATATTCCATAAAAATCTTATATACAACGTTGAGTGCCACTAGGTTAAGATATACAATGCAAAACCTTACATTGTTAGACCAATGGACTATAAATTGTGAAGGTACACAAAATATTGCTTAAGATCTATAGTTTCATTATTTAAACAACTGGGTTTGTATATAACCTATGCTACTAAAATACGTTCATGAAAACCAGATGTGGCTTATAATTCTTGCTTTGGAAATGTTTAGGGACTTTTTTACTTAGGGAAACCTGAGTGTGATGGCTTTACATATTCTTAAGTAAGAATACCTTGTCCATATACCATATTCTCCTCTTTTCTTATTCCAATGCTCTCAGAACCAGCTTCCACCAATTATTAATATTACTGTTGTTAATATTACTGTGTTACTGATAAGTTGAGATTCAGCACATATACCCTAGTGTTATGTATCATTATTAACAGTAGATTCTGGCACACACAAGAGTAAAAACACAGAAAACACTTAATAAAATAAAACCTCAAGATACATATAATGACCCACAAGTGGCTTATTACGCAGACTGAAAACTGTTGGCCAGCATATCTAAATTACATGTTATACATGCAGCTGATGGCTTCACAACCAAAAAACCCTCGATTTTGCAGACCATTGTACAGTATGATTATGTAAAGAATACTTTTTTCACCCTAAACATCTTCTATTACACACTAATTTTGCTATATTTAAGCATGTAACCCATGCATGTAGGAGGAAAACATGCTCAAAGTATTTGTTGGCATTTTTTGTACATTAATTAGAATTTCAAAACACTTACCTGAATCGTTTGTCAAGGCTTATAATGTCAAAGAATGACTGCTCTGCTGGCCGAATAATCTCTCTGAATGTGTGGATTGCTCCATTCCTTCCTTCTTTGCTTCCACGAAGCATGCACGAGTTCTCAATGCATACAGCCTGTCATTGGTAAACATGTAGATTAATGTGTATTCTTGCTAAGGAATCATCAAGCAGCATGTTGGTATACTAATGAGGGCAGCAAAACGCTTTCTCTTTAAATCTATCTGGTAAAGAAACAAACATACGGTTGCAGAAAAAAAAAAAAATAGAAACACACTTACCGTGCGGTAAACAAACACTCTTAGAAGTTTGCCACCAACGGTTTCCAATGTCTGACCATTGTAAAGTTCATTAAGGACCACTTTTGATTTAAGAATGTGATTCTGCAGGATAAATTTCAGGACACGTTGATCCAATTTTAAGGTTTCCTCTGTAAAGGTTACATAAAGAGACAAAGATATGTTTTATATTTCATAGCACACACTAAATATATGAGCATTCTATCCCCCTTTCGGCAAGTGTTACTTACCAGAGAAAGCATCATTCAGTGGTGCAAGAAGTGTGTATTCTGCATCTGGTCTCATAGAGGCTGCTAGGCCCATCTGTGCCATAAGGTCAGTGAAGGTGGTCTGTTGGCTTCCAGCAAGTTCCATGACTTGTTTGGCTGCAAATTTAGAAATGTGTATTACTTTTTCTGCAACAATTCTATACATTACATATTTCAGGAATATTTATTTACATTATATAACATGCCAGATGAAATCACTACTTAAATTCCATACTGATTCTTATCACATAATTTAATTCTAAGCAAATGTATAATTTATCTATGGATAAAGATACAACTTCAATCATTTCATTTATTAATACATGGTACAGGGCCAAGATTTACTAGGAACTATTTTCCAGTTAAATCTCTTATAAAGAATGGTGGGTTGGATATTGTTGCTTGTATCGACCAATTTAACTTACTTAAGCACATTTTGCCCACAGAAAGCATGACATAGTATGTGTGTAGGAAAAGTTTTGGCGTCATTGTTAATGTTTTTTCGCTGCACAGAACACATTTTTAAAACCCCACCCTGGTAACAGGATGATATTAATGCTATATATTATTATATTAATATTACTGATGATATTACATACTAAATGTTTTATTGATGTTTCATTTTGGATATGTGTTTTCCCATATCCTGTGACCTGAATAATGGTGTGTGACATCATTTTTCAACCATTTCAGTGTTAAACATAAAGGGTTACTATATACCTCTCTGTAATACTATGATAAGAAGTTTGTTCTCTTGATAAGATATTCACTTGGGCTAATTTTGAAGAATCAACCCATGTTGATTGGTTTAACGCCATAGTATCATCCAGCACAGCTGAACGCATTGTTAATACAGTAGTTCCATATTCAACCTTAATACATCCGGGGCTATGTTATTGCTAAAATGCAAAAACTCACCAGAATCGGGAATGAGGACATCATCGATCAAGTGGATAACACCATTGCTTGTGACGATATCCTTCCTGCTCACAATCTTTTTACCATTTACAGTTAGACTGTCACCATCACATCCTATCTGAAGAGGGCTTCCTTCAAGGCTATCAAATACTGCTCCACCCATAATGGCTTCAGAACACTGAACAGAGTCAAGGATATGGAAATTCACCAGAGCTAAAAAAGAAAAAAAAATCAACCAATTCTGGTTAGCTTTTGAAATCTTTTGACAACTAATTTTATATATATAAAATATTAACTATTATGTGACGAAATACTTAAATTTTAATTCCATTTTTACTAAAGAAATATGCCATGAATACAGTCTATTTTAGACTAAGATATTACAGATGTACTGCCCAGATGGAAACAATTCCTGACGAACTGTGGTTCTCCATAAAGAATGGAGGCTAAAAGAGTGTAAGTGTACATAGAAAGCAGAAGAAAACAAACGTAGGCAAAAGGGAGCTTCCAACTGTAAACAATTCTTCTAAACAAAATGAAACTTTAACAGGAATGATTAAATACATTAAGGACTTCCTAATTCAGATTTCCTCTTCTGTTCTGTTTGGAGTTACACTGTCTTGATTCAGTATCTGCAGTAGACTAAATCTAGATTTCCTATTATTTATAAAACAAAATACAACCAAACCTTTTCTCATCTAAATATATTTATATATCTTAACAAAGATATATAAATAGAACTGCATCATCACCTTCTTGATTTTAACTCCATCTAGCTTTGCTAAAATGCTTTATCCATCATGTACCTGCCTATTTTCTATGCTTGTTCTGATAATAGTGGACCTCCCATTGCTCCTTTCACATTGGCTGCTTAATCTCAACTAAAGGCTTACTCTTTTTCTGATCTTTGTCTTTTTTATGTCAAACTTACCTTCAGCTGCTTTTTTATCAGATTTAATTCTGTCTAGAACTTCTCGTGGAAGTTTTTCAAAAGCTTCATCAGTTGGGGCAAACAATGTATAATGTCCTGGTTTTCCAAGTTTTTGTAATGTATTAGAGGCAATACCAGCTTCCTAAAAATACAAATAAAATAATATAATTTATAATATAATTTGAACACATTTTTTCATGCTAGTTATTATTCTGAGATTCTTAACTTTCCTTTATTTTGAAATCACTAATGAAGAGGACAAAGATGAAGAAGCTTTTCTTGTTAATGTGAAAAACTTTGCGTTTGTGAGATATATTGGCACTTAACAGCACTAGCTGGCCCGCCATCAGGGAGTACGACCAGTACTGGTGTGCCAAGACTGAGAGAACAGGGAAGCGCCCAGCGAGGTCATGTAATCTGCATTAGGTGACCCCATGGTAGTAGATCCATTGGTCTAAAGGGGCACCTAGCTCCTGCTCCACCAACCCCAACCCCTCGAACATAGTGTTAGGCCGTCACTGTGGCCCGCGCTTCCCTGGGCCCAACGTGCTGAGTCTGAGGGGAAAACTATGTCATTGAGGGAGCAGTAACGCTGCCACTAGCCTACCCCTCTTAAGCCAACAAACTAAGGTTGTGTGTGTGTATGTGTAAATAAATGTTAGTGTGTGTGAGTATGTTTCTTAGTATGTGTGTTTCTTAGTTTGTGTGTATAAGTATGTTAACTTATGTGTAAGTATGATACTGTGTGTGTAGGTATGTTACTGTGTGTACATGGTGGCCCTGAGCACTAGTATTAAGATTAGCAACAAATATAGAGGGATACATTTCAACAGAAAATACATTTTAATTTTAAATATTGATAAATGTTTGATGAAATGTAAATGAAATAACTTACTCTAAAGGTAGAGAGTTCATCTTCAGAATCAATGAAATCTTCAATTGTGTTTCCAACAGCGGTCACAACTCGATCAATTACATGAACAACTCCATTTGTTGCAATCTGGTTTCCGTGAATTATCCTTGCACAGTTCACTGTGACAATCTACTTAATACATTTCATAAAGAATAATATTACACGTTGTATTTGACATTACACTACATTTCTTGCTTAATCCAATTTTCTTTTAAAAAGTATCTAAAAATAAATGTTTTACTCATATATATATATATATATTAAAATAAATACATGAAAAGGCACTTACCCCATTTGGATAGTGGTTTATTAAAAGTCTTTGATTATTAAACATAGATTCAACTGATAATCCATTTTTAAGATCTTTTGTTAGCATCCTCTTATTAATCATATGGTAATGAAGAGCATTAAGCAATTCAATATTCACATTGCTTAGCAATGAGGAACGAATTTCCTGCAAAATAATAAGTACAATCAAAAAAATAAGGAATGCGTATTTTTCCGAGTGCATTTTACTTTTCTAAAGCTGTGTTTCACATATAGCTTAAAAATAAAAAAATTTTGCAGCACCATTCTAGATGAAACATCTCTAAAGTATCCTCTAGGTTGTAAGCTTGCGAGCAGGGCCCTCTTTACCCAATGTGCTGCGTAAATTGTTGGTGCTATATAAATAAAAGTTAATTATCTAATCAACTTTTTAATCAAAGTCCTAACTTCTCTTTTTTCTCCTCACCACACCTTACAAAGGCTACGAGAACCAATCAGCAACTAGGGAAGATCTTTTAATTTCATGAGAATTCTGTACAAATATTTAGCTCTAGCAGCTGATTTTCTTACAGGATCCAGAAGGTCCCATGCATCATTGCTGGGTGCAAAGAAGGTGAAGGATCCCACTCCTTCTATCTCCTTTCTCAGATCTGATTGGTCAGAGTAATCTTGTGTTGCGGTGGCTCCCACAATGCCAAGAGTGCCATACACATTATCGATAGGAGCAACTGAAAATATGAAAGTAAGGGAAACAATGTCATAAAAAGGTACTTAAAATAAATTCTATCATTAATTATGAAAAACATCTAATTTAATGTTTTAATAATCATTTCATGTGCATTTATTATATTCAATAACATTCTACGACAAGTTTTAATTCAACATTATTTAAGAAGATATGTTTCTTTCACTAGTATTTGCATTAGTTATAAAAACCTCTATTTTGTCTTCTGGTAGGCATGACTGAAGGGTTTCTTTAAATACTTGCCTGATGGTGTCTATGTTTATGTGCTACTAATATGTTCTACTCTAGCAGCATGGTTAAGGATTGTACCCTACCAGATGGATGTAAAACAGCAAATTCAGCACCCTTTAGATCCCTATTTGCCATTCCTGGTACATCTGTGTTGTTTGTGGTTATTATATGAGTTCATTTGATAAAAAACATTTTTGCGGATCATATGCTAGAAATTACATGTAGGTCCCACCCTGAGCATAGCCTTCAGGTTATATCATCTATAAATGTGTACAAAACAAAACTCATCATACTCCAAAGAGAACTTGGATGATTTCCTAGATTTAAAATAACAGCAACTGCTGTAGTGCCTTTGGCCAGATTTATATATTTATCCTTAATATATCTCTAATCATATGCATGCCCTAAGCAAATTCTCATAATATATTTTACTGTAGCATCTGTTTTATCTCTGCTACAACTGTAAGGCATATCACGATATTTTGTTGGAATTAGTGTAATCTCATGGCCCTGCTACCTTACACAGACACACACCATTTCTGCCTCGTATAAGAACGCTCGGAAGTTCTAGAATATTCATGCAAAAGTATTGTACTGGGATTCAGGAATACTTAAACCAAACCACAACCAAGCCAAATGTCAGATTGAGATCTGTTTCCATTTTTCTATTACTATAGGCTGCAGTATTGTAAAATCCAGGGTCAGCTCCTAGTCCGAGAAGAATCCTGCTACAACATTATATAAACACATCGGGAAAAATGTAGGACTTAACTTCTAAGCATGTATGATACAGCATATAACTCATAAATAACTCCTGGTATCACAACCATGCAAGTTAATTACATAATATGTATTTTTATATACAGATATACCAAGAATACATCAAAATGCAAAACAAAATGTTTGGGACTTATCTTAATATATAATTATGATGTATATTGTATACCTGCAGGGCATCCTGGTTGGCCATTCATTTGCATGTAACCTGGGCAACATTCATACAAAACAGTCCTGTAGAGGAAAAAGATAATTGAATTATTAAAAAGTTTAATTAGATTATGCAGTACTTATAGGTCTTCAGTACACTACACTACACATCAATTAATTGTGATCACTATTTAAAACCAGCACTAATTTACTGAATCAACTAATCAAAGAGATTAATTTAATTGACCTCATATCACCTAATATATATCATCATACACGTAACATACCACATAGGCAATATTAAAGTTAATGGTTGGAATCTTTCATTACTTAAACATATGTGAGAATAGTATCATGAAATAGACGTGTACATTTTCTGGTCTATCATCACTGATGTAGCGATAACTGTATAATCTTTTTATTAACAGTAGAATAAGCATTTTCTAGAGTTTCAGGTGACCGAGGATTGACTGATTTGAAAGCTCCATAAATAGAAAGAGATGCCAGAGAGAGACTTTAATTAGAATTTAATTCCATTGTTATTTTAAGTGACATAAGTTACAAAAAGTTACAAAAAGCATGCTTGTTTTCTAGTTGCAAAGTCTATTTTAAAATGAATCCCCCTACATGTAATCCCCCTAAAAAAAGAATCTTTTTATAAAATGTCATTATTCCCAGATCTGACACTGTTCTGGGCCAAAATATACAGGATAAATATGGAACAATTCCTTAACATGAATAGATGTGCAGGAAATTCTCCCTTGCACATATATCTTTAAGATTAACTATAAAAAGTTCCCCTTGGAATATCTATTCATTTAAATGTAACGTCATACTTGATTTTAAAATGTATTTTATGTTGCATTTACAGTTTTTCTAACTCTAATCTATAACAGCATTATACTTTAAATAGTATTGTGCTACACATATCTCTGGGAATCTTGACCCACATGCCTTTTCATCATGAAATAATCATATGTTCCTCGAAATATGAACTCTTTGTGTGGCTAAATATCAAGAAATTAAATAGGCATAAGAAAGCATTGAAACAGTAATATAATCTGTTTGGGACCCTTGGTAGTATTTTGGCAGATTGATGTCTGGAAATCCTCTAATGTGCAGTAGACTGGTGATGAGATCATATTGAAGAAATGCAGTTTCCATAAAGCAACTGACTGAGTTATAGGTAAGTGGTTTTCTCTCCTTCAAAACTATGTTCTGGATTTTTTCAGGTCACAAATGACCCCAAAACTACAGATGTTAGCAATGCAGGCCTGAGAAAAATCCATCGCATCAGCACAAGACACTGAGAACCGTAACCTTTCAACTACCAACATAAAAGACACATGGTTTGCAAACTAGGCTCAGGATGCCTTACATGTATCTCCTATGTGGTCCCACTCCTTTCTTCCCATTATCATTGAATCAATAATGTTAAAAAAGTAGTTTCATGTTTAAACATGGGCTTAAGACTTTTGTTCTAATGACTGCATGTCTCCGTTTTTTAGGAATTGTGTATGTACTCATAATACATGGGACCTCTCTGGGTTTTTACCAGGAGTCTATGGGACACTTCCCTCTTTCATTGTGAGGCCCACTCCCCATTAACTCATCCTTCTACTCCTTGCCCACTTAAGGTGCGCATGTGTAGTTAGCCCCACCCCTGTGTAGTTAGCCCCGCCCCACACATGACTATTCCTGTCTCCACTTGTGGTTAGTGTTGCCCCCTCACAGGGTCATTCCTCCAGAAGAGACAGAGCTTCTGCTAGGTAGTTCCAAGGTATGATAATCATTGATACATATCTAGAATGTTTTTTCTAAAATCCTAAAGTAGATTACTATCATTTGCATCATCATGGATGATGCTGCTTATGGATAAACTGATATATGGCAAAAATTTGGGATATTTTGCAAAAATTTGGGATATTTTGCAAAAAACAATTTTTTACATTTATTCAAACACTGTTCTTAAACACTATACTAATGGTAATCAACTGAAATTATATTTTGAGTTGTAGTCAGGTTGTGTTTAAACATGTGATTTTAATGGAAACCAGATGTGCCTTTTTCTGAACGCTTAAATATCCCATAGGAAAAAAGGAACACTGCCATAGTATCAGGTTTTAACTGCAGGAAATAAGTACATTTCATTACTGTATGCATACAAACCCCCACACAGCAGATCAGGTTTCAATGCCAGAATATACAATCTACATATGCTAAATCTGTGTATCCACAGTGCTTGTTGACGTCAATACAAAATACAAAAACTTGGGTCAATGGCTACTTCTTGAAGCAGATGGAAATAAAGACAGACAAAATGTCTTCAACGGAATATAACTTTTCACCACTCCGATTGGAGGGAAGAAATAGCATTTTATGAAGAATACAAATACATTATCATTTATAATAGGTTCAAATTGTTAACGCTAACTAATTTCATGTATGCTAAATCAAATCACAAAACCACAAACTAAAACATGACAGTGGTTCTCCATACAGACAAATTGCCAGTTATTTTATTATAAATGGAATTACCAAAACTGGACATTGAAATTGGGGATTTTTTTTCCCAAATGCATGGTTTCAGTGCATACTGAGTCTAAAAATTATTCCTTTACATTATATTCCACACTCAATGTATAGCTCTTACAGAAATTAGCTCTTTATTGCACCAACTTTTATAATCCATATTTAATTAATTTGGTGACTTTGCATACAAAATCTTTTGTCTGGTCCTGTTTATAACAAAAAAGGGAATGGCCGCAGATGTTTATAAATGCAATTAGGCACTATTTAATGATTGTCTGTTAAGTAATTTCCCTGTAATGTAATCAGGGGAGTTATGTAATAGATTTCAGAAAGATTGGATCAAACGCTTTTGAAGTGCAAGAAAGGAATTCTAATCATGGTAAGAGGTCTTGACATTTTATCACAGTTGCTTATATTTCTCCACTGCATTTGTTTGTTATAATTTAGCCTTTGTTCTGTATTTGTATTAAACAATAAAGACAATTCTAAATTCAATTATTTAGTGCGTTTTTACTAGAGCAACAAAACATAAACATAACTTAAATTATATTACAATAATTTTATAATTAACTAAGATTATTAAAATAATCTTTTTGTTAATGAACAATGATGTCAAATATAAATGAGTTAAAAATCTTTTGTTTTGGCAATTTGGTGCAAAGCTTGATCCCATAGATAAATGTAATTAATTGAACAGCAATCCTCACACAAGTTGCAATGAAAAAAAAATGAAACAGTGATATATTTTAGCTCAGCATCTTTTTCATTTTTTGTCTTTGCAATCTTTAAGAGGATCCCTATTTAATTAATTGGGATTCATCTCTGCATTGAATCCAGCTCCTTGAACTCCCCCTAATGGACATTTGCAAAATAACTGAAGATTTACATTTAACTCCTTAAAGTGGGTAGGTTTCAAAAGGCAATGTAGGACAATGAACTGGTTGGAGGAGCCACCAAGAGGTTCATCCCTATATCAGCAATCCTAGGGCATTAGAAATACTTTGGACAGTCCTTCATCTGTGACAAACAAAGACATATATAAAGAATATATTTATATTTCTTGATGAATATTACACGATCACCATTTGGTCTTGGCCATCCACAGAAATGTTTTCAGGTGTGGCCAAAACGGAAAAAAAGTGCTGATTCACCTCCCAGTTGCATAAAGACCGCCAAACCACATAAAAAAGGTACAGGCAGCATCTCCAGGGTAAGAAGCAAAAAGCAAATAATATGAAACAAACTGAAAAGGGTCAAGGGGACTTTGGTTTTGTGGCCAATAACAGCTCTGCTAGATCACTCTCCATTTTTTAAGCTCATGGGTCAAACCTTTTTTAAGGATTTGCTCAGCATAGGTCATGCTAGTTTTTTGGGTTTTTTTCCATTGTGGGAATCTTATTTTACTTGTAATTAAATGTTAATTTTGGAAATAAATGCAATTTGGAATAACCATTAGTCTTGTCAACAGAATCTTATGTTGATTAATGTTTTCCCTGAAACTTCACAATCGTGTGGTTGTTATTTGGATTGTCAGGAAAGCTGATAATCTCAGGAAATATACTGTTGACATTTAGAGATCAATGAATTTAGGGCCAAGTTGGCCTCAGCTGAGGTTCCCAGATGAAAAATCTTGGGCATTCACTATTCTCTTTTGCTGCTTAAATCCAATACAACTCAAAATGGCCGTGTCAGACAACTACAGCTTCCCTAAATTTTAAGTTCATGTGGGCTAAACTTTGGCTACCCATGGGGTTTCAAGATGGTCATTGAATGGTGAACCCAATCTGTTTACAGGTTTTGCTAAAAGTAATTGTTTTGTGACTTCTCTCTTTTGTATAGGAAAATGCCTTTGTTTAGCCTCACTATAATACATTTCAATGAAAACAGATGGACTCGAGAACTTAAACGGTGCAACACACCACAATATACTCAATAAAATCAACAACTAAAATGTTCTTGGTTTTCAATGTTCTGTTATTATTTTGGTTTCACAGCTGTCCTAACAAGAGGTCTGTGATCATAAATCTAACACAGACCTACAGATCTTCAGCTTTTGCACAAGTGTTCACCAGCTGTATGTGAACAGCAAG
Organism: Sceloporus occidentalis; assembly: GCA_023333645.1. NCBI lineage: Eukaryota > Metazoa > Chordata > Lepidosauria > Squamata > Phrynosomatidae > Sceloporus > Sceloporus occidentalis. The sequence continues at coordinate 789,118 of JALMGF010000068.1, forward strand.
GCTGAAGGTACAACTTTTCTGTGTTGACAATTTAGCATCTGCTTGTTAAAGATGTGGCAGATGTGGCTTGTGTCGGTAAAGTACCCCTTGCAGTGACTTGCATATGCCATTTTCATTTCCTCCGTGTAAAAATATCTAAATCATGTAAATCTTGCTTTGTCATTTGGCAAATTTTGCAATTTCCTTTTCCCTGAATTTAAAGTCATTTAGACATTAGCAGTATGCATATCAAACATTTCTGATTTGTGGTTGCTTGTAATATTAAGTGCTTCCAACTCTGTTAAATGCAGGGTTTCTTCATAATTGCATTGTTCCCTACATCCCCTAGATTTTAGAACTCTTTGGACTCTGACCATAAACTGTAACATAGTTCACTACTTTTGCATTACTGGAAGATTATTACAATGCACCCAGCCCCTCCACCTAACAAAACGAGTTAATGTAATAGCATAATTGAATAACAAAGCAGTATACATGTATATGTAGTATGGATCACTAAGGAAAAAGCAAATAAAATGTGCCGAATATAACCTTAACCCTTTGGTGACAATGGTGGTGAGCAATAGGTTGGGAACTCAAAATCTATCTGCATTTCAAATCATATGAATAAGCATGATATAAACACATAAGGCATACAACTTGTAGTAATATTCAGTTACTAGGATGTGTTTCTATCAGTTAGTATTTTTATTTAACACCATTAATTCCTGCATGTTAGCCAACATCCAACTGTGTAACACCAAAAATCAGAGCAACATATGAATCATTGAGTAACTGAATCATAATTTACAAACCTGGGGCATCTTGTAAAGTTCTACAAGTTCTAAAACTGGAACATTGTGCTTAGCAAACAAGAATAATGCTTAACATCTATTTTTTCATCTGAAAAATCATTACTGATTGTCTGGAAGGAAAGGAAATGACCCTTGCCTTATACATCTTGGTGGTTCAATGCATTCTTTTGCTCTTTTTATAAAACATCTCAGCACTTTTATGTGTGATTCATGCCTCTCCTTCTACCCTCCAGTTAATAGCTCAACATTCCTAATATGGAACACAAAATCTTCTTGCTCAAGCTGTTGCCAGATATGCAACCCCCATCATCCTCAAAAAGCATCATACTCTCATTTTTTTAAAGTAAATATAACTTGCTTTGGTCCTAGAGATTGTACTCCAGCAGCAGTAAAATGCTAACAATATCCTACCCCTGACTAAAATCTAACTTTTGAAATTAAAAAGTGGATTTTTCACAACCTTTTCTTTCATAGTTACACAAAAGTAGAAAAAAAAATATATACACACTTACGCTTTTTTGCCACAGATGGCTCCTTGGTGCCAATTTTTGCAGGTACTGAAATATTTTTTTTTGGTCCCCATAACTTGTTGCAAAGCACAGACATTTGGACTAAATAAAAACAGGACAAAAAAAATGATACAATTAACATTGTTGCCCTGTTTATTCGTAGTCACAATATTAGAAAACACGCCTACAATTCTATTATAACAAATATATTAACCCCGCTCTTTCCTCCTGCACTTCTAGGGAAACAAAGGAAGCTTTATGAATCCCTGCTGCACAGAGGATGCCAGTGGTGCTGGAACATGTAGGTTTATAGCGTTTGTACTGGGAGCACTCATCCATTACCACTAAACTGAAATCCACACCAAACTCATTTCATTTCAGCTTCAGCACACGAGAAAGGTAATTTCTTTGTTCAGAAAATCAATAGACACATTTTTTTTGACTGTCTTTCATTTTTTGTAATAAATGACTGTCAATTTTAAGCACCACTGAACAAAGAGAATGCGAACAAATTATAACAACATCAAAGTATTGTTAAGCTAACAAACAGAGTGTGAACTAATAAACCTGTATTATGTTTGAAATTCTCTTGTGTCAAAAAAATAAATAAGACGGCAATAAAGTTTATTTTATTTGAATTTTGTTGGTCTTTAATGTTAAATAAAATAAATGTAAATGTAAAATAAAAAATATAATTCACTTTTAGATATACTGACAAAAACCTACAAGCAAAATAAATAAAAAATGCTGCATTGAGTAAAATGAATGAAACCTATAATTTTTGCCATTATCATTACATATGAGTGTTATAAATAGCTAAAAATATAAGGGTAAGTAATATATAAGTTTTCAAGTAATATTAATATTTTATGTAAATATTTTTTGTGTGTATCACATTTTACATAGCATATATATAGAAATATATATATATTTCATAAAAGGCAAACTTACCCTTGTTTCCTTGCCCTTATACGACTGTGTGACAAGATCTTGTCATAATAAGCATTACTGTCTGCATGATGTAAAGCACACATTAAAAAAATGGATAAAAATATTAGCTTCATCCTGTAGTTCCCCTCTTGCTTCTTGTAAATGAAAAGGGAGAACTGCCAAGTGATATAGGAGTGCACAAAGTTTATATACTGCCTGGAATTTTGTGGGAGGGGGTAGTTCTATCAACCTGATACAAATGTACCACCCTCTAAAAAGGATCACCAACTCTTGAAATCAGTTTAGAAGTTAATGTGTGTTTAGCCAAATGCAATGTTTCTATATCTCTTAAGGAAAAAATACAACCTTCCCATACAGCAGTGATTTTGTTTTTATTCTTCACTTTCAAATATTTATTACATATCATTTCCTTTTGAAGTCCCTTTAGTAGAATCTTAGAAGTCACAGTGCTTTGAAATTATTTGCTTAGCCCCAGCACTTGAAAGGTTACTGCTTGTTGTGCGTTCTGTGGAAAACGAGTGATCAAGTCAGAAAAAAACTATATGTAATTAATTTTATTTTTATAATCATTATTAAATTAGAGATTCCCGTAAGATTTTGTTAAATATACACAATTCTCATGAGGTTCAGCCAGAAGTTGAATCTAGATGATAACCCCCTAAGGCTGAAGACGCACAAGTTTTCTCATCAACAAATTAAAACTTAATTTAAATTAAAGAAATAGTGTCATTCTTCATTCTCTAATTATACAGACCATAAGGCAAATTCAGTATATTCAGTATTGCTGGCTTTTTTCCTACAGCAATACAATCTGTTATATATTGGACACAACCTACTGTACTTTTTATGTTTACCTCTTTTTTTTTAAACTACCAATGTAATAAGAAACCAAAAGTTCTAGGATAATTTATTTTTTATGGTTAAAGCCAGTTTTTAGGAGGAAGGATTGCATAAGCTTCCTAATATGTTTTATCCATAAACTCAGATATGATGGAAGTATTTTGTGAATAGTAGTAGACTTGAAGCAAGAAAAAACATAATTAGTTTTCATATTAATGGAACAAAGATTGTTTTCCTAGAATACATTTTTCTTTGATATACAATAATCTTTATAGCAACTTATATTATATGTTATATACAGTTCCATTCACCATATAATGTAAACAATGTCCCATTTGGCACTTTCAATTATTGGTTGTTTTTTGTACAGAAATGCCTTCCTTAGAAAAGGTGCCAGGAAATAAGTGTGTCAGGTATATGGCTTCCCTGACTTGGCTTCCAAGACACACTAAGTTTTTTTGTAAGCAACGAGGTCTGTGGCTCTGCTGTGAGAAAAGGGTGCTCCTATTGCCAGAGTCATGCCTATAAGGCCCCAATGGACACCAATTTCCCTTCTTCTTTTTTGGGGGGGGACGCTCTCCTTGAAGACATATGCTACCCCTTCCTTCCCTTCCAGGCCAGAAGACCTGCAAGAGCCCCGGATCTTCTTGGTCCTTGTCCTACCAATTAAATCTTCAATTATGGGGGGTTGCGGTCAGAAGAGCTACCCTCCTTAATAGAAAACTGGGATTTTTTAGGGGACCCAGCTCCTCCATGGTAATTTTCTGTGAACTGAAAAAAAAATCCATTACCGTGTACCTATTGCTTTTGCATTAATAAAACATTTTAAATAAAAATCAACTCTTTGTCAAAATTAAATAAACATGTTCTCTGTGCAAAAAAACAGAGCAGAGGTGTAAAATGTGTAAAAACTATATACAAAATGTGCTCCATTTATTGAAGCCCCAACCAAGACACACTAACTGCCTAAAAGATGTTGTGTCTAGTCCACTTGTATGTGCTGAATTGCCTGGGATTGTCCATGAAGTTCATCCTCCCAACCATTAACCAGCTTTGTTTAGTATTGGTGTGACAAATTGATGATCCTTACAGCTGCCCAACTCCAGTATTTATGAGCAGGGGAGTCAAAAGGAGGTGTTTGCCCATCAAAATACCCAAAAAGGAATTGTTTTACTTTTCAATGAAGAAAATAACCCACTTTATTATGTTGTTTTATTCCAAAACAAAAGGCATATAGTAAAAGTCAAAACCTTTCGAGGTACCTACATATATTGCCCATTTTAATGTGTAAACACCATTGCACTAGATTATTTAATGTATAGAACTTTAAAGAAGACCTCACAAAACCACCACAGTTATGGTGGATATGTCAACTTTAGCAGCTCTTTTGTCAGTTGTGTTATTTTCACTATATAGTCTAACATGACATTAATGAATAGCCTAAAAAGTCAGCACCACTTAATTCTTAATAAGAGCTCGGCATATTAGATCACTAATCTTTTAGTCATAAGGCCACACAGTCATTGTGGCCACAGCTACACTTTTAATGGTACTGAAACATCAAATAAAAAAAGCCCATGTTAACTACAAGTCTGAATGTGGAAGCACATAACCCAACAGGAAACTCAAGATCATACAATACCATAATTAAAAATACCCCCAATGACCAGTATTGTGCCCCCCATATTATTTAACTTGCAGAGAAGTACATTGAATGCATAAGGAATGTTATTTCTGTCTAGTCACGTATGAGTTTCAAGTCAAGCCTTGCATGTACATAATGCGAAAATTATTCCTCAGATTTATTAAACAGATTACTCTGATAATAAAAAGAAATCAAGTGCTTTACATGTTAACACTTCTTGGCACCTACTCTATATCAATCTCAACCAATAGCCAGACTAGAAATAAATGACTTAAATTAAATTCATGAAAATAAGCTACATAACCATGTAATAATTTAGATGCATTATTTGCTCTAGGGGTACCATAGCTTGATTGTTTGCAAAGAAAGGAGCAGCTTTAACAATAGTTCTGTCAATCCATTTAGCTAACATGTAGCTTAAACCTCAATAATTAATGTTTTTTTCCAAATGTGAATCTGCCATCATTGTAAACGGAAAATTGCATGTGGTGATTGACAGAAAGAATTTAGGAAGCAATACACAATGATTTATATGCTTGAAATAGTTATATAAAGTTCTAGACGATAGCTTGTATTTTTAATTTGTTTTTGTAATAATTATCTTACAATTTGATTTAAAAGGGTCAGGGAGGGACACAAAAATCAACAATCCTGTAGATAACCCCCGGACCCTAAACAACCAAAGAAGAAGTTTTAAATGGACGGCATACCACATAATGTAAAAGTACACTCTGTCTCCTTAGAGACTCAATATATAGTCAATGTTGACCTTCCGACACTGGTGGGGTAGAGACTAGTAAGGGGGGTGCTAATGGAGGCCTACAGAATACCTTTGCATAGATGCCCTGTATAGTGTCCGCCTCTGAAAGTTGAATAGTAATATTAACAATTTGTCTCCTTTAACATATTTTGTTAAATTATCAAAAAGTTGGTACAGTAAGAAACCATCTTGTTTTTTTAGGAAAGAAAAAGACCAGAACATATATAAGCATATACTGCTGATCATATACAAAATACATGTAAAAATGTTCAAAGAGATTTTATGTATTAAATCCCATGTTACAATTATTATTTAGACAATATACATATAGTCCCAGGAAAGATTTCAATGCCTTTCACATTTGCTTTTTCCTTAATGGAAACAGTATCCACCAGAATGTATTAAACTGAATTTCAACAGATATTGCTGAAACCAAAGTAAACTAATGTGTATCAGGGATTATCTTGAGCAGAATTTGATGATTCGGACACATTTTTCATTTCATTTTTGGACAATTAATTTAGTTTCCCGCCCTTTCGGTTCAGACAAAATTTTGAGGACTTTTCCCCTTCTGAAACTAAATTTGTTGTCACTCAGCCTCCTGTGCTGTCTCACACTCTGTCATGCTCTTTAAAATTCTCTCATGCCCTCTTACACTCTCATTCACACTATCTCTGTCAATGTTTTTCTACCTTCTCCGCCAACTGCTTCCATGTCCCTGTCTACTTTTCCGCAACTCTGTTTATTCCCTTGCCTCTTGTTGTTCTTCTCTCTTTCTTTGTCTGTTTCTTCTGTTATCAGCTCCGTTATCCAGGTACCCCTGCAAAAGAGCAGAGGCTTCATGCATATACTCGTTCCCTATTGGAGGAACAGGGAAAAGGCTGCCCCTTTGGTGCGGAAATAGTCCAAGAAGCCAGAATATTGAAGATGGATTCCCAGAGAAAGAGAGGTAGGACAGAAAATGAGTGCGACAGCAAAGAAATGCCAACGACAATTCAGAGCTCTCGTTTTCGTTTGTTTCTTTGGGGGTCCCTCTTCATTTTCGGACTTTCATACAAATTATCGAAACTGGCAAATTTCATTACAAATTGTATGAATCTACAAGCTGATGTTATTTGATGACATTGCTTTTAGACCACAAGGTGTTCTAGAAATTAATATTTAATCAGTGTTTTAGGTAAAATAAATGAAACTAACAATAAAATTCTCTGTTGCTGTTATCTGACAGATAAGTCTTGCTACATTTCTTATCCCTTTATCACGTTACGGGTTAAAATTGACAGAAGTCTAATTTTAAGATGTGGGCAGTCAATACAGAGGTAAAACTTGTACAAGAAGTTCCTTTCTGTCAAGGAAAAAATACACCTAGTTCTTAACTTGCTTGAGCCCCTGTGGAATGTGGAGCCCAGGGCATTTTACAGTCTTTAAGCATTCCAGTGTGCAAAAGTCTTCAGCTAACTTCAACACCTTGTTAACATACCTAAGGAATCTAAGGATGAAGACTTTGAAAAAGGGCAACATTCTGAGCTTATAGAACTGTCCTTAATTTATTACCATGTTTTTCCCCCCATGTATGCACTTTTAGTTCCATATAAACCTCAACATAAGATAAGAAAGAACACTACAAATATGTCAAGTTAATTTACCAGCATGGAAACACATAAAGTGGCAGCAGATAACAACATCTAGTATGATGATTCCTTTACGTGCTGTAAAACCTGAAATGTTATGGGTTCTTAGATTTTTCTAATGTCCAGGATAGCCTTATACATTTCTTATTTATTTTTATGTGCACTTTCATTGAAACAATATCCCACGTATCTTCCCTGAAAACTAAATACTTTCTTCTATTTTACAAGCTTATGACTTACTTGTCTTAATATATATACTTGTCTTAATAGATTTCTATGCATATGAATGTTGCAATCACATCCCCTCTCTAGGCTTTACTCCAAGTAATATATATATATATATATATATATATATATATATATACCATAATTGTTATATTATTTATTATTTTTCATTCCAATTTAAGTCCCTCAATATACTTTTTCAGTCTATCTATAGCTTTCAATAGGTAAAGTCACCAGTACTGTATGCAATACCTTTTACTCTGTATTTGAGAAGAACTTTATTATGCAAGACACCAAATAAATAATTAAATTACCCCTTCTGCACATCCCCAGGGAGACTATACTATGTTTGAGACTCTTACAAAGTACAAAGCATTTAAAATTGCTGAATAAACTTAATATGATATTTTACATGTTTTAAGGTGGATCCGTCATCTGATACAAGTTAAGTTAGTTAATAAAACATAAAAAAGTCAACGAATCAGAAAATGGAGAAATAAATAATCTTAAAGACTGAGGAACAGCTTAAAAAAGTAATATTTTTTATACACTAGTGAGTAACATAAAGTTTTCATAAGTAACAGTTTCTTTGAGAGTAGAAAACTTAAAATACACACTACTTCCATGCAGAGAACATACTATAAATATTTGAAAATGTATGTGTAAATGTTTCCAATGTTTCAATCGGTGGAGGAACATTTATTTTATTTTTATACTGCCATATAAATATATTTATACAGTGCCAAGAATTTACCAAGTGCTTCTTACAGTACATATAACCCAATGGTATCAAAAAAGTATAATTGACACAATAAGACAAACCAAATCCAATCAAACAAGCTTTATTTGCATGACAGAATACATTTTCAGTGTTGTCAAAGACATGTAATATATTTGGGGTAACACATGAAGGGGTAATAAAGTAATCATATTTAATTATAATTATATATAGTCATAAAATATACTGATGTAGTCAGCTGCTAGTCTTACTGTGGTCTCCTCTTCTCCCAGAAGGATTTTTAGTTTTTCATGAATTTCCATGCAGTAGAACTCTTTGGAAATTATAAACTCTTTGGAGATTATCTTTTCTCATGTCACAATATTTTTTACATTCTAATAAGAAGTAGATTTCATCTTACACCACTTCCTGGTCGCACTGCTGGCATTTACCGCTCTCCCTTGGTTGCCAGGTTTTTTATGTCTTCCAGTCTCTATTTGGAGATTGCGAGCACTTACTCTGTATACACACTCTGTATTCTTGTGTTTGGAGCTTTGTAGCAGCAGGTATGGTGCGATGATGTAATCCCTCTGTATTGACTGCTAGATTGTTAGCTTTATGGATTCTTTTATTTAACTTTTTCCAGTTTAGGACATATTTCTGTATAATTTTTCTATTTTATGTATTTTACGTGAAGGCTCATTTGTATGGCTGATTAAGAAACTCAATATTTACAGAGCTGATTAAAATGTCCATATCATCAACATTATAGCAGCTGGGGTCATTTTCAATAACAAATAAGGTTCATATGAGTCTAATTTCCCTGTTAAATGTGGAATGCTATAATCAGAAATTGTGGGTGACAATGATGTTAAATGCTCTTCTTTGGAGCCCTCTAGTGGCAAAGCCAGTAAAGACAATATTTTATTTTTGTAATATTAACATATCATAAGAGGTTTTTCTTACTTTGCAAATATTAATTATGTCATCTGTCACAGTAAGACTCTTTAATCTTGTTAAAAATCATAGTTGATTTTGTCCTTGGATGGACATGTGCAGTAGGCACTGAAAACATATCCAGTATGAAATAATGCTTACTGCAGCTATGATCCACTACACTATTGTGTAACCAAATACATTAATGAGGTGTCAATATTATTTTTTATATACAATAGGCAGAAATATAGTGCAAAATATATGACTGGTGGGAATAAACGTAGCCCTGCTTATCTGAAATAATTTAGTGAGTCATTGAAGTGGGTTCAATTATTATTGTGTAAAACAAATCATACTGTAGTCAACAGAATATCGCTTTTCTACACGAGTGTAGGTGGAAAGGAAATATCCACTTTTTCTGTGCCTGTTTTTTTAAAGAGTTTGTGTAAAATCCTTATATACCGCAATGCTCATGTTGAGGTACATTTGCATCATGGGTAAATGGATTTTGACAATGATTCTTAAACGATACATTCTCAGATGATTTTAAAGCCCACTCATTGCTGAAAGCAGAAAAAAATCTTCCTAATTTGGGAAAGGATATTTTTCACTATCGCTAATAAAACCCTTCTATTTAAATATTATCACCAAGGTCTATGTAAAGAGTGTACAAATTAGTTGAAATCTCGTTACCTGCTAACACTTTTTCACTCTGAATGAAGATCTATACAAGAAATAAAAAAAAGATCTATATTATGTCAATTGAGCAAGTAGGTCTAGCCTATGTACCATTCTGAGAGTGGTGATACACTATTGACTAAATTTTTAATGGTAGCTTCTGTCTATTTGGTCAAAAATGAACCATTTTTGCATGGGAGCTATGTAATTCATTAGGTATTCAACTTGTTAATTCACAACTAGTTTCCATTAACATATATCTCCTGATATGTTGGCAACTTTGCATTGTACTTCTGTCCTCATAAGTAATGATAGTTTTGTCCTCTCCCGCTTAGCCCCAAATACTGAGAGTTGACCCCTTCTGGGTTCCAACTTGATCGTCAAATTTCTATGAAGTAGTTCATAATGCATAAAGTATACAAATCTTGGTATTGTATATTTGAATTTTAAAATATTCTGAGATATTCCAGCTTGAGCAGAAATATCTGAAATAAGTATAATTAAATTATTTGTTTCCAGGTAAGGATACGGAGAATCCGTGGCCTGTTTGTTGTCAAGCCAACACCAATAAGCAACACAGTGTTAAGATTATGGGGTCCAAATATAATTGTGCTGATCACTTAATTTGAAATAGTAATATTTGGGTGCCCTGTGTATTATCTTCTCTGTAGACATCCCAATCATTTCAGGGAGGTGGCTTCACCGGCCACTGAGCCCCCGCACCACCACCAAACATGTATGATGGTCCTCTAGCTCCGGTACCTGTGTCCTGGCCTTCTCTGTGGTAGACGGGCTCTGGAGAAATCGGGAGAGCGAGTGACACAGTGCGCGTCCTGATTGGTCTCCCTTGTGCTAATTAACCTATCAGTTTTCTCAGTAGGCGGGATTTAAAGCCGGTAGATTGCTATTTAAATGCAGAAGACTCCTGGAACCTCCGGGAGAGTTGGGATGTCTGTATCTAATCAGTCTGTGCATAAACTTGATATTTTTGTGTCTGAAGTGTCAATTTTAGCTTTGGTGCAAATGTATTTAAGGGGGTTGGGGCTTGCACAAAACACATTCCATAATAGGGTCTGATGCTAATAAAGAGAACTACTTCCAATATATAGATTAGAAATATACAGTATGTGTAAATATTCATATATTTAAATATATATTTAAAGGTACCCTTTATAGTCCTACTGATATAATAATTTGCAGGGCCGGCCCAAGACATAATGCCGCCCGGGACAAAGTTTAAAATGCCCCCCCCCCCGCGAGGGGTCATTATCTACTCTTCCTCTCTCCCTATTATCTACCCTATTCCCCCCCCTTTGTACTTCACTTACCTTTCAGCAGTCCTGTGGCGAGTCTCCCTGCTCTGCCGCGGTGCGCGCTTCTTTACTGCTGAGCGCCAGAAATGACGTCATCTGCCGGCGCTCAGCATTACAAGCCGGCACCGAGACCGAGCTAGAGGGCTCGCAGAGGAGAGAGAGAGGGGCGCCGAGCGGGTACTGACAACTTGGTAAGCGAAAACCACTCGGCACCCCTCTCTCTCTTCCGCTTAGAAAAAAAAAAAGGCGATTGGGGCAGCAAAGTGCCGCCTCTTCAAAAGTGCGGCCTGGAGCAATTGCCCCACTCTGCTCCATGGTAGGGCCGGCCCTGATAATTTGTATAGCTAAATGGCTATTCACACTGCAACAAAAAGCTAAATAAAATCAAGATTTTAATTAGTTAAGGAATGAGCTGACCAGATTGACATAGCAAATAAGTATGGCTTAAAATCAGATTAATTAAAAAAAAAGTATGAAAAACTTTAGACACATTACAATGTCCAGAAACAAGCCTGAACTGCCAAACTAGCAAACCAGGCAAATGGCTGGTGGGCCGCTGGCTGACAGGCTCCATACTCCATATTTATTCCCCGCCACACTACTTGAGCATAAAAAAGAATATACATATCCAGCCCTGTCCAGCAGATTTAACTTTGAGGTGTAATATTTTAAAATAAATTTTGGTTTAAATATACCGTATTTGCTCGATTATAAGACGAGGTTTCTAATCGGGGTCGTCTTCTAATCAGACCTCAAATAGAGGTCTGATTATGAGACTAAGATCCAAATCCCCTGCACCGCTGCAGGGGACCTGGATCGTCCTGTCTCCCCACACACATACACACACTTACCAGTGCTTCCTGCTGTATTGCCGGGGCAGCGGGTTGACGTCTACGCGATCCGCGTAGACAACGTCCGCTGCAGCCGGAAGGAGGTGTGGCTAACAGCGGGGGTTTGTCTGCGTCCGTCGCGGATACCTTCCCCGACTGTCAGAGATCAGAGTTCCCCGCACCGGTGCGGGGAACTCTGATCTCTGACAGCCGGGGAAGGTATCCGCGACGGACGCAGACAAACCCCCGCTGCCAACTCCACCTCCTTCCGGCTGCAGCGGAAGGAGACGTCAACCCGCTGCCCCGGCAATACAGCAGGAAATTGGAAGCACCGGTGCCGGGAACTCTGATCTCTGACAGCCGGGGAAGGTATGCGCGACGGACGCAGACAAACCCCCGCTGTCAACGCGCTGCCCCGGCAATACAGCAGGAAATTGGAAGCCCCGGTAAGTGTGTGTGTGTATGTGTGTGTGTGTGCGTGTGTGTGTTAAATGGGGGCATAGGGCATTTCTGGAATGCCTTATACCCCTATATGCCACTCTGGCACTTAGGGGGTTAAAAGGCATATTAGGGGGCAGAGTGGCATATAATGAGGTATAAGGCATTTCAGGAGGCATAGTGGCGTTAAGGGGGCATTAATAGAGCACTCTGCCTCCTGAAATGCCATATACCTCCCTATATGCCACTCTGCCCCATAATATGCCTTTTAACCCCCTAAATGCCAGAGTGGCATATAGGGGTATAAGGCATTTCTGGAGGCAGAGTGCTCTATACAATGCCTTTTAACTCCCTTAATGCCACTCTGCCTCCTGGAATGCCTTATACCTCCCTATATGCCACTCTGCCCCATAATATGCATTTTAACCCCCTAAATGCCAGAATGGGATATAGGGGTATAAGGCATTTCTGGAGGCAGAGTGGCACATAGGGGGTCAAAGGGCATACCATGGGGCACAGTTGCATATAGAGGGTTAAAAGGCATATCATGGGCCACAGTGCCATATTGGTGTGGCAAGCCTGGGGGCAGATGTGCGTAACTGGGGGACAGGTTGGAAAATACAAGGAAATAAAAACAAAAAAACTATTTTTCTCAATCATAGCTTTTATTTAAAAAAATAGTTTACATGAATTAACATTTACTGGTAAAACTTTTTTCCTTTAGGGTCGTCTTATATTCAGGCTTTTTCTTTTTTTCCTAAGTTAATATTCAGATTTTGGGGGGTCGTCTTATAATCAGGGTCGTCTTATAATCGAGCAAATACGGTACTTACACTGTAAACAAGCAATTGTTTAGTTTACACTAGAGGGCAGTATGGTTTCATACATACACAGCATTTTGTAGTGGCGAGGTAGGAGGCTGAATTTTTATCCCCTTATATTTACCATCTTTGAAGAAATGTAAAAGAAGTTATTGAAAAATGAACAGCATTTTTAAAACTAAAAACACGTTTATGGATGAATACACAATTACAATTGTTGCTGACACCGCAGTTGTAAATTGATATCTTTATTGCAAGGCATGGGTTTCTGAGTCACTAAGCAAATTGTTTTTAGATAAAAATGTTATGATATCTATGCTACAGTAATCACAGTTCAAGCTTCTTGCTTTCTAGGTTTATACAGTGACATCTAGTCCTCTTCTCTTTTACAATATTTAATCCTTTAGCTGTCATGAAGCTTCATCCTTTTGTTCCAATCATCTTTGCACATATTGTTTTGCTCACACCTACTAAATACATACATTCATTTTGTCATTAAAGGGATCTCAGTATTTTAGTGCGAACAGCATCACTGTTTATGAGCTCAGAAGAGGTCCACTCTTAAACCACTCGATGTATTCAGCGAAGAGTATCCTTTATGGGGTTTTGAAACGGTAGAAGGCTACTACAGTTATGGTAAAGGCTGAGAAAAACTATGATGGTATTCCCATCTTAAAGGACAGGATCTGCTTTGACAGTATTGGGCAAAAGATCAGCTGTAAAATGTTATAGTAGAGAAAAATACTACTGTTCAAAAGTTTGCGATCACTTGTTTTTTTGTTTTTTTTTAAAAGCTAGTTTTTGTCCATTAAAATAAATATAATGGATCAGAAATACAGTGCAGACAATGTTAATGTTATAAATGAGTATTATAGCTGGGAACAACTGGTTTTCAATGCAATATCTTCATTGTTTATCACTCCCATCACTTCTGTGTTCCAATGGCACGTTGTGTTAACTAATTCAAGTTTAAATTTAAATGGCTAATTGATCATTAGAAAATCATTTTGCAATTATGTTACACAGCTAAAAATGTTCTATTTTCCATGGAAACAGCTAAGTGACCTCAAACATAATTGTTTAATTACTATACATATAAATTGCTTCTTACAATGCTGCTGCATTACAATGCCAAGCCGATGCCACCACAGAAATCCTCAGGGGACTTCCTATGTGGCTAGCAGGTTCACTGTTGTCCAGTTCCTGAACCACACCTGACACAAAAGAAACATGACTGTATATTTCTAATTGGTTGCATGCACACCTAGTGACCAAACATAAAAGAGGCACACTAAATATTTTAGGACAAACTCCATCCAGAGTGAACACTCAGGCTAATATTAGTCTGGAAGTATTGTGTGTCACTGAGAGGAGTGTGGGTTGGGAACATAAAAATAATCAACATTTATCTTCCTTTTCTGGCATGACTTACCTGTTGTGCTTTGTACACTAAACCATGACACTAAATCATAACTGACTATTTAAGACAATTGCCTTCTTTCTGCCCAGAGAAAGTGTTTTGTGGAGATTAGGTCTATGAAAAAGAAATTACAATGTCAGACCAATAACTAGCAGGTGATTCGAAAGTCACACTAGCACGCAAAAAACCTTCTAAACCAATATTAATCTATATTAATTTTTACTTGTCATCATCTCCATGACATGGGTATGCCTTATTTCCAATTATTTATTCATATTAGACCCCACTTCCAGTTTGAAAGATTAGATATTAAATTAGCAATGAATCCTACTGTGACTGTGTACGTTCAGTAGAACATAAATATCCAGAAACTGTCTTTGAAGTCTTGTATCCATCACAAGTTGGCATCATCCCTTGTGGCTGTTCGATTATTGATTCCTGATGCTATTCTTATATACCTTAATTTTTAACGTCTGAGTAAATGAATGGCTGTGAGTGTTATGGAACCAAGTCATATATCTTTCTCATTTGCTCTAGTGATTTAGACCACTAGATAATTAAGAAAATAACAAATATGTGAAGAGAATTACAATTATGTAGGATAAGCCTTCACATCTGAAATTATAGAGCATCAACAGATTCTGTAGTGCTCTTACAAAAGGGGCAAAGGGAAAATGAACAATACAGTAACACACTGGTACGGAAGGAGAAGAGGGCCCTGGTATTGCAAGTTTACAATTATTATTATTTATTGTTTTATATAGCATCATCAAATTCAGTAGCCCTGTACAATGGGTACAATCTATTAGGAGGTTGAGGGAGAATGTGATAAAATGTGAGGGGCTGCTTGGATGAAGGTGACTGATTGCAGTAAGGGTCATATGGTGATGTCAATGGCAAGGAGATGATAGAGCGAAGAATTATTTCAGAATGCAGGTTTGGATGTTAGAAGGATAGATTTATGATTTTCTGGTTGGATTTTCTGTGCCCATTTAAAGTTACAGTAAGTAGTCTAACAGAATGAGGCAGATGATTCCGTAAAATAGATGTGAATGAGAACAAGTGGTAGCAGTCTAATAGACTTATGAACAGTTAGGAAACTATATAAGTGGAGATATAGGAGGTGCAAAGATCAGTAGTTTTAATTTAATTGCAGAGGGTATAGTGAGCCAGTGGAATGACTGTACCACCAAGGCTGTTGAATAGATTGTGGAATCTCTACAGTGATATGGGACACAAGAGACCAGGGAATAACAGTATGTTCAGTATTTAAGATAGGGGATGCCACAAAGGATGCATTTTCAGGGAAACAATCAGAGGAGAGTTAGATGTATACCTGGGAACTCTCCAGGTTTGACCCGGAGATTGCCGGTTGAGCACTGCTTCTCTGGTTCTCTGGGTCAAGACCCGAATCCTCCGGGTCGCGGGAGCGGGGTCTTGACACGCCCTGCTCCTCGCCCATTTTTAGTTTAAATGGCGGTGATTCCAATTGGAATTCAAATTAAAACTTAGCATGAAAGGTATAGATAACCCCCCTAAATTAAAGGTATAGCTCACAGATTGCACACCCCAAAGCCAGCCCTGGCATCCATGCTGCCCACACAGAACCTGACCAGCACCCAGGTTACACACATAGGGCTTGCCATCGTTGTCCCCAAACATCCCATCATGAGTTAACTTTGTCCCCAAACAGCCCGCCCTGTGTCATCTTTGTCCCCAAGGCTCAAACACCCTGCTTTTCTGATCTTTGCCTTTCTACAAATCTTTTATACATCTATGATACATACTTCCCACTTTCACACTTTCATTCACATAATTCATTCACACAATAATTTATTCTTTCACTCATTCACACTATTCATCCACACATTAATTCCTTCTCTCACTTTATTTATTTCAGTATTTTTACTACCCTCTTTCTCTCCTCCCTTTTCTCACTATCTATACCCCCCTTTTTCCTACTATCTACTCCCTCTCCTCCTTCTCACTATCTACTATCTATCTATCTATCTATCTATCTATCTATCTATCTATCTACACATTCCTTAAACCCTTTCTCTCCATCTCTCACCTTTCTCATCTTCTTTCTTCTATGCTGTAATGGGAGTGTGACGTCTGTAACTCCAAGCCTCTGCGTTAGTGCTCCCTCATCACTATGCGCTGGCTATTGATACGTAGCGCCTCGGTGACGTCATATCCCTGCGCTCTGTAGTGGTTAGGGAGCACGGAAGCCGAGGTCTGAATTCACAGACCTCGCACTCCCTAATGTTGGGCTGGTTAGAGGGGGATTGTGCTCTCCCCAACCAGCCCTGCTCATCGGACACCTCATACCCAGACCAGCGCAATGCCCAGGGGGGCGCCCGATGAGCAGGGCTGGTTGAGGACAGCACAATCGTGCAGTTGCCTCTACACTCCCCTGAAGACCGCCCCAGGGGAGGTGGCCTCTCTGATCACCCCTCCCCTATATAGACGCTACAATTTTTTTAAGGGCTTCGTGGTGAATCACTTTGCTGGCAGCAATGTAATTCACCACGGGCCCCTAGAACGCTGGGCACCTGGGCAACTACCCAGAGTGCCCATGCATTTAGATGGTCTCCTTAATGTTGGGCTGGTTAGGGAGATCACTCGCCTTACCCTTCCTATGGCCCTGCAGTAAAATATACTGTTGCAAAAAGAATGTTATTATGGCAGGCTAAACACATGAAAACCAATCAGGCATTTTAAACAAAGACATCTAGGCTCAATGTACACTAAAGTAAACTCCCACACAATGAGGCAGTTATAACAATAACAAAGATAGAACAGGAGTGATGATGACGACACAGTGTGGACACCCATGAGATCAGATAATGTTAGTATGCAGACCATCAGAGAAGAAAAGAAAGAAGTCTAATGTAACAAGAGATTCATTTTTACCCAATTATAGTTAATATTAAGGAAAAAAGTGCAGATTCACACACAAGACTCTGAGCAAAGCAACCTCTATTTCCCAGGGATTTGGTCCCTAGCTTTCAGCGGCCGTATGCAGAGGCCTTGACACCTTTAGCAAATGACATGACAGTATAGTCACAGTCAAGTTGAGTCAACAATGAAAATCCACAGGAAAAGTAGGTTCAGAGGGAAGCCGGGTCAGCAACAAGGAATCTCCAAGAAACAGAGCCACATATAAGGAAACTATAATATGCTAGCACTGAATGCTGAGAGCCATACGTTTATGTAGGCAGTTCTATAGTGACTAGATTATTGAGTGTGTATGTGGGAATATGTGCCAATTCAGCCAAAAGAGAATTTGTGAGGTCAGGCACTGATGTTGTATGTGAAGAATTGGCTCAAAATCGCTGTTCTTATTCATCCCAAAGGTGCTCAGTGGGTATACGACTAGGTCTCTTTGCGGGCCACTCAAGTTCAAACTGGTCAAACCATGTCTTGCTTTATATACAGAGGCACAATCTTGCTTGAACATGAAAGGGCCTTCCTCCATCTGGTGCCACAAAGTTGGAAGCATACAATTGTCTAAAATGTCTTTATATGCTGAAACTTTAACATTAGCCTTCATTGGAACTAAGTAGGCACGATGCATTCTAGTAGGTAGCTTTCTGGCATTCTCCAAACTTCCAGTAAAGTGATTCATCACTTTAGAGAACACATTTCCACTGCTCCAGAGTTCAGCAGCGGTGTGCGTCACACACTTCCAGCTGACACTTGGCATTGTGCATAGTGATCCTTGGCTTGTGTGCAGCTGCTTGGCTGTGACAGAAGCTCTTTATGCAATTTGCTGGCACTATATAAATTACATTTGTTTTTATAGCTCCAGCAGATTCAGTAGCACTTTTACAATAATGCGTAGCAAAAAAACCTGACAATTTTAAATGACAACACATACTGATGCATACTGGTGCAGAAGGAGGAGAGGGGACCTGCTCTTGAGATCTTACAATGTATTTGGTTAAAGGGGAAGTGAGATAGTATTGAAGTGAAGATGATATGGAGAAGGCTCTTGATCCTGTAGGTGGCTGGTTTAGAGTGTTAGATTAAAAAGATTTCATGCTCCTCAGAAAAGGTGTGTATAAGTGTATAGTGTTATTGTAAGGTGTTTGTGAGCATAGAGTGTCTATAACACTCCGTACAGACATATACTGTAGCCAGAGGCGTATCTACTGAAAATAGCGCCTATGGCAAGCACTGAAATTGCGCCCCTGTCCAAATAAAAACCCATT
Source organism: Sceloporus occidentalis (assembly GCA_023333645.1). Lineage (NCBI taxonomy): Eukaryota > Metazoa > Chordata > Lepidosauria > Squamata > Phrynosomatidae > Sceloporus > Sceloporus occidentalis. The sequence goes on from JALMGF010000068.1 coordinate 807,844, forward strand.
TACTAGCCCCTGCTGCATATATATATATATATATATATATATATATATATATATATATATACATATATATATATTAGTCCCTGCTGCCGATAGCGGGTATAGATCAACACGCAAACCCAGATCAATTGAAATTCACTTGTGATCTCAGCACTGAAGGTATATATCAAATAAACAGAATCAGACATACAAGTCCTGTATTTGCAGGTATACAATAATAATATATGAAACGTAGCATCGCAGGTATAGATCAACTGAATAAGACATATTAACCCTGTATTTGCAGGTACACATAAATAATGTATGGAAACATAGCATAGCAGATATGGATCTACAGAATAACACAAAAACCCAGCTTTGCAGGTAAAGATCAATTGGAATTCACATAAAAACACGGCATTAAAGGTATATTTAAAACCCCCTAAATTACAGGTATAGATCACAGGTTGCACACCGCAAAGCCAGCCCTGGCGTCCGCACTGCCGACATAGAACCTGACCAGCACCCAGATTACACACATAAGATTTGCCATCTTTGTCCCCAAATAGCCCACCACAAGTCAACTTTGTCCCCAAACAGTCCGGCCAGTGCCATCTTTGTCCCATATACACCCTGCCTGTGCCATCTCGGTCCCCAAGGCTCAAACCTCCTGCTAGTGCCATCTTTGCCCTTCCACAATTATACATCTATGATACACAAACACTTTTACTGTCACTCACTAATTCACACTTTAATTCAGAGAACTCATCCACACATTAACTCATGCTCTCCCTCATTCACTCAATGCATCCACACATTAACTCATGCTCTCCCTCATTCAGACAATACATTCACATATTAACTCATGCTCGCCCTCATTCAGACAACTCATCCACACATTAACTCATGCTCTCTCTCATTCACTCAATGCATCCACACATTAATGCACACTCTTTACTTATATCTACCCCCCTCCCTTATCACTTTTTAACCCCCTCCCTCCCTCATCACTTTTTAACCCACCCCCTCCCTTCCTTCCTTATCACTTTTTAACACCGCTCGGCGCCCCTCTATCTCCTCCGCATCAGTGTTTAAAAGCCACTCGCTGGTGCCGGCATTTCATGCATGAAATGCCGGCACCGGGATGGGGGTAGAGGGCTCGTGGAGGAGAATGAGGGGCGCCGAGCGGTTGCTAGGCGCCCCTCTCTCTCCTCCGCATCAAAAAAAAAAAATAATAAATGCCAGTGAGCGGCATTTAAAAGCCGCTCACCGGCGCCCCCCTTGAGATGGCGCCCATGGCACGTGCCATGGCTGCCATACCCTATATACGCCTCTGACTGTAGCTGCTTATATATTGGAAGCAAAGAAGCATATAATTCTATTTAATATAGCTGGAACTGTTTGTTTAAATTATCTGAAGGATCCATACCACTGCAGTTTGCAATAGAAGCATGGCTATCTTTCAACAAATACTTTTCCTTCAGTCTTCTTCTATAAAAAGTTTAAACATCTTTTATTATCAAAAAACTATAACAATTTGTTCGTCTTACAGATAGAACTCAGCAAACTGACACTAAACACTTTTCTATCAAAGATGTCTGGCGCCAAGTATCCCTGCAGAATATAAACAGCTTGCACTAGAAAGATAAATAGTGTAAAGCATGTGACAATAAAATGCTCCATAAAGCATGTACGCATACATATTACGGTGTGGGTTATTGGCTCAGGGCACTCTCCTAAAAGTTTTTGTAGTGTTGATTCTACCACTCAATAGATTCTTGTTCTGTATCTTTTTTTTTGTTTAGAAAATGGATATAGCTATGTTAGCCTAAAAGAAGTTGATACCGAAACAATCTGAGAAAGAGACCTCTGAAGTCCTGAAAGGTTAAGCAACTTTTTTATTACAAAAGAATTGATCTACAAGGTCTTTTTATTCTGTACATTACTTCAGGCACTTATCTGCACATAAAGGACATCTAGGTGGGAAATACAAGCCTTTTTTCCTGGACACATTTAAATTTTACATGTTGCTGACCACAATTTAAAAAGCGCATCCCCGCATTAAGAGATTATAAATGTCATGAAGTTGTTTCCTTCTGTGAGCTGATACAGCCTACACACTGCAGGAGAACATTATATGTCGTGGTCAGTCACAGGTAAAACACAATGTCCTTGAAAAATGACCGCTATGTCCACTTTCCTTGCTATTGAATGCAGTTGGGGCTTGACCTGGCCCATTAAATACTGGCCCCACCCACACAGCACACTAGCTCCACCCTCCATGTAGCCACAAACCCAGATCTCCCTTCTGCCCTTGGAAGTTCCTCCATGAGAAAACTATTAGCATTGACCCTTCATAGTCAGTAACATAAAAGTGTAACTTTCTGCTTTAGTCAATAAATCCCGTAGCCTAATCCTATCATGATTCTTTTATTCTATATAAATATTATTATTGCTATCAGTTGGGTGAAACTTATTATGGATGAAAGCATGTATTTACAACCTAGTCATCAACAAGGATATAACTGTGAAAACATTTTAATGATAAAAAAACTCATACTTTAGGGTGTGACATAGAGCATAAGAAATGAGCTGATCAAATGGAACTATTAAAGTCGCAAATGGATATTACTACTTTAAACTGTCTTTTAGCAAAATATTTTCCATTCATATCAACATCCCATTGTAATCTCATGTGCTTTCACTCTGGGATGTAAATTGTTTAAATCTGGGAATTTATTCTGCAGAAAGGGAAAAAAGATACAGGCATGAATTATAGATAACATGCAGATATTTCTTATAGTTCACAACAGACCCCCCCCCCCGATTTATTTATGCATTGTACATGGACAATTCAGCTCTTCTTGCAGGAGAAAGTTAATTTGTGCAAATTGAGCTTTTATAGGCTGTTGGATGTTTGATGCCTTTGTATTGTATTGCTTCCAAAAGCCAGGAAGTGTAAATTTCAGCAGTCAACTGCACAACACAACCTCAAGTAATGAGAGTCATAACAAAGTTAGCCAACAATCTGCTATGTTGTAGACATTTCTTAGTTTCAAAATGTTGACAGGTCTATAAAACTAAATGGGTGTCAACAAATAATATATTGAAATCATTACAAGTGCTAATGTTGTAAAATGTTTAATGGGCCCTAATGTCGAACAAGATATATTACACTGGTAATAACCATTGTACAGAGTGTTGTATACATAAATACAGATCAGCATTGTGTTCAAATAAACTTAATTTCTCTGTAGACCTGATGGCTGCCATTGTGGTAAGTCATGTGGTATTTGAGTTACTTTCTTTGCTTAAACAACAAATTGTGGAATACGACTGAGCCATTCTATTGTTTGCCACAGTTATTAAGATAAGGAGTTAGGGCAGGGGAGGGCTATCACCTTCTGGTCAGGAGGAGGGGCAAGTTAACCCAAGAAACCCCTTGCCCCTATACTTCTTAATACACACACTAGCACACACTTACACACAAACTTACTCTAACTTACACAAATACTCACTCTTATATGCACACATATATACACAACATCACAGTCATCCTTACACACTCACACATACACTCCCTGTAATATGGCAACACACGCTCATTCTAACAAATGCATTTATAGATTTATTCCATCATATTCTGTGGCACTTTCCACACTCACAGTAAAACATACTTACATACATGCTCACTCTAATATACACACTCACAGTAAAATATCCACACGCTATCATTACACTATCAAACCCTCTACCTCGCACCTTGTATGAGCAGCCACAATTTTACTGAGAGGCCCTATCTCCATGAGTCCTTGTTTGAAGACTTTTGCACTAGCCCAAGGGGCCCTTGTCTCTCTGTCCCAAGGGACAGTCTGACCCTGAGTCAAGGTACCCTGAGTCAAGGTAGGCTAACAGAGCTAGAAATTGCTAATATGCAGCTGTATGAAAACATTATATTAAGCTAAAGCTAGAATAGTTTCAAAAAGTTTTTTAATCATATTATTAGCATACCTGGGAACTTCTCGGCTCTGGCGACCCAGAGCCTTCCCTTGTGGGACGCGGCCAGGACTGCACACTGACATTGGTGGGCCGTCCCCTGATGTTGGTGGGCAGTACCACTGATGTCGGTGGGCCGTTCCGCCGACATCGGGGGAGTTCCCACTGGCGTCAGGGGCGTTCCGGCTGATGGCAACGGGAAACACCCCCATTTAAAGGAAAAAATGGGCGGGGATCGGGCGTGTCAAGACCCCGCTCCAACGACCAGGAGGATTCGGGTCTTGAACCGGAGGAGCAGCGCTCACCCAGCAATCTCCGGGTCAAACACGGAGAGTTCCCAGGTATAATTATTAGTAATAAAAAATGGCAAGGCTTTCCCTACCCTGTTCATTTGTCTATATTTTCTATAGGAAAGTATGACCTTTTCCGTTTTCCTGTTTATTGTCTTTATCTTTCAGACATAGCTGCTGATGGGTGTCAAATGGCTGGTTCCTCCCACCTCCTGCCTCTTTTCTCCAGGTATGTATGGGTAGTTTGAGTTGATCTGGTACTATAGGCTATAGAAAAGCAATTTTCCTGATGCAGCAGTATGGAAAGGGAGAGAAAAAGGAGCACAGACTGTAGAAGATATTTTAACTTAAGAAGAGTGTAAAATGCTCACATGAAACCGAATAAAAATATCAGATATCAATCATATGTTCCTTATGATCCCCCATGGGTTCCCTTGACTCGGGGATAAAATTCAATGCCTGCGTTATGGCTCAGTCCGTATCGTCCTCTCGGTGTGAGTGCTCTCTCTCAAAGGCATGTGCTTCATATAAAAAGTGGTTTTGAGATTGCTATATCTTTCCTAGAACAGTTAACTCTTCCCTTGCCATGCTAATTACAAATTGGCAGAAAATCTTCTTTTTTACAAACAATAAAATATATTAACAATTTAGAGATCAAAAGAATGCTGCTTTTGCCTTGTTCCTGAATGCGATCAAAGTAATTCTATATCTCATTCGGTGATAATTTAGTACTAATAGATTCTATAAACTATTTTATTTCTGCAGTTCACTATTATCCATTAAAAACATTTACATTTATTTTAATGAAGGACACATTAGCTGGTATGAATGCACGTAGCGTGATGTAAATATATTCAGAAATATATAAGCAAAACTGATTGGTGACAGCACTACAATATTTAGATTGAAAATGTACTTTATTTGTGCTGCTAAATCTTATACCTCTCCAGTCTTTAGTAAACTGTTAACTTGTTTATGCTTTTCTCTAAAATAGATCGACAATATTTATTGTAACCTTTCTTGATATTATGTGAATTCTCCTCGGTTTGAAGCTCCTATTGGTGTTCCCTATGTACTGCTTTTTACGGGTCAAAACCTGACTCACTTTATACATCCTCCCTGTGGCCTGTAGTGAAAATTCCTTTTGTCCTCTCGCTGACATACTGACATGCTTAACATGCCCAACATTGATAGCTTTTTTTTGAAAAATATATATTCTCCCCCTGAAGAATACTGTGAACTAGCTTGTCCGTTTGTGTGGAAAATACAATAAACTATTGGATCAGTCTGTACTATGTTCCAAGCTTTTACTAAGCTATGCTTTAAGATTCTAAATTAATTAGACTTGAGCCCGGGCTAACTCTTCGTGGGGGGAAAAAATCTTCATATTTCACGAATATTCACCCGTTCCTGTGTTTGGTTTGGGCGTATATTTGTGTACATTTTTCATGTTCGTTTTTTTCTTTGTTTTTTGTAGAAGGGGTTAATACGGGGTTAACACGGTACACACTACGCAGCAGATTTGGTGCCAAGATTTTAAAGGTCTATATGAGCAACTCTATTGGTCACCGGCAGGGCCTCCTCTGGTGTCCCACACTGGCGACTAATAGAGTCGCTCGTACAGACTTTTAAAATCCTGGTGACGCAACTTCACTGGGGGAGACCACTGGTCTCCCCGCTCCAAGAGTTAAAAGTCTGTACGAACGACCAATAGAGTCGCTCGTACGGACCTTATACTCTTGGAGCAGGGAGATGTAGTTCAGCCTCAATATGTATAGTTCTATAAAGCTACAAATATTCCACGTCACCTTCTTCTTTAATATTATCTAACTGCAATTTATGCTAATGTAAAATTTGACATTGTTAATCTAAGGCTCTGCAGTTTTCACTTTGGGATTTATAATAACATGGTGCGTGGCATTGTTCTGAGGTTGTTCCCTCTGTAGACTCCTTGGGTTTTATATTTAAATATTTTATGTATAGTGATAGCATTACATCTGCTGGAATCTGACCAGCCTACTAAGCATTTTATTTTCAAAAATTATATAAAAAATATAACAGTGATCAGAATATACTACTGATGGTAAACTATACAGTAGCGTACCTAGCGGGGGGTCGGTCCGCACCAGGTGCCGCTCATCAGGGGGGTGCCAACTTGCCGGCACCCGGCACCCCTCCAGAGACGGACAGTAATGTCCGCCGCTGGAGGAGCAGGCTCGTAAGGGAGCGGTATCGGAGGTCTTTAACCCTTGAACCCGGCTTAAAATCACTCAAGGGAGCCGGAGGTCTGTTAAAGACCTCCGATATCGCTCCCTTGCGATCCGCGCGGCAACAGCTGCTGTGCGCCGGGATTTGTTGTCAGATCCCGGCGCACAACACTAAAGCCGCGCCCACTGAACCGGAAGAAGACAGAAGAACTGAAGAAGAGGATTGGTATATCTGTGGATTGGTATGTGTGGATTGGTATATGTGTGGATTGGTGTATGTGTGGAATGGTATGTGTGGATTGGTATGTGTGGATTAGTATATGTGTGGATTGCTATGTGTGGATTGGTATATGTGTGGATTGGTGTATGTGTGGAATGGTATGTGTGGATTGGTATGTGTGGATTAGTATATGTGTGGATTGGTATATGTCTGGATTGGTATATGTCTGGATTGGTGTATGTGTGGATTGGTATGTGTGTGGATTGGTATGTGTGTGGATTGGTATGTGTGTGGATTGGTATATGTGTGGATTACTATATGTGTGGATTGGTATGTGTGGATTGGTGTGTGTGTGGATTGGTATGTGTGTGGATTGGTATGTGTGTGGATTGGTATGTGTGGATTGGTGTGTGTGTGGATTGGTATGTGTGTGGATTGGTATGTGTGTGGATTGGTATATGTGTGGATTGGTATATGTGCGGATTGGTAAGTGTGTGAGAGTGATGGGTGTTATGCTGTACCTTTTCCAATGTATGTTTCATTATATAATTATGCTCTAGTACATCATAACTCCCATCACTCTATACTGTTCCATACAGTGGCAGAGCTGGGAGACAGAGGCCTTGCAACCCCACCGCAGGACTCCTGAAAGGTAAGTGAACTTCAAAGGGGGAGAGATAGTTAGGAGGGGGTAGATAGGGAGAAGGGAGTGAGATGGGGGGATAGGGGGTAGATAGGGAGAAGGGAGTGAGAAGGGGTAGGTAGGACAAAAGGGAGTGAGAAGGGGTAGATAGGGCAATCATACTCCTATCATGCCAAGTCTGCGAGTACATCCTGGAATCTGGGTATGCCTGGGCATGATAGGAATGTGATTGCTGTTAACAATCATATATATATATATTAATATTGTTATTTAATAGTTTTGTCCTATTTTGGTGTGTTAGTTTTTTTTTTTATGGTGTGGGGGGGTCATATTCGGTTTCGGCCAGGTAAATGCTGCATTTTCGGTTTCAGTCCAGAATTCGTTTCGGTGCATCCCTACTACTAATGAAGTGGTAGGCCTACACCACATCAATGTTTGGCTTAGTATATAGGAGTTATGCTGCACTATTGTCAATGTCTGGCTCAATGTATAGTGATAGGGATTACGCTGTACCACCGTCAATGTGTGCCTCAGTATATAGTGATAGGTGTTATGTTGTACCACCGTCATTGTCTGCCTCAGTATATAGTGGTAGGTGTTATGCTGTACAACCGTCAATGTCTGCCTCAGTATATAGCGATAGGTGTTATGCTGTACCACCGTCAATTTCTGCCTCAGTATATAGTGATAAGTGTTATGCTGTACCAATGTCAATGTCTGCCTCAGTATATTATGATAACAGTACGTGTTATGCTGTACCACCTTCAGTGTCTGCGCCGTTATATAACGGTAGAAGCTATGCAGTTTTAAAGTGTGTATGTGTGGGGGGGGTGCCACATACAGGATCCGCCCCAGGTGCCAAATACTCTAGGTACGCCCCTGAAACTATATACAGTAAGTAAAGCAATATTTACCCACAGAGGTCCATCTGTATACATATATATATATATATATATTTACTACAAAGTGTTCATAACAGTATTATGCACTTGAGCATATTAAAATAGGAAGGCAACACCTGTGTAAATCTGTTCACTTTATATGATCTCAAAAAATAATTCATGACCAACATTGCTTAATAACAAAAAAATAACAAAACTCAATAAAATTTAATTTGGAAAAAATAGGAAAGCATAAAATAATAAAACAAAAACAAACAAAACACTAGATGAGGAAGGAGGGAGAATTCTGCTTTTCTAACTCACGTCAAAAAGAAATGTTAACATGTGTTTGCATCTAGCACAATGCACTGGAGACCAGGTAAAATGGCCAAAGATGGATATTTTACTAGTAACCAGTCCTACAGTGCTTCTTAAAAGGTTTTTTATTATTATTATTAAGTTCAGTTTGTTAATAGGGCCATGTTCTCTCTTTTTTTGTAATTTGTAATGGATGGCTAATTAAAAAGGAAAACTGCCATACTGTTAAATGTTAAGGAATCAGATAAGGTATTTTTAATCAATGACCGGAATACCTATTGCTTTGGTCATTATAGTCATACAGTAGTTGATAATTGGGTTTAAAGGCCATAATCAGAGTGATACCCCAAATTACCGTATTTGTTCGATTATAAGACGAGGTTTTTTTCAGAGCAAATGCTCTGAAAAATACCCCTCGTCTTCTAATCGGGGTCGTCTTCTAATCAGACCTCAAATAGAGGTCTGATTATGAGACTAAGATCCAGATCCCCCGCACCGCTGCAGGGGACCTGGATCCTCCTGTCTCCCCCCCCCCATTTAACACCTCTCCACACACTTACCGGTGCTTCCTGCTGTATTGCCGGGGCGGTGTGTGTGTGTGTGTAGGGAGGTATAAGGCATTTCAGGAGGCAGAGTGGCGTTAAGGGAGCATTAAAGGGGCATTTAATAGCAAAGACGGTAATTTCATTTATTTGTTGGCTGTTTCAGGAGCTATTATTAACAGTAAAGTATGTCCGTATATTGATCTGCAGTTTTCTATATAACTGGTACTGGTATGGGTGCCAAATTGATGAATGAATGTTCCAGCTAAGGCAAGTGGCACAGCAAAAAAAACACAACAGAAGGATTTATGAAAAACAAATTGTCTATGATTGCCTTTAGAATCTAATATGTCTATGCCAACAGTGACTTGTTCACATTAGAGGAAAAGCTGATGTTTATCAATAATACAGAAACCCACAGCAAAAATGTAATGCTTATTACATACGACTGGATCACAAACAGTGTTTATTAAACAATACAAAAAGTTTGTTTTATTCCTTTTAAATGTTGGGTACAGCTCTGCATCTGAAGGATATATGTAACTTTGTAAATGAATAAATATGCATGGCGATACTAATACATCATTTTTATTTATACACCACTTGAAATGCCTATTTGTTAAGCCAAATATGTAACATTCCATGAGCATTTACAGATAGGGTAAATTATATCATAATTGTGAATGAGCATATGCATATTTTTTACAGTGGGATATATACTTATAATAATAATAATAATATATCATCAGGTACAGTGTAAGGAAAATGCATGTCAGTATGAAAAAGAATAAATGTGTGGCATGCAGGATGTTGGGATCCTTTTACTATTTCAGCCATGAAAACTTCAACAGTGTGACTATGGAATGCACTGAATGGGTTATTTATCAATCTTGCCATGTCGTACCATCCGATCATAAGGTTGGCTCTCCTGCTAGTGTGCCTATTAATCATTCAGGCTGTTAATCATCATGTAAAGGGCAACCAGTGACTGATGCAAATATCCCCATGGATTTTCATCTCTGAGATAATTGTTACACATGAAAAAACACAAAAATCTCAAATTGCCTTCAGTAAGAAAGAGGTTCCTTAATGTAGTGCTTTGAAATAATGAACATCATTGAAGTAAAGAAAGTCCCTGCCTATTAATTTAAAGCTTTTGCAACCTGAATTGTGCCAACATGCATTCACTATCCATTCATTCTAATTCAAATATAGAATATTTTACAAAAAAGTCAGAGCATTAAATCAGGCATATTTCTTTTAATATACAATATGCCAAAAAGTATGAGGCCTTTCTCTTTTTTCTGTGTCAGATGTATTATGTTTATTTATTGTTATATCTTATATATATTGTACTTTTCCATTTTACAACATGATATATGATTGTGTATTATAGATGCAAACAGGGCCAGATTACAAAGAAAAGTGTCCCTGGAACTTTAACAGATGTGCAGCTGCATGTATCTAAGCCTATGGTCATACATTTAAGGCCAAGAACTGCCACGCAAGCAGCAGTAAAGCTAGCCAGATGGCCAGTCAGGGCCTGGAAAGAAAAAATATGGCCTTGTTGGAAATGAAGTATCATTACTTCATGTGAATTAAAAGTAGGCTAGGTTGTTGCTATAGAAACTGTAAAAGCTTCTTAAAATGATTCTGGGATGTTTTTTCAGTAAATCTGGGGAGGAAATAAAAATGATCATGTAGAGTAATATATTTGTGTGCAGTCAATGCCTGATTTTGATATTTGCGTTTGTACTAGTTTGGGTTACTGTAGCTAAAACACTGTAGCTAAAACTCTGTGGCGTCTGTCTGCTTCATATCAATAAGGATTCGACTAGTTAACCCTCCTATCCAAAAACTCAGCAAACTGGAATTTAATTCAGGGAATTTGTCAATCCATCAAGTTGCCTGCGAAATATTCTTTCGTTTTATTACATCAAGTTTATTCTTAGAATCTAGCCTTACTGAATAATGCTTTTGATTTCAAAAAAATTGACCATGATGCATGTAATGTACCTTAGGATTTTAAACCGTGTCATTGTGTTTAATGATGTTAAAATAAAACCAAGATTTAAAGTTAAAACAAGAAAACAGTTTGTTTACTTTGGTTCACACTGAGATTTTGTTTAATGCAAATGTCAAAGATTTAAAGACAGTTTATTGGTAAATAACTCCCAAAGTTATCTATATTAGGATGATAGTCCCTCTTTGGCACCTAAATCCCTGTAGTACTCTTTCTTTCCCTGATGGTAATTTTTTTGAAGGAGCTCAGAATGTTTCCTGGGTATGAGTATATCACAGTGTTCTTCAACCCCAAACGTCACAATATATATATTGACAGGACACAAATAAGTATACAAAGTCTTGGTAAAACACTGCCCCAAGCCATGCCTCAAATGTTGGGATGTAGGTTAGTATGCTTATGGTAATGCATATAAAATGTAGTAATACTTCCAGTGAAAATATTGTTTAATTATAACTAGAAATTGATCTGCCAGTGGTATGTATGATATGTACAGACCTTTGTCAGTCCAGAAACAGTCACACAAACTGTGGTGGTCAAAATACTGCAAACATATCTAGGCGTAGTATTCCTAGTCTGGAATAGTGGGATATAATAGAACTTTTCTAAATGTGAGCTTCTACATAGATTTAAAAAGTAAAAGACCACTGGTAAAATAGCACTATATATTAAATAATTTTGACACCCATTTCTGGCCCTGTTTCCACAATGTACTGTCAAAGCCAGTTTGTGAAAGAAAAAAAGGATTTTCTTGACTTCCCTGAGCAGTGGATCGCATTCAGAATACTGATGTGCATATTAATTCTAACAGTTGTTCTCTTTTTAAATGAATATTGCATGCAACAAAGTGATATGCTTTCATTATCCTAAATTAGAAATATAGTACATATATGTCAATTTTGTAATATGCTTACTTTGCATAGAATTATATTTGATAAATTTGTAAATGCGGTATTTGTGTATATGTTTCTATTTATTTACAATGGTCTGTGTTATTGCAAAAAATAGATGGATATCCTATTCATTACTATATACAGTAAGGGGAGTATGTGCTAAACATAATATTCTTATGTTATATTGCCATTCTTCTACAGAAACAGTTTTATTGTAGACAAAGTGTTACTCAGGTTTTTCAAATGTATATCAGAACATTCCAAAAAAAACGCTATGTAAAATATATATTTTATATATACAAATAATGTTACTGCTTATTTTGATTATCACAGTCTTGTTATAGAATCTTCTTGTGCAAGAGAGTCACTGTCTGCATTTTCAGTTGTATCTTGCTCCACGTTGTGATTAGTAGCATTTGTGTTCATTTCATTTTCAGCTACCAAGCTGTGGCAACTGCTTGAAGGCTGTAAAGGTAGACATACTGAGGTATCCTTCAATTCATTAGTTATTGTTGATTCAAGTGTATTTACATCTAATGCACAATTTGTTTCTGGAGCTTTGACTTCTAGATGAAGGGTCTTCTCACTCGGATCAGAGATCTGCTGGTTTGGAACTTCTTCAGAGACCGAGTATATTTTGTTGGAGCTCTGTTGCAAATATGAGGTTTTGGAATGTCTATTGAACAAAGCAAAACTTTTAATGTCTTTGCTGAAGTGTATTTTTCTCTGTTTCTCCTTAGTAGGTTCAGTTGTCAACAAGGCAGACCCATTGCTTACATTATTATGTCTTTCCGTCGCTATCTCTGCGGTTTTGGGATGAATCAGAGTAGTTATGTCAAAAAGGCTAAATGATTTTTTTTGTGGTCTGGTTCTCTTCTCTTTAGTTACACCTGATTCTTCCGTGTCTGATACATCTGCCACACCATTATTAATTTTTAAAGCTTGGAGATTAACCTTGTTTCCTTTTAATAATCCCAAAACCTCAAAGCGGAAGCTAGAAATGTCTTGCTTCAGTTCCTAAAATATATTAAAAAAACACACTGTTATTACTTGGTTTACATTGCTATAAAATGCTTTGCTAGTTGTGTACCCAACCCAGGATATAAAAGTATCTAACTATATAAACCAATTATGAACATTGCACAAGAATCACTGTCTAATTCATTTTGTAAAATTGGCCTGTATATAGATCAGCAGCTACCTTATAAACATATATATATTTTTCACATCCAACATTAAATCAAATATTTATATTTAACTGTATAAATATTCCTACATAAATGCACATAGAGCTAAGATTGCCACAAGGACACTAATTATTTTGACACATGTGTCTCTAAGGATGAATTAAAGTTTTGTTGAGAGCGAAACACAATAGATAGGGTACATTTTGTTATCCAAATTATCATTTCTCATTTTTACATTGAATAACTATAATTTTGACATTTTCAATAGAACACTACAAAATTGATTTTGAAATGTGACAGTTTGAAATTTTAAACAATAATATTATAAACCACTATACTATAAAAAATAAAACCTTTTTTGGGGGAATGATATGGATCACCATAAATGAGCAAACATATTAAGTTATATAGGTTAACTGATACACGGCAGAAAAAATGGATAGATATAGATGGATAAAAGATAGAATGAAATATGGTATAGAACCAATTAAAAACAAAACTTTATATTGCTAAATGTAAGATGCCTTTATAGGGCAACATTCAGAAATCTTCGGGCCAAATAAATGCTTAACGCCTGGGCCCCCATGCCCTCCCATCAGCCTGCCCCATGTCCATCCCACTCTCCCAACCATTTCTCCACGCATCACTCCACCTTTAGATAACAGGGACAACCACAACACCATATGCATACACACACTAAAACCACACACTTATATACATGCACATACTATCCAACAACATACACGTTCACACACCTACTAACATACACTGTACTGCATTTTAACCCAACGGAGACTCTCAAGCAAGTTAAAGCCTTCTCTGGACACCATTAATGAGGCACCTGCATGGCAGGAGGGGTTGCTCAACCCATAAGGTTTAGTCCGAACCTGCAAATATGCACTTTAGAGTTTGGGTTAAAATGCACAGTAGTCCCATTGAATCAGCTCATTTTAAGCAATATAGCCATGAACAATTATATAGGACTCACCAAACTTGGGACAGGCTAAGCAATATATGGGCATTTAGTGTGACGGAATTCCCAATACTTATGCCATAGATAGGGTATTTACTAAATTCTTGCCTTGTTTTATGTACTTATTGGTCATTATTACTGGTGCAGCAACTCAGGAATCCGTATGCATATTCTTTTTATGATTTTCAGCTTGTGTGCTCATCCACTTGTATTTTTTGTGCTGTGAATATTTGCAGGTTCTGACCAAACCTTTGGGTTGAGCCCCCCCGTCCTGCCAAATGAGTGCCTCATTAATGGTGTCCAGAGAAGGCTTTACATTGCTTGAGAGTCTCAAATGGGTTAAAATGCAGTGCAGTCTCATTGATTCAGCTCCTTGGTAAGAAATATAGCCTTGGAAAGTTAGATAGGACTCTCCAAACTTTGGGTACTTTAATGTGGTTGCTGGCTAATGAATATCTGGCCATATAGTGTGAAATAATCCCCAATACTTCTGCCTTAGATAGGTGTTCCTGAATGGTATTTGCTGGCTATGTGCTGAATTCTTGCTTTGTTTTTAATACTTACACAGACTAACATCTTTACTTTCACACACGCAAAATACTAACATATTGGTAAGCTCAAGAGGGGAACGCCAGTCCGAGGGGAGCTGGTTGTAAGGGCCAGCTGGGGCCTCGCTTCCCTGTGGCCAAGCAGGGCAGCTGGGCCTGGTACAACAATACCGGATGTACCCCCCTGTGCCTTTACAATACGTATCTGCTCTGCATTGATTCTAGTTGTTAGGATAATTATAGTGATTTTAAGCTTATCTCTGCATTCATAGTAAAGTCATGCAGTAGTCTGAATAAATAATAAGCCTCATGAATGTTGGAAGATTATATACTAGATGTGATACTTTAAATATTAAATATTTGCATGAATTTAACTGTTATTGTCCCACCTAAATTATATTTCCAAAATAGTAAAATTTCTTCTGTGAAACATGTTTTATAAAACAATGGTATAAATATATGATAAGCAAAGAGTCTTTAAATGTGAAATGCAACCTGATTGTTATTGGTTGGTTAGATGTGAATTACTAAATTACAAGACATCTGGCAGAATAATGACATTCTTGATTGAAAGAAAACTATATTATATAGTTTTCATGTTTGGTGAAGCATTATATAATAAAGGAAAAAAACTCTAAAATTATTAACATGCATCAAGGAATGGAGTGTTAATTATGAGTGACTTTTTGGCTGCTTTTTATAGGACTCAAGTTCTGTAACGTGTTAGAAACTGAACTTGTGAAATCTGTGCTCAGATTAGTGCAATATTTAACTATCATGTGTCAAGTCACCATATGACAACAACTATTTTAAACTAGAAGGTGGAAAAACATGCACTGTGCTATAATAAAAATAGCTAAAATATTGTTACATAGTTATGTATAGTTACTGTGTATATTTCTATATTTTACACTAGTGAAGTTGTTTTGGGTTGAAATAGTGATGAATGTTCTATAATATTCTTCAGCTTCAAATAGATTAAACATATACAGACAGAAAGATAGACAGCCTATATAGAAGGGTAGATTGTGGCTGTGTACAACACACTACATTGCTATGTAAGGCATCCAAGGAGGTGGGACAGGTTTAATTAGGCATCATCATATTGTGCAAGATGGCAAATCTAGACTGATATAAAGGCTTGAAAGTAAAATAACTTCAAATACCATGTAACATGTTAAATGTAGTGAAATGCAAATGACAGAAAAGTTGAATACATTTTGCATCGTCTACCCCATGTTTTCAAGGTCTGAAAACAATGTTTTGATAATGATTCATCACTGCTAACAACCCCAATCTTGAAATTATAGGTGCATTTGTCCAAAAAGTAGCATTATTTATACATTCCATCATAAATGTTAATTTGGTGCTTAATTATGTTAGGATTCCACAGATTGCTCAAAAAGACGAACAAAAATAAACTCAGCATTCTATATTAACCTAGCCATACATTAATCAGACACTCATGCAAACAAACCCCATCAGTGTCTTTCCCTTCCACGCAGTTAAGATATTGAGATGTTCTTCTGCATGCATCAGACCTTTTTGAACATTAGAAATCAAGGAGCAAGAAACCCTTTGTTTTGGAAATTCACTCCTCAATTTGTCAGAATTCTAAATTTGCGCTGAATCCAGTATACTGATCACACATTGCATGTCTTTTAGCTGTCTATAGGTTGAAGTTAGCACCCATGTTGTTCCTTATTAGCTAAAAAGCACAAAGTGTTAATTATAAAAATAACAATATATCTTCTTTTTTTTATAGAAGATGCAACTTCCAATCCAGATGATGACATGCAGAACATTCTTAAAAAACCTACCATGACAAAAATGAACTGGAACATAATTGAAGTGGAATTCTTCATGCTTGAAGTTCTTTGAGACATTGCAAGTTGAATCACAACAAGAACCACAGAGTACAAATGGAATGGAATGCAGTAAATTCTGTAAATGGTAATGTTAGTGTGATAAAAGCATAAGACATTTATTTAGCATGCCCTTGTATTTACCTTTAGTCTGTTTCTTTTGTTCAATGTGTTTTATATGAACAAAATATATATTCAAATGTGTTTTATTTGTAGTATATTATATAATAGCCCTATTAGAGTGGGAATTGCAAGTCATGCTGGACAGGGATTAAAGTAAGATCCCTCTTTTCCATGTTCTGGCTCTCCCCTGTTTGCTCTCACCCTTCTTCTCTCTCTCTCTCTCCATCCCTCCATCCTTTTTCTCCCTCCATTCTCCTTATTAACTTTATTTAAACATATGTGACTACATTTTAGGTTGGAGCAGAGGGGCACTAGAGTGGGCATATCAGAAGAGAGATGGCAGTAAAGGGCTTAGAGCAGGGGTGGGCAATTAATTTTCCCATGGGGCCACATGAGAAATTGGAATGGTTTTAGAGGGCCAGACCTCTACAAACTACAAACTCCGAAGCCTTGTCCATTTTGTTAACTTATGTGCTGTTTAATAAAGTTATTCAAGCCTACGTCATTGGTAGAGGTGCTTGAATAAGTAAGGCCTGAATAACTATTAGCACAGCACAGAAGTGAACAAAATGAACAAGGCTTCGGAGTGCATACCGTATTTTTCGCTCTATAAGACGCACCTGCTGATAAGACGCACCTAGATTTTAGAGGAGAAAAAAAAAGAAAAAATATTTTGAGCTAAAAAATGGGCTAAAATATTTATTACAATAACTGAATAAGCTATGAACACAGTAAGACACACGCAGTAAGACACACACAGACACAGTAAGACACAAACAGACACAGTGAGACACACACAGACACAGTAAGACACACACAGACACAGTAAGACACACACAGACACAGTGAGACACACACAGACACAGTAAGACACACACAGACACAGTAAGACACACACAGACACAGTGAGACACACACAGACACAGTAAGATACACACAGACACAGTGAGACACACACAGACACAGTAAGACACACACAGACACAGTGAGACACACACAGACACAGTGAGACACACACAGACACAGTAAGACACACACAGACACAGTAAGACACACACAGACACAGTGAGACACACACAGACACAGTAAGACACACACAGACACAGTGAGACACACACAGACACAGTGAGACACACACAGACACAGTGAGATACACACAGACACAGTAAGACACACACAGACACAGTAAGACACACACAGACACAGTAAGACACAGTGAGACACACACAGACACAGTAAGATACACACACACACAGTAAGACACACAAACACAGTAAGACACACACACACAGTAAGACCTCCCTCCCTAACCCCCCTTCTCAGTATCTCCCCTCTAACTCCCTAACCCCCCCTTCTCAGTATCTCCCCTCTAACTCCCTAACCCCCCCTTCTCAGGATCTCCCCCCCCGCCCCGGTCACTTACCTTAAACTCCTGTGTTGGAAGCGTGAGGCGTTTGTCTCGGGTGCCGGCGCTTCACTGCTGATCGCCGGCGTCTGACGTCATATGCCGGCGCCCAGCGTAAAGCGCCGGCACCCGAGACAAACGCTTCCAACACAGGAGTTTAAGGTAAGTGACCGGGGCGGGGGGGGACACCGGACTCATTGGTGAGTCACCAGGACACTCTTTGCGGGCCGGTCCGAGCTATTCAGCGGGCCGGATGTGGCCCGCGGGCCGTGCTTTGCCCAGGTCTGGCTTAGAGGATAAGATCTGAACTGGAGGTAATGAGTCAGAGCGAAGGGGACAGGAAGGCTCAGAGGGAAGCCTAAGGGGGCAGGTCATAACAGAGTGTTGTTGGAGTAAGAGGGTCAGCAAGTGCTGTCTGAATTCCCAAAAGGAGAAAAGTCCTCTTTTGTACTCCTTTGACCCTCTGCTGCCTACTGCTTCCCCTTCCTCTCCCTTCCCCCTCCAACTCCCCTCTAATCTTCCCAGTCTGCTCTGTCACTCCCCCCTCACACCCATCTTCTCCCCTCTGCTCTGAGCGGAAGTACAGCGACGTTGATTTAATTAACTTTATTTTATCTACTTCATTTTTACTTATTGTTTGCGTCTATTTTATAAGATTTTCAGAGTGTGGTAGTGAGAAGTATGACACAAATAAAATGTAACAAGAGTAAATTGACTGTTGGACGACTGCCAAGAGACTCTGGTGCAGGTTCCACAGGATGAAGTTATGGAGAAGGAGGAGGAGGTGAGGAAAATAATTAAAAGAATGCTTTCAAATAATTAATGAGGAGAGGTAAAGGTGAGATTAACAAAAAATAATGTAAATAAGGATATTATAGGTAAATTGAGAAGGGAAGGGAGAGAGAAGGAGGGAGGAAGATAGAGGGAAAGGGAGAAAGAGAGATAGAAAGAGGGATGGGTGGGGAGGGAGGGAGGGAGAGAGAAAAAAAGAGGGGGAGAGAAGGAGAAGAGTGAATAGGTAAGAGAGAGAAGGGGGGAGGAAAAAAGAAAAGGAGAAAATGGAGGAAAACCGAACGAGAGAGAAAGAGAGCAGGAAAACAGGGAAAAGTCAGAGGAGAGATATTTGGGTAGAGGCAAGGGACAGAAATGGGAATGGGTGAAGGATGGCTACCCCTTTTAAATGATGGGCACATATGCTAATATATATATATATATATATATATTGTAAAGAGCTCATACAGAACATTCAAGGGGAAATATATATTGTAAAGAGCTCATACAGAACATTCAAGGGGAAATTTTGAAAACAGTAACAATAATGATTAGTTTGAAGAAATAACAAAGAAATACATGCAACCAATAATGCATTCACAAATGTGTAGAATACAACATACTTTAAAATTCTCTTCCGTTAACCCTTCTTCTGTCTTAGCATCCCTTATCATTGCAGCAACGTATCTCTTAATAAGGTTCCGCATCACCTCCTACCAAAGTAAAATATAAAGAAATCGTATTTTAAATACTTTTATTTGGGGAACTTAATTGCAATAATGTAGGATATGTGAAAAGTGCCAAATCTGCTACTTGTAAAATGGTTGAACTGGTAGCTCTAAATATGTATTAATCATACATTTATTATACTAATATTTACTAGACTTGTGCAAATGTCTTCAGACGATGAATTTCGTTTGAAGAATGTGTGCACACATTACCATTATTTTTGTTTTCTCCCTTAAGGATGTTTTATATGTTTATGTATATATGACATAATAATACATCTGATGGGTTGTAAAAAGCTTGCAAACCGCACAATATTGGTGTATATTTCAAATAATTTTGGTTATATGTTTATACAACTAAGGAAAAAAGATAAGATGGTATATACAATGTGCCGAGTTAAAATAGGAAATACATACAGGTAGATATGAACAATATTAATCACTTTAATTTGCGTTAATCTACATTCATATATACATATATTGTGTTTCTGTTTTGCCACGTTTAATAGTTTTCAATGCATTCCTCTCAAAGACAGATTTCTTACTAGGCAGACTAGGCATATACTTAGAGCACCATGGGATCAACAAGGTAAGTCAATGCTCGATTACCTCTCTTAATGTACGTCAACGCCAATCATCCAAAGCCTTTCTTAACTTTGTAAAACTGGTCAATGTGGCCAAGGGTCCTTGTAATGTAAATCTACACTTGATTGCCTCTTACTTTATTTAAAATATATATACTCTCCCTCTTTTATGTTAGGCCACTACACTTCTTAAATTGTATCGTCTTACAATTGCTCTTGGTTGCTTCCCCCAAAACATCAAATGGACAAGAAGGGGCAGTGCTACTGTGGGAAAATTCCAAAGGAAAAAGTGCCTCCTTTTGCTTCTATGTGGCCCATGGTATGGTGCAAAAATATCTGGTTTCATGCATAACTAATTACCTGATATTGATTATGCCTTCGAAAATTATCAGCTGCTCTTCTCTGCAGTACAATTATAAGGAAAATAAGGGAAAAAAATCATTACAGCCAAAAATTATTATCTACAAACACAATAGAATCATACACATTAGTTTATTTAAAAACAAATAATAAATATAATGAATATTCTACAGAAATAAAAACATTCCAAAACTAATGGTAATGAAAATAATAATGAAAATAATGAAATGCATCACATATTCCTAAAATATAGTAATTAAAGTCATTTTGGTGTTTAGATATAAAGAACCATGTAGCGATCTAGCAATTAGCAAGAAAAACACCTGGTTCTCACTTGATGTAAAACCATGTTAAATCCAGGATCTATTTTTAATACTTCTTTGAAACAAAGCTGCTGCTTTACATTAAATTAATTATGAACTCAAATGCCTGGATGCCTGTGGGCCACTGCTGTCATCTCTGTGGTTCCTTCATAGGAACCTTCCTATTGAAAGTCCTGGATACAGAGTCAAGTTGCAAGGGAGTTGTTCCTCAATTTCAGGCTAAATTATAAAGATCTTAAGGTGGTGTTTCATATAGATAAATCAAAGACGAAATATCTTGGAAAACTCAACTTGGATAAACCCAAGCAGCCCTATTTTTAGCCTCTGTTGGAAATAGAAATGTGACATTTTTTTTTTTTTAGAAAAGTCATTATTTCTGCCAAGTCTTTGCTGACTAGATTGGCCATAGGTTT
Organism: Sceloporus occidentalis; assembly: GCA_023333645.1. Lineage (NCBI taxonomy): Eukaryota > Metazoa > Chordata > Lepidosauria > Squamata > Phrynosomatidae > Sceloporus > Sceloporus occidentalis. The sequence continues at coordinate 829,113 of JALMGF010000068.1, forward strand.
TTTCTCTGCCATCAAATGCTACTTTTCTATGTTTGAAATTTAAATTATAGCTTCAATTATTAGTAAATATGTTTGAAATTTTGAATAATTATTATATTCACTAATGCATTAAAAATAACCTTTCCACTAAAACATTTACATTTGTTCTAGATTATACTTACCCCAATTGTTCCAAAACTTTCAGGCTTTCGTCTCATGTTCTTCTTGCATATTTGTTTTCTCAACCATTTAAATAAATACCACAAAGACTTTGGACTTGGAATTATATTGAACGGAGTGGGAAGTGTACCTCCTTCTTCAAAGTAACTCATCCACAACTTTGTTCTTGCAAACTTCCATTCAATATCAGCATGATCCTAATCACAACATTCAATAAAAATGCTAAAACAATATTGTAATGCATGGAATAAAAGGTTTAAAGGGAGAGTGACTGCCAAGTAATAGTAAACATTTTAAAAGGAATAGTCAAACATTTTATGTTCTAGGAAAAATTACATATTTCAAATAATTTCCAAATTATTTCTCATGTATTTTATATATTTGAGTGACAAATGTGGTTATTTGCTTTTCTATGTCTATTATTGGTACTTGGACACGCCACAATAATTCCAAATATAAAAAGTGTTGCTATTATGCAATAGAGGAGTATACTTACAGCAATCAGTTGGTAGGAGTTGTTCATCATAGCGATTAACATGTTTAAGAGAACAACTAAAGAAATCACATTATAGGTTCCAAACATGGTGGCACCAACAAATTCTGTAAATTTGTGCTTTGGTTTTACATTTGTCACGTATAGATTGATTAGTCCAAAAATAGACCAGAATAAGGACTGCAAAGTTTCAAATAAACTGAAAAGAAAAGAAAATATTTGCATGAAAAAAAGATAAAAAATACAGCTATAACTTTTAAAAGCAATATACCATCTTAATACGTTAATCAATAAATTAATTAATGTTTCAGTCACAATTTAGTATGGGATAAAACAATGGATAAAAACATTCTGTTCCATTAAATAATTAAAAAAATAACATAGTACTAAAATCATAAATTTTACTGCATTTTAATAACCCAAAACAATCTTAGTGATTATCTGCATCAGTGCCTTAAGGAAAATCTCGAACACGTTGAACTTCATGGGCTTACATCTTAATCAACATTACTACTAATATTGTGCAGACTGGTGGAGGCTCCGGGCGCACCATCTCCCCCGATTAGAGGAACGAGTGAGAAGGTGTGCAGTGACCTGGAGGTCAGAATAATGATGCCAGATTGGCAGAGAAAAATGAGCATTTCTGCACATAATTTACATTTGTTAAAGTGACTTACGTGGAGAAGGCATTATTTTGCTTTTCACATCTGATTCCTTTACAATCTAGTGGTTCATTTGTTTCATAATAGAAGTATAACTGATTCAAGCCATTTGCAAATGCCAACAGCACAAGGCAGTATATAAAAAGAAACTTCAAAATGTCCAGAAGCATTCTGCCTAAAGATATTTGTAAGGGTCCAAGGTGAGAATTGGCGGTAAACAATGAAATTAAACGCAAAGAACTAAATATGTTGGCAATGGCAAAGACTGCTTCTGCTACCAAGGTTGGATGCCATGTTTCCCAATCACTTCGATCCCTCTCTCCACGGAACTACAGAAAGAAAAAAATATATTAACACGCAAAATAGAAACAATGTCATACCGTGTTAAATGTTTCTAAAGCATCACGTTTCAAGCCATGGTACTATGAAAATTTTATGTTGGTAAAAAAAAGTGGTAATATGCCTTTTCTTACTGGGTCAGATATCAGGGAGAATTAGCAGCTCTGTTGTGTGGGGTAGAGTCTAATTTGACAAAAAACATAATTACCAGAAGCACAAAAGTCAGGTTGCGTTAACCTAGTGGGGATATAACATGAATATAGATGAGGAGTATCAATTTACAAGGTAATCTATATTCAAATGAACCGCTGGAATACCATTATACTGGCTTTGCCAAGTGGAAGCTATTAGTAAATAAAGTGAAAACCTAAGTGCCCCTTGTCTGTTATGGTGTGATAAGACTACCTTGTGTATTGTGTAATGCAAATATGCATAAAAACAAACCACAGATAAAAAAAATAAACACCATGGCAACAAATAGGCACACATTAATGGCACACATTTCTATTGGAGCCAAGCTATACAAATTAACTGTCTCATTGCCAAGGGGTGTGTGAACGTTTGTAACTCGTTAACATACAAATAACTACATAATAGTAATCAAAGCACACAACAAATAATAGCAAATTCATTGCAATGGCAACTGATTTGGGGCTGTGAAATTAAAAAGGCACCCCCTACTAATATGTTGCTTTGTTGTGCATTTAGCATTAAAGGAACTGGATACAAAATAACGGTTTGGGGGTGTAGTTTAAGAGTTAACAGCCCTGTTATTTTGAGTGCCTTAAATAAAGTGGTTTATTGTAACACATTTTTAGTGGCATAACATTTTATTGAAAGCTCATTGATAGCTCATCTTGAAAATTAAATAAAGTTGGCTATATAAAAGGTTACTTCACTCTGCAATACCCTTTTGAATTTGTCTTATTAGTTTGTATATTTAGAGCTATATTATATTATTATTATATTATATATTATATTATATTTAGAGCTATTATAATATGCATTTCTCAATCTAGAATATAATATGTGGACAACTGGGAAAGGTGTTACTATTTGGTAACTATATTATATTTTGTAATATTCTCATCATAATATATTTAATTATTAATAGTAGTCTGAGATTGTACTCAGAAGCTGACCATGCGTAACATACAGTCATATGGTCTTATTGGGCTCCCCTACCCAGAGAAAGGACTTCACACAAAAAATCTGGGTAAAACCTGAAGCGATCCCAGTTTTGTATTTTTCATTTGTGTCATAACAATTCATGTGAATAATGTGTTGCAGTAGTGCCACGAAAACAATATATGGTTATGCAAACAGTGAAACAAGATATGGTAAAACATTGTCTCATATTTCTTGTATAACAGAACTTGGTGAGCTTAGTATATTTTGGCTGTTGTAATGCTCATTTAGTTAATACTCACACTCTTTGTCCCCAAACTGAATGCTACCCAATATAAGGATCCATGGATTTCACCACAGACTATAGGATCTATTAAATTTTCAGACAAGAAACATTGAAAAGTATCTCTCCTAAGGGTAATTTTTGATCACAGCAGTTATATTATAGAAGCAACATAATAGCTTGGATCCACATATCTTCAAAATGTTTTTTGGAGTGCAACAGCAGCTTTAATTATTACTATTTGAAGTATTATAATGCAGGATATTATAGTAAAAATTAATTAAACCTATTATTCTACTGAATACAAATATGCAACAATATTTATGAATAATTTAAATAACTACAACTTTTACTATACCTTTACATATGCAACAATTTTTAATGATATTGTTGCCAGATATAATGAATTCATTACAAAATCCATTAAGTTCCACCAGTCATGGATATAATCTTGGAATCCTCCATCCCACATCTGTTTAATTTCTCCCCATATAAAACCTGTTTAGTAAACAAAAAGAGTTTTTTTAAGAGAAAGTTATATAACTTGGTTAAACTTAATGCTTTTATTAACGCTTATGAAAACATTGCCAAATACTTAACATTATAGTGGATCAGTAAAATAATCGTTAATGTATAGTTACAGAGAGAGAGAGAGAGAGAGAGAGAGAGCCTTTTCTATTGGATTTACATTCCATTTTACGGTCAAGGTTCCCAGAGTATGGTCCTCCCTTTATCAAGTCAAACACAATACTAATCACTAGACTTGAGCATTCGTCTTCGGGCGAACATGAAAACGAGCACGAAGAGGCCGTTTTTTTGTTCGTTCCGAAGACACGCCGAAGAGAATACAGTGCCGGCAAAACGTAGGAGAAGACGAAGACTCACAACCACGAAGAATCGTCTTCGTTTTTGCCGCGCAGCCGCCAAAATTTCAAACAGGAGTGAGCTGATCTCGTCTGTCCAATCAGCTCACTCTTGTGACGTCAAGCTAAGGGTCTCGTCCAATGCCTGTGCTGCTGTTTTTTGAATTCTGAAGGCGCCTTTATAAGACCAGAGCTTGCCTGAGAGATCCATTCATTTTTCGCTGTGACTGCTTTGGCAACACTGCTGTGCTGCATCCGAGCGTTACAGAGAGATTGTTCTGTTCTGTGTGAGACTGGTAAGCCTTAGCCTGCCATTTCTCACAGTGTACTTCATCCTCACTTCAGTGCTACTTAATATAATTAATAATAATAATTTGATTAATTTAAAATTTTTTTTATTTAATTTGTCATCAACTGTAGTGTAAGTGCTGTTGAGTTGACAGTGCACCCAGTGTCTCAGTGGCACTGGGGTGCCCTTGCCCTGGGCTGGCACTAGTGCCTACTGCCTGTCCTGCTTAAATAAATTAAATAGAATTTATAAATAATAATTTAATAGAGTCTATAATTTAATAGTTCATTATAATATTATATATATATATATATTTGTCAGTCATATATATATATATACTATAGTATACTAGTGTAGAGTGTACTGTAGACATTCATCTACTAGTGTCTAATTTAAAATCGGTAATATTAATTAATATAATTAATAATTGAATTCATTATAAAATTATATATATATTTGTCAGTTATAGTTAGTAATAGTATACTAGTGTAGAGTGTACTGTAGACATTCAAGACATCTACTATTGTCTAATCTAAAATCAGTAATATCAATAATTCTATAATTCTTTCTTATCTTAATAGTTAATTAAATTAGCTATAAATAAAAGTAATATTATTAATTAATTACTACTAGCGTATAGTTCAGCTAATCTTATTAGTACTGGTGCTGCAGCTCTATAGTTTGTGCTTTGTTTTAGCAACAGCAAGAGACCAAGTCAATTTTTCTTAATTAATAATCTTTCATTTTATTTCATTTGTTTTGCTCACCTCAGTCCATCAGTGAAGTGAACTTGTTGGGCTAGTGAGTGCAGCCGCATAAGTGCTGTGTGTTTTTGTTCAGCAAGCAGTGAAGCTAACTGTTTTGCTGTGACATTTTATTTTATTTCTAATTCTTTTCAAGAAAAATTGACTGTGACGAGCTGTACTAAGCAAAGCTTCAAGCTACTAGCTGTAGTACTAAAATAATTCTAATCTTCTTTAATCTTAATCTATAATATATTATAAATAATATATAACAATATAAATTCTAATTCATAATCTATAATATAAGTAATTCTAATTCTAAATTCTAATTCATAATCTATATTCTTCTATCTATAATACATAATATATAAGTAAATTATTTCTAATCTATTAATATTATATAACTTAATATTAATTAATAAATCATACTGAATCTGATTTAACCTCACTTTAGCTTAGTGGGTTTGAGAGCGTCTGCCTAGAGGTAGACTTATAGTAAGGAAATATAGCTTTAGGCTAGCATAGTAGTAGGCTAAGCTCTTAGGCCCGTGTAAATTCAAATTAAAAATAAAATACTGCTAGTTATTAAATAGTTAATCTTGAGTTAATAATTTAAATAACTTTAGCGCTTTGCCAGATTGCACACAACAGCACAGTGCAGTAGTGCATAGTTTAACTTTTTAAGCAGTAGCACTGAAGAGAACTTCCTCTAATTTTTTTGTCTTTAATTCGTTTTTTTTGGTTTTTTTTTATAGTTTTTTAAACACTACACTACACTACACACACAACACAAAATTTTAAATGGATCCTCCTTTTGGGACTAAGGAGGGACAAGCTCCATCTACCACCACCACCACCAGTTCTAAGATGCAGCCTTTGTGTCAGTCTAGTCGGCCAAGTAGGCCAAGCTCTCGCTTATCATTTGGGGAAGCATTGCTTGAAGGATCATCAAGTAAAGGAAAGGCACCAAAAGCAGCCAGTAGTAGTGCGGCTAGGCCCACAAGCTCTATGGTTTTTTACGGAAAGCCTAAAGCACCAGAAGCACGTTCAAAGTTAAAGGGTAGCACAAGTAGTACCAGCCCAGTGACTAAAAAGAAGTGCCTTTTGCCCCAAGCAGCATCTTCCCCATCCACAAGCAGCATGCAAGGTACCAAGCAGAGCCAAATTAGCAGCAAGACTCAGAGGGGTCCCAAACAAAAGCGATCTCATTCCTTTGTAGGGAAAACCACCACCACCACCACCACCACCCCCTCTACCACCACTAGTGCTGCGCCTACTGTTCCCACTGGTACCGCCACGCCATGTCCTCCTAGTACCTCTAGCAAGCCACCAAGTCCTTACAAAATTTTTGTAAAGACAGTTAGAGAGAGGGCTACACATAGTGGAACTCCACCTAGCGAGGTAGCAGAGGAGCCTGAGACTGAGAGGCCAAGTGCAGAGTCTATTCTTCCTGCTCGCACTACTACTAGTCATGAGTCTCACGACGATATCAGTCTTAGCTCCAGCCTAGCAGGAATTCCATTCGATCTGGCTAATGAAGAGCTAGACTATGAGCCAGAGGAAGTAGAGGAGATGAGTGGTCAGGAATCAGATTCCTCAGGGAGCAGTGTCCAAATGACTAGTGCACAATTTTCCCCTGAGCCTCCACCTTCTCCGCTACGATCATCACCATCACCACCACCACCAGCAGCAGCAGCAGCAGCAAAAGCTAGCAAATCTAAAGCATTTACCAGTCCCACTATGGCCAGTACTGTTACCACCAGTCCCTCCACCACTAGTTCTGCCTCTGTTCATCCACCCCGAGCAGTAGGAGCAGCACCAAAGGCACACTCCAAGGCTATGCGCGCCCCAATTTGGGAGCACTTTGAAAATGTTGAAGAAGGGCGCTATGGAAAGTGCAAACATTGTGGGAAGCTAATAAGCAGAGGGAAAGTGTCTGGCCATTTTACCAGTGCTAGCATGAAGCATCACCTCAGCACTCAACACAACGCTGTGCTATTGGGGAAAGATGCAGAAGTAAAACTTAGTGCAGGCAGCATAGCTGGTGGCCGTGGAAAAACCCCAACAGCTTCTTCTTCTGAGCCAATAGCAGCAGCAGCAGCAGCAGCAGCAGCAGCAGCTAGTGCTGGCAGCCAGAGACCAAGGCAGGTTGGAGCACTGCATGTCCAGCCCACCCTGGAACAATTTGTGGCATTCCAATCCAAAAGGTCAATGCCCAAACAGCAGGCCAATAAAGTAACGCGACTGATTGGTGAGTTCATTGCTGTTGGAGGGGCATCCTTCTCTATGATCGAAGGGGAGCCTTTCAAACAATTGATGGCGGCTGTGGCTCCACAATATACAGTTCCGTCACGTTCCACTTTCAGCAGGAACATTGTCCCCTCATTGTATCGGTCCTGTGTTGCAGCAGTGAAAGAGGAGCTTTCCAAGGCTGCTGGTCAGTGTGTTCATTTCACTACAGGATTTGTGGAGTGCACCTAGCGGCCAGCATGCCTTTCTTTCTTTGACAGCACACTGGTGGCAGCCCGGTGTGTCTAAGGAAGCTGCTGCAGCAGGCTACCGATCTTTCCTTCTCCATGCAGAAGTGATGGATGAAAAGCACACTTCCCAAAATATTCTGAATGCAATGAGGAAAATGTTTAGCCTTTGGGTGGGAGCAGAGGCGGGCACCAATGTTGAAGTTGGTTTTGTGGTAACTGACGGAGGTGCCAATATGGTGAAAGCGCTGCGAGATGGTCATATTGTTGGTGTGCGCTGTGCAGCCCACATCATCCATCTTGTAGTGAAGGCAGCAATGTCAGAAGGAACTAATGTGGCAGCAGTAGTTCTGTCCCGCTGCAGAAAGATCGCTGGGCACTTTCACCATAGTGTTAAGGCTAGCCAACTTTTGAGGGAAGAGCAAGAGAGGTCAGGTCTTCCCGTACACTGCCTACGCCAGGATGTCAGTACACGGTGGAACTCCACGTTAGACATGCTGGAGAGGATTTTGGAGCAGCAGAGGGCAATCCATAATCTTGCCTCAGAGCACAATATTGGGATTACCTCTCCATTGAATAGGGAGGATTGGACAGTGATCGCCCAGCTAGTGGCAGTCCTTAAACCATTCAGGGATGCCACAGAAAATTTAAGCTCAAACACTGCCAGTCTGGCCCAGGTAATCCCAGTGTTCTCCCATCTAGGCAGCAAGATGGATGTGTTCCTTGGAAACCGTGAGGCTGTTCAAGGTGGCACTCTACATCCTGACGTAGCAGCCATAGCCAGGAAGCTGAAGGATCTGCTAAAAGTACACCTTCGCAAACGAATGGAAGAGAGTCCCGAAATGATGCTAGCGTGCCTTTGCGATCCAAGAATTAAGGGAAAGCTAGCTTTGAAATGTAATGTTCTCAGTAGCTACCGGGAGCAATTGGTCAACAAGGTGCGTGACTGGCAGCGTAAAATGGGAATGCTGTCCGAGGAGGGAGAGGTGCAGGAGGAGGAAGAGATGATGTGGTCTGCTACTCCTAGCAGCAGCATCAGCAGCAGTGCCACAAGCAGCACAACACAGCTGAGTGGAGCAGCTGCGTTTTGGGAAGAGGCACTTGGGAGTATAGTTGGACCATCTGGCAGAGCTAGCAGCAGAAAGGAGAGTAGTGCTGCTGAAATGGTCAAACTTTACCTCTGTGAAGTTCCTTCTGCGCCTAATGTTGATCCTCTTAGCTACTGGGATGAAAAGAAGAGTGTGTGGCCTGCACTCTCATGGGTTGCGCAGCAGCTACTATCATGTCCGCCAACCACTGTTCAAAGTGAGCGCATGTTTTCTATGACTGGAAACATACTGAGTCCACAGCGCTCACGCATGGCACCTCATCTGATGGAGCAGATTGAATCTGCCCAAGTTGGGTTACCCAGCTCTTAGCTTGGAAAGTTAATTTTTTTTCTCTGTAATGTTTAAGGTAGTTTCTCCCCCTGGTTGCACGTGTTTGTGGTGTGGCAACGTCTGCTACCTCCGCCGGTGTAGCCAATTTACGATAGGGCCTAGTGTCTGAGTTCTGGAAGTCCGCTCCCAAACGCCATGGACTGACAGACTTTCATGCTTTGCCCTGGGGTGAAACAGGTGAGCGGGTCGCCAATTGCCCAATCATTCGCCTTTCCCAATGCTGCTGCTGCTGGTGGTGGTGGTGCCAGCGTCTCTTCTCTGCCAGTTCGCTTCCTGGCTAGTGTCATGCCTCAAATGTCCCTAATGGAGAGGGTAGTTTCTCCCCCTGGTTGCACTTGCTGCGGTGTGGCAATGCCTGCTACCTCCGCCGGTGTAGCCAATTTACGCTAGGGCCTAGTGTCTGAGTTCTGGAAGTCTGCTCCTAAACGCCAAGGACTGACAGTCTTTGGATGCTTTGCCCTGGGGTGAAACAGGTGAGCGGGTCGTCAATTGCCCACTCATTCACCGTTTCTAATGCTGCTACTGCTGCTGCTGGTGGTGGTGCCAGCGTCTCTTCTCTGCCAGTTCGCTTCCTGGCTGAAATCATGCCTCAAATGTCCCTAATGGTAAGGACAGTTTCTCCCCCCTGGTTGCACTTGCTGCGGTGTGGCAACGCCTGCTACCTCCGCCAGTGTAGCCAGCTTACGCTAGGGCCTTGTGTCTGAGTTCTGGAAGTCCGCTCCCAAACGCCAAGGACTGACAGTGTTTGGATGCTTTGCCCTGGGGTGAAACAGGGGAGCGGGTCGCCAATTGCCCACTCATTCGCCTTTTCCAATGCTGCTGCTGCTGCTGCTGCTGGTGGTGCCAGCGTCTCTTCTCTGCCAGTTCGCTTCCTGGCTAGTGTCATGCCTTAAATGTCCCTAATGGAGAGGGTAGTTTCTCCCCCCTGGCTGCGTCTGTTTGCGGTGTGGCAACGCCTGCTACCTCCGCCGGTGTAGCCAGCTTACGCTAGGGCCTTGTGTCTGAGTTCTGGAAGTCGGCTCCCAAACGCCAAGGACTGACAGTCTTTGGATGCTTTGCCCTGGGGTGAAACAGGTGAGCGGGTCGCCAATTGCCCACTCATTCGCCTTTTCCAATGCTGCTGCTGCTGGTGGTGGTGCCAGCGTCTCTTCTCTGCCAGTTCGCTTCCTGGCTAGTGTCATGCCTCAAATGTCCCTAATGGTAAGGGCAGTTTCTCCCCCCTGGTTGCACTTGCTGCGGTGTGGCAATGCCTGCTACCTCCGCCAGTGTAGCCAGCTTACGCTAGAGCCTTGTGTCTGAGTTCTGGAAGTCCGCTCCCAAACGGCAAGGACTGACAGTGTTTGGATGCTTTGCCCTGGGGTGAAACAGGTGAGTGGGTCGCCAATTGTCCACTCATTCGCCTTTACCAATTCTGCTGCTGCTGCTGCTGGTGGTGCCAGCGTCTCTTCAATGCCAGTTCGCTTCCTGGCTGGTGTCATGCCTCAAATGTCCCTAATGGTAAGGGCAGTTTCTCCCCCCTGGTTGCACTTGCTGCGGTGTGGCAACGCCTGCTACCTCCGCCAGTGTAGCCAGCTTACGCTAGGGCCTTGTGTCTGAGCTCTGGAAGTCTGCTGCCAAGCGTCTAAGACTGACAGTGTTTGGGTGCTTTGCCCTGGGGTGAAACAGGTGAGTGGGTCGCCAATTCCCAATTCATTCGCCTTTCCCATTTTTCAATGCTGCTGCTGGTGGTGGTTGTGGTGGTGGTGCCAGCATCTCTTCTGTGCCAGTTCGCTTCCTGGCTAGAGTCATGCCCAAAATGTCCCTAACGGTAAGGGCAGTTTCTCCCCCCTGGCTGCCTCTGTCTGCGGTGTGGCAACGCCTGCTACCTCCGCCGGAGTGGCCAGCTTACGCTAGGGCCTAGTGTCTGAGCTCTGGAAGTCTGCTGCCAAATGTCTAAGACTGACAGTGTTTGGGTGCTTTGCCCTGGGGTGAAACAGGTGAGTGGGTCGCCAATTGCCCACTCATTCGCCTTTCCCATTTTTCAATGCTGCTGCTGGTGGTGGTTGTGGTGGTGCCAGCATCTCTTCTGTGCCAGTTCGCTTCCTGGCTAGAGTCATGCCCAAAATGTCCCTAACGGTAAGGGCAGTTTCTCCCCCCTGGCTGCCTCTGTCTGCGGTGTGGCAACGCCTGCTACCTCCGTCGGAGTGGCCAGCTTACGCTAGGGCCTAGTGTCTGAGCTCTGGAAGTCTGCTGCCAAACGTCTAAGACTGACAGTGTTTGGGTGCTTTGCCCTGGGGTGAAACAGGTGAGTGGGTCGCCAATTGCCCACTCATTCGCCTTTCCCATTTTTCAATGCTGCTGCTGGTGGTGGTTGTGGTGGTGGTGCCAGCATCTCTTCTGTGCCAGTTCGCTTCCTGGCTAGAGTCATGCCCAAAATGTCCCTAACGGTAAGGGCAGTTTCTCCCCCCTGGCTGCCTCTGTCTGCGGTGTGGCAACGCCTGCTACCTCCGCCGGAGTGGCCAGCTTACGCTAGGGCCTAGTGTCTGAGCTCTGGAAGTATGCTGCCAAACGTCTAAGACTGACAGTGTTTGGGTGCTTTGCCCTGGGGTGAAACAGGTGAGTGGGTCGCCAATTGCCCACTCATTCGCCTTTCCCATTTTTCAATGCTGCTGCTGGTGGTGGTTGTGGTGGTGGTTGTGGTGGTGCCAGCATCTCTTCTGTGCCAGTTCGCTTCCTGGCTAGAGTCATGCCCAAAATGTCCCTAATGGTAAGGGCAGTTTCTCCCCCCTGGCTGCGTCTGTTTGCGGTGTGGCAACGCCTGCTACCTCCGCCGGAGTGGCCAGCTTACGCTAGGGCCTAGTGTCTGAGCTCTGGAAGTCTGCTGCCAAACGTCTAAGACTGACAGTGTTTGGGTGCTTTGCCCTGGGGTGAAACAGGTGAGTGGGTCGCCAATTGCCCACTCATTCGCCTTTCCCATTTTTCAATGCTGCTGGTGGTGGTGGTTGTGGTGGTGCCAGCATCTCTTCTGTGCCAGTTCGCTTCCTGGCTAGAGTCATGCCCAAAATGTCCCTAATGGTAAGGGCAGTTTCTCCTCCCTGGCTGCGTCTGTTTGCGGTGTGGCAACGCCTGCTACCTCCGCCGGAGTGGCCAGCTTACGCTAGGGCCTTGTGTCTGAGCTCTGGAAGTCCGCTGCCAAACGTCTAGGACTGACAGTGTTTGGATGCTTTGCTCTGGGGTGAAACAGGTGAGTGGGTCGCCAATTGCCCACTCATTCGCCTTTTCCATTTCCTTTTCCATTTCCATTTCATTATTTTCCTTCTGATACACAACCAACCAACCAAACATAACACACACAATAACACAAATAACACAGTGACATAACACATAACACATATAACACACAGTGACAACACACATAACACATACACGTACAATGCACAAATCACAAGGACCTTTCCTCTTGTTATTTGTCCTGGCCTTCACTTCTACACTCACTAGCATTAACGCTATAACTCACACTTCATACTATAACATTTTTCCATCCACATACCTGCCAACAGACCCAACTTTTTCAGGGACAGTCCTGCTTTTTTCCAGTCCTGTCCCATCTAATTTAGCTATCTAGGTATGCAAATACACGTTGGTAGTTATAGCTCGGTAGGTAGCACTAGTATAAACATTAAATAAATATAATAAAGTACTAAATAATAAATCTAACTTTAAAATACATTTAAATAAACCCCTTAATTTTTTAAAACCCATTAAAATTAAAATTAAATTATTATTTAGAAATAATACATCTTTAACCAAACCAGTGCACTGCTACTAATCTTAAACATAACCGTACATTAACCCTAAGCTATTTTTTAGTTCTTGTCCAACATTTTTCCATCCGCATACCTGCCAACACACCTAAGATTTTGGTGGACAGTCCTGCTTTTTTCCAGTCCTGTCCAGTAAAAGTTGGGTTGTTGTAAAGTATGCCATTGTGAATAGGTAGCAAATGTTAGGCATGTATTACAAGTGGTCCAAAATCAATTTAAAAATGTAAAATAATCCCTATTCTTTTATTAAACATCTATGGATGATGATCTTGTGTATGATAAACGGAGGCCAAGTTCCTTGGAGCATTTGTCTCTAGGTCATTTTGTGTACAGTACACCTCAGTACGTGTGTGCAACTCTATTGGTCGTTTCAGCAGGGGGCTGGCCTGCCATCAACGAATGAAGTGCGTTCTGCAATTCACTCGTTGATGCCAGACCAGCCCCCTGCCGAAACGATCAATAGAGTTGCACACACGTTCCTTCACGGCAGCTGCTGCTGCTCCGATGTGTTGTTAACCCCGTATTAACCCCTGCTAGGCAACCGGGAAGGAAACGAAGATTAAACGAGCACGAAGAATGTCCGCGAATATTCGCCCGAAGAGAAGACAGGAACGGGCGAATATTCGCGGAATACGAAGGTTATTTTTCCCCCGAAGACGAGCACGAAGACGAACACGAAGAGCCCCCTGGTGCCCAAGTCTACTAATCACAGACATCTAAGTGAGACATGGGTTGCAGTATATGGGTCAAGGAGCAGGATTGAGACTATTAAGGTACAGGTCACAGCAGTTTAACTCCTTAAGGACCTGGACTTCTTTTTTGCACAATGTGGCAATGGCTGTTTTAATATTTCTGCTGTGCTCGTGTTTAGCTGTAATTTTCTTCTCTATCATTTAGTGAACCCACACAAATTACATATTGTTTTTTCAGGGCAAGAAGGGCTTTCTTTAGATATTACTATCTTGATCATATCATCTAATTTACTATAAAAATATAAAATATGGTGAAAAATTTTAAAAAGCACTTTTTTCTTTTATTTGAAAAATATTTTACTGATCTACAGGGGTGTAAGTATAAACCATAGGGTCCTAGTGGAAAAATTGCGCAGGGGTCCCCAAGCTTCACTAAGCAACATGTCTCACAGTGCCACTTTTGCCCCAAACAGCTTAACGGTGCCATTCTAACCCCCAAAAAGCCTGTTTATGCCATATTTGCCCCAGCTTGTCAGTGCCCCCAAACAGCTAACATGTGCCATCATTGCCCCCAAACAACTTGTCTGTGCCTTCTTTGCCCCTTGTCACTGTTATTCACTAACAAACATTTACAAATTCATTCTAACGTACACTTCATCTCACCCCCACTTACGCATCCATGTTCACACACAAACACTTACACATCCATGCTCACACACACACAATTACACATCCATGCTCACACATGCACAATTACACATCCAAGCTCACACACAATTACACATCCAAGCTCACACACAATTTTACCCAATTTTAGAAATACCCAATGTTTTCATGTTTTCATCTTTGAAGCCAGTCAGTTCAACTTACCCCATCAAACCATATATTTTTTCAAACTAGACACCCATGGGTATTTCAAATGCTGGTATTTAAACTCTTTCCATGACAGGGGTTTTGGGAAGATACAATGCCAATTTTAAGACTTGCTGAGTAACTATATTTTAAAATTGTTTAGACGTCCATTTTTTGCTCATATTTTCTTTAAATTCGATGATTCCTCTTATGATGTCATGGTGAAATAACTGTGGTGTTTTTTATTTTTATATATTTTTGTTAACTACTTTTACTCACTGTAAACTATGCAAAGATATACACTCACTGGCCACATTATTAGGTACACCTTGCTAGCACCAGGTTGGACCACCTTTTGCCTTCAGAACTGCCTTCATTCTTCGTGACATGGTTTATACAAGGTACTGGAAACATTACTCAGAGATTTTCGTCCATATGGACATGATGGCATGACGCAGTTGCTGCAGATTTGTCGGCTGCACATTTATGATGTGAATCTTCCGTTCCACGACATCCCAAAGGTGCTCTATTTGATTGAGATCTGGTGACTGTGGAGGCCATTGGAGTTCAGTGAACTCATTGTCATGTTCAAAAAACCAGTTTGAGATGATGTGAGCTTTGTGACATGGTGCATTATCCTGCTGGAAGTAGCCATCAGAAGATGGGTATACTGTGGTCATAAAGGGATGGACAGGGTGCCAAAGTGTGCCAAGAAAATGTCCCCCACACCATTACACCACCACCATCATCCTGAACCGTTGATACAAGGTAGGATGGATCCACGCTTTCATGTTGTTTACGCCAAAACCTGACCCTGCCATCTGTATGTCGCAACTGGAATCGAGACTCATCATACCAGGCAAATTAATTCCAGTTTTCCATTGTCAAATTTTGGTGAGCCTGTGCAAATTGTAGCCTCAGCTTCCTGTTCTTAGCTGACAGGAGTGGCACCTGGTGTGGTCTTCTGCTGCTGTAGCCCATCTGCTTCAAGGTTCGATGTGTTGTGCGTTCAGAGATGGTATTCTGGATACCTTGTTTGTAACGAGTGGTTATTAAAGTTACTGTTGCCTTTCTGTCATCTCAAACCAGTCAACAAGGCATTTTCGTCCACACAACTGCCGCTCACTGGATATTTCTTTTTTTCTGACCATTCTCTATAAACCCTAGAGATGGTTGTGCCTGAAAATCTCAGTAGATCAGCAGTTTCTGAAATTCTCAGACCAGCCCGTCTGTCACAACAACCATGCCATGTTCAAAGTTCTGATGCTCAGTTTGAACTTCAGCAAGCTGTCTTGACCACGTGTACATGCCTACATGCATTGAGTTGCTGCCATGTGATTGGCTGATTAGCTATATGTGTTAACAAGCAGTTGAACAGGTGTACTTAATAAAGTGGCCAGTGAGTGTATGTAATCACAACACTGCCTGTCACAACAAATCATAGAACATCAATGGATTATACACATGTACATCTGTTAATGTTGTGTATATGATCCAGTGCAGCAAATGTGAAGCAGTATGTTACGTTGGAAAAAAACGTAACCTAAGGGTGAACCTATGGAGACACTCCATTAACAGACACAACAAAACTAATAACTGCACCCCGGTTGGCCACCACTTCACCCAGACGGACCTCTCCGTTAACAGACACAATGAAAATAATAACTGCACCGCAGTCAGTCACTCTAACAGATCACTGCATTATGAACCTCAGGATAAAAGTATTGAAGGGGAACACACAAGCCAGATAAACTTGAAATAAAGATGATTAACCATTTCAACACTTGAAGGTAGGATTCCTGTCACATTACCAGTACTTTGTATGATATTTTCTGTGATGTTACTCTAATTTATGCATTGTCTCCGTGATACAGGGCCAACTTGGTTTCAAACTGGCTAAACTTATATACAAACACCTTAAACTGCTAACCTGTACATTAAATCAGTCTCTGTCCTCCTCTTAAATCACTATACTGCTCCCCATGCCTCACTTAGATGTCTCTGGTTAGTGTTGCTTTTGTCTTGACAAAGGGAGATTTATACTCTCCAAAGCTCATCCTAAAACTGGAATGTTAGTCCAATAAAGTATATATGTAGTATAAGTATTATTTTTTTTATGCTTAAAAAATATATTAAAGACTGACTAAAGAAATAAAACATGTGAGTTTCCTTACAGTAAAAGCAGGAAAAACTATTATTTATTTTGCCTGAAATATAATTTTGCCAGCCTAGTCCGCTATAAGCAGTTCTATGACATAGAACCAAAAAATATATATATATATAACGGTTACCGTATGTAAGACATCTTCACAGCCTTAAAATCTGTATGTTTGTATAGACATCCAGAACTACACGTAATTGCCCATAAATGCTTACTGACACTTTAGTAAGAGCTATAAGAATATTTATTGCTTAATTATCTGCAGAGAACATCTTAGTCTGTAAACTGCCATTTCAGTCAAAGAAGTCATAGAGTATGTCAAAATAAGCATCAATTCTGATCTTGAATAGCAATATTATTTCACAGGTATTTTAACACTCATGTAACAAGTTGTTTCATCTGAAATAGCACATTTGTCTAACCCTTCCAGTTTTCATATCTTGCACTTGCAAATATCAATAAAAATTCTTCTTCAGACACAGTCTAATGTGCTTTACTTCATCTCACCTAACCGTTTTATGATGTGTCGCTCGCTATTTGTTGTACCTTTTTATAGCAATACAGTAGAGCTACATGTACAGGTACAAAAATGCAAAAGGAATGCAATCAAACTGGCATATGTATCTTTGGTATCCAAGAGTTCTTTAACCCTTGGGTCTTTGGATTTTCACTAATAATACATATATGAGCAATAACATACATATCTATGAAATATGATATCTATGAAATATCTTTCTTTTGTTGTTGAATAACTATCTGTATTCGCTGAACTGGCCCCTTGAGGAATGAACTTCATTTATCTGCTCCAATAGAACTATTCATCCAATATCTTTGTGTTCAGCTGTAACCAAGCCTTTGTTGCTTAAGCATGAAGGCATGTTTTCTCAACAATGGTGTTAGGTAGATGACTTGTTCTCCTACATTTCAGTTTTATGTCACTCTAACTCTAGTTTCATTAACCAGCCAGTGTTCAGCTACAGTCAACACTTTTTATTATGAAGACTTTTTAAACTCGTACTGATGTACATGTTCATCATTATTAACCACAAGTCCAACTTTACTTTACATTCAAATTCAGACTTAGTTGTCCAATACATTTTAGTGCCAGCTCTTGCAAACAATGTTGCTTCATAAGACAAGTAGATCAATCACCATTGTAACCACCATTGCATTTATTTAAAGAAGTCTAATAACCTAAGTAATCTAGTAACCTAATTTGGTTCTTTGAGATCCAGAAGCCATTGTATTAGACAACACTGCATGAATAATTCATAAACTGTGCCACTATTGGGATTAAAGGGCTTTCGCATTTTCCTGTGCATGATCCATGGCAAAACTTCAATAATTAATGTATTAGATTTTTTTTCAAACCAATAAAATATTAGGAACGGCAATGGATTAGTCAGGGACTGATTTAAGATTTTTCATTTTTTTTTGTTCTGGAACATGAAATTACCTGAAGCAATCCAATAACTCCCCATATTAGAAGAAAAATATTTAATTATATCCTATATATAGGTATATTGTGTCTGCTAGTTTTCTTACTTATAATTAAAACCTGCATCTGTTACAGGGACTTTCTAGTCCCCCAAAAATGTCTTTGAATTTTAAACACATATTAGTGTATGTCTAGTTTACTAAATTAAAAAAATATATATTTTTAATGTATAGTAGAACTCCATGTAGAATTGACTCAGATATGCATTTTGCATTAAAATAGTACTGGTATGGCTGCACACTGCAAAAATGTAAGTGTAGTGTGTGGCCGTGTGTATCCATCATGCAACTGACCCTAAGTATTTAATCCCCAGCCCATTCCTGGGGGCAGGAGGGTCCTACTGGATCTATAAATAAAAATATGGACATGTATGAAAAATTTTTAGAACAAGGATCAATGCTTGCGAGAAAGGAACCAGTGCCAAAGAGTCCCTTAATAATGGGGCTCCTACTCTATAATATTGAATGTGCAATAGTTAACAATGTATATTATAATTTCTATTTAGAATTTAGTTCCTTCCATCCCTTTCTATGAGGGCTTTGGCAGTTAGTAGCTTCAATAATAAAACATGAAAACAGCTTTTGTTAAATAGCATGGATTCTGCTGAGCACAATCCACTATCAATAAGTATCTAACAGTGTCAGCCTATTCTATTTGCACATACATGTACATGTAGGAGGGCCCCTACCGGCTACCTCAACTGGTCTCAACCCAAAACCAACTGTTTTTAAACAAAGTACACAAAACATCAATAAATCCTCTAAATATAAGTCAGTTTTTCTTTGACCAGTCAGCATGTTGTTAATCACTCTCTATTATTAAAAAGTGTTGTTCAGAAAACATTACATAAACCATATATTCAATTTATTTATAGAGCTGTGGGAATGTACAAAACTACACAAAACAAGCTGGTTTTTTATAATTTGTTAGCCTTCTGGTCCCCTGCTAATATTCTCCCACATTACATTCTATTCTATTTTTACTGCTACTTCACAAAGTTATGAGTGGAAAACAAATTATAGAAAATAGCTTGCATTTTTTAACTCTTTGATAGCCCAAAGAATAATGGTCTTTATAGCATTGATGGACCATACTGTAAATATGTTTAAATATCCCAAAGAGAGTATGATGTCAGAAAATAGAACCTAATACTTGTTGCTGTTTAAATTAAGAATATATACCAAAACATATTTTGTTAAGATTATTATAATGTAAGTCAGGGTACTAAATGGCACCTCAAGTTAAGACCCACCAGGTCAATAAGGTAGAAACCTAACATAGATAGACACCGCTTTGCGCTGCCCACCCACAAGTTACCAATAGAGAATGCAATTTATAGCAAATGGGACAGGAGTCTCTGGCTGGCAGACATACTGCTGACTCTTGGCAAGTGGCAAGACTTGAGACTCTAGGCAGGCAGCTAGGAGCGAGACTGTTGGCAGACAGAAGGCAGAAGTAAACACAGACCCCAAATTCAGGGGTCAGATGGTAAGCAAGTTTGAATACAAATCCAAAATCGTTACCTGTGAGTCAGGCCACAGGATACAGGATACGGTATGGGGTAGGAGAGGAGGGAACGAGGAACTGGATGAGGGTTGGTGATGGATAGGGTCAGATTTATCAAATGTCAAGTTGCAGCAGAACAACAAATGAGCAAGTTGGAAAAAGAAAACTCCATTGACAATATCAAGGTTGCATTTGCATTTAGCTTGGACACACAAGCGAATCCTCAGCTGGGGCGAATCTCCTAAGTGACATCTCTAAGTGAGGAGTTACAAGCAAAGAAGGAGAGTATATTCATTACTATTGCAAGGAGGAGCACTGTTTGTTTGTGTTGTGTTCAGTGTAAAGTTTTGTTGAAAAAAGCAAAAAAAAAAGGGTAAGGGCTATTTCAGGTGTGTTGCTAATTAAGTAACCTTCTCTGTGAGTTTTGCTTGGCTTTTGCAGTTGCATTTAGCTTGGACACACAAGCGAATCCTGAGCTGGGGCGAATCTCCTAAGTGACATCTCTAAGTGAGGAGTTACAAGCAAAGAAGGAGTTAAAAAGCAAGAAGGAGGATAAAGTATAAATCCTTGTGATTCCATATAATATATTTATATATATATTTTGCGCCTTACTGTCTGTTTTTGCCAGTTATTTGAGCTATCCCCATTGCCAAGACGTCCTCCATGTTTGACAATGCGGTCAGGTGTACATCCTGCTCAATGTATGCAATCCTTGAGCAACGCTTCGAAGGTGCATATTGCTGTGCGAGATGTGTGCGTGTTGCTCATTTGGAAGCACAAATCCTGAGTCTAGAGGAGCAACTGGCAACACTGAGATCTATTGACAACTTGGAGAGGAGTCTGCTGCTCACTGAGCAAGCTCTCTCGCAGGTAGAGGTGAGGGAGGATAGTGGGATGGAGGTACAGGACAGTCAGGCAGCTAGCTGGGTTACATTTAGAAGGCGGGGTAGGGGGAAAAGCGCCAGGGAGGCTAGTCCTGATCTAGCACACCCCAACAAGTTTGCCCGGTTGGCAGATGAGGGGGATGTTAGTTCAGAGTTAGCAGTACTGCAGCAAGTCACTGCCTCTGACGACCAGAGGGGTGTCTGCTCCAGTAAGGAGGGAAGGAGGAGCGCAGGGCAGGCCAGACAGGTGCTGGTGGTGGGGGACTCAATTATTAGGGGGACAGACAGGGCGATCTGTCACAAAGACCGGGATCGCCGAACAGTGTGTTGTCTGCCTGGCGCTCGAGTTCGGCACATCGCTGATCGGGTTGACAGATTACTGGGAGGGGCTGGAGAAGACCCAGCAGTCATGGTGCACATTGGCACCAATGACAAAGTGAGAGGTAGGCGGAGTGTCCTTAAAAATGATTTCAGGGACTTCGGTAGCAAGCTTAAGGCAAGGACCTCCAAGGTAGTATTTTCTGAAATATTACCTGTACCACGTGCCACACCAGAGAGGCAGCGGGAGATTAGGGAGCTAAACAAGTGGCTCAGAAGCTGGTGTAAGAAGGAGGGGTTTGGGTTCATGGAGAACTGGGCCAACTTTTCTACGGTAGGGACGGGCTGCACCTCAATGGGGAGGGTGCAGCTGTGCTCGGAGAGAAGATGGCCAGAAGGGTGGAGGAGTGTTTAAACTAGGGAAAGGGGGGGAGGGAAACTACAATATAGAAGGGGAAGATAGTGTAGATAGAGAGCTGGGGCTTATAAATGTACCTGGGGGTGGAACGGAGGGAGGGGTTAGAATAGTTAATAGGGATAGGCTTCATAGGGAAAAAAAACATACACCTCTAAATTGTATGCTTACTAATGCCAGAAGTCTGACCAATAAAACTGACGAACTGGAGTTAATAATGTCTGAAGAAAATTATGACATAGTGGGTATAACAGAGACATGGTTGGATGATAGCTATGACTGGGCGGTTAACATACAGGGTTATAGTCTATTCAGGAAGGATCGAAAAAAACGAAAAGGGGGAGGAGTTTGCCTTTATGTAACGTCCAGCCTAAAGGCCACACTGCGGGAGAATATATGTGAGGGAAATGATAATGTGGAGTCATTATGGGTAGAAATATATGGAAAGAAAAATAATAAAATACTGATCGGGGTTTACTATAAGCCACCAAATATAATGGAAGCAGCAGAAGATCAATTATTAAAGCAAATAAACAAGGCAGCTAATCACAATGAGGTGGTTATTATGGGGGAATTTAACTATCCCGACATAAACTGGGAAACCGAGACCTGTGAATCTCATAAAGGAAACCGGTTTCTGACTATCAGTAAGGATAATTATCTGTCCCAAATGGTACAGGACCCGACCAGAGGGGGCGCCCTACTGGACTTAATATTAACCAACAGACCTGACAGAGTAACTAATGTGCAGGTCAGGGGCATCTAGGAAATAGTGATCACAATATGATACATTATAACTTGTCCTTCAATAAGGGAACTCTTAGAGGAGCCACAAGAACTATGAACTTTAGGAAGGCAAAGTTTGATCAACTAAGAGAAGCCCTTAACACTGTAAATTGTGAAAATGTCCTCAAAAACAAGAGTACAGACACTCAATGGGAGATTTTTAAGAATATCTTAAATTCTCACTGTGAAAGGTACATACCGTATGGGAATAAGAGAGTCAGGAACAAGAGAAAACCAATGTGGATAAATAAAAATGTAAAGGGGGCAATAAATGGCAAAAAAAAGGCATTTAAGCTACTAAAACAGGATGCAGTGAGGAAGCACTAAAAAGCTATCGGGAAAAAAATAAAATATGTAAAAATCAGATAAAAGCAGCAAAATTGGAGACAGAAAGACTCATTGTCAAAGAGAGTAAAACAAACCCCAAAATGTTCTTTAACTATATAAATAGTAAAAAGGTTAAAAATGAAAGCGTTGGCCCCTTAAAAAGTAATGAGGGAGAAGTTATAGACGGGGATCAGGAAAAAGCTAATCTATTAAATATATTCTTCTCTGCTGTATTCACAGAGGAAAATGAAATGCCAGGTAATATACAGCAGGATGAGATAAATGCCCCAGTACATGTCGCCTGTCTAACCCAGGAAGAAGTGCAGTGCCGCCTAAAAAAAATCAAAAGAGACAAATCACCAGGTCCAGATGGCATTCACCCCCGGCTTCTGAGGGAGTTAAGTAATGTAATAGACAGACCCCTATTTCTAATATTCAAGGACTCTATAGTGACAGGGTCTGTTCCCCAGGACTGGCGCATAGCAAATGTTGTGCCAATATTCAAAAAGGGGACAAAAAGTGATCCGGGGAATTATAGGCCTGTTAGTTTAACTTCTGTTGTGTGTAAACTGTTTGAGGGTTTCCTAAGAGATGCTATTTTGGAGTATCTCAATGAAAATAAATGTATGACTCCATATCAGCATGGGTTTACAAGGGATCAGTCCTGTCAAACTAACCTGATCAGCTTTTATGAGGAGGTGAGCTCCAGACTGGATCGGGGTAAATCGCTGGATGTCGTATATCTGGATTTTTCCAAAGCATTTGATACGGTGCCACATAAAAGGCTGGTACATAAAATGAGAATGCTTGGGCTGGGGGAGAATGTGTGTATGTGGGTAAGTAACTGGCTCAGTGATAGGAAACAGAGGGTGGTTATTAATGGTATTGTCACTGTTTCGCTGGACTATTAAGGAAGGTCGTCCCCGCAGAAGTTCTTCCGCCCAAACTACCGCTACTGAGAGGGGAATTCCCGGCAGCAGCAGTCCAGGACTTAGACGATCCCAACAGTGGACAACCTCCCACCAGCTGGAGATAGATTCTGAGCGGCAGCAGCCGCGGCAAGGCACAGCACGAGACAGGAGCACAAATCAGGATAGTCAGACGAGCCAGGGGTCTGATACACGGAGCGGGTAGTCGGACGAGCCAGGGGTCTGATACACGGAGCAGGTAGTCGGACGAGTCAGGGGTCTGATACACGGAGCAGGTAGTCGGACGAGCCAGGGTTCAAAACCAGAGATAACAAGCAAAGGTACCGAATCGTGGAGCAAGGGAGAGTCAGGCAAGCCGAAGGTCAAAAACAGGACACCAGATGCACGAGCTAGATACACGAACTGAAGACCACAACAGGGTGCTTGTGAAAGGCACAGCCGGCTTTTAAAACTGGCGCCATTCCACAAGCCCCTCCCAGACCAGGACCAAAACCACGCCCCCCGCCGTCCATCAATCCTCCTGCAACGTGCAGCGTGCCCGGGAGGCGGACCGACGACCGGAGGACGGGTAAGTATACTGGCTCCGGGAACTACTGTTCCCGGGGCCGAAGCCTCCCTGTGTCCCACTACCTCGGGCGGAGGGTCGTCCGCTGTCCGGGAGGATATTTTCCCGGGACCCGCGGACAACCCTTCGCCCGCTACTAGAGCCGCGGGCGGAGGACCGACCGCCGTCCCGAACGGCCGGCGTACGGGACCCGCGGCCAGACCTCCTCCCGGCGGCGTCCGGAGCCGGGACGGAGACACTCCCGGCTGCGTCCGGAGCCGGGACGGAGACACTCCCGGCTGCGTCCGGAGCCGGGACAGTGACATTACCCCCCCTTTGAGGGCCGGCCATAGGCCGACACATACCAGGTTTATGCGGAAATTTCCTATGAAAAGACCGGAGCAAAGCAGGAGCGTGTAGGTCCCGAGCAGGAACCCAAGATCTCTCTTCAGGACCATACCCCTTCCAGTGGACCAGGTAGGAGACGGAGTTCCTAATCTTTCTTGAATCTAAAATAGACTGCACCTCATATTCCACCTGGGAATCAATGACAACAGGACGAGGACGGCGAGTCAATCGGGTAAAGCGGTTACAGGTGAGGGGTTTGAGCAGAGAAACATGAAAAACCCTGGGTATCCTAAGGGAGGGGGGAAGAATTAATTCATAAGCGACCGGGTTGACCTTGCGACGAATTCGAAAAGGGCCGATATAACGGGGGGCAAATTTCATAGACGGAACTTTAAGTCTAAGGTTCTTAGTGGAGAGCCATACCCTATCCCCATTCATGAAGGAGGGACCCAAACGGCGACGCCGATCCGCATAACGCTTATACTTGTGAGCAGCATTAACCAGAGAACGGCGCACTTCGTCCCAAACTAACGGTAATTGTTTTACATATAGGTCTACTGCCGGAACTTGAGAAGGAGCGAAAGAAGAAGGCAAAGAAGAAGGGTGAAAACCATAGTTACAAAAGAAAGGACTAATCTTGGAGGACTCGTGAACAGTATTATTCCTAGCGAATTCAGCCCACGGTAGAAGTAAAGCCCAATCATCCTGGTGTTCATTAATAAAAAGACGTAAAAATTGCTCAAGCGACTGGTTGGTTCTTTCCGTGATACCGTTAGTTTGGGGGTGGTAGGCAGAAGAAAAGGCTAGGGAAACACCCAGAGAGGCACAAAAGGTCCTCCAAAACAGAGCTGTGAATTGCACCCCCCGATCAGACACAACTTGGAGCGGGAGACCGTGCAGACGAACGACATGGTTGACAAACACAGGAACTAACTCCGGGGCCGAGGGTAATTTGGGGAGGGGAACAAAATGAGCCATTTTAGAAAATCGGTCGACTACTACCCAAACGACGGTGAAGCCCTGGGAAGGGGGAAGGTCCACAACAAAATCCATGGCTAAATGTGACCACGGGCGGGAGGGTACGGGCAAGGGTTGAAGTAACCCCGAGGGTTTGACATGAGAGTTTTTAGCAGTAGCACACCTAGTACATGCGGCGACAAAATCTAAGCAGTCAATATGCATAGTAGGCCACCAGAACTGTCTACGAATGAACCGAAAGGTTCGCTGGGCATTAGGGTGACCCGAGGTTAAGGACGCATGACCCCAGGACATAACGCGTTCCCTCTCCCGCTCCGGCACAAACAGGGTGTCCATGGGCCATTTACTATGGACAGGAGCTTTAGCTTGAGCTGAGAGAATACGAGAGACCAAAGTAGAAAATAGATGAGTGGAGACGGAGGCAATAATCTGAGAAGGAGGGATAATAGGTTCAGGTTCAGACTTGGAGTCTAGGTCGGAGACAAACTGCCTGGATAACGCATCCGCTTTGACATTCCTTGATCCAGGCCGGTATGAAATGATAAACAAAAATCTGGAAAGGAATAATGACCACCTGGCCTGTCTAGGGTTCAGTCTTTTAGCGTGACTAAGGTATTCAAGGTTCTTGTGGTCGGTCAAAATTGTGATAGGGTTCCTTGCCCCTTCCAGAAGGTGTCTCCACTCCTGAAGAGCCATAACAATACCTAAAAGTTCACGGTTACCTACATCATAATTCATCTCAGCAGGAGAAAATTTTTTTGAGAAAAAGGCGCACGGATGAAGCCTGTCATTGAAGTCCTTCCTCTGAGAAAGGACTGCTCCCACTCCAACTTCGGAGGCATCAACCTCCACAATAAACGGTTTGGAGGCATCCGGATGACGCAAAATCGGGGCCGAAGCAAAGGCCTTCTTAAGGTGGATAAAGGCCAGGACAGCTTCCCTAGACCAATTCTTGCAGTCAGCACCTTTCTTGGTCATGTTGGTTAGAGGGACTACAATCTTGGAAAAGTTCTGAATGAATTTTCTGTAATAGTTTGCGAAACCTAAAAATCGTTGGAGGGGCCGTAAAGCCTGAGGTTGAGGCCAATCTGAAATCGCCGCAAGTTTAGTAGGATCCATTTCAAAGCCTGATGCGGAAATGATGAAACCCAGGAAGGAGACTCGGGGAACTTCGAACAGGCACTTCTCGAGTTTGGCGTAGAGACGATGCTGGCGCAGGCGCTGCAGGACGATACGTACGTGAAGGCGATGAGACTGTATATCAGAGGAATGAATGAGGATGTCATCTAAATAGACGATAACAAACTGAAGGGAGATATCGCGGAATATGTCATTAACAAACTCCTGGAACACAGCGGGAGCATTGCATAGTCCAAAGGGCATGACCGTATATTCATAGTGGCCCATACGTGTGTTAAAGGCCGTCTTCCATTCATCGCCTTTACGTATCCGAACTAAATTGTACGCTCCCCTGAGATCCAGTTTCGTGAAAACAGTGGAACCCCGCAATCGGTCAAACAATTCCGGAATAAGGGGCAATGGGTACTTGTTCTTGACCGTGATACGATTCAAGCCCCGGTAGTCGATACAAGGTCTTAAGCCCCCATCCTTTTTCTCCACAAAGAAAAATCCGGCACCGGCAGGAGAGGTAGATTTTCTGATGAATCCTCTGTCTAAATTATCTTTAATATACTCTTCAAGCGCTTGAGACTCGGGTAATGACAAAGGATAAATACGACCTCGCGGTGGGAGTGTCCCGGGCAAAAGTTCGATAGGACAATCGTAAGGTCTGTGGGGAGGTAAAACCTCCGCTTGCTTTTTATCGAACACGTCCTTGAATTCAGAATACACCAAGGGTATAGGCGAGGCAGAAACAGAACGAATGGGGGTGGTGGTGGAAAGACATCGCTGGGAACAGTCCAAACCCCAACCTAGGATATCCCCAGTGGACCACTTGATGGTCGGGTTATGGACGCGGAGCCAAGGAAGTCCTAGAACCATAGGGCAGGAGGGGGACGAAATGATATGGAAGGATATGGTTTCACGATGGAACAGGCCCACGGAGAAAAGCAACGGCGACGTCTGGTGTGTGATGAGGGAGGGTTGAAGGGGTCGTCCGTCAATGGCTGAGACGGCGATAGGAGGGTGTACTTCGACGAGAGGAATCTTCTGGAGGAGGGCAAAGGATTTATCAATGAATGAACCAGCAGCCCCAGAGTCAATCATGGCGGAGACTGAAACCTTTCTTCCATCCCATTCCAGCGAAGCAGGAACAAGTAAATTGTTAGAAAACGTAGGAGCGGTACTAAGCTCACCCGGGCAAGGCTCCTTTACTTGGTCCGGGTGCGAGCGTTTCCCGGTTTACTGGGACAAGTGCGAACAAAATGGCCCTTGAGGCCACAGTAGAAACAAAGTCCCTCAGATCTACGGCGAGATCTTTCCATGGTGGATAGTCTGGTGGCTCCCAACTGCATGGGTTCTTCAGAGGATTCAGAAGACATAGAAGGATTCGTAGGAGAGATGGAGCGTGCTTGATGAGAAAAACTGAGTTCACGTTTCATGGCCTTTTGCGACAAACGTTCTCGGATCCGATTGTCCAGCTTGAGTGTCAAGGCGACGAAATCATCCAATTCAGCAGGATGATCCCGGGTGGAAAGTTCGTCTTTAAGCCGTTCTGATAAGCCATCGTAGAAGGCCGCGATGAGAGCTTCGTCGGACCAATTAACCTCAGCTGCAAGAGTCTTAAATTCAATAGCATATTCAGCGACCGAACGGGAGCCCTGGGTGGTATGAAGCAGAGACAAGGACGCTGAAGCAGCTTTGCCTGGGGTGTCGAAAGTCTTCCGGAAGGCCGAAATGAAGGCAGAGCAGTTATACACAAGAGGAGAGTCCCTCTCCCACAAGGGAGAAGCCCAGGCTAGCGCCTTGCCAGACAACAAGGAAATCAGGTATCCCACCTTGGCTCTTTCAGAAGGAAACAAGTGAGGAGTTAGTTCGAATTGAATGGAGCACTGGTTAAGGAAGCCCCGGCAGGCCTCCGGTTCCCCATGGTAGCGAGCGGGAGCAGGGAGTTTCACAGACGAGGGAACGGAGGAAGTCCCGGTGTTCGCAGCAGGAGGAGAAGTCGCGACTGGAGAGGAAGTGGAGGAGGCAGACGGAGAACCCCCAGAGCCAGGATCAGATCTGGCCACCAAAACTTGAATAGCCCGGGCCATTTGGTCTAAAGTGTCCTGTATGCTGGAGAAACGGACTTCATGGGAATCCAGCCGTTGTCCGTGGGTGGAGAGTACCTTGCCAAGCTCAGAAGGATCCATGACCCTGTTGTAATGTCACTGTTTCGCTGGACTATTAAGGAAGGTCGTCCCCGCAGAAGTTCTTCCGCCCAAACTACCGCTACTGAGAGGGGAATTCCCGGCAGCAGCAGTCCAGGACTTAGACGATCCCAACAGTGGACAACCTCCCACCAGCTGGAGATAGATTCTGAGCGGCAGCAGCCGCGGCAAGGCACAGCACGAGACAGGAGCACAAATCAGGATAGTCAGACGAGCCAGGGGTCTGATACACGGAGCGGGTAGTCGGACGAGCCAGGGGTCTGATACACGGAGCAGGTAGTCGGACGAGTCAGGGGTCTGATACACGGAGCAGGTAGTCGGACGAGCCAGGGTTCAAAACCAGAGATAACAAGCAAAGGTACCGAATCGTGGAGCAAGGGAGAGTCAGGCAAGCCGAAGGTCAAAAACAGGACACCAGATGCACGAGCTAGATACACGAACTGAAGACCACAACAGGGTGCTTGTGAAAGGCACAGCCGGCTTTTAAAACTGGCGCCATTCCACAAGCCCCTCCCAGACCAGGACCAAAACCACGCCCCCCGCCGTCCATCAATCCTCCTGCAACGTGCAGCGTGCCCAGGAGGCGGACCGACGACCGGAGGACGGGTAAGTATACTGGCTCCGGGAACTACTGTTCCCGGGGCCGAAGCCTCCCTGTGTCCCACTACCTCGGGCGGAGGGTCGTCCGCTGTCCGGGAGGATATTTTCCCGGGACCCGCGGACAACCCTTCGCCCGCTACTAGAGCCGCGGGCGGAGGACCGACCGCCGTCCCGAACGGCCGGCGTACGGGACCCGCGGCCAGACCTCCTCCCGGCGGCGTCCGGAGCCGGGACGGAGACACTCCCGGCTGCGTCCGGAGCCGGGACGGAGACACTCCCGGCTGCGTCCGGAGCCGGGACAGTGACAGGTATATACTCTGAGTGGGTGACTGTTGCTAGTGGGGTACCACAGGGGTCAGTTTTGGGTCCTATTCTTTTTAATATATTTATTAATTACCTTGTAGAGGGATTGTATAGTAAAGTATCAATCTTTGCAGACGAAACTAAGCTCTGTAACGTGGTTAACACAATAGAGGACAGTGCACGGTTACAAATGGATCTGCATAGGTTGGAGGCTTAGGCTGGGATGTAGCAGATGAGGTTCAACACAGATACATGTAAGGTTATGCACATGGGGAAGAAAAATCCAGGCTGGGAATATGTATTAAATGGGAAAACACTGGGGACGACTGACATGGAAAAGGACTTAGGAGTTTTAGTTAACAGTAAATTTACTTGTAGCGACCAGTGTCAGGCAGCTGCTGCTAAGGCAAATAAAATTATGGTGTGCATCAAAAGGGGCATAGATGCCCACGACAAGGAAATAATTCTACCACTGTACAAGTCACTAGTCAGACCACACATGGAACACTGTGTACAGTACTGGGCACCAGTGTACAAGAAAGATATAGTGGAGCTGGAGAGGGTTCAAAGATGGGCAACCAGAGTATTAAGGGGAATGGGAGGACTACAGTACCCAGAAAGATTATCAGAATTGGGGTTATTTAGTTTGGAAAAAAGACGGTTTAGGGGGGACTTAATAACTATGTATAAATATATAAGGGGGCAGTACAGGGATCACCCCCAGGACCTATTTATACCCAGGACTGTATCTATAACAAGGGGACATCCTCTACGGCTGGAGGAAAGGTGGTTTCTACACCAGCACAGACGGGGGTTCTTTACAGTAAGAGCGGTGAGATTATAGAACTCTCTGCCAGAGGAAGTGGTAATGTTAAACTCAATAAAAGAGTTCAAAAGGAGCCTGGACGTGTTTCTTGAAAGCAATAATATTACAAGTTATGGATATTAGATTAATAGGGACAGAACGTTGATCCAGGGATTTATTCTGATTGCCATATTTGGAGTCGGGAAGGAATTTTCCCCCTGGTATGGGGCAATTGGCATCTGCTTCATAAGGGTTTTTTGCCTTCCTCTGGATCAACACAGTAGGGACACAATATGTATATAGGTTGAACTTGATGGACTTTGGTCTTTTTTCAACCTTATGAACTATGTTACTATGTTACTATGTAAGGTAATTGATATGAATAGAACTATAATAGAAAGAGTGCCATAGCACTCCACCAAATTGTGCATGGCTCCCTATGGTCTAGGTTACCATGTAGTAAGATGTGCCTTTTTATTTTTACTTCCAGAATAATCTACATGTCTGTCTTATTATCTGTGAGCATATATAGTACATAAGCAGGGTAGACAATTTGTCCTTGTAGTTAAGGGGCCAGAAAAGGAAAATAGTAGGGGTAGATTATCAGGGAATGCCTCGTTAAAGAGCCAAGTCGTTAGCTTCCATCTGAATGTAGGGAATTCTTCTGTTTTCCTAATAGGTGGAGGGAGGGTGTTCTAGTGCCATGCACCTAGTTAAGATGCTAGGTGCATGGCTTCTATGTTTTTTCCTTACAGTATGTCTTGTTTGTTGCAAGGGCAGTTGAGGAAGAGTGGATGGTAAACTTATCCTGTAATTATAATGATTTACTTTTATATAATGCCTTTTATATAATCATTGTTAGTTATTTGAAAGGTGCGCATTGCTTCACCGGTAGTCAAGGTAGTTTCCTCAGTTCAACAGATATGGAATTAAATTTGAGTTTTCCAGATTGTTGCATTTTTCTGAATTGCCTGTAGGGGGAGAACAGATAATCTAGCATGCCCTCATATAGGGCGCTGTTGTAGTCCAGCCGTGATAGGACTAGTGGTGTGGTTTTTATTTCCATGTCCTGTCTAGCAGGTTGCTATTCTGTGTAGGAAGTGTAGTGGTTTCAAAACAGTTTTCGTAGTTGCCTCGATTCAAGATTTTATTGAAAATGTGTTGTCTATTATTGCTCCTAGGTTTTGACCTGTTGAGATGGGGAGTTCTGCTGCTTGTTGGGAAGTAATACTTGATGGGTGACATCTGAAGTCTAGCGCCATCAGTTCAGTTTTATCTGGGTTGAGTTGTAGTATGTTAGCTGCCTCCAGTGAAGAATGTCTCTGGGCATGAGATAATGGTGTTGGGATGCGTTCTTTGCTATTCTGATGCTCCAAGGCATATTTAGGTGTTATCTGCATACCAGTGGAAATCTAGCTCTCTTGATCAGGTCTGCTAGTGGTTTGATGCATATGTTGAATAAGATGGGTGATAGGGAGGAATTTGGCTTTAATTTAAATTTGAAAATAGATTCAGGTTAATCAGGTTTGATGTCACAAAGGGTGTATACAAAGCTAGCTAGCTAACTTAACAATTAACTGTTAACTTCATTTAGGAATATACAGAATGCTACAGATGTACCAAAGCAAAGTCTAGGACACTTAAACAAGCTTTACCATACTATATTATATACCATAAATGCCTGGTATAACACACACTTGTTAATAATATACCTGCTTCTTCTGAAACTAAGGCTACAGTGACATTTTATATGCACGCCATTTTAGCATGTAGCCATATATAACATGTACCCACTCAGTGTCCTAAAATAAGACAACTTGTGATAATTATATGTGACATTTTACAGTATATCCTTCGTAAGCGTGTAGGATGTTAAAAAAATAAATACTGCTTTTTTAATGTGATAAAAATATTTTACTCATTGGAACTAAACAATAAGAATTCATATAAGGATGTTCCCTTCCTAACACAAACATTTAAAATTAAATATAAACTATGTTAAAAAAATAAATAAAGAAAGAATACCCATCTTTATAAAATACAGACCTGTGCCCTACACAAACTAGGTTCGGAAAGTGAATTTTTCCGCAATTCAATAGGAATGTGGATAACAATCAATACTTTTTTTACAGGGACTATACAGCTAAAAAAAAAATATATATATATATATTTTACAAAATCATCAAAATGCTCAATTTAGCATTTCAACAAATCTATCAGAGATAACACTTGGTTTATTTTAGCCTTTTCACATATTTTCAACAAACTAAAATTACCATCTAACAAGGAGATCTGTGAAGGTTGATAGTGGTACTGTTGATTCATCACAATTTTTGTAATACTCTGATTCAAATCTTTAAACCGTTACATTAAATAAGAAGACTACAGCTTAAAGACGCACAGCATGCGAAATTCACACAACCTATTATGAAGGCTTCCTATTGCGAATGCCAAACCAACATTTTCTATGGCGTTTAGATTTTCAGACATCCTTTAAGAAGCATTGAGCTCATTTTTATATACCCAAACTCATCATTATAAAGACAATATTTTAAACTTCAAGACTCATTTTTTATTGTTTTGCGATTATGCTGTTACTAAATGCTGCTGCTAAATAATTAACCACTAATGTCTAGATTCACAACAACCATAAAAATATTTCTTACAAAAAAGCAGAAAAAAATTAAAATGAAAAGGCAAAACAATTGATTACTTGACATGCACACATACCACATTTAGCAGAGGCTTTTTAAATATACATGTACATTTGTGTACATGGGAATCAGTCTTCAAGTAAGCAGACAGTATACCTCTTCCAAAGGGTGAACCTTTCAATAAAATTTTTATGCACACAGAGAAAATATGGGCAAAGACATAAGAACTTTTTGGCTCATTTTTCCCGATGTAGAGATTCACACCTTAATTAGTGCATGCAGGTTTATATTCCATCACTGTATAAGCCCCTACCACTTTTTGATGGGAGGCTGCTCTACGTATCATCTACCCTCCCAGTACAGTAAAAGCTTCTTACATTATATTTAAACTTCTGACCCTTCAGATTGGGTCTACGGCCTTTATGTATAATACAAGCCTTTTACCATTATAGTAGCCATGCTCTAATCTCTCTCCCGTATGTCAACAGTCAGAGGGTTGGCTGTGCTCCCAAATTACTTGTTGCATAATGAAGTCTACAATACGTAAGTTGACAAAAAACTGCACTAAATTTATTGTTTATGGATGTGTGCCACATCATTAATTTCTGGCCACTTTTGCTGTGGATTAACTAAGCAAGTGACCTTTTCTGTTAAAAGTCACATTAACATTAGATACATTTATGTAATGAAAGAACAGGACAGCCCAAACTCTTGGCAACTGACAAACATCAATCTCAGACAAAAAAGCTAAATTTAATTATGATTGTCAAGACTACGTCGATAACATCTAAATCACAACTGCATATTAAGGACTGCAGATTTATGGACGTATTACCAAAATTACTGACATTGTGGCAAAAAAATGTGCATTCACTAGTTACTGCGCTCATAGAAGATCCTGTGAACACAGGAGTCGCATTTTGGGACCCAGGCAGCACTTTGACAAAGCCTGTTCTTTTGGGGGCCTAAAAGAAGCCTGTTCTTTCGGGATCTTGTTACTGTATAAAAGACACCTGTCCACAGAAGCAATCAATCAAATTCCAAACTCTCCACCATGGGCAAGACCAAAGAGCTGTCCAAGGATGTTAGGGACAAGATTGTAGACCTATACAAGGCTGGAATGGGCTACAAGACCATTGACAGGCAGCTTGGTGAGAAGGTGGCAACAGTTGGTGCGATTATTCGCAAATGGAAGAAATACAAAATAACTGTAAATATCAATCAGTCTGGGGCTCCATGCAAGATCTCACCTTGTGGAGCTTCAACGATCATGATAACGCTGAGGAATCAGCCCAGAACTACATGGGAGGATCTTGTCAATTATCTTAAGGACCATGATCATCAAAAAAACAATTGATAACACACTATGCCCTGCACGACTGAAATCCTGCAGCACCCGCAAGGTCCCCTACTCAAGAAAGCACATGTACAGACCCATTTGAAGTTTGCCAATGAACATCTGAATGACTCAGAGAAGAACTGGGGGAAAGTGTTGTGGTCAGATGAGACCAAAATTTGGCATTAACTCAACTGGAGGAGGAGGAATGCTGCATATGAACCCAAGAACACCATCTTGAAACATGGAGGTGGAAACATTATGCTTTGGGGTGTTTTTCTGCTAAGGGGACAGGATAACTTCACCACATCAAAGGGACGATGGATGGGGCCCATGTACCATCCAATCTTGGGTGAGAACCTCCTTCCCTCAGCCAGGGCATTGAAAGTGGGTCCTGGATAGGTATTCCAGTATGACAATGACCCAAAACACATGCTCAAGGCAACAAAGGAGTGGCTCAAGAAGACACACATTAAGGTCCTGGAGTGACCTAGCCAGTCTCCAGACCTTAATCCTATGGGGGGAGCTGAAGGTTCGAGTTTCCACACGTCAGCCTCGAAACCTTAATGACTGGGAGAGGATCTACAAAGAGTAGCGGGACAAAATCCCTCCTAAGATGTGTGCAAACCTGGTGGCCAACTACAAGAAACATCTAAGTTCTAAGTCATGTTTTGCAAAGGGGTCAAATACTTATTTCACTGAGTAAAATGCAAATCAATTTATATATTATTTGAAAATACGTTATTCTGGATTTTCTCTCTGTCTGTTCAAATAAACCTATAGACTGATCATGTCTGTGTCAGTGGGCAAATGTACAAAATCAGCAGGGGATCAAATAATTTTTTCCTTCACAGTATGCAATGATGATGATCTTTGATGGACCATGACTTCCATCACCCTCTGGCATAATGAGAGTGACTTGAGTAGCAAAATGAGTTGTAATATACTTATGGAATGTATTATTTTCTACTTTCATTTATTTAGCACAGTTATTCAGTTTTACCCCTTCTTATGTGTGACTGTTTTATGCTATATGCTCTATACATACTACAATAGTAATAATTTTTACCTGTTATACAACATTATGGAATATGATAGTGCTATTTTTTTTAATATTTAATATTTGCAGAGTGAAAGAGAGGTAGTGTGAGTCAAGTGATTATTTCTTTATAATAAATAAATGAGTACAGATGTAGGGAATTCTCAAAAAGCACAATAAAATACCTGCAGATTTTGGTCATAAGCTCTGGAAATCATAGCTGATCCCAGGTAAGTTTGTTTAATAAATATAGACAGGAAGATGTGTTTGTCCCTCCCATATCCTCCCAGCTCCACTCCCCGTCCAGTTAAGTTCATTTGGCACATTTGAGTATATTAAACAAATGGTAATGAGTAGACTTGTGTAATAGAATTCATACAAATTGCAAATTGCGTTTTTCCTAATTTCATACAGATCTCAGAAAACGAAGTCAGAACCCCACGCAAAACCAAAGAAAACAATTCACAGGCTCTTATACTCCCACTCTCTCACTGTTGTGAATGTCTCCTTACCTTCTATGCCAGTTCTGTGTCTCACAGGTCAGCTTCTGTGTCTCACAGCTCTGCTTCCGTGTCTCGCATCTTCTTGTTATTCTCTTTTCTCTCTTCTTCCTTAGTCCGCATCTCCGCTGACGTGACCTCGAAGCTCTGCCAAATTGCCCTAAGATAACCTCGTATGAACTTCCACCAAAATAGTGGAGCTTTTGGTGACTTCCTCTCCCCTTATTGAAGGATCAGGGGAGAGGACAACACCATTTTGGCGGACGTTTGCTGGGAGGTTATGTCTGAGATGCGGACGAAGAAACAGGAAAGATAAAAAGAAGATAGGAGAGAGGAAAAACGAGAACAAGAAGATTCAGAACAAGAAGATGCGAGACACAGAAGCGGAAGTGGTCGGCAGATGAGGTATGGTGAGATTCAGAGAGCATGAGAGAGAGAGTGAAAGAAAATGAGTGTGAGAGAGTGAGAGTATAAGACAGTGTGAGTGAGAGATAATGTGGGTGTCGAGCAGCGATCTTTGTATCTGAATTTAAAACAGACCCTGATTTTTATCCTAAATGGATGGACAAAAACAGAATTTGTCCCAATCATTTTTGGCCCATTCGCACATGTTTAGTAATGAGGCTTATGTATAAAGTTTAAAAGCGATTCTTTCACCATGGCAACCAGGGGGGTGTTGCTTGGCATTTGCATATGGTTGCTATGGTGATAAACCACTTTTAACAAGAACTACTTTTTATATATCATATATAGAATTTTTTAGCTTCTAAATGGATATACAACATTCAACCATGAAATATGCAAGAAATAATTCAAAAACTAGCTTTGGCAGCTAGTTTTTTTTTTTTTGTTGTTTAATATAACTGCAACTAATGACTACATGCATTCAATAAATATTGAAGAAAAACAAAGAAACTAAACTTAAAGCATTCAACCTTTGTATTGTATTTTCTTTAGGAATGCATTTACCCAAAACCCATGGCAATATCATCCACTCAACAATGGTAGGCGCGGGTCCTTCTCGCATCTTATATTCCGTGTATTGTGATGCAAGCAAAAGAAGGAACAGAAAAGTCAAGTATGATGCAGAGTGGCATATGAATTTGATGAAAGGCTTCCTTATAAAGAGTCCCAGTGTGCTTTTTGGAGCTATCAGGTAGCATCCAGAGAAGACAGGAAAAAGAAATCCTATTATGACACACGTCACCATCTTTACTGCCCAATGTCGTCTCCTCCAGCCTGGGAATTCATCATACCAACGGGACGCAAGCAGCTGTTGACAGTTAGGCTGGGCAACAAACTAGAAAAAAAAGAAGAATTTTGTTAAAATTTTGTTAACAATATAAATGAAGTTAGAAGTATATAACGGTGTTTAACTGGTTTTATGCATACCTGGGAACTGGGTGGTCCAGCTGATGTCAGTGGCTAGCCCCACACGCAAGATGAAGCCATTTTTCTAGGGGAAGGGGGCAGGGAGTGAGGTGTGCCGCAACACCACTTCCGCGACCCAGAATTTCCCCGTGGTAACCCGGAGACCCAGAGAAGCAGTGCTTCACTCGGAGTCTCCTGGCAAAAATCCCAGAGAGTTCCCAGGTATGGTAACTCCATAAACTATCAAATATAATATAAGTAAAAAACAGAACATACCTGAAACAAGAAAGACATGGCAGGCACATTTTTCAAACATATGCTCCGTTCCTATACATCAAATTTTTATTTCTCCAAACATATTTTGTTTCATTAATCTCACAACCCTAAACATCTGTTTTCCACTTTCAACACACTTCTCTGCCCCCCCAGCACCTCCCTCACCTTCTCTCCCCAAGACCTTGCTACCCATTCCTGCCACAAGCCACCCTCAACACCCTCAGCCAACCTCAACAGCTTTAATCCAGTCACCTCTTGTACTCCAA
Organism: Sceloporus occidentalis; assembly: GCA_023333645.1. Lineage (NCBI taxonomy): Eukaryota > Metazoa > Chordata > Lepidosauria > Squamata > Phrynosomatidae > Sceloporus > Sceloporus occidentalis. Next base: position 866,511 of record JALMGF010000068.1, read on the forward strand.
CCTGAGCAACTCTCCCCCTCGACCCTGTGCCCTCACATCTCTTTCTGGTGTCATTAATTTAACCCTAACCAATGTCTGTAACCTCTTTCTTTCCATTGGAGTATCCACATCCCCATTTAAACATGCTTTCCCACTCTAAAGAAATCTTACGTTGATCCCACATCCCCATCAAACTACCATCCAGTTTCCCCTCCCCCCTAGCATCCAAATCGCTGTAACGATTAAATTAAAATTAACTAGCTAATTTCTTTCCTCTAACTATCTGCTTGACCCTCTACAATCTAGTTTCAGTCCAAAGCATTCCACTGAGCCAACACTCACTAAAATTAGTAGTAAGCTCCTTGGGGGGTCATGTCTTACTGCTTACTGATGAGAGAATATGTTTTTTTAGGAACATTATCATGTGTACTATGTCCTATACATATATATATATATATATATATATATATATATATATATATATATATATATATATATAGTTTGGAACTCTATAGTGAGTGATGATACAGACGACATGGATCTTTATGTGCTAATCACTTCTGAACTCAGTGGCCATGCCATGCGATTGTGTATGGTCTACCACTTTACGGCTGAACTGTTGTTACTTATAGACTCTTCACAATAATAGCACTCATAGTGGACTGGGGCAAATCTACCAGGGTAGAAATTTTACAAACTGACCTGTTGCAAGGTAACAGGTAAGTTTTAATTAGACTAGTTTATTTATTTCTTTTGAAACTTAGAATAAGAACAAACATTAGTATGGGTCTTTAAAACTTTAAATTTTAAGTTTAAAATATAATTTGAACAATTAACCAGTTAAGGTAATATGTCATATTTATAAACAAGACTTTACATTTTAATTAACATACCTTACTATCACCATAGAAACAAATTGCTAAACATTAAATGTTTTGCTTCAGAATTATATTATTACTCCACAGGGCTTGTAAAAGCTCCTTTTATAAAGAGCAGTTCTGGTAAATGTTTTAAAAAAGGTCTGGAGCAACGGAATGGTTCAATGGAATGGTTCAATTAGCAGGAGCATTCCACTGGTTGCTATGGGCAAAGGACCACTTTGAAAACTTTGTAACATAATTGCCCTTCATAAATAACCCCCTATGTGTTTTTTTGTCCTACAATGTGCCATGTTTATACTAACAATGCTTAAACAAGTTAGATGTCTTCTATGTTTCAACAAGACAGCACTGAATTAGTAGTTAAGAAGGAAGCAGTTATAGCTAAAATGGACAATGGTGTGCAAACAACAATTATTTAGCACTGTGCCAGTTTTACTGCTTGCAGGTACGTGTGTGCAACATGTTTACACAAAAAGAGTTTTACTAGGATGATTCCTGTTTTTATTTTCTTTATTTTGCATCCTAGCTTTCATGTGCTCTTAATTATTGTTCATAAATACATCTTAGATCTTTTTAGTTCAAAGGAGGGGCCCTGCGGCTTGGACATCAGTGGTCACAAAACACTTTGTTGTTTATAGGGCAAATCACCCTAGGTCATCTTAAGTCACCCTATGTAGACATTTTAACTACATTTCAAGTGTTGCTGTGACAGACATATGCCCTTGCATACATAGATACAGTAAGTCACAAGTATAGACAAACACAATGACACACAAAAATGATAATATTTCATGTTTTTTTTGAACACCCATTAAACATTCAAAGACCTGGTGGAAAAGGTAAGTGAATCATGGATTTAATACCTGGTAGAACCTGAACCTCCTTTGGCAGCAATAACCTCAAACAAGCCCATTCAGTAGCTACAGATCAGACATGCACAACTTTCAGGAGGAATTTTAGACCATTCATCCTTACAGAACTGATTAAGCTCAGCATAGTCTTAGGATGCCTGGTGTTAACGTCTCTCTTGAGGTCATTCCATAGCTACTCTAGCAGGTTAAGGTCAGAGCTCTGACTGGGCCACTTCAATATTTACTTCAATGTTAGGCATTCATGCCTCACAATATTTGAGTGTTTTTTATGTCAAAGTATTTTCTAAAACACACCTCCAATCCCATTTCATTTATTGGACTTCAGGTACGATAACTTCTGTCTTAAATTAGCTTTTGTTGAAGTGATTAGCCTAGGAGCTCACATACTTTTTCCAACCCGCGCTGTGAATGTTTGAATGATATATTCAATATAGACAATAACAATACAATAATATTTGTGTTATTAGTTAACAGATTGTGTTTGTTCACTATTGTAACTTAAATTAAGAACATATCATATTTGTACACACGTTTATACATAAATGCTTTCATTCCAAAGGGTTCACTTTTTCTTGCCACTGTGTATTATATTGGCAATGTGTTTTTTGCTTCAAAATATGTACAAATCCGAACGCACAAGTTTAGTTATTATTATTATTTGTATACATGTATGTGTATTGCATCCAGAGAAGATTAGTGTTTCAGGACAGGACATACTTGTGCCCGAACCTCACAAATTTGCAGGCACTCACATGCCTTTGAAAACAACATTCCTATTTGTTATACCCTTTAATTCCACTAACCACTCTACTTGTGAATGGACACAAAAGTGTTAAACAGTGTTCAAAAAAAAAAAATCTTGGCATTTATGGAATTCATTTTTTATAATTATAAAAACTAGAGAATTGTCTTTCCTATTAATTCTAAAAATATAATTCTGTGTGAAATACCTCAGCGGTTTTTTTAATTATATAAAACCCTAATGTGAAAATGTTTATCCTATAAAATGAGCAGAAGCTGGTTTATCATTCAGTAGTTTAAACCATAGCTTGCGTTAGATTGGTGTTTTCAGCCTGCTTCTTCATAGTAACGTTTTTTAAATACCCAAAGGAAACAATTTGATTTTTGAAAATATTAGCTGTTTTATTTTTACATTTAAATTTTAAAACAATTTAAACACAAACACACTTTTGCTGTTTTTTTTAACCGTAATTTCCTTCTTTCCTGTTTAATTTGCTTGCACAAAATTATACATTGTTTATTTCAGGAAAAATTGTCCTTTCTTTGACACAGCTACTACAAATGGCGGAGAGAGTATTTGCCCTGCTTTAAAAAATGCACAATATGCCTAGGATTTTTCATAATTACAAGGATTTTCTAAATTATCAAAACCACCCACAAAAGTATATGATTCTAAAAATCAGACAATATAGGGACTTAACAAAGGTAATTCTACTTCCAAAACGATAACAAAATTAAGACAAAATGTATAGTCTACAACCCCTGATAACAGGAATACCCTATGTGTACAAGTTAAATCATAATCAAGTCAAATCAAAATAATTATCAGGGTTTTTTTTTTAACAGAAAATGAAAGAGAGACACATAACAAAAGAAACAGAGGAGTCGGTATTGCTGAATACATCTTTCTCAGAAGATTGTGAAGGTGATGGTTACTAAAAAATAGTCTACGTAAGGCATGCAATCCATCCCATGCACCTCTCACCCTTATCATGGGGGCTGAACTAGTTTTCCCTTTTCACCTTCCTGGTTCCCAAAAGTGTGTTTATGTACCCCAAAAGGGTGGGGGGAGGGGGCATAGATGGCCACCAATGGTATTTTATTTATTTATAAACCTCTCAACCTACAGGGAACAGGATTTGGGTTGAAGGGGAGCCATTGGATGAGGTCTATGCCTCCCTGGGCCTAGGAATGGGGTGAGAAGGAATTTCCTGGACCTTATACCCCTCAGTTTATTTTATAACCCTGCCACTTGTGCAGGAGGTGGGGAAAGGAGAGTGATCCTCACCTTCAACAGTTAATAGAAGCGCCTAAGCTCAACCACCAAACCTCACAAATATATATCAGAGCTTCCCAACCTCTTAGAATATAATACAGATTGCAGACAGGGCCTGTGCCTCTAGGGGGCCCGGTGTGACCCCTTGTTATTGTCTCCTCGTACCGATTCAAAATAGTTTAGAAAGGCCCCTTCAGACTTGGACCGACAGAAGCGTATTGTATACATCAGGGTTACATTAAAAATCATGATTCTCACCTACAAAGAAATTCATATCAATTCCCCTACCTACATCTCCACATTTATGTCCAAATACATACCCTCCTGGTCACCCCACTCAGCTGATGGACTTTGTCTGTCCTTTTATCTAATGTCTCTTGACTTCTCAAAGAATGCACCTATACTCCGGAATAACTCTTAGTTATCAGACTCTCCCCTTATCTAAAGTCTTTCAAAAATCCCTTAAAACCCACTTCTTCAACAAAGTCTGTGAAATGACAGGTTAAGTCCCCTCCCCCACCTACCATCACTGGTACAATTAAAACATTTGCACTTTCACATTTTATAATCTGAAGTCCAAAATGCTATGTGATGCCCTACTTGTTATGTCTGTTTACCGATTGTAGAATCTCAGGACAATATATAAATCAATTCTAACAATAATAATCAGATTAAATGTTAATGTTGAAGAAAAATCACTCTTAAAATTAAGCACAAAGCATATAGGTGATTCCTTAACAGTTAATATTTAATTTTACTTATCAAGTTTACAATGTCCTCCTAGCTTTTTAGCTGTCCTAAGTTTCATTTTCTTTTGGAAATACTGTGTCAAATCTTATTGAGGCAGATATAATTTTGGTCTTGAGTTCACTAAAATTAAAATTAAAGATCCCATGGTGATATATTATCACCATGATATTTATAATAATACCTTGCAGTATCAAATTTTACAGCTGGACAAATGGTCAGACTAGATGGGTCAAATGGTTCTGCTATAAAATTCTTTGTTTAGGATGCAAATTTAGTTCTAAGGCTGAGCGTTCCACAAAAAAAGGAAAATAACATTTTAGTTGAATAACAAAAAGTAATACCATAAACCATAATAATCAGTGATAACACATTGTTTTAAGGGAAAAAATATATTCTTTAAATAAAGGCACTGTGTTCTCAAATCACTTTAAAACCATGTTGCCCAAATATTGCTAATTGTTTTTCAAAGAAGCATGTCCTAAGTCAAACAAGCCCTCAAATTCAATTCCAGGCTTACAAAATAAAAACAAATGTTGGCAATAACCGAGAAGCATGTACTGTGAAATTGTGCTCCATCGGAGGATTAACTTTTCCCTCCAGACACCGCATCTTTAGAAAGATTATGTGATTCTGTCTTTACAAAAGCACACAGACCAGACCCTTGTTAGTTGATATCACTAGGTATTTATTCCTCAAATAGTAGATAATGTAATTGGATGTAATTGGATAACAAATCACAGCAATGAAAAACACTTTGAGTGTTTAAAAAAAAAGACAGAATGAAGTCATTAAAAAATTCTAAATTAACTTTATTATTTGGAAATTCAGTTAATGCTGGGCAATATTCATTGGTTTTTAGCTATACAAGAAAAATATTCTGCAATTGGAAGATAGCATAGCTTTGTAGCAAGAAGTTTTTTTCATACTTCAAAACGCTGAAATATTACATTGCCTATGATTAATGTTAATTTATATACTGTATCATTAACATTATTATTTATATAACTTTATAAAATATGGCTTAATAATATAAATGTTATGTTTTGATTTGGGTTGACAAATAAGGTACAAAAATAGAAAATATTGGGAAACCCAGCTATGTGCTTGGTTGAAAATTTCAGACTTAAGTCTTTATTTTCTACCTTGGATGAAGTGTTACTAAATTATTATTTTATGCACTGATTGTTTCTGACGGCTTCAGTGGTGGAATAAAGCACTACGCTTGCTTTAAGAGGCATGCATCATACATTTTCAGTGACATTTAAAAACACAATGGAGATTAATGGGTTGGAAAAGGTTGACAGTGGAGGAGCTGAATTAATATTGGACTTTTATTGTGGTAGACTAACTGATATCTGACGTGCAAAAGGAAATAAAGTAGAAATTATGTAAACATTATTTCCTTTTAATGTTCAATGTTCTCAGAACTGTTAGGGTTAAAAATTAATTTGGATTTCTTGGTAATTTAAGAAATCATCATGTATCTGCTAAGATACACAGCAATTTAATGTATGCTTTTGGAATACATCTCCACCAGCATAAATGGCCATCTGACGACAATAAACCTCTCCATTGTGTGTGTTTATGCTGTTTTTCTCCATAAACACGTTTTGTGATTTATTATTATTTTTTGCAGTTTTATTTAAAAAATATATTGCCTATATCACATAGGGCATACCTGGCAGATATTCTGAGCTTTTAGAAAGGAGGTACATAAAGGGAGGTAAGGATTTCGGTCCCAGTAGAGCAATCTACCCCTAGAAATTTTATAAGCCAGCTTAGTTTTGTTTTTTTCAACCCAAGAAAAGGTATGTTCATACCAATATACTTGTTTGTTTAATGTATCTAAATAATTTATAAAACGCACAATATGACAGTGGTTAGATGTGGACAAGTAGGTTGATGGCAAGGTACAAGCCAAAGCCTGGACTCATCAAGCTATGCCTGAGCCAAGGCAGATGTACACATTACACAGGAAAAAGTATTTATGCTGATCCTTATTGATGTAAGAGGAAACATGTAAACATGCTCAGGTCCAGCTTTCTTCCATTCTTTCACTTAGGGTCTAGCTAGGCATTAGGCTCAAGCCAGTGCTGGTTCTTCCAGCTATAATAGTATAAATACAAGTAGCAGAAGTTAACCTTATGTATTATGTTTCTTAATTGTATATCTCCCTGGGGATGCAAAGTAAATATTGTTTGTTAAAACTTTCATTTGTAACTCGTAGGTTAATAAATATTTTTTCAACTTGAGTCAAGTTACATAAAGTGTACATGCTAAATGTGTTCTTACAATCTAACAATGAAATTCCAACTGCTTACTGGTGAGTATGTATTTAGCAGGCAATCTGCTTTTTTTCATGAAATCTGGATTCAAGACAGCTCATTAAATCGAACCTTATAAGCAGTACACTTACATTCTCAAACCTGTTGTATACCCTACATATTCATGATGTTCCAAATTCCACGCTTTAGCATCTGAACTATTATTATATTACTTTTTACGTTTACATGCTCAGGTGGTGGTGCTTATATATTGTTATCTATCTACGTACATACTCTAAATGTAAATCAGATTTGTCTTTCAATTTTACTGCAGTATTGATTGAGCTTGCAATATTATTGATTAATACTGCTGTACTATTGTTATTGCTGCACGAGGATGTCATTTTAGTGTGAGATCCTGCAGATCGTTATGCTAGATACAGTTGTTGTATAACTGCATTGACTCCTCTGTGAAATTTTGTATTTGTAACAGTCTCTGTTTTGACATTTCTGCTGTTTTTCATTTAGTTGTATTTTTCTTCTTGACTGTGCAATACCAAAACGTCATTAATTTAATCTTTCTATAATAAATACACAGAGGCATGCTGGATTATAATCGCCACAGAGTTTATAAAAACACTGAGACAATTTGGTTGCATACTGAATTACTTATCTTCAATTTGGTACTCTCCATGGCAATGTTCCCTCTAATTTTTCTTAGGTGGTGTGCGCAGAAAATTTCTCTTGTGCAAAAATTTTTCCAGAGCCAAAATTTTGTGCGCACAATATGCTTCTGCAAACGTTACATTTAAATTGTTATTCTATATTTTTGGTACAGCTCGCTCATGGTTAATAACACTACATTATAGTGTGATAATGTAGTATTAGTTAGACAACAGTATTACTTACTGTAATGTTTTTTTAAAGGTGAAATTCTCACTGCATAAGTAAATTATGAGCGGATCACGAGCGGAGGCTCCAGGCCGCATAAAGGATAAAAAAAAAAATTGGGAAAAACTGTTGAGCGCAGGGGCGTACCTAGAGTATTTGGCACCTGGGGCGGATCCTGTACGTGGGACCCCCACACACACACTTTAAAACTGCATAGCTTCTATCGTTAGGCAAACATTGACAGGGGTACAGCATAACTGTTATCATTATTTACTAAGGCAGACATTGAAGGTGGTACAACATAACACCTATCACTATATACTGAGGCAGACATTGACGGTGTGTTAGGGACCAGGAACCAGACGGACACAAAACGTAAAATGCAATCACCTTTATTGTAATGACAATAGTGAACAAAGCCAAATCGTGATCCAAAAGCATATACCAAAAGACAAGCCGGGGTCAGGAACCAAGACGGGTACTCAGACAAGCCGGGGTCAGGAATACAGAGATCAGCGAAGTCAGGAACAAGCCAGGAATCAGGAGCTGGGATGGACGTCAGAGAAAGCCAGGTCATACACAGGAATTCAGGAACACAGGAACACAGCAATAGCACTTGCAGCCGGAAACAACACAAGGGCCAGGAGGAAGTGAAGTTTAGCTGCTTAAATAGCCAAAAGGGGCTGGCTGTGGGCTGGACAATGGGCTGAGTCACAGGAGTGACAGGAGTGTAGCCATGGCAACCCAGCCAGGCTGTAAGCCTCCAGCAATGCAGCAGAAAAGCAGCTAGACCATAACAGTACCTCCTCCTCAACGACCCCCTCCCCGCGGAGCAGGGCCGGGTTTGAGGGGAAAACGCGAGTGAAAGGCACGAAGGAGAGCGGGAGCATGGACATCTGAGGCTGGAACCCAAGATCTCTCCTCGGGACCGTACCCCTTCCAATGGACCAAATACTGGAGCCTCCCACGGAACCAACGAGAGTCGACTATGGAGCGGAGCTCGAACTCCTCATGATTGTCTACAGTCACCGAACGGGGGCGAGGAGTGACTGTAGTAAAACGATTACAGACCAGAGGTTTCAACAGTGAGACATGGAACACATTGTGGATGTGCATGTTAGAAGGAAGATCCAGGGCATAGGCCACAGGGTTTACCCGTCGCAGGATACGGAAGGGCCCCACATACCGGGGAGCCAGTTTCTGGGAGGGCACCCGGAGGTGGAGATTTCTGGAGGATAACCAGACCCTCTCCCCGACCTGATAGGAAGGCGCGGGTAGGCGTTTACGATTAGCCTGGAGCTCCTGACACTGTTGTGAGCGTTGAAGTGCCTCCTGAACCTGCACCCATGTGGAACGGATCTGCTGGAGATGATCCTCCAGTGCCGGAATCCCCTGGGAAGTGAAATTATCAGGAATCATGGAGGGCTGATACCCATAATTCACCATGAAAGGGGAGAACCGGGTAGAGGCCGAAACAGCACTATTATGAGCAAATTCCGCCCAGGGTAGCAGATCCGACCAGTTATTTTGGTGGTCCGAGATGTAGCACCGCAGGAATTGCTCCAAGCCCTGATTGGCCCTTTCCGCAGCCCCATTAGATTGTGGGTGGTAGGCCGAGGAGAAGGAGAGTTGGATACCCAGTTGCGCACAGAAGGCCTTCCAAAATCTCGAGACAAACTGGCTACCCCGGTCAGAAAGTAGGACTTTGGGAACCCCATGTAGCCGATAGATCTCCTTGATAAAAACTGTAGCCAACTCCTTAGCGGAAGGGAGCTTTTTGAATGGGATGCAGTGTATCATTTTAGAAAACCGGTCAACAACCATGAGGATAACTGTGTTACCGTTAGACAGCGGAAGATCGACTATGAAATCCATGGCAAGGTGAGACCATGGCCTCTCACCAGTAGGTATGGGTTGGAGAAGGCCCACTGGAAGGTGACGGGGTGATTTAGTCTGCGCGCAGACAGGACAGGCTGCTACGAAGGCAACAATATCTTTGTTAATTCCTGGCCACCAGAAGAGACGGGAAACCGACCAGAGAAGTTGGTTCCTCCCGGGATGACCTGCTGATTTAGGATTATGATAGGTGGAAAGTAACTTGGTACGCAGGTTGACAGGTACAAAACATCGCCCTGAGGGGGTTTCAGCAGGTGCATCTACCTGAGCGGCCCTTGTGTAATGTTAGGGACCAGGAACCAGACGGACACAAAACGTAAAATGCAATCACCTTTATTGTAATGACAATAGTGAACAAAGCCAAATCGTGATCCAAAAGCATATACCAAAAGACAAGCCGGGGTCAGGAACCAAGACGGGTACTCAGACAAGCCGGGGTCAGGAATACAGAGATCAGCGAAGTCAGGAACAAGCCAGGAATCAGGAGCTGGGATGGACGTCAGAGAAAGCCAGGTCATACACAGGAATTCAGGAACACAGGAACACAGCAATAGCACTTGCAGCCGGAAACAACACAAGGGCCAGGAGGAAGTGAAGTTTAGCTGCTTAAATAGCCAAAAGGGGCTGGCTGTGGGCTGGACAATGGGCTGAGTCACAGGAGTGACAGGAGTGTAGCCATGGCAACCCAGCCAGGCTGTAAGCCTCCAGCAATGCAGCAGAAAAGCAGCTAGACCATAACACGGTGGTACAACATAACACCTATCACTATATACTGAGGCAGACATTGACGGTGTTACAGCATAACTGCTATCATTATATACTGAGGCAAACATTGACGGTGGTACAGCATAACTGATATCATTATATACTGAGGCAGACATTGACAGTGGTACAACATAACACCTATCACTATATACTGAGGCAAACACTGACAGTGGTACAGCAGAACATCTATCACTATATACTGAGGCACGCACTGACGGTGGTACAGCATAACACCTATCACTATATAGAGAGGCACACATTGACCATGGTACAAGCCAGACATTGACAATAATGCAGCATAACCCCAATCACTATATACTAAGCCAAACATTGATGTGGTGTAGGCCTACCACTTTAGTGTCTGGCCTAGTATCTATATATATACACAATATATATATATATATATATATATATATATATATATATACTATATAGGGATGCACCAAAATGAAAATTCTGGACCTGAAAATTTAGCATTCACTTGACTGAAACCGAAAATGACCCCCCCACACACATTAAAAAAAAAACAAAACACTTTTATTAAAAGTAAAACCAAAATTAGACAAAAAAATCAACAACAATATATTACATATAATTAACAGCAATCACACTGGTTGCTTGGGCATGATAGGAGTGGGATTACTTACTTTTAATAAAGGTGTGGTTAACACCAAAATTGAACAAAAAAATATATAATTGCTACCAGCAATCTCATTCCTATCATGCCCAGGCAGCCAGTACATGCTGGAACCTGAGCATGATAGGAATATGATTACAGTCTCCCTATGCCATGCTATCCACCCCCACACACACTTACACATCCATGCTATCACACACACACACACTACAGCTTAACACCCATCACTCTCACACACTTACTAATTCACTCTCACAGAATGTTTTCCTACCTTTTCTGTCTCTGTCCTCCTCTTCCTTCTTCCTCTTCTATGTCCTCTCCTTCCTCTCCTTCTGGTGCAGTAAAGACTGCCTTAGGCGTTGTGGCGCCCTGTGCGGACTACTCCTCTGGCGCCCCCCCTCACTACCCCCCCTCTCTGCCCCTTCAAACTAACCCCCTCAAACTACCCCCCCTCTGCCCCTTCAAACTACACCCCCTATGCCCCTTCAAACTACACCCCCCCTGCCCCTTCAAACTACACCCCCCCTCTGCCCCTTCAAACTACACCCCCTCTCTGCCCCTTCAAACTACACCCCCCCCTCTGCCCCTTCAGACTATACCCCCTCTCTGCCCCTTCAAACTACACCCCCTCTCTGCCCCTTCAAACTACCCCCTTCAAACTACCCCCCCTGCCCCTTCAAACTACACCCCCCCGCCCCTTCAAACTACCCCCCCTGCCCCTTCAAACTACCCCCCGCCCCTTCAAACTACACCCCCCGCCCCTTCAAACTACACCCCCCCGCCCCTTCAAACTATACCCCCCTCTGCCCCTTCAAACTATACCCCCCTCTGCCCCTTCAAAATACACCCCCCCTCTGCCCCTTAAAACTATACCCCCCCGCCCCTTCAAACTACACCCCCCTGCCCCTTCAAACTACCCCCCTCAAACTACACCCCCCTCTGCCCCTTCAAACTACCCCCCTCAAACTACACCCCCCTCTGCCCCTTCAAACTACACCCCCTCTCTGCCCCTTCAAACTACACCCCCCTCTGCCCCTTCAAACTACACCCCCCTCTGCCCCTTCAAACTACACCCCCCCCTCTGCCCCTTCAAACTACACCCCCCCACACTTACCTTGTTGCCGGAGAGCGGGAGGCATCCATCTTCTCGCTCTGCCGTGGTGCCGGCATTTCATGTTTAGCGCCGGAATAGTCCGGCACTCAACATGAGATGCCGGAACCGCAACGGAGTCACGGAGAGTAAGGGGCGCGGAGCGGTTGCTGAAAACAGCACGAGCAACCGCTCGGCGCCCCTGCCTGGGACTAAAGCATCGTTTTTTTAATTGTTTTTTTTAAACTTTATTTAACATGAATGATGTTAAATAAAGTTTAAAAAAAAAAAAAAACAAACCCAAAAAAACCCGATGTTTTAAGTCCCGGGCAGAGACCCCTGCTACCATGTCGCACACCCCTGGTGGGCGTGGCTTCAGTGCTGTGCGCCGGGATCTGACATCAAATCCCGACGCACGGCATCAGTTGCCGCGCGCATCGCAAGGGAGCAGGATCGGAGGTGAACAGCCTCTGTTGTAAATAATTTTAGCTTATCTCACTCCTCTAAGCTTTTTGGGTCTCATTTTAGTAAGGTTGTGAAATTACTGCGTACCATATAACATTTACCGTATTTGCTCGATTATAAGACGACCCTGATTATAAGACGACCCCCCAAAATCTGAATATTAATTTATGAAAAAGAAAAAGCCTGAATATAAGATGACCCTATAGGAAAAAAGTTTTACCAGTAAATGTTAATTCATGTAAACTATGTGAACATTTTTTTTTGAATAAAAGCTATGATTTTTTGTTTTTATTTCCTTTTTTGTTATGCACATCTGACCCCTGGCTTGCCACTCTGCCCCTGAAATGCCTTATACCCCCTATATGCCACTGTGCCCCATGATATGCTTTTTAACCCTCTAAATGCCACTGTGCCCCATGATATGCCTTTTGACCCCCTATGTGCCACACTGCCTCCAGAATTGCCTTAGTGGCATATAGGGGGTTAAAAGGCATATTATGGGGCAGAGTGGCATACAGGAAGGTATAAGGCATTTCAGGAGGCAGAGTGGTGTATAGAGGGTTAAAAGGCATTTCAGGAGGCAGAGTGGCATTAAGGGGGTTAAAAGGCATTTCACAGAGCACTCTGCCTCCAGAAATGCCTTATGCCCCTCATTTAACACTCCCTCCCTCTCCCTCCTCCAAACTTACCGGAGCTTCTGAGTCCCCGGTGCGTAGTCCGGACAGCGTGTAGAGCTCTACGCGATTTGCGTAGACAACTTCCGCTGCAGCCAAGAGGAGGTGCATTTAGCGCAGACCTTCCCCGGATGTCAGAGATCACGGGGAACTCCGATCTCTGACAGCCGGGGAAGGTCTGCGTGATGGACACAGACAACCCCCGCTGCTAACCGCACCTCCTCCCGCCTGCAGCGGAAGTTGTCTACGCAAATCACACAGAGCTCTACACGCTGCCCGGTGCTTAGTCCGGGCAGTGTGTAGAGCTCTACACGGATCGCGTAGAGTTGTACACGCTGCCCGGACTAAGCACCGGGGACTCAGAAGTACCAGTAAGTTGTGGTGGTGGGGGGAGACAGGTGGATCCAGGTCCCCTGCATCGCTGCGGAGGATCTGGATCTTAGTCTCATAGTCAGACCTAGTTGAGGTCTGATTATAAGACGACCCCGATTATAAGACGAGGGGTATTTTTCAGAGCATTTGCTCTAGAAAAAACCTCGTCTTATAATCGAGCAAATACGGTACTTGCAGTGATGCCCCCCCGATCCTCCAATAGGGAAGAGCAATTTTACTCTCACTTCTTTTTAGTAAAATGTTAACTGAATGGCAGTAAAGGGCCTTTTATTTGTAAGGAAAAACACCCAGCAGCACAAATAAAATCATAGCATGTGTAGAGCTGGATACAATTGTATCTATTTGCTGTGTATATAATTGCACTAACTTATACAACATAGTAGTGCACAATGGGGTAGGACATTAAACTAAAACAATGGCGGTCACTCCCTGGTTGCAACTGTAAAAACCCTAGCCACATCCATTCATGTCACGGGCAAACCGGATTATGTATACCAACCAAATAAGAACATCCTAGTTTAATAGGCTGGGCAGGTATACCCCGGGTATACTGACACAGGCGTAACTGTTGAGAAGGTGCTTACTGGCATGATCCCTACACATAGCAAAACAGATACAAACTCCCCATGGCCAGCCTATGGGGAATCCTGTATGTAGCCTTCTGGCTAATGTCACTCGGAGCCAGACCTCGTGGGACCACAAACCCCCATTGCACCCTTACAAGTGTGGACTCCTGAATCTGGTAAATGTGTAAAAAAATTACTTTCCTGATGTAGGCATAATACTAATAGCTACTGGCACATCCTCCATGCACAGTTGGGGTTCAATATGTACTCCCCAGGAACCCAGTCCTGCAAGTAGCCACAGCTACTGCCACTAAAGTTGGCCATACTTTGGATAGCTAACTCCCGACCTGACATCAGATTTCCATTTTATTCAAGAGGAGCATTGTGGTGAAAACTCCTGCCTGGCTTCCCATCCTGAGGCACCTCAATCTATAATTACATTTAAGATTATTTGACCTGAACGGACTTGGGCATGAATGTAACAACAATTATATCCCATATTACTAGAATGTTTGATATCAAGGGTTCTGAATTTCGACATCTGTCAGTCTGCCTTTGCCCTACCCGGTCAATTCGATTTACCCCATCAAATCATACATTTTTTTAAACGAGACACCTTTTGTAAAATACCAGTACTTTTTCCATGCATGGATTTTTGTGAAGATATAGCGCTAATTTTAGGACTTGCTCATAAAAATAAAACTTTTTTTTATATATTTTGTTGGAACTGGATGTTTCCCCTGATGGTCACATCAGTGCGGAATTATTTTTACATGTTACCACATTTTTATTTATTTTAAACTACTTTTTTCTTATTTTTTTTGTTAAATGTTTTATTTATTTTAATAATCACATCTTGATTGACTTAAAGAGACCCCCTTGAGAAGTTGTTTATTTTTTAAAGGGGCACCGCCATCTTGCGAGAGGCAAAGTCTCGGGATCGGTCACAGTGCATCATAGGGTGGGTTTTCAACACAGTTGATCGCCTCCTAACTTATTTTAAACATGCAGACGGCACCATATTTAATATGGTGCACGTTGATGGTTTGTGGAGAGGTATTCCTGAATGCCTCAACATTTCGGTGTCCCTGAATGCCTCGACATTGAGGCATTACAGCAACACCGTTTGGGAAAAGGCACATTAACTGTTGTCAACGGGATGATTTTGATTGATATTTCTAGCACGTCAGTTGTCATGAAGGGGTTAAACAAGGAAAGAAAATATTCAAATGGAAGCAAAGAATGTACGCCACATGCTTACTACAGCACTGCAATTTTAACTGGCAGTGAACTGATAATCGAATGGAGGAAAAGGCTCCTTTGCAACATATTGCACAATGTAAAGGTAATGAATAAAAGGCAAGGGACTACATGTTCTAATGTAAAAGCAAATTAACTACGCAGTGCCACTGAACAGCTTTCAAGAGAAGGAAACAAAGCTTTGTACACAATTTAAGACATGCAAGCCCAATAGAATCTCTTATGACTTTACATCAAACAGGGATTAAGACTTTTTTTTAAGTTTCCTTGTTGCAGTTTATCATCTTAAAGGTCTGTTGGCTAATATAAAACGCAGACCATTCACCATTTTAGTAAACTTGAAAACTTGAAACTTTACTGTTGTTAAAACAGGAGTAGTTAAAACACCAGACATTATATTAATGGTCAGGGCTGTTCTGGTGGCAAAAGCAGGACCTACACAATATTAAGCAGGTAGTCATAATGTTATGGCGGATCAGTGTGTATAAATCAGTCTGCTGCCCCAGGATCCTGCATCAGAATAATCTCACCCCAGCAATTTGCAGCATATTGTTTGATATACAATACACATAGCATTGAGCTAGTTTATCCCCAGACTTAAAACCTGCAAAGGGCTGGCAGTATACGGGAGTATTATTTAATTCATGCTGCAAGGAGACACATACAATTTTAAACTGCATAATGCCCTCAGAAATAGTATACTTGGACATTATAAGCTATGTACTGCTATTAAACAGCTAGGAACATGATAAACTGCTGTATGGTTGATACAATCTGCTTTGGTAAGGACTCAACAATTTATTGTAGCAAATTATCCAAAGAGGTCTGTCACTATTATAGTGCTTTCTAATGATAATGAGGATTCTTATCCAGTCTTCCATAACCTAAACCCTTTGCCCTGTATGTCATTACTGTTTCATACTCCAGAAAGCATTAAGACATGCTTTCAAAGCTCATATCACCGACATGCAATTTATTGAGACAAAGAACAACGTTGAAAAAGACCTCATTGTGAGGTCCAAACGTTGTTCTTTGTCTCAATAAATCTGCCTGACGTTGGAACTCTTGAGTGCCTGGAGCCTTTATTTATCTATTGGATTTACTGGGGAACCGGCCCTTCCTGGCAAAGTTAAGTACCTAGGTTCTCTTGGAGTGTGCAGATTCCTCATTCTGGTTATTCACTTCCCAGAACAGTCACGGTGTGTCCTGGGGACTCGCAATAGAGGGATTTCAGCGACACCATTGACCTCTTTTAAATCAGACGTCCGCCACCATACTATATATAGTGTACTTGACGCCTGAGGAGGGGCCACACAGAGCCTCTGCTGCTGTGCTCAGTGTTGCTGAATGGCTCGACATCGAGACAACACCGTTTAAGTGAAGAAAGTGATCATAGATGCCAGGCATGTCATTCGTCGTTAATTGGCGTTTTTTCTGTGATGTGTCTCGCACGTCATTGGTCATTAAAGGGTTAAATGACCTGAAAATGAATGCTGATATTTAAAGGATGTTTTTTTTAGGGGATCATTCTATTACAGGGTACAAAAAAACCAAAACCAAAATTTTACTGTTTACTGAGTGTGTTATTAGGGTCTCTCAGAAACAGAAAAAAGGTTGGCTTCCAGAATGAGCTCTCTAAAATATTGTCCATCCTACAATCCCCTTTGTTCCTTAATGACCTGCATTAGCCTTTTCGTGCCGAAACACACAAATATGATGCTTTTCTTTTTCACTTCTTGGAAATTGTTCACCACGTTCATTACACTTAAATCCTTAGGTTCAGAGCATATAATGGATTTTGCCGCATTGTTTATTATGAATGCTATAGACCCCTAGCAAGTGTTTTTTTTCATACCCTGTACAATCCAATATGTTCGGCTTTAACGTTATTTTATGTACATTATGATCAGCAGCTTGGTAAAGGATCAGTAGATTCTGGATTCATATCTTTCAAATAATTTATACAATATTTATTACAGACAGACAATATCTGTAGGGTTGTTTAAAAGCTTATTCCTCAATTATCGATATAGCAAGAAAAATAGAAAAAATTTCTTTTTCAGCAACAGAGGATTAGCATTATCCATCTGAACAGGTAGCCCATGGCAACAAAATCCAAGCATGATTAATTGTAGAGATATATTATCCCCCACTTGCATATATTTTTTACATTATTTAGTTCATTATTTTAATCATTTATTTAAAAAAGGATGGTATTTATTCATTGAACTTCTAAAATTATAAATATCTTTTGAAGAAGTGTAAACAATGGATAATGTTGCGTGTAAGTAATGTGCTGCTTGCATGGAAATGGGTCAAGCGTGATGGACAAATAAATAGTAATAGTTCATATTTGATGGTAGTGAAAAGAATGGATGTCAAAAAGGATATTTTAAAGGACCACAGTGGTAAAACACAAAGAGGGACATGTACTCCATTTCAGCAATTTAGCTATTTGTATAATCATTACTTTTACAAAACCAACACAAGTTGTAAAAAAAAACAATTACCTCTTTTTGATGGTACTTAATTGCTAGTTTTAATCGGGCAAGATCATTGCCATTCTGTTCATCCAACAGTCCTCCATCATCCCTATAGTTAAGAATAATTTCTAATTCTCTTGAACTCCTTGTCTGATCTAAAAGGTCTTTAGCAAATTGCTTGCATTGCTTTGACAGTTCTTCGTATTCTGATTTAAACTCATTTTCCACTTTGCTTAACTCTTGTAGTTCCCAGCTCAGTTGGAAGGCTGTCAGAAATGGATCTTCACTTGACAGTGCAATTAACGATGGGCTTGCCAATGCCCTGTAGATATTAAGTCTTGACCGAGAATGCCGTAGACTGTCCACATCAGATCCTGAGACACATTCAACACAATTACAACGAACCTCATGTGGCCTTGGTATTGAGACACCCTTTTGCACAAGATGTTTTATAATTTCATAATTGTTCGTATGAGCAGCCAAAATTATTGGTGTGATATCTGGAGTAAATTCTGAGAATTGTTTATCTAGAAGTATCGGTGGGACCTGGAAGAAAAAAGATATTCATGATTAATGTAACAGTCCTCAATGCCATCATATTCTGTAGTGCTCATACATGAGGCCTTAATTGGCCATAGGGCTCAGCGGTTAAATATCCAATGCGTTGCTAGATGATGGCCTATTGCTCTCTTTCATAAAGCATGGGAGTCCTTAGGTATTAAACAGTATCAGCACTGAAGTTTATAATTCTGGATTCAGTTACAAAGCAGAACAAGTGAAACAGCACTTTTGATCTAAGGCAATCGGCTCAAACACTGGGATTCAGGGATATAGGCATCTAAAATACACAACCAAATTCAATTAAATCCAGTGTATTCTTTGGCAAAAATGAAAGATTAGTCATGAATTAGGTTTCTTTTAGTTGCAGGTAACTTCTCCAGTTTAACTCAACTGTGAAGAGTCAAGCTAGGACTTGAGTTGGATCAACCTGTTTTATTTACTTTTTGTTTTACTATAGTTTTATTTTTTTAAACCAACTTTAGTAAATTGAACTTTCATCCTTTCGCATCAAAAATTACACAACGTCTGAGAAAACAATTGGGGTCAACAGTATAATAATGAACAAATGGTGAGTAGTCAGAGACACAGAGATGAAAAACAATAAATAATTTAATAATAAAATGACAGAAGCGATGTATCATGTGGTGTTATCTGTTGGTCTGTTGTTATCTGGTGTTATCTGTTGACTTGTAACCCCTATATGCTACTCTGTCCAATGATATGCCTTTTAACCTCTATATGCCAGAGTGGCATATAGGGGTATAAGGCATTCCTGGAGGCAGAGTGACATATAGGGGGTCAAAAGGCATTTCTGGAGGCAGAGTGGCATAAAGGGGGTTAAAAGGCATATCATGGGGCAGAGTGACATATAGGAGGGTATAAGGCATATCAGAGAGGCAGTGTGGCATATAGGGGGGTATAAGGCATTTCTGGGGGCAGATGTGCATAACTGGGGGCAGATGTGCATAACTGGGGGGGCAGTTTCTTACAAGAATATCGTGAAGAATAATGTGATCACTGTTTTGTTCCACTGAATAAAATGGAACTTTTTAATCTAAAAATGTTTGCAGTAGCAAATGTTTTGATTCCATTATGTCTTACTTATTTCATTTATTAGGGCCTTTTAACACTTTTGCTTTCTGGCATTTTAATACAAATAATGTGATAAAAATAATGTTTTATAGTTATTTGTATAGCAAATAGTGTGCCTCGGGTATGTATAAGGGGTGCGTGTGGGTACAAGAGCTCAACCGTGAGATAAACTATATGGGGCTGCTCTCCAAATGTTTCCAGGGCTGCTTTTCATTCCCAGTCCGGCCCTGCAGAGTTGAAGGGAACTTTAATAAAGCTGTGGCTACCTCCCTTACTCACACCTGGTTTTATGTTGTCATTTCAGGGAAAGGGAATGGCAGTGAACCGGCTGCTTGAAGATTTAGGCTTAAGTGGTCATGAAAAGAGCTCCTTGTATGAAACTAAAGGTTGGGATAAACGTATATAAATGTGTTTTTTGCAAATACACCATTATTATTTATTTTTTTAAAGTAGCTATGCTATGTAAACAGTTAGAACTAAATAACATATACACTTTTACACCCATGCAAGAGCTTCAAAATCCATGACTAAACATCAGATGAATGCACATGAAGTAATTATTTACTTCTTAAATAACAACAGGTTATTCATATAAACCAACTCATGTCATGTTTAGAAGATGCTTGAATCACAAAAAACAATCTATTAATTTCCATCATGCTTTGGAGTTATATAAGCATACTTAAACAAAATATCCAGTTTAATGCTGTGTGAAACCAACTATTTTGCAGCTGTGTTTGTTCAGTTAATGTTTATTACATTTATTATATGACTTATTTGCCATGCTCTCGTACATGAGATGAATATGAGTAACACCAAGGTGCTTTCTACCTATGGGTGCAAACCCAGCAAACATATGAGACAATAAGTCATATGATTCAGAATTAATCCTTTGTCATAAGGGTTTTTCACATCCTAGTGGCCACAGCTCTTTTTTCCATTTTTACCATACATTTCAATCACAATTTCCCTTAATATTTCTATTCTACTTAATATTTAATGTACCCATATAAGTTATATATCATGTTTTTCAAACTAGCGAAAGTTAGCCAAGGGCCTGGATCTATGCAAACAGAAATAAACTGTAGCCTACTAAAAGTGAACAAGGCTGGATGCTATATTCTTACTGGAAACTGACTTTTAGCAAGACAAGTCATTAATCTAATGCTTTTTTCAACCTTTCATTTTGTAGTGTTATACATTGATTGATATATAGTACAAATATTGTGATCATACTTGTGTATGTGTAATGCAATCTATTTTTACTAGAACATAAGAAAATCAATACAAAACTAATTGAAAACATCTTGAAGATGAAGCATGGAACTTGTTTTGTGACTCAGTACAAAATTATCTTAGTAATAGAAACACAGAATGTGGCGGCCATCTAGTCTACCCACTTGTCCTGATGTGAGGATCTTAAACCCCTATCAGTCCTTGATCAGGTCCTATAGCTTTATGCAGGGCCGGCCCGACAATGGAGCCGAGTGGGGCAACTGCTCCAGGCAGCACTTTTGAAGGGGCGGCAAAGTGCCCTTTTTTTTTTTTTTTTTTTTTTTTTTTTTTTTTTTTTTAAAAAGCGAAAGAGAGAGAAAGGGGCGCCGAGTGGTTGTCGCTTACCAAGCTGTCAGTACCCGCTCGGCGCCCCCCTCTCTCTCCCCTCTGCGGCGAGTCTCCCTGTTCGGTCTCGGTGCCGGCTTGTAATGCTGAGTGCCGAACAGGGAGACTCACCGCAGGACTGCTGAAAGCAAGGTAAGTACAAGGGGGGGGTAGATAATGGGGGGGGGTGGCAGGGATGGAGGGAGAGGAAGGGTAGATAAGGGGGGGAGAGGAAGGGTAGATAATGGGGGGGGCGGCAGGGACGGAGGGAGAGGAAGGGTAGATAAGGGGGGCGGCATTTTAAAATTCGCCCCAGGCAGCATTTTGCCTTGGGCCGGCCCTGGCTTTATGTCTCTCCCATGAGGTACAACCTTCTGCCTCTTATCACTCACAATTTGCATTATCCATTGAACTTTTTTATTCTCAAACCCAAAGACTGTAATTTTGTTATGTTTTCTATGGAGGACAGTGTGAAATTCCTTACTGAAATCTAGATAGGCTATATCAACATCTCCTCCCTGGTCTATTATCTAAGTTACCAAGTCAAAAGAATAAATTAAGTCAAATTGACAGGATTTTCCTGTAGTAAACTCATGCTGTTTCTGAGCAGGCAAACCATTTATTTAACAATCCTATAATTAGGATGGTTTCCATTAATTTTTGGGCATATCCCATCTGGTCCGAAAGATTTGTCTGAGTTCAAGTAGAACCTTTTCCACTGTAAAGACGTCACCCTATTTCTCTTTTAGTTGTGTTATATATTTGAAGGACAATGGCTTAAACTAATAAAACGAAATCCCATATACTTTTAGAACATGAGAATAGTAAAGTGAGTATTCTGCAAGAAACAATGTATAGCAGTTGGGGCAAAACAAATGGTACCAAAAGGTACAAAGTTAGTTTAACAGCATGTAACTCAAAGACTGCTTTGATTCTCAAGAAAAATACTTGCTCGATATTTGCTCGATTATAAGATGAGGTTTTTTTTTTAGACAACCCCTCCTCTTATAATCAGGGTTGTCTTATAATCAGACCTCAAATAGAGGTCTGACTATGAGACTAAGATCCAGATCCCCCGCAGCACTGCTGGGGACCTGGATCCTCATGTCTGGTAACCCCCCCCCAAACTTACCGGTGCTTCTGACTCCCTGGTGTGTAGTCGGGGCAGCGTGTAGACGTCTACGCGATTCGCGTAGGCAACTTCCGCTGCAGCCGGAAGGAGGTGCGGTTAGCAGCGGGGGTTGTCTTATAATCGAGCAAATACGGTACTTCAACTTTTGTAATAATTCTAATTCAAAGTAAGTATCTGCTTAATAAGTTATCTTATTGATACCTAATTATAATTTTTGAATTGGTTGATATCATGATTCAGTAATTGACACAGCAAATATAACTTGATCTTTGCCAAACAGGAATTCAGATTAAAATTATTTGTTGAATAAATAGCATTAATATCACAGCTAAAATATATTTAAGATTAACAACTGGTACAAACAAGTACAATCAGGTGGTTGTAGGTGGCCTAAAAATGGCGAAACTCATGTCAGTAAATAAAGTAGATTTGACTTGTCCCAATCCCTCGTCCCTGAGATACCCTGAGTAATGCATTTATAAAAAGTACTGGATATTTCATTGGGTAACACAATTTAAAACATAATCTTTTTTTGTCTTTTTTCTATACAAATTATTGAAATATTTATGGTTGTAGAGCACATTGATAGATTTATACTTGTCCAACATTCTAAGATCCTATAAAAGACTCCTAATGGTGAACATCTCATGCCTCCACTCTCTTTTACCCAGTCTTACCTTATCCAGAGCCTTTCTTTTACAGCTGCTTTCACACGGTTCACATTTTGGAGCATCCAGCCCGTCTCTTACCCCAGGGACCAGTACTGGGATATTTTTTAATATTTGTATTACTTTTAATACAAAAGGTCTCAAAGGGTAACATATGTCTGTTCACTAATTGTTTTGACATCCTTAATGGAATAAGTCAAATGTCTCTTTTTTTTGTGCTAGTATTAAGGAATACTAGTATTAGTAACTATACTGCTGGCAACAAAATAGAGGGGTCTGGAGCTCTCTCACCAAAAAAACACAAGGATGGACAAGGCATCTTTACCTTTTCCATCTTTTATTCTTGATGAAAATTCCGTATTCTTAAAATACCAATTTCTTACAACAAATAACACTAATGCTGCAGTCTGCAGTTGTATTGTTTGTTTTTTCTCTGATTGAAGGTTTCACATTTCTTAACAAAGTGAATGTATAAAAAAAGTGAAGAACACTTTACAATAGTTTATTGGTTTTATTTATTCATAGGCATGAAATGAATCCAGAATAAATGTAATTAAAGTCTATTTCTGTTACATTTGAGTAATAAATTAATGGTTTAACCTTTTTCCATGAAGCTTTAAAAAAGGACTGATTTCATTCAGTTGCTAAATTATTCCACAATTGTCCTTTCATACTTGATCACCTATATCAATCCTGTTATTTTTCTTAGATAGTGATTAAAATCTACTGATAATGCATATCTTTAAAGGCAAAGATATTTGAGGATTTCTTCAGCTACTTTTATGACTCATGGTTCCTTTCATTAAACCTGCTTTCTATAATTTAAAATCTCTTTACAGTATATAATATACAATATACATACAGTAAGTATTTTTTCTCTTATTTTTCATCCCTTTCAACTGTACCTTACTACTCTGGTTACACACTCCTCACTCAGCACCTTTGGCCCCACTAATTTGCAAACAATTCACTACATGCTAAAGAATGGGTCCATCAAGCTTTCAAACTTAAGTCGCAGCCCAGAGAATAGGGTTCACCGTAAGCTTTTGGATGCCTGATTAGCACTGGCATGGGCAAACTCCAGGCAGCCATTAATTTGGGTTCTTCTGGCCGTGTTTGACTTCTTGACTGCATTGTATCAGTAAATCCTACTGTTAAATGTTACTTCTGGACACACATTCTCTAGCACAAGAATGTTAATGAAACTGGTTATGTTCGTTCTAGTGTTGTCACATCATAGCAAGATTATGTTATAAACAGTAGTTAATTAATGCAAAGCTAAGCATTAGGTATGTCAGCAGTTCAGAAAATATATAAAATTGTATGTTAATCTTACCTACTACACTAAAGCAGTTCTGACATTTTTGTTTATGTTTTGCATACAGCATGTATTAACAAGATTCACTAATTATCTTTCTAAGGATACTGTTTGAGACCCATGGGGACTGGATAGTACAATTGTGTTTATTAGCTAAGTGTCTCTAAGATACAGAAGAGTTATATTTTACTCATGTGAAAAGTGGAAATGGAAATGGAAAGGAAACGTTCCTGCTGATTGGTTCACGCAATTGGTTGCTATGGTGATAAAACAACATTTCAAACGGAATCATTTTATAGATAGCTTTTATATTGTTTTATGATGGATGTTATTTTAATGTGATATTTGTTTATTCCCATATAATGTAAAAAAAAGCAAAGATTAGAGAGGCAGCTAATTCACTAACTAACAAACTAACTAACCCTGGTATTTTGACAAACCCCCAATTACCATGGACACCGTGTAGATATAGCACCCACAGCATCATTTCTGTTATGATAGTCCAGGCTTTAAAGGAAGGATGTGGGCCGGGTTTGCACAGAAGCAGAGATTAATAAATGTCAGGTGGGGCCCCCTGCAGAATAATTACATATATAACATTTATATAACTATTAACATATATAACTATTAACTCATAGACAGCCACAGCACAGTCTGTTCCGTCAGAGCCTGACATGAGATTGCTCACCTTGCTGAATGATAAAATCTGAATAAATAATACTGAACATACTCCCTGCAAGAGTCCCTGGAAGGATACCAGTCACAGGCTGCTATAAAGAGCTGATTTATTTAGGGACTGTCACTCGAAGCACTAGGAGTGTCTGAAAACGTCCTGTAATTGCAAGTTTTGCTGTAGTTTTTTCCCCCTTCTTTTTAATTTCTTTGTGTCTGTCAAGCAGCTAGACAGCAAAAACCCCTGCAATTTACTCCATGTTTTCATATTTAAGGGGGGCAATTTTAAGTATTACAGCACACATATATAACTTCTTTTTTTTTGGTGCAATATGTTTTGTTTGGAACTATTTCTTATATAAAGTAGGGGAGTACTTCTTATAGGGAGTTGCTGCTCTTTTATTACAAGCACTTGCTTACTGTTTGCAATTGAATAAATCAGACTCACATTTAAAATGCTACTTATTTTTATCTACTAAGGAACTGCCATAATTTGATGCATAAAAACATTGAAAACACTTTGGAACACGGTTCAATAATGGAAACCTTTCCTTTAGGAATATCCATTAGGAATAGAAATTCAGTTTTGTTATTTTGCTCAGGAACAGTAAACACTTCTAGGCTTCTAGCCTTGGTAATGAGCACTTGCATTTTCCCTTCATAATTATATTATATAAATGTGTTGGTTCCTGTAAATAACAAGCTGCAGTAAAAATAATAATTGTTTGCCGTATATTCAAACAGTACATTATCATCAATGACAGGAAATCTATAAAGATTAATTGTTAGATACTTAATATTATAAAGTCTGACTAAGACTCAGATATAGAGGAAATTGCAAGTCAATATTTGTCTTAAATGCTTCATTTCTCAACGAATCAGCAAAATAATAGGCAACATTAATTTACATTGTATCCTTCATTTTATCTATATTCCAGGAATATTATAGCAAATGCTGCTACTGATTGCAGTTTTCTGCATGAAAAATAATGAAAAGAACATAAATTATATTATTTATCCATTTGAATAGTATTTTTTATATTTTATATAATAATTTTTTTTTCAAAATACTTATTTCGTATATTCTAGTATTTTTATTTTTTTTTGACAAATCTCTTATAACACTGAGCTTATATTAAATAAAAAATATATATAAAGTCCATCGAAAATAGTTAACTCCTATGTTGTGCATTGCGTAGTATTAAACTACCTGATTCCAGCTTCCATCTTGTTGTATTTTGGTCTAGTGTGGCATTTGTAATTAAGCACCCTTTTATTGTATTTTATTTCAGTTCTTGTCTTTTATATCGCCAATGGTCCGGCAGTAACTAATATGACAACATGCTCTGCCTAATAGGACATAGAGCAAGACTACTAGAATTGTGGGGTGATAAAAGTATTGAGGTTTCATAATTTCATTATGAATGAAAAAATTGTTTTTTTTTATTTCTAATATTTGTCAAAAGTACAACTGGAACAAGGTGCAAAAAATACATACATACAAGTTTGTAGATTTTTCCAATTAAATCCTTAATTGTTTTATTCATTTTCATGTTATGATAATTACATTACCTCCTTGTTCTTACATATTTGAATACTTAAGGACTGGGCTGTTTTTTTTCTTTTTGTACCCTTCCTAACCGAGACTGTTTTAACATTTTTGCAGTGCTCGTGTTTAGCTGAAATTTTCATCCCTCTAATTTAGTATACCTACACCACTTATATATTGTTTTTTTTTCACAACATGAAGGGATTTCTATAGATACCATTATCTTGATCATATCATCTAATTTACTATAAAAAAAATATGGTGAAAAATGAACAAAAAAATATGACTTTTATTTGAAAAATCTATTTCTCATCTACAAAACCTCATATAAAAGCCTGCTAAATAGATTTGAATATTTGTCCTGAGTTTAGAAATACCCAATGTTTTTATGTTTTTTGCAAGTTACAGGGCAATATGTACTAGTAGAATTTTGCTATTTCAAAACCTTTTTTTTAAATTTTGTAATCCTGCCCCATGTCTGATTTGAGACAGCTTTGAAGTCGGCCAATTAAACTCACCCCATCAAACCATATATTTTTTGAAAACTAGACACCCCAGGGTTTTTCACATGCTGGAGGGATACAGGGTAGGGAGAAGGGATATATTGTGAGAAGGGAGAGGGGGATAGATAGTGAGAAAGGAGGTTAGCAAGAATATTGAAATAAAGAGTCAGAATGAGAGTGAATGAATGAGGATTAATGTGTGAATGCATTGTGTGAATGAGTGAGAGAAGTAATACATTTGTGAGAATGCATTAATGAATACGTGTAAATAATTTGTGTGAAAGAATAAATGATTGTGTGAATGAAAGTGAGTGACTGTAAAAGTGTGTGAATCATAGGTGTATAATTGATTTGTCAAAAAGGCAAAGATGGTATAAGCAGGGTGTTTAAGCATTGGGGACAAATATGGCACAGGTAGCGTGTTTATGGGACAAAGATGGCATATGCTCAGCTGTTTGGGGACAATGTTGACTCATTCTGGGTTGTTTTGGGTCAAAGATGGCACATCCTATGTGTGTGTAATTTGGGTGCTGGTTAGGGTATATGTGGGCACTGTGGATGCCAGGGCCGGCTTTGGGGTGTGCAACCTGTGATTTAATCCTGTTATTTAGGGGGTTTTATCTATACCTTTAATGCTGAGTTTTTATGTGAATTCCAATTGAGCTACACCTGCAAAGATGTTTTTTTTTGTGTTATTCTGTTAATCTTTATCTGCTATGCTATGTTTCCATACATTAATGTTTACCTGCAAATACAGGATTTGTATGTCGTATTCAGTTGATCAATACCTGGAGTGCTGTTGTCATGTGTAGTTTATTTAATCTATACCTTCAGTGCTGAGTTTACATGTGATTTCCAGTTGATCTATACCTGCAATGTTATGTTTCCATATATTATTTATGTATACCTGCAAATCCAGAGTTTTTAATTTTTTGTCTTATTCAGTTGCACATGCTGTTTCCATGTGTTGTTTATTTGATCTATACCCAAACTACAGGGAGTAAGTAAAATAGAGGTATGGTTTTGTGAATGAGGGGACAAAGGGACCTCTCAATGTCATGGTACAGTCAGAAGGAGGGAAGACTACTGACTCTCACAGTCTTCCCCTGATCTGCAGTCAGTGTGGCAATTTTTTTCTTTTCTTGGTGTTGTAGCGGAGGGAGTGATTGCATGCTAGGGAATGTGGAACATGGCCCAAGGAAATGCTTAGGTAGGGTCCACTAGTTATCTAATATTTATATATATATATTGGCAGTAGGTTCTAATATTAAAGAATGAAAAATAACTGCCAGTTCAGCTGTTATTTTGAAATCATATTTCAACCAAGGCCTTTCCTTCAAAGAGATAAGTACATATTATGTAGTTAAAAATTGATGTCTAGCATATATATATATATAGCGTTTTACAATTGCCCCCTACTTTGGTCCCTGTCCCCCCATGTGCCCTCCAGCTAAATATGAAAGCTGGAGACGCCACTGCTCATAATCCTAGGCATAGGACCAGTCTTTTATCTTCTTGGGAGCTGGCTGACCATTCTGAGAATTTTAGATATAGTAGATGTTTTATCATGCAGTGAAGTATTTTAACAATCAGAGTAAAAACAATAGTATTCTAATTCAAGCACATAACATTAAGTAAAGTATTCATAATGATGCATATTTCATTTTGTTACTCAAAAAATGCTCCCATAAGCATTATATACTAAATAGTAATATAATATAATAATATAATAAATAGTCATCTCCTCACCTGCTTTTCTCGGCTTGGTTTCTTGTGATTTAATAGCAGTTCAACTGCCCCGACAACCTCTTTCCTTATGGCATGCAGTAAAGCATCACCAACGTAGACGTTAAAACTTAGCAGTAGTTCAATAAGCTCAAGGTTCTCATTTTCAATGGCAATAAGTAATGCAGTTCTTCCCAATGGATCAATGCAATTAATATTGATTTTAAAATATATTTCAGCTTCTTCAAGTGCCTGCTTGACACTGCCGTAATCGCCCTTTTCCACTGCACTCAAGTATGCTTTCTCTGCCGGCGAGAGTTCAGATTCTGCACGCACAATACGAAGAGGGATCCGATCTTGATAAGGAGAATATACACTTCTTTTAAAATAAAACTGAGCCATGTTTTATGCCATAGTATTTTTGTCTCTGCAATGAAGAAACAAATGAGTTAAATATATAATAAAATGCAAAATACATTTATCAAATCCTGCATTTACAGTGATAGTTAATACTACAAATGCAATAAGTTACAGGTTTTCCAATTATATCTAGAAAGGTCAGCGAAGGTCCATTTCAGCTAGCTTAATGATTATTGTAAGACAAACTCCTTGAAGCCTATCTAATGCCTTCACTGAAAATTCTCATTAAGAGTCAAAATACGAACACTATTTACCAAATTGTTTTATTTGATCATTTATTAATGATTAATTAATGTAGTAATATAATGTAGTAAGTTGATACTTATTATTCAGGATTACTTAACACTGAGACAAATCCATTTTTTAATCTATTTGTTAAATATGTATGTGAAATTGCTATTTAGATGAATATCCGCTTCACACACCATTTTCTTATACATTTTTAATACTGCTGAGACACTATATATATTGTTCCCAAAACATCTTACCATACATGTACATTGTATTTGTCTTTTAATTATTAACCCTTGCTTACTGAGTGTGTTTTGAGCCCAAAACCTGAGACGTTTTCAGCATTTCACACTGTTTTTTTTACCATGATCCATTTTAAAAAAAAACTTTTGCGCAACCACACAAATTATATTTTTTTTCCAAGGACAGATAGAGCATTCCTTCAGATTTTCAGATGCACTCCAACATGCAGTATGACTAATATATTAAAATATATATTTTTTAAATGTCTCCAGATATTTTACTATGAAAATGGTCTCCAAATCAGTTTAGTTGACCAGAATACCACAACGTATATTAACGTAAATGTCCTGAATTTGAAAAAAACAAAAAACAACATACATTTTTTAATGTTTTTTTTTTAAGTTACAGAAATAGAACGTGCCAGTTCCCTTTTCCAAAGTAGACATTCGTAAATTTTATTTTGTGATGTCTATGTCTCATTTGAGACGGTTTAGCAGTCCACCAGCTCAAAATACCACACAAAAATATATATCTTAGGAGAGAAAACAATCAAGGTTATTTCACCACGAGCATTGGGACGTTTATCATGCAACCAGTTGATCACCAATCTCTGGCAAAGGGAGCCATAACACTAATTTTTATTGCTTTTTTCACTAAACTTTCCATCTTTCTTAGGATTGTTTGCACAAATTACATTTAACTGCAGAAAACTTCACCTAAATGTATTTATGTTTCATCTCTAGATTACAGAAATACCCCAAATGCATTGGTTTTCATGCATTTTGAAAGTTACAGGGCACAAAATGACACATATCATTTTTCATGATACCTATGTCTCATTTGGGACTGAATGGCAGACCACCAGCTCAAAATACTCCCACATAAGTATACACTTGGGCAACCAGTTGGTCACCAATCCCTGGCAAAAGGAGCCATAAAGTTAATTGTCATTGCTTTTTGATCATTGTTTGCTCAGATTACATGTATCTGTCGGGTTCGTTGAGGAAGGAAGTGAGTGAGACTTCAGTCACTGGGAGGATTAATGGTCATTCCCTAAGCTGCTGTCGGATAACTTTTTAAATTATTATTTTTTGTTTCTATTTTGTTAAACTTTATTGAGGCTCCTGATTGGTTAGAGACCACTCAATGTATTCTCACTTCCAATCAATCATAATTTGCATGACCTGATCAACAGACGATTGAACATCATTGGGAACTTTTGAAAATAAAAAACAAAACAAGTCATTTCTCCTGGGTCAAAAAGTCTGACCCTCGCATTTTATTGTAGCAGTTCTATTGTGCCTATTGGGCTTTATGCATATGCGCTCTTACAATGGGCATAACAGCTGCCATTCTGTCTTGCATCTTACCTATATGCTCAATCACACTGATATGGGGCTGGTTCTTGTTCCCAAATCTCTTTATATAAAGAGGAACCGGAAAAGACAAAAATTCTGTTGAGGTACTTTTCTTATGGCAAACATAAGGTAAGGTGACAGAAAGTCCCAATTGTTACAATGTTTTTCAATTTCAAACCTTAACATTCTTTTAAGGGTTTTATTAACAGGGTTGTATGCACAGTCATTCAGGGTAACACAAAGAAATCACCAGAAAAGTGGATGAGTTTTCCAGCTGCATTTGCAGCATGTAACAGACCACAAAGATTCTTCAAAACACCATCTTTAAACTGTTTTTTAGCTTTGCCTTCGGCATTCACACACATACCCCAGCAGTGAAAAGCCACAGGTGTGCATAATTACCTCATTCCCAGGAGCCAGGCACAACAAACCAGGCATGGATTATATATAATGTTCCCTAAAACCATCACTCCTGTGTTCCAATGGCACGTTGTGTTCACTAATTTAAGTGGTGGGCAGACTAGATGGGCTAATTGGCTCCTACCTGGTGTCAGATATAAGACATCAAACCTCACTAAGCCATTGGCCTTATTTTTGTGACAGTTTGTATACCCCAAATTTTTATATCCTCTCGCTGTACTAACCTCTGAGACTTCTGCTTTAATTCCACTTATCCAGGACTCTCTATTAATAATGAAAAATATAAAGTAAGATAACACACAGGAATATTCAATGGATAGTAAAGAACATATTATACTATTTTAACACAAGCTCAAAAAACTGAGCAAGTGAAACAAAATAGGAAAAATTACAGCTATTTTTAACAGCTATAATTCAAAAAAACGTATGATTAATCTCACACCGTGTAATTGAACATCTGTGTGTTATTTCAGATGACAGATACAAAAGCGTTGTGTTTGGACGCGCCTTGATGATATTATTATCTCAAACTCCCGCAAAAAAAAAAAAAATACAATACAAAACTGAACTAGAACTTGCATGATTCAGAACAATTAGACTAAAATATAATCTCTACACAGCGATTGTTACGTGACTTTTTTTGTGAATCCATTTATTTTCATATCGGCACCATTATTTCAAATAAGCACCAGTCAATATTTGTTTAACAATTTTCATTTTTATATGGTCGATCTTTTATTTTATGTCATCCACTACGTAAAAGACTGACAATATAAAAATGAAAATTGTTAAACAAATATTGACTGGTACTTAATTGAAAGAAGAATGGAGAAAGTGATTGGAGAGATTGCATCTATAGAGAATAGTCAACAGAATCCCTGAAAAATACAGAAATTCAATTTATAACAAAGTAAATGTAAAAGTAATTTAAAGCCTAACCTATTGAATACAATGGCATAAAATGTAGCTGGGTCTACATTTGTTGCTTCCTAAGAAAACTACAAATTATTTTTGTTTTTATTATTTCTTTATTATATTATCTTCTTCTTACTCTAATAAAGTTGGTAACAAATATATAAACATAATATAAATGAGAGGTTTTGGTTATATGAATTTTATATGAATTGGCCAAAGCATAATTAAGCTCACCCGCCACGTCAAGGCATACTCTCAATAGGGTGAGAACCTGCTCTCACCTCCTACATAGTGGGCACACAAAGCAGTTTATATTGCTACCAAAACCTTATTAATGTGTATTATGTGTATTATATTATTACTTTATTATGAAATAAAAATATCATAATTCATTTTTACTATGAAAAAACATGACACATGAGCATAAATATTTTAATTAAATGAGCAGCATAAATGTATAAATAATACAAGGAGTGCAATGACAGCGGGTACTTGTAACAGACAGTAGGTGGTGGAATCCATCAAAGGCCCAAATTTACAGAATGGTTTATTTCTTCTGAAAGTAAATCCACTTAGATGAAAGAATAGAGAACCTATGAATATGCAATAAAATAGCTAATTTTGAAACTGATCACTGTTGCTAGTATGCAGCATTTACCTAAACTTTTTTTTTTTCATTTTTCTTACATCTGCCACCCAGAAACAGGTGGAGAAGACATTTAAGCAGTTAGACATGGTCCTCCTAGTTCCACTTGGCCCTTGACATGAATCAAATATGTGAGGCACCTTGCTCCATAAGTGTGTTTGTTACTGTTTGTGTGTTAAAGTCTGTGTGTGTAAGTTGGGAGTGGACAGATGGAATCCACAATGGATTCTTGGCATAAACCTAAAACAACTGTTTATTTTTTGCATCAAACGGTCAGGTAATACAGGTTTCTAATAGTCACCCTTAATGATGTGCAGCTCACTCTTGTGTACATTATCCACACTTTGGGGCTCAAGAAATACTGTGTATATCTTATACTGTGCAATACAATGTGTAATCAGAAGTTATATTAGACATGTGCAAATGGGCCAAAAATGATTCAGGCAACAAATTACGTTTCTTGTCCATTTGGTTCAGATGAAAATCGTGGGGGCATTTTTGATCCGGTGTCTACATTTACTCTCGAATTCTCACTTACTCGCTCACACTCTTGTTCCCATTCTTCCTCTCCTACACACCTAGATGTTTCCCTACCTCCTCTGCCGACCACTTCTGCTTCCACTTCCACATCTTCTTGTTCTTTGTTTTCTATCTTCTATCGTTCATCTTCTTTGTTTTATCTTCTCTTTTCTATTTTCTATCTCTTCTATATCCACCACATCTCCACAGACATGACTAAGTGTCACCATCAGGGACAGGACATCACCCAAAGTGATCAAAATAAATAAAGGCTCCAGGCACTCAAGGGTTCCAGCTCAGGCAGATTTATTAAAGGAAAACAGCAACAACATTTCAATCTCACAATGAGGTCTTTATCAAGTTTTTATCAAGGTCTATATCATTGTGGGGTCGAAACGTTGTTGCTGTCTTCCTTTAATAAATCTGCCTGAGCTGGAACCCTTGAGTGCCTGGAGCCTTTATTTATTTTGATCTACTGGGGAGCTGTCCCTTCCTGGCACAGTTAAGCACCTGAGTTCCTTTGGTGTGTGTGCAGATTCCTCATTCTGGTGAATCACCCAAAGCAATGTGATTTTGGCAGAAGTTCACCTAAGGGGAAAAATTATGGTACTTCCTGTGTCCTCTCCCTCGAATGGTGTTCACAGGCTAACTATGAAGAGGACTGGCACGTGTTTCATGACTAGGTGAGAGTTGTCAAATGATATCATCAAATACAATGCATTTATATTTTCATTCCCAGTATATTTTGAGCTTAGATTGTTTTACCATCATAAGCAAGTATACCACGTAATTGCTTAATGCTGTTCAAACATTTCAAAAGACTTTCGGAATCTTACTAATTATTTTTTTAATCACCACCTTGATCATAAAACTGCTTTGCGCCTCATTTGACAAAACATGAGTAGTATAATGACTAGAGGAAAGATTTTCCTGGTATTTAATTTGGTACCATGTAAGTAAATCTAGAACAATGCAGTACTTTGTAAGAGATTGTCTAAGAGGTTATATGCAGTCAAGCAACAAAGACATATTTGTAAATCTGTTGAACCTAATGTAACACTGAATTATTTCTTTATAGCTTGTAAGATAACATTAAATAAAAAGGCACAAGATAACTACTGCCCGCAAAGACGGGAGAGTGGGGCAGCTCTGCGGGAAAGCAAGCCCGTGCCACAGAAAAAAGAACGGTTGCATGGTAAGGAATCGCGAAACTAAAAGATATATCTACGTTAAGTTAGGGTGACCAAATCAGCTATTTTTCTATAATACACATACATTTTACAAGATGTAAACCAGCACAAGTAAAGTAGTACCCTATGGTATGTTGATGTGTGACTTCACATGTGCTGGTCAAGTGACATGTGATATCTATGTCTTGAAAAAAAATCATAGCTCTTTAGTAACATCTAAAAATGTCAGGAAAAAGTAAAGATTTTTCTGGCATTTATTTAGCAAACCAAAAACTACTGACGTTTCATTTTTTTCAGAAGGAAAAAATTAGGTTTGTCTGCCTTTATTAATCGTATAAAACTACAAATTCAAAGTAAACGTGCCAACATCC
Source organism: Sceloporus occidentalis (assembly GCA_023333645.1). Classification (NCBI taxonomy): domain Eukaryota; kingdom Metazoa; phylum Chordata; class Lepidosauria; order Squamata; family Phrynosomatidae; genus Sceloporus; species Sceloporus occidentalis. The sequence continues at coordinate 901,526 of JALMGF010000068.1, forward strand.
AAGATTATCTGTGTAACAGATTTTTATTTTCTCAATCTTACTTTAATAAATTAGAAACCAGCTTTTTTTTAATCAAGCAGATGGTGTCTGCAGAGAACATTTAGATGAGTCCAGAAGCATTTAATCAGACTTCAGAACACTAACTGTGATCACATTTTATAAAGCACTGTATAAATTAAAGCAGAAAAAAAGCTTTTTATGCAAAAAAAAACCATATTGGAGAGATATTACATTTGGACACATTTTAGATATTCAAATATAAAAAAAACAGGCTTCTTATATATCAAACAAAGAAGTTAAAGTTGTCACTGAGCTCCAGAATTCTGAATTAAAACATCCATTATGTGATTTCTGACTGGTCCTCCAACAAGCTTTGCCTTTTTTCTACCATCCCTGGTGGTTTGGTACTGGAAATAATGTTACAAGAGCAGTGTATCTATTTACAGGTAATTTATAGTGTGCCTAATGTCAATTTAAATTGAGAGCCATGTTCTTTAACCCCTTAACGTCCATTGCCAGGTCAGACACGTCATGCAAAACGGTCACTTAAGGACCTATGACGTTCCTGGCACGTCATGAGACTTAAACAAGCTTAGAAAGTGATCAACTTAAATGGTGTTGCTGTAATGCCTCGATGTCGAGGCATTCAGCAACACTGAGATCGGCATCATGGGCCATGGGCCATTGTATGGCGGCGGACGCCCGTTTTAAAAGCGTTTAGGAGGCGATCAACGATCACCTCCTAAACTTAAATGGTGTCGCTGGAATGCCTCGATGAGGAGGCATCCAGCGACACCAAATACTTACCCCAGGGCGGGCTGTGACCGCTCCGGAGAGCGGTCACAGCCGCAGCTGCACTCAGTCTTCACCATCCGCAAGATGGCGGCGGCCCGGGAAAGAAAATAATAAAGTTGAAAAAGTTCGCTAGATGGTCTCCAGACCCTCTAGAGAACTCTGGCTCCACTTGCAGGTTGAATACAGGTACTGCATTCAACCATACAAGTCAATGTAGCCCAGCTTTCTAATCACTATGTGATTAGTAAAATATTTTAAAAAAATTTAAAAAAAAAAAGAAAAAGCTTAAAAAAACATGGTAACATTTAAAAATTATTATGCATCAGAGGAACTATCCAGTTCCAGCAAAATGTAAAAAAAAAAGTCCAAAAAGAATAAAATAAATAAAATAAAAAAATAAAGTTTATTATTATGAGCAAGTGCTAAAATTAGCGCTGTATCTTCCCAAAAATCCTGACATGGAAAAATTTAAATAAAAGCATTTCAAATACCCAAGGAGTGTCTAATTTAAAAAAATTAATGGTTTGATGGGGTAAATTGGAGTGGCCGGGCTCAAAGATAGGGCATAGGCACAGACTGACCAAAATGGGGGGGAAAAAGCGCACTTCCAAAATGTGGTATTTTAACCCCAAACATGTGGGGTATGACTGTACTTAGGAGATGTTCCTGAACACATATTAGGGTGTTGTTTGATAGTGACGTATACCTGGAGCTATAAATTTATACCCAAAGTACAATTTGTGTGAAAAAAATACCAAAACAAATACTACCACAAAGTGTGGCAACGGCTGGTGGCAGAATCTGATGCATGGAAAGGGTTAAATACTACAATTTTAAGTACCTTGGGGTGTCTAGTTTTCAAAAATATATGGTATGATGGGGTAAATTGAATTAGCCGGCTTCAAAGATGGTCCTATTAGGACATGGGGGCAGAATGACCAGATGTAAAAGTTCCAAGTTAAAAAATGTGCACTTCCTAAATGTGGCGTTTTACCTCCCAAACAACCCGACAAACCCATGCATGGGGGTATGACTGTACTCGGGAGATGTTGCTGAACACATATTGGGGTGTTGTTTGAAAGTGATGTATACCAGGAGCTGTAAATCCATACCTGAAGAACAATTTTAGCGATAAAAAACACAAAATAAATTACTACCACAAAGTTTGACAAAGACTGGTGGTAGATATGGTGCATGGAAAGAGTTAAAATACTAGCATCTGAAATACCCTGGGGTGTCTAGTTTTCAAAAATATATGACTTGATGGGGTAAATTGCATTGGCCGGCTTCAAAGATACCCGAAATGGCACATGGGGGGAAGAATTACCAGATTTGGAAAAAATGGTTTTGAAATAGCAAAACGCTACTTGTACTTAATGCTCCATAACGTGCAGAAAAAAGCAAAAAAAACATAAAAACATTGGGTATTTCTAAACTCAGGACAAATAGTAGAATCTATTTAGTAGCTTTTTTGGATGAGTAAAAGATTTTTGGGGTAAAAGTCAGAAAATGTGGGGGTTTTTTTACATTTTTCATCATATTTTATTAATTTTTTTTATGGAAAATTAGATAATATGATTAAAACAATGGTATCTGAAGAAAGCCCTTCTTGTCCTGAAAAAAACAACATATAATTTGTGTGGGTTCACTTAATGAGTGAGGAGAAAATTACATCTAAACACGAACACCGCAAAAGTGTTGAAACAGCCTCGGTCCCAATGGTACAAAAGGTAAAACACAGCCTGGTCCTTAAGGGGTTAATTTACACTAATGTAGTCTTTTGTATACACTATAATATTGTGTAAATAAAAATACTACATAATAAAGGTGTGTAGAATGATGTACTGACACTAATATATTCAACCTTAAACTTATTAAATAATAGAACAACAGGAAAGATTGAGCCCCTTTCTCCCTGCTATGCAATAAAAGTATAAAAAATACTTAAATAAAAGGGTAGGTATTTAATTTTACCCCTTCCCATCCCACTGGGAACATGATTGGAGTGGTTAGGAGGATGCATAGCTTGGGTCATACACGCAACATTCCTATTATTTTACCCCTCCTTGCCCCTACGCAATATATCCTGACAGGTTTATTGACTACCCCCATTGCTTATAGGGTGAGGGTAGAGGAGAGGGTAATCCTTGACCCCCTCCCTTGATTAATAGAGGGTCCCTTTTTAATAGATGTACTTTATTATCTCAATTATAGATCACACTTTTCCCCCTAATTTAAATCTTTATAACCCCTGTTATACAATAATAATAAAAAAAATTATTATAACAATAAATAAATAGTAAAAAAGGAACGTGGTCCCAGGGCTCACTATAAACCTGAGGAGGGGGGTTGTGTGCTTGGGCTAAAAAAAGTTTCAAGGTTTTGTGAATTGTTGGATAGGCTCTGAAAAGGTCAACCTTTTTATCAGTTTTTGTTAACATGTATATATAAGTGTTTGGAGGGGCAAATATGGCAAGGTAAGACTCTTTGAGGGACAGAATGGCCCTAGCAGGGTGTTTGTGGGCAAAATGGCACAGGCAGGCCATTTGGGGACAAAGATGGCACACGCAGGATCTTTGTAGGCAAAATTGTCACAGACGGCTGTTTGTAGGAAGAAATGGCACAGGCGGGCTATTTAGGGGCAGAAATGGCACAGGCGGGCTGTCTTAAGATACCAGCCAGTATCTGTGTTACTCATTTTCAGAGTGTTTCTCCAATGTGCTGTGTGACCAACTGTTTTACTGCACTACTGGTGGGGGCTAGCAATCTGTGTGGCCTGGTACTAACAATCTGTGTGGCCTGGTACTAGTTATTGTCAAGCTGCTGTTCTGAAACGCTTAACCTACTTACCGGGTCATCAAGAAGCACCTTTTTCACACAATGTGTCTGCTGCAACACATTGGTTTCATAACCGCAACAGAGGCTGACTTAGCTTGCAGTGGTATTGGTGATGGCAGAGAGCGGCAGCATAATATTTGATATGGTATGCTTAGGAAGGGTAGGGTTAGAAGAGTTTTCATTTGCTAAATGTTTTTCTTTGGCACAGGCAGACAGCAATAACATTTGATTTTCTTTTTTGATATCCAGTGGAGCCTCTCAAACACCAACTCCAATAATACATAAACTCCAGTGTAGACTATTTAGGCATCTTCTGGCAGATCATAAATACTATTCCAATTTTTGGCCAGTTATAACCAAGCTTGGTCCATTATCCAAGATGACAAAGAAGAGTCCTTGGGCACAGACAAGCTGAAGTTGTGAGTAAATGTATTTCTGATAACAGGCTCTTAATTGGATTGTATCCACCGGATGGCAAAAATCTCTGTCTTTGTACAGAAAGGCTTGGTGGTAAAACATGGGTTTTTGTTACAAAAAATCAGCTCAAAAGTGGGAATGGAACGATAATTGGGTAGGACGTGAGCGTGGCTAAACACTGTTCCTCTGACTCTGGGTCAGTTCTCAGTTATGCCAATGCTCCCAGATACACATTTAATGACTAAAGGCTTTTTATCCATCCAGTAGAACAGAAAATTGCAACAGGGACCAGCTTTTACCCAAGAGTATGCATGCTGAAAAAGAGACATGCAAAAAAAACAGAGCAATCCACTTTGTTAATACTTCAGACCTTTTTAGTTCCTGTGCATATCCAAATCACATAATCCCGTTTTTATATTCAAGGATAGAACATCCCTGTGTTTACCAAAGGAGAAAAATAATGCGCAACATATTTGCAAAAAAACAAATCGCCCAAAACATGCAACACCCCCTGAATCATCATTCATTAATATACCAGTCCTGTACAGGCCTGTTTAAAATCTCAAACGTACATATATATATCATAAATCATAAGCCCCAAAAGAGCAGGCATTAACATATAGTGGAAAACAGCAAACTACATGTATTACACAGACCCAAAAAAACCCACTCACAATGAAAACTTTCCTTCCTGGAGCCAAGGAGATATAAACATAATTTATAGATACCCACACATAAGCATATTTGTTGGCAGTGGATATGCCCATCCTGTTTGTATGGCTTTATTATATGAATCGTTTGCAAAACTGAATTCTGAGTTAATTTGCTACATGCATTTTGTATCTCCATGATGCGGCTGAAAATTATAATAATTCCTTGCAATACCAGAAAGTAATTGTTATTTTAACAAAATGTGGTAATAAAAAGTTGTGCTGGTCTGTATCAGAGACACAAGTCTCTACATGGACAGCTAAAATTCCTTTTACAGAGGGTGACAAGTAAAATGCCAAAAATATGCAAGACATACTCAGAATGCACAACTAAATTTAGCACAGTTTCCAAAAAATATCTAGTATAGTTAACAATCAAACTGTTTGTAAAATCTCTTCCTAGCATCCTTTTTTTTTAAGAAGAAAGCGAGCACCCGACGGTATGTGCCTTATGCAAACAGAAAGATTCTTTTCTTATTTCTCTAAAGTTTGTTTAGTAAATATTTAGGTTTTAAACGTGTCTGTATTTTATAACATGGGACGAAATTATTTTTCAAATTTCAACCCTGTTTAGCTGGCATTATGCAGCTACCTGTATGTGCCCACGTTTTTTATTTACAGAGAGCCAAATATTTCAAATTGCAAGCAGTGCCAATTTTAAGTCACAAGATAAACATATCAAATGAAATGTTTCCCAGTTACAAGGATCCTGGTGTCCTAAAATGGCTTGTTTGAATGCCACACGCAGAAACTCATTTTCCTACTTCCTTTATTGTAACTATTTGTGTATTTTATTTATATCACTGCTTACCGCCTGTCTCTTCCAAATGAGTACAATGCATAATTAAACTGGAACAATAGTATACATCAGCGCCTACATCTCTGCCTCGTTATCCTATTGTTTTCAGAATATCTGGAACAGCCAATAGACGTTTAAAGGCGCAGTCTAATTAGCTAATTGCTTTTATTAATGTATTTACTCTCTAAATATCGACGTATTTCTTGTAAATGAAATACATAGAACCATTATAACCAGCTTTATCATTGATTTTATGTAGGACTTTTTCAGGCATCTGAAGTTTTAATTATTGAAAGGGCAGTGATGTCTGGTGAGATCAGTATTATCATCGTATTCAGGAATGTTCCTAGGGTTCTCAAGATGAACAATGTATCCGTCATGCCTGACTTCCCATGTGAATTGATATGCACATATAAATTATGACTAATGTATATGCTGACCACATTATACATTCCTCTATTGCTTTAACACATCATCGCTAGAGTAATATTATACATGGCAGCACTTGGGACTGACCACATTACACATTGCTTTATGGTGCTGACTTTGTGCCATAGATATGGGCGCAGGTATCTGGGCCAGGTAAAGCCAAACTGGCCCTGCCCAATGCCTCCCTAAACGGTGGTAAACCATTTAGACTAGTGTTGGTGCTTCCCACTGCTTGGTGCTCCTGTGGTTGATTATGATATTACTTATAATTAGACTTGTGCATTCGTCTTCGGGCGAACATGAAAACGAGCACGAAGAGGCCGTTTTTTTGTTCGTTCCGAAGGAACGTAGAACAGAATACAGTGCCGGCAAACCGTAGGCGAAGACGAAGACTCACAATCACGAAGATTCGAAGATTCTTCGTGATCGTCTTCGTTTTTGCCGCGCAACCGCCAAAATTTCAAACAGGAGTGAGCTGATCCTCGTCTGTCCAATCAGCTCACTCTTGTGACGTAACGCTAAGGGTCTCGTCCAATGCCTGTGCTGCTGTTTTTTTAATTCTGAAGGCGCCTTTATAAGACCAGAGCTTGCCTGAGAGATCCATTCATTTTTCGCTGTGACTGCTTTGGCAACACTGCTGTGCTGCATCCGAGCGTTACAGAGAGAGATTGTTCTGTTCTGTGTGAGACTGGTAAGCCTTAGCCTGCCATTTCTCACTGTGTACTTCATCCTCACTTCAGTGCTACTTAATTAATATATTTAATAATAATAATTTGATTAATTTAATTTTTTTAAAATTAATTTGTCATCAACTTTAGTGTAAGTGCTGTTGAGTTGACAGTGCACCCAGTGCCTCAGTGGCACTGGGGTGCCCTTGCCCTGGGCTGGCACTAGTGCCTATTGCCTGTCCTGCTTAAATAAATTAAATAGAATTTATAAATTACAATTTAATAGAATCTATAATTTAATAGTTCATTATAATATTATATATATATATATATATTTGTCAGTCATATATATATATATATATACTATAGTATACTAGTGTAGAGTGTACTGTAGACATTCATCTACTAGTGTCTAATTTAAAATCAGTAATATTAATTAATATAATTAATAATTGAATTCATTATAAAATTATATATATATTTGTCAGTTATAGTTAGTAATAGTATACTAGTGTAGAGTGTACTGTAGACATTCAGAACATCTACTAGTGTCTAATCTAAAATCAGTAATATCAATAATTCTCTAATTCTTTCTTATCTTAATAGTTAATTAAATTAGCTATAAATAAAAGTAATAATATTAATTAATTACTACTAGCGTATAGTTCAGCTAATCTTATTAGTACTGGTGCTGCAGCTCTATAGTTTGTGCTTTGTTTTAGCAACAGTAAGAGACCAAGTCAATTTTTCTTAATTAATCTTTCATTTTATTTCATTTGTTTTGCTCACCTCAGTCCATCAGTGAAGTGAACTTGTTGGGCTAGTGAGTGCAGCCGCATAAGTGCTGTGTTTTTTTTTGATCAGCAAGCAGTGACGTTAACTGTTTTGCAAAGATTTTCTCATTTATTTTACATTTTATTTCAATTTTATTAAAAGTACCCTTAGTGTTTTGCTCACCTCAGTCCATCAGTGAAGTGAACTTGTTGGGCTAGTGAGTGCAGCAAGCAGTGAAGATAACTGTTTTGCTGTGACATTTTATTTTATTTCTAATTCTTTTCAAGAAAAATTGACTGTGACGAGCTGTACTAAGCAAAGCTTCAAGCTACTAGCTGTAGTACTAAAATAATTCTAATCTTCTTTAATCTTAATCTATAATATATTATAAATAATAATATTCTAATTCATAATCTATAATATAAGTAATTCTAATTCTAAATTCTAATTCATAATCTATATTCTTCTATCTATAATACATAATATATAAGTAAATTAGTTCTAATCTATTAATATTATATAACTTAATATTAATTAATAAATCATATACTGAATCTGATTTAACCTCACTTTAGCTTAGTGGGTTTGAGAGCGTCTGCCTAGAGGTAGACTTATAGTAAGGAAATATAGCTTTAGGCTAGCATAGTGGTAGGCTAAGCTCTTAGGCCCGTGTAAATTCAAATTAAAAATAAAATACTGCTAGTTATTAAATAGTTAATCTTGAGTTAATAATTTCAATAACTTTAGGATTTTGGCAGATTGCACACAGCACAGTGCAGTAGTGCATAGTTTTACTTTTTAAGCAGTAGCACTGAAGAGAACTTCCTCTAATTTTTTTGTCTTTAATTCGTTTTTCCTTTTTTTTATTTTTATTTTTTTATTTTATTTTTTATAGTTTTTTAAACACTACACTACACTACACTACACTACACTACACACACAACACAAAATTTGAAATGGATCCTCCTTTTGGGACTAAGGAGGGACAAGCTCCATCTACCACCACCACCACCACCACCAGCACCACCACCAGCACCACCACCAGCTCTAAGATGCAGCCTTTGCGTCAGTCTAGTCGGCCAAGTAGGCCAAGCTCTCGCTTATCATTTGGGGAAGCATTGCTTGAAGGATCATCAAGTAAAGGAAAGGCACCAAAAGCAGGCAGTAGTAGTGCGGCTAGGCCCACAAGCTCTATGGTTTTTTACGGAAAGCCTAAAGCACCAGAAGCACGTTCAAAGTTAAAGGGTAGCACAAGTAGTACCAGCCCAGTGACTAAAAAGAAGTGCCTTTTGCCCCAAGCAGCATCTTCCCCATCCACCAGCAGCATGCAAGGTACCAAGCAGAGCCAAATTAGCAGCAAGACTCAGAGGGGTCCCAAACCAAAGCGATCTCATTCCTTTGTAGGGAAAACCACCACCACCACCACCCCCACCTCTACCACCACTAGTGCTGCGCCTACTGTTCCCACTGGTACCGCCACGCCATGTCCTCCTAGTACCTCTAGCAAGCCACCAAGTCCTTACAAAATTTTTGTAAAGACAGTTAGAGAGAGGGCTACACATAGTGGAACTCCACCTAGCGAGGTAGCAGAGGAGCCTGAGACTGAGAGGCCAAGTGCAGAGTCTATTCTTCCTGCTCGCACTACTACTAGTCACGAGTCTCACGACGATATCAGTCTTAGCTCCAGCCTAGCAGGAATTCCATTCGATCTGGCTAATGAAGAGCTAGACTATGAGCCAGAGGAAGTAGAGGAGATGAGGAATCAGATTCCTCAGGGAGCAGTGTCCAAATGACTAGTGCACAATTTTCCCCTGAGCCTCCACCTTCTCCGCTACGATCATCACCATCACCACCACCAGCAGCAGCAGCAAAACCTAGCAAATCTAAAGCAATTAGCAGTCCCACTATGGCCAGTACTGTTACCACCAGTCCCACCACCACTAGTTCTGCCTCTGTTCATCCACCCCGAGCAGTAAGAGCAGCACCCAAGGCACACTCCAAGGCTATGCGCGCCCCAATTTGGGAGCACTTTGAAAATGTTGAAGAAGGGCGTTATGGAAAGTGCAAACATTGTGGGAAGCTAATAAGCAGAGGGAAAGTGTCTGGCCATTTTACCAGTGCTAGCATGAAGCATCACCTCAGCACTCAACACAACGCTGTGCTATTGGGGAAAGATGCAGAGGTAAAACTTAGTGCAGGCAGCATAGCTGGTGGCCGTGGAAAAACCCCAACAGCTTCTTCTTCTGAGCCAATAGCAGCAGCAGCAGCAGCAGCAACTAGTGCTGGCAGCCAGAGACCAAGGCAGGTTGGAGCACTGCATGCCCAGCCCACCCTGGAAGAATTTGGGGCATTCCACTCCAAGAGAACGATGCCCAAACAGCAGGCCAATAAAGTAACGCGACTTATTGGTCAGTTCATTGCTGTTGGAGGGGCATCCTTCTCCATGATTGAAGGGGAGCCTTTCAAACAATTGATGGCGGCTGTGGCTCCACAATACACAGTTCCGTCACGTTCCACTTTCAGCAGGAACATTGTCCCCTCGCTGTATCGGTCCTGTGTTGCAGCAGTGAAAGAGGAGCTTTCCAAGGCTGCTGGTCAGTGTGTTCATTTCACTACAGATTTGTGGAGTGCACCTAGCGCCCAGCATGCCTTTCTTTCTTTGACAGCACACTGGTGGCAGCCCGGTGTGTCTAAGGAAGTTGCTGCAGCAGGCTACCGATCATTCCTTCTCCATGCAGAAGTGATGGATGAAAAGCACACTTCCCAAAATATTCTGCATGCGATTAGGAAAATGTTTAGCCTTTGGGTGGGAGCAGAGGCGGGCACCAATGTTGAAGTTGGTTTTGTGGTAACTGACGGAGGTGCCAATATGGTGAAAGCGCTGCGAGATGGTCATATTGTTGGTGTGCGCTGTGCAGCCCACATCATCCATCTTGTAGTGAAGGCAGCAATGTCAGAAGGAACTAATGTGGCAGCAGTAGTTCTGTCCCGCTGCAGAAAGATCGCTGGGCACTTTCACCATAGTGTTAAGGCTAGCCAACTTTTGAGGGAAGAGCAAGAGAGGTCAGGTCTTCCCGTACACTGCCTACGTCAGGATGTCAGTACACGGTGGAACTCCACGTTAGACATGCTAGAGAGGATTTTGGAGCAGCAGAGGGCAATCCATAATCTTGCCTCAGAGCACAATATTGGGATTACCTCTCCATTGAATAGGGAGGATTGGACAGTGATCGCCCAGCTAGTGGCAGTCCTTAAACCATTCAGGGATGCCACAGAAAATTTAAGCTCAAACACTGCCAGTCTGGCCCAGGTAATCCCAGTGTTCTCCCATCTAGGCAGCAAGATGGATGTGTTCCTTGGAAACCGTGAGGCTGTTCAAGGTGGCACTCTACATCCTGACGTAGCAGCCATAGTCAGGAAGCTGAAGGATCTGCTAAAAGTACACCTTCGCAAGCGAATGGAAGAGAGTCCCGAAATGATGCTAGCGTGCCTTTGTGATCCAAGAATTAAGGGAAAGCTAGCTTTGAAATTCAATGTTCTCAGTAGCTACCGGGAGCAATTGGTCAACAAGGTGCGTGACTGGCAGCGTAAAATGGGAATGCTGTCCGAGGAGGGTGAGGTGCAGGAGGAGGAAGAGATGATGTGGTCTGCTACCCCTAGCAGCAGCATCAGCAGCAGTGCCACAAGCAGCACAACACAGCTGAGTGGAGCAGCTGCGTTTTGGGAAGAGGCACTTGGCAGTATAGTTGGACCATCTGACAGAGCTAGCAGCAGAAAGGAGAGTAGTGCTGCTGAAATGGTCAAACTTTACCTCTGTGAAGTTCCTTCTGCTCCTAATGTTGATCCTCTTAGCTACTGGGATGAAAAGAAGAGTGTGTGGCCTGCACTCTCATGGGGTGCGCAGCAGCTTCTATCATGTCCGCCAACCACTGTTCAAAGTGAGCGCGTGTTTTCTATGACTGGAAACATACTGAGTCCACAGCGCTCACGCATGGCACCTCATCTGATGGAGCAGATTGCCTTTCTTAAATTCAATCTGCCCAAATTGGGTTACCCAGCTCTTAGCTTGGAAAGTTAAATTTTTTCTCTCTAATGTTTAAGGTAGTTTCTCCCCCTGGTTGCACTTGCTGCGGTGTGGCAATGCCTGCTACCTCCGCTGGTGTAGCCAATTTACGCTAGGGCCTAGTGTCTGAGCTCTGTAAGTCCGCTCCCAAACGCCTAGGACTGACAGTCTTTGGATGCTTTGCCCTGGGGTGAAACAGGTGAGTGGGTCGTCAATTGCCCACTCATTCACCTTTTTCCGTTTCCAACGCTGCTGCTGGTGGTGGTGCCAGTATCTTTTGCCAGTTCGCTTCCTGGCTGAAATCATGCCTCAGATGTCCCTAATGGAAAGGGTAGTTTCTCCCCCCTGGTTGCACTTGCTGCGGTGTGGCAACGCCTGCTACCTCCGCCGGTGTAGCTAGCTTATGCTAGGGCCTTGTGTCTGAGTTCTGTAGGTCTGCTCCCAAACGCCAAGGACTGACAGTGCTTGGATGCTTTGCCCTGGGGTGAAACAGGTGAGCGGGTCGTCAATTGCCCACTCATTCGCCTTTCCCAATTCTGCTGCTGCTGGTGGTGGTGCCAGTGTCTCTCTTCAATGCCAGTTCGCTTCCTGGCTAGTGTCATGCCTCGAATGTCCCTGATGGTAAGGGTAGTTTCTCCCCCCTGGTTGCACTTGTTGCGGTGTGGCAACGCCTGCTACCTCCGCCGGTGTAGCCAGCTTACGCTAGGGCCTTGTGTCTGAGTTCTGGAAGTCCGCTCCCAAACGCCAAGGACTGACAGTTTTTGGATGCTTTGCCCTGGGGTGAAACAGGTGAGCGGGTCGTCAATTGCCCACTCATTCGCCTTTTCCAATGCTGCTGCTGCTGCTGCTGGTGGTGGTGCCAGTGTCTCTTCTCTGCCAGTTCGCTTCCTGGCTAGTGTCATGCCTCAAATGTCCCTTATGGTAAGGGCAGTTTCTCCCCCCTGGTTGCACTTGCTGCGGTGTGGCAACGCCTGCTACCTCCGCCAATGTAGCCAGCTTACGCTAGGGCCTTGTGTCTGAGCTCTGGAAGTCCGCTCCCAAACGCCAAGGACTGACAGTGTTTGGATGCTTTGCTCTGGGGTGAAACAGGTGAGTGGGTCGCCAATTGCCCACTCATTCGCCTTTCCCAATTCTGCTGCTGCTGCTGCTGGTGGTGGTGCCAGTGTCTCTTCGATGCCAGTTCGCTTCCTGGCTAGTGTCATGAATCAAATGTCCCTAATGGTAAGGGCAGTTTCTCCCCCCTGGCTGCCTCTGTCTGCGGTGTGGCAACGCCTGCTACCTCCGCCGGAGTGGCCAGCTTACGCTAGGGCCTTGTGTCTGAGCTCTGGAAGTCTGCTGCCAAACGTTTAAGACTGACAGTGTTTGGGTGCTTTGCCCTGGGGTGAAACAGGTGAGTGGGTCGCCAATTGCCCACTCATTCGCCTTTCCCATTTTTCAATGCTGCTGCTGGTGGTGGTGGTGGTGCCAGCATCTCTTCTCTGCCAGTTCGCTTCCTGGCTAGAGTCATGCCCAAAATGTCCCTAGTGGTAAGGGCAGTTTCTCCCCTCTGGCTGCGTCTGTTTGCGGTGTGGCAACGCCTGCTACCTCCGCCGGAGTGGCCAGCTTACGCTAGGGCCTTGTGTCTGAGCTCTGGAAGTCTGCTGCCAAACGTCTAAGACTGACAGTGTTTGGGTGCTTTGCCCTGGGGTGAAACAGGTGAGCGGGTCGCCAATTGCCCTCTCATTCGCCTTTCCAATTTTTCAATGCTGCTGGTGGTGGTGGTGGTGGTGGTGGTGGTGGTGCCAGCATCTCTTCTCTGCCAGTTCGCTTCCTGGCTAGAGTCATGCCCAAAATGTCCCTAATTGTAAGGGCAGTTTCTCCTCCCTGGCTGCCTCTGTCTGCGGTGTGGCAACGCCTGCTACCTCCGCCGGAGTGGCCAGCTTACGCTAGGGCCTTGTGTCTGAGCTCTGGAAGTCTGCTGCCAAACGTCTAAGACTGACAGTGTTTGGGTGCTTTGCCCTGGGGTGAAACAGGTGAGTGGGTCGCCAATTGCCCACTCATTCGCCTTTTCAATGCTGCTGCTGGTGGTGGTGCCAGCATCTCTTCTCTGCCAGTTCGCTTCCTGGCTAGTGTCATGCCTCAAATGTCCCTAATTGTAAGGGCAGTTTCTCCCCCCTGGCTGCCTCTGTCTGCGGTGTGGCAACGCCTGCTACCTCCGCCGGAGTGGCCAGCTTACGCTAGGGCCTTGTGTCTGAGCTCTGGAAGTCTGCTGCCAAACGTCTAAGACTGACAGTGTTTGGGTGCTTTGCCCTGGGGTGAAACAGGTGAGCGGGTCGCCAATTGCCCTCTCATTCGCCTTTCCAATTTTTCAATGCTGCTGGTGGTGGTGGTGGTGGTGGTGGTGCCAGCATCTCTTCTCTGCCAGTTCGCTTCCTGGCTAGAGTCATGCCCAAAATGTCCCTAATTGTAAGGGCAGTTTCTCCCCCCTGGCTGCCTCTGTCTGCGGTGTGGCAACGCCTGCTACCTCCGCCGGAGTGGCCAGCTTACGCTAGGGCCTTGTGTCTGAGCTCTGGAAGTCTGCTGCCAAACGTCTAAGACTGACAGTGTTTGGGTGCTTTGCCCTGGGGTGAAACAGGTGAGTGGGTCGCCAATTGCCCACTCATTCGCCTTTTCAATGCTGCTGCTGGTGGTGGTGCCAGCATCTCTTCTCTGCCAGTTCGCTTCCTGGCTAGAGTCATGCCCAAAATGTCCCTAATGGTAAGGGCAGTTTCTCCCCCCTGGCTGCCTCTGTTTGCGGTGTGGCAACGCCTGCTACCTCCGCCGGAGTGGCCAGCTTACGCTAGGGCCTTGTGTCTGAGCTCTGGAAGTCTGCTGCCAAACGTCTAAGACTGACAGTGTTTGGGTGCTTTGCCCTGGGGTGAAACAGGTGAGTGGGTCGCCAATTGCCCACTCATTTGCCTTTCCCATTTCCTTTTCCATTTCATTATTTTCCTTCTGATACACAACCAACCAAACATAACACACACAATAACACATATAACACATATAACACACAGTGACATCACACATAACACACATACACACACACTTACAATGCACAAAACACAAGGACCTTTTCCTTGTTATTTGCCCTGGCCTTCACTCACTAATAGCATTACATTAACACTATAACTCACACTTCACCCTATAACATTTTTCCATCCACATACCTGCCAACAGACCCAACTTTTTCAGGGACAGTCCTGCTTTTTTCCAGTCCTGTCCCATCTAATTTAGCTAAACTAGGTATGCAAAATGCAAATACACATAGGTAGTTATAGCTCGGTAGGTAACGCTACTATAAACATTTAATAAATATAATCAAGTACTAAATAATAAATCTAACTTTAAAATACATTTAAATAAACCCCTATTTTTTTTAAAAAAAAAACATTAAAATTAAATTATTATTATTTAGACATAATCCATCTTTAACCAAACCAGTGCACTGCTACTAATCTTAAACATAACCGTACATTAACCCTAAGCTATTTTTTAGTTCTTGTCCAACATTTTTCCATCAGCATACCTGCCAACACACCCAAGATTTTGGTGGACAGTCCTGCTATTTTCCAGTCCTGTCCAATAAGTAAGTTGGGTTGTTGCAAAGTATGCCATTGTAAATAGGTAGCAAATGTTAGGCATGTAAAGTGGTCCAAAATCAATTTAAAAATGTAAAATATTCCCTATTCTTTTATTAAACATCTATGGACAGTACACCTCGGTATGTGTGTGCAACTCTATTGGTCGTTTCGGCAGGGGGCTCGCCTGCCATCAACGAATGAAGTGCATTCTGCAGTTCTGCAATTCACTCGTTGATGCCAGACCAGCCCCCTGCCGAAACGACCAATAGAGCTGCACACACGTACCTTCACGGCAGCTGCTGCTGCTGTGATGTGTTATTAACCCCGTATTAACCCCTGCTAGGCAACCAGGAGGAAAACGAAGATTAAACGAGCACGAAGAATGTCCGCGAATATTCGCCCGAAGAGAAGACAGGAACGGGCGAATATTCGCGGAATACGAAGATTTTTTTTTCCCCGAAGACGAGCACGAAGACGAACACGAAGAGCCCCCTGGTGCCCAAGTCTACTTATAATAATGTTCTTGGCAAGCGCTTCTGAGTTGTTCTTGATTTAATTTTGAAAAAACGGATATTTATATTATTTCCTTTTATAGTGTTGGATTGATGAGACTACATATGTTACAAAGCATTTTGAACTCTATAATCTAGTTATAGCTGGTGACATTTTTACATTAACGTCCCTTCCTTAACCCAATATGGATGTTTCCACGCACATTAAAGTGAAGAGGAGGTTATTTTTAGACCTTAAAAGAGAGTTTTTGGATATGTTTTGTATGATACAAGAACCATAGAAACTCAATTACAAAATTTGAAATGTTTTGTCTCTCAGTCTTAGTAAATCAGTCACACTTTAGATACTTGTGCGGATGAAATGTTTAAGCACGTATCAACAGTCCAATTCAAGCAAAAACAAAAAATCTTTTAAAACAACAAACATAAACAATACATTGTAATCAAACCACATTATAATAACCAGAATGCATGCATGCAAATACCAGTCTCTATGTATACAGATATCCTTAAAAAATAAGAATTACGAATCTTGGAAAACTAGGTAGATCCCCAGCCAAACGAATGAAAACAAATTACTAAAGCTTGTTTTTTCTTTTTTCTCGTTAGGGTTCTTTAATTTCTATGCTACATTTGCCACTGTTACAACCTGTCTTGGCTCTCTTTGATGAGGTAAACTTGAAGGGACTGTATGGAGGAGGATCATCACAAAGACTGGTAGGAAGAAGTAGCCAAAAATGGGGGGAAAGTCTCATTGGTGGTTATTGCTGTGATTGATGGGCCCAACAACCTGTGTTTGTTTTTTGTTTTTTATTCTGGCCGATCAGTATTTACAAGGGGAAAGCATTGGATATACTGTATGAGTGTGTTGACACCATTTTAACCTGTCAGTAGCATTGACAGACTGATGAGAGTTGGAGTTAGAGGTAATAACAGTTACAGTGTTGAGGCTGAGATTGAGGTTCATCTACCATATTGCAGTAGCAGTAGTAGTAGTATAAGTAGTGCAGATAACATACTGGGTTTGGGTGGATTGGAGATTGGATTATGTATATAGTATTAGTAATTATTGATATACAGGGACTGCAGCAGACATATTTTGTTTCATTTTTATGTAAGAATTTATTTTGTAAGGTTATTTGTTCAATATAAAAACTATTTAGACAAAACATCTACTTTGTGGACAACACAAAACAATAAATCATTAACCCCTTAATACCCAGCTGTTTTTTCTCTTTGTACCCTCTGTGACTGAGGCTGCTTTAGCATTTTTGGTGTGCTCATGTTTAGCAAAAGGGTTTTCTTTAGATACCATTTTTTTAATCACATCATCTAATTTCCTATCAAATAATGAAGTATGGTAAAAATGAAAAAAAAACTAACGGAAAAAAAACCTGCTACATAGATTCTAATATTTGTCCTGAGTTTAGAAATATAAGATATAGTGCAAGAAACGCAAGTGTCATTTCAAAACCATTTTTAAAAAATCTGATATCCCTGTCCCCATGTCCTCTTTGAGACATCTTTGAAGCTGGCTACCCCCATGAAACCATATATTTTTGAATTTTTTACACCTCAGGGTATTTCAATTGTTGGTAGATTAACTGCTTCCATGCGCTAATTCTACCACCAGAGAACCACGCTCTTCTGCTTGTGGCTCAAAATCAGTGTTCCACACTAGTTCGTTCAGAATCACTGATTATTACATTTTGGGGTTTGTCACTAAAAAAATGTTGTCACAACATGTTCATTCAGATGAGCTTCCTTTTTAAAAAACCTCCATGGTAAAATCATACAACTTTTAGCATCTGAAAGCTTTGTCAGTTGAGGACAAATATTGTCAAAAAACTGCAGGGGAAATGCAGCAGGCATGCAAGATGGTTTGTGCTGAAGTATCATTCCACATATAAACATTATAGTCAATAATAATTACTCCATAAAACTTCATGAAAAATGTGGCCCAAAAAACTATCATGAACCATCAGGAAGCAAGTAGCGGTGTAAGCTCCTGTGCACACCAATACCCGGCAGTTCCCGGTGCAGTAGCCATTATCCCCAACCCGGAAGTCTCACGCACCCCCACTTTAAAGACTTAAAAGTGGGGGGAAAAAGTGTGGCCTATATTCGAGCCAATACGGTATATATATATATATATATATATAAATACACAAACTAAATTTGAAAACAATATATTATATGTAATAAAGCCTTTTTTATATTAAAAAAATACTCCTTGCTTCTTTGGTGGGTAGTGTTTGTTCTCATACCTATGTTAGTTCTTTAAACTATGAAATTAACACTAGATTAACACTAGGCCAAAAAGGGCACTGCCCTGGACCTAGGCTTGATGGGTAAAGGGAGGGAGTGGCTTGTTTTTTGCCACATTATTTAGCACTCTCTATCCCCTTTAGCAGGAGGTGGAGGAGATGGGGTATAAAGTGGCATATATCCCCCAGGATTATTCAACTATGACCTACTGAGTACAGGGTTCGGAAAGGATAGACAAATATCGGTCCTCTTTGGTTAATTATGGGTCCTGGTTATGGGTCCTTTTTTTTATTTATTTTTCAACTTTGAAAATGTAGTGTAGCAAGGAGCATTAGGGAATAGTGTTCTTGTAATTATGTGTGTGCCAGTGTTGTGCTCTTGTGTGTGTCTTGTCTTGTGCCAGTCAGGCTGAACATTTATTTTTATGTAATTATATTTCAAATAACTAAACATAGCAGTGACTAAATCATATAATTTTATGTAGTACCAATGGGATTAACCTATGTGTGAAACCCAATAGTTTTAGGAACTATTTTGGTTGCTTAATGAACAGAATTCAGCACCAAACCAAGCCACAAATGTAAAATATACTGGGGTGCATAGAACCAGTTCTCATAACTGACTGGGTTCATTCACACAACCCAGTTCATGTGGATCTCTAGTGTAAAGGAACTGTGAAAGTAGACAACAGTAAATAGGCAGCACTTCACCTAATTAATTTATACATCATTTCTAGACTAGACTGTTTCCATAGAATGCATTTATAAAGTATATATAAGATTGTAAGTATGTAAAAAGGAGATTTTCCCATTCCTGTCATGTATAGCCTTTGTTCACAAAAAATATAAAGGTCCTTTCGGAATAGAAAGGAGGAAGCTAAGGACAAAAGCACTTTTCCTTTTTTCAATAGCTGTCACATCTCATGATGAAGGAGAAGTGCACTGCGGTCTAATCATGCATTCTCTTTTGTATTTTCCTGGCTACAATATGACATATTTTTAATGTTTGTTTCAATGTAAAAAGTGGAGTTTTGGTTTTTAAACTGTTTTATTCCAAGACAGGAAATAAATGAATATTTTCAGCAAAAATATAGATTTTATTATTCTGGAAAAAAAAATCCCTTACTGAACTATACTTATCTCATTTAGCATTAAAGCATTACTAGAATAATACTGAAAATGGGCACTTGACACACAATAGCTGAAATATACAATACCATAAAGTGATTGACTGATTGCTTCTGTGGACAGGTGTCTTTTATACAGGTAACTCCCTTTAAGAGAGTGCTCCTAATCTCGGCTCGTTACCTGTATAAAAGACACCTGTGAGCCAGACATCTTGCTGATTGAAAGGGGATCAAATACTTGAGTAAAATGCAAATCAATTTATAACTTATTTGAAATGCGTTATGCTGGATTTTTTTGTTGTTATTATGTCTCGCACTTTTCAAATAAACCTACCATTAAAATTATAGACTGATCATGTCTTTGTCAGTGGGCAAACGTATAAAACCAGCAGGGGATCAAATATTTTTTTTCCTTCACTGTATATCCCAGCAGGAAGGAAGAAGTAGAACAGTAGTGATTCTGTATGAAAAGGAATTCTGATGCACAATGACAAAAGGGGAGTAAACAGGAATACTTTTTTCACTTAAACCAGTGTCTCCAATGTAAATTGGTACCTGTGCTGTCAGATGTACAAATTACTCATCATCTCCCTACACTGAATTATTCCCCTATAAAACTTGGCTAACTTGACTTCATATTTTTCAAACATGCAGACCGCCATCCTATTGGTTCCAATATCTTATTTCGCAAAGTAATAAAGCTATAAAGTTAAGCCAGTAGATCATTTTGTACAAAGCAAGTGGGTAGGAGGGACAAAACAAATAAGGTATAAAGTTATTATGCAAGATCCAAAGCTACTTCTAGTTATGATATACTTAAAAAAAAAAAAGTAAAAATAGTGAGCCAACAGTAGTGTAAAATGAGCATTCCTGGGAAATCACAAGGCTCAGGCTGAAGGGTCAGATTCTCAGATCGTGGAGGGCAGCATTTCATCCTAGGACCCAAGCAGCCTGCCCTGCCTGTATATAAGACTACCAGTTGGTGCTTTTGCTACCAGTATGCTATGGTTGTTATTCCTTCTTGAATATATGTGTTTCAATTAAGTGTATGTTTAAGTAATGGCAAATCAAGATTTCCATGAGGACTGGTATTAGAAACATTAGGTTAACATATTAAGTGAGTCAGTGCAAAGAATCTTCACAATGGACCATTAAAGGGTTAATATTTTTAAGAGTCTCAGGGTCAGCTAACTTAAGAACTTCCCAAGTATGAACATGGGCAATACAGATGCAAGACAAGAATCATTTAAAGCCCAGCAAGTTGAGTAGTCCATTCAGTGTGGAAAAGGAAACAATTTAATCTGTTTGAGCTCATGTTCTTCCTGTCCTAATGAACCAGATATATAGCACAAGCCCACACTGGCTTGTCTAGCTGTACACGTTAGTGTCAGGTGTTAATTGGACAGCAGAGATCTGTGATTTTATGCTGCATAAATAAGGTAAAAATGCAATTGTCACACTGACAAAACCAAAATCAGGTCTTATAATGCAAGTTGGTCACACATTTCCGAAGAATCAAGGACAAAAAAGTCAAAAGAGCAATATTTTTGCTGTGAAAGGATAACTATAAAATATGAAAATTTGGTAGGAACTGTTGCCTGGAAGAAGTAGAATGTCTTCAATGCAATTCCCCACATACTAACGTAAATCTTTTTGCTATTACTTATTTTAGGAACTTAATATATCAGCCCGCAACTATAAAACAGATTAACACAATATAATAAAACAAAAAACATTTAACCAATATACTTAAACAAACAAAGTTGTTAAAGATTATTTCAGAAAATAAAATATCATCTGAGTGATTTAATAAAATATATATGAATGTCCAAAAGCTATCTTCCAGGATCAGACAACTGTTCTGTTATGGGGTGCTATGCATTTGTAATGATCATCGCCTGAAAATTGTTGTTATCTAGTGGGAGTCAATTAGGAAGGCAATGTAACTGAAGTCTACAGCTTCTGCTACAGATTCAGTGCCAAGAGGTCTCCCTTCTGTTTAAATAAATTGAGAAGCCTTGTCAATAAACATGAACAAAAAGCATATCTTTGAAAGGGCTGAGGGTGTCAGTAAAGTGTAGCTAAACCCATGGGCCTTCCACTGGTTGTAGAACTATACATCCCATGATCCTTAAGTGTTGGTTCCCATATATATATATATATATATATATATATATACACAAATTCTGCTAGGCCCAGTTAACAGAACATTGAAAAGTATGCTGCTGGGTACGTGTATAGTTGGGCCTGGCGGGAGTAAGGACGACTTGAATCTGCAGAACTGAGAAAGGCAGTCATAGAAATGAACTTCCAACAGATTTTAAGGCATTATTAACACATCGGCACTTTGTGTAACCATCCCAACTGATTAGAACATATGATCCGATAAAATTGATCCAATTCCCTACTGAATGGATCAATTTAAATTTAATACAGCTGATGCAAAAATGAATAAAACCAAAAACTCTCATATAGTCATACAGCACATTGAGTTCCACTAGATCTATCCGCTGTTTGGTTTGACAAAGGCTTCCTTTTAAAACAATTCAGATAAAATTAGTTTGTTTAGTCTTAGTGCATCCTGGTCATCTGTTTTTCCTCAGCTGATGAGCTGATATTATCTTACCTTGATTTCTACAAGTGGATTAAAGGAGTTATTTATATCCTGGTCTTTTCTTTTTTGGCAAACTTACACTTTAGAGCCACCCAGCCCTTTTATAAATGTGCACTGCCAACTGAGAAAGAGCTATTGGTACTTCAAGGTTGATAATTCTAAATTACCAAAATCAGGACAGTCAGACACTGTAAGGGTGTCCATTTTTTTTCTTTATCAATATGACTTGGATTTGTATATTTCTTAAGATCATTAATGTTATTTAGTATAGTCATGAGTGTTTGGTACATATTGACAAAAATACAGTCTGTACATGGCTGTTATTAATTTCTATTGTAGGTCAATTACACTAAGCATCTTAGACTTTTTCAGTTCCCAAGGGATACGCAACACATTGCTTTCCAATGTGTTGAACACCAATTTGGCACCCTGGAGGTTAAATAAGAGAAACCAGCAGGATACTGAAAAAAAAGGAAATGGTATGCTTTGCCATAAACTAGGAGATATAGTTAGGTTGTGGAACTGTTATTTTATGGCAATGTGCTTCCTTTGGCAATGAATACAAATCATATTCATCAATTTAGACTGCACCTGGATCATCAAGCCACAAAAATGACAGCATTATGTGTAATATAGAGTGATAGCGATGGATGTTACTTATTCGTATTGTGCAAGCAAAGATAAAATTTGTTTTCAGTAATTTGAGCTGTCAAAATAACGTGCTCAAAGAAAAATGTTCATCATTTGTGCTGAACGTCCATGAACTAGAACGGTGAATATGAATTACAACTTTAACGGATCCGAATCTTAGGGAAAAAAAAATATTTCATCACAGCAAAATACCGGAATGCATAAGGAAACTTAAAATAGAACATATCTTAGCATAAGTGAGAATTCTTAGAAGATACCTTAAAGGGACTTTCATGCCTAAACATTGTTCACATTGAGACTGTAGGACATAGAAAAAATTTAGCACAATGCTGCATGGTCATGTCACATTGCTGTTGATTAAGGCAAATGTCAAGACTTAAGGAGGTTCATTATGTGAGTCCCACAGAAATTACTTATGTATATGTACTACACTTGCGCAAATGGACCAAACACAAGCTTAATTTGTTGTCAATCCCCCTGATTCACTCTCTCATGCTCTCATACACTTATTCATTCTCTCTCACACTCTTTCTCAATATCTCCCTAGATTCTCTGCCGAGGACTTCTGTGTTCCTGTTTCGTTGCCCAGCAGCTCCAGTTCTTCTTTTGCCTCTTCTTGTTCTTTCGTCTTCTTTCTTCGTCCACTTCTCCTCGTGTCTTCTTTCTTCATTTGCTTCTTCATGAACCAGGCTTCCTGGTGCACTTTCATAAAAGAGCAAAGCCTCTGGGCACCTTCTGAATGAGCTTGTGAATGTGAATTAATTAAAAAAACAAATGAAATGCAAATGAAAATGTTTAGCTTTCTACTTAATTTTCTTTGTTTTGTTGAGGGTCCCTCTTCCTTGTTGGAAATTGGTACAAATCAATAAAGTTAGCAAATTTTGTTAAAATTGGAATTCGTACATATCTTAATGTAGTAGTCTTATATGTATTAGGTTTTGATGTTAAACACTATTGCGCAAGATCAAAAAATTATCCAAATACAACACTGTATGTCAATGGAAAGGGTATCTTAAAGTGCATTATACATTATTCCATGTGTTTGTATGTTTCACATAATGTATTTGGGAAATAAAGTTTTATTACAATTATATATACTAAGGGTCTCTTTCTTTTCTCCCACTGGCAAAAAAAAGAAAAACAGAGATCTTGACATGCTTAAACATATGGATTCCTTTTTGACACATAAAGATAAATATAGTGAAATAACTACAACTACTGCGCTTTTGGTTTTGTCTGCAATAGAAGTTAAAATCAAACGTATTTGAATATACTTAATTTTAAAATTGCCCACATTGAAAAGGCAATTGTAAATAAAATCTGTAAGAAAATCCCATAAAGATATATGGCCGCTGGGACCTACAAGTGCCTGTGTTCCATAGATTATTCTTCAGAATTGAGCCCAGCTACGAAGGTAGGATGAAATGGATGGATGAACACACTCTAAGGCCTGTGAATGCACAACCATGTGTGACGACATACAACTGCTCAAAAAGACATCACAAAAGTACATCCCAATCTGAAAATGTTTAAATAATACTCGGTGATTTGGTATGATTTTCAATATAAAACCTTTTTTTAACATATTTTACACATACAGTAAACATATATGATTTTTTACTTACTACATTACATTTTATGTTTTATCTAGTCTAGATCAAGGTCCACTGTATTATTTTTTCTTTTGTAAAGGATATATTTTAAAACAGATGTAGAATTGCATTTATCTGGAAGAAGAAACATTTTCAAAACAAAGTGCTCCGTAAAATGCCATGGTTAAATAAGAACACAATAATTAGGCATTGTTTAACGTACAAGAAGCAAATTGCATATTATCTAACAACAAGTGCTGATAAAGAGTGCTAATTTGTCCTTCAGTAACAAATAACGGGCTGTACAAAATCCGCTGAAAGGTTTACATATGAAAAGACCAAAAACGGATCTATAACAAAATATTTTCAATGATTATGAAGAACTAGAGTATTTGCCTAGTTTTTCTCTTGAATGGAGTATAAGTATGAACTATGGATTCAGCAAGGTGGAGAAATAAAGAGTAATAACAGGTTACAAACACCTAATTATAAAAGAACAGAAATGCATAAGAGTAAGTACGTGACCCTGACTGTATTTGTATGTGTGTGTGTATGCTAAAGAAATTTTTCTAAATGAAAATATCTTATTTTTTGTATAAATGTTATACCATTTATAGTGAGTAACAATTAAAATGGACAAAAAGAGTATTTGCACATGCCAGATTTTACCTAAATGTGTGAAAATTTTGTAACAAAATATTATCTACTAAAAAAAAAGCAAAGACCAATAAAAAAAATTGAATACTTACTATGAAAGAGTTCCCATTACATCTTTACATTTTAAAAAGCATAACAAGTTTTCCTTTGACTCTTAAATAAAGTGACATATATAGTAATGTAGTTTAGCATTTAATAAAACCTAGTATTTAATTTTGTTCCAATAAACATCTTTCATGTGCAGACCTGGAGGCTTCCATTGTTATCAGACATGATATTTTGGATGACTTCCTCTGCTCAAACAACAATTCTTTATGTCAATGAAGTCCTGCTTAACTCTTTCCTCTATAGACTTTAATTTGTCTGATTAACTCTGAGGCATTCTATTGTATTCCAAAAGACATTAAGGTAAGGAGTCAGTGTGTTTGTATAGTAGATTTGGCAGCGATAAAGGAGATAGAGCACATACACATCACAAATATACAGAAAATTCTGCATTATCTAAAAACTGATCAAAATATTTTTGAAAAATAGATTTTACTGTAATACTCATAAGCTTTATAATCACATACTGAGTAGTAGGAAAACAAAATTAAAGTAACATTTGCAATACACCGTACAGGCTGGATGACTTAAGAAGTTGTAGTTTCCCTAGAGTCTCCTTGAATATATCAACATATTCCACTTAAGCGAGACAGTGAGTCAATGTCAATTGACTCCATACATGTCTTCCATAAAATTATGAAAGGTGACTTGTATCCACTAGACTTGTGACTTGTATCCACAATATTTTGTTTCCTTTTAGGTCTATTCGTTAACGGACAACTGTTTCCTGACCTTTTGATTCAGAATCTCATGCTTTCTCTCAATATCTCCATACCTTCAATGCCGACTGCTTCCGTGTGCCTGTCTCCTTTCTTTTTTTTTTATCTGTTTCTCCTCACTATCTGCTTCGCTAACCAGGCATCATGGATCATTTCTGCAAAAGAGTGGAGCATTCAGGCACTCCCTATTCCCCAACTGGAAGAATGGGGGAGAGGTTGTCTCCATACCTCTGTCCTTTTACAGAAGTACTTCTGAGAGGCCAGAATGATGAAGATAGATTTCCAGAGAATGAGTGTGAGAGAGCGTTAAAGAGCAAAATGCAAATTCAAATTCTGAGCTCTTTGTTTTCTTTTGTTTTGTTGGGGTCTCTCCATATTTTAGGAGATTTGTACGAATTAATGAAATTGACAATTTTCATTATAATTAAAATTTGTACAAATCCGACTGCACAAGTCTAGTATCCACTATAATTAACGTGGCTTGTTGAATTCACTGAAACAAAACCTGAACAGAGAGGAAACTAGCCTTTAGAAATACACACCAGTACAGTCATATTAAAAACACAAAATCTATTTATTTTTAATTGGGATGTTAGATCAACCCAAAATAGTGTATTATGTCTATCATATGTACTACTCAGAACATTAGCATTGCACTAAAAAGATACTTATATTTAACATACAGTGGTGAATGAATCACAACCAACAAAAAGCTCATTCATACAAAAAAATTAGATTCTTCACTTCATTATGATTTATTTCATCACTTTGCATTAACAATACACTATGAATTGGCCAAGCCCCAGTAAATTTCTCCTGAGGGAGAAGCAGAGTTGGACCTGCATTAATGCATTGCTTATGTAAGTAAGAACGTCTCACCGATCTAGTATGACTGAGTAAATCTTACATACAGATAGACCGCAGAGTTATCTGCGGTCTTTTACAACCAATGTATCACCACATAATATCACTGTAGTTATTAATGTGGTTTCAAGATTTAGCAAACAGAATGTTTGCATTTTACAACACATTGTTAATCTGATCATACACTGAATCATATTATATATGTACTATTGTGATATTGTACATTGCTCGTTTTGTGACATTTCGAAATAACAGTATACCATATTCCTTTCGAAGATACTTCCATACTGAATTCTGGCCGTGAATTTGAAGCTTACCTATTTGCTGTAGTGATTTTTCAATACATTAATCTAACCTTATAAAATGTGGGCTCAGTGGGATACTACCTGATTTTTTGGTTACCTTTAAGCCTGTAGTAGTGAAAGACTAGAGCATGCCAATCTCGTAATTAAGAGCAACCATAAGCCCAGCCATATCTCTAGACATTAAACCCCTGCCCAGAGTGGGCTCACTGACAGGTAATAGTTCTATGCCAACAGGCTTTTTTTAGGACTGGGCTGGCTGAGACTTATGAGAGTTATATTAAAAAAAAAGAGAGATGAGAAATATGTAGGTTATCCGTGATTACATGACAACAACAGAATGATCTATAGAGGTCCCTTGTAGTTAATGTACTGTATCTTCCAATATTTTCAGGCTATCTTTGGCAACTTAAAGCCAAACTAAAGGCTTACATTTTTAGTCCTGGCCTAACTAACTAACTAACCATAAGCATTCTAGATTGCTACAAACCTTAGAATTTTGATTTCAACACCAGCATGACATATGGTGGCTAGCCTTCATGTAAGCATTCCCGGGGAACCAATCAACACATAAAATTTGTGAATGATAACATAATTACTTTGAATATGCATTGTTTTCAATTCATCTTCTGTAATGATGGGAGAATTGTCATTAAAATCATTCTTCAGGTGACATATGGATTATATAGCAATATTATTATTGTCTTTTATTTATATTAAAATCACGCAGCGCTTCTTACAGTATATAGAAACTTTGATATGTTTATAGTTTACCAGCAGACTGATACAAATCAATCTTAAACATTGTGGAAACTTTTAAATATAGCAAAAGGTTAAACAAACTAGAGCACAGTATGTTTCAGATGAATAGAAAAACTAGGATAAGATGCTATAGTCTATTAGATGATATATACAGTATATAGCCTATATATGGAAATATCTTTCTTCATCGAGAAGTATGTGGATTAGTGGGTAAGCATTCTAGCAGAAGTGGCAGGGATTAAAAATAATAACAAAGTAAGCATGTACTGTATACACACACAACAAGATATAAAAATGCACAATTTATTATTTTACATTTATTTATGGGCATTGTAGCACTAATCACACTGTTCAATAATATACTAATTTATAAGGATTATTTTCCTTTTGCGCAATTTATTTTACAATTTTCACTCTAGAAAAAATAATAATTCCACAGTGTTTCATGAACAGCGAAAATGTTTTAAGTAAACATTAATAAAAAGTTTTATAGTCATTGTTTCCAACTGTTTCCTAATAATATATAATTAACTGCTACAGTGAAACAGTGAATATATAGTGGATACTCAATCAATACAGATTACCAACCATGTACATGATACAACTAACATGACACTTCATCTAACAATGAAAAATTCAGTTTTAATAGACACTGTCTAGTTCTTGAATATGAAGCAACCAGCAAATGTCAATAGAAGATCAAAGGATCTCATTCTAGCTATTGCATATGTATCAGATTGTAACAACTTTTTTTAATTAAATATTGTATAGAATATTTGACAGCAACATTTTTCTGGACCATGTTTTTTATATCATCCCTCAATTACTTTAATATATATATATATATATATATATATATAATATAGATAAATATATATTATATATATATATATATATATATATATATATATATATATTTATATTAACCCAAAGATCACAAATACAAATTGGAATAAGTACACATGTGTAGGATGTATTAGTATACATTTTATTTTTAAAGGGTTTAATTGGATTTTTCTGAAAGTTTACATATTTAAAATGGACATCAACATCATATTACATATCCTTCAGTGTAATCATCTGGCACTGCATGGGTTAAGGTTCCTTCCATTCCATTCTCAAAAGTAATGATTACAGCTGCAGAGCAAAACCTCTCATTGTCAACCTATAGCTGCATCATGATGCATCAGTGATGCTGATAATTTGTATTTGACATTACAGAAATGTCAAAACAGCATCCTGGCTTTGTGAATGCACATAGTTCTCGCCTTCTTTTCATTTTTTTTTACACTGTGGCTTTTAGCATCAGTAATTTGAGCACTTTACTTATCCCATCTAGCTTTACTAACCAAACTGTGCTTAAATGACTTACAAATATAGTTACGTAATTGTTCTATATGTTTAACTATATCAGTGAAAACATGATCATATCCCCAAATCTACTAGTCTATTTAAGCTGTTTGTCATAACAAAGTGTTTAGAGATCAAATGTGGATGGGCTTGAGAATGGGGTGCATTAACCATTTTAGAATGTTTGAAGTACACCATTGTTTGGATTGTTCGATTATTCATTCACTATAAATTAATCAATATTTGATTGCTTACACAAGTGTTTAATGACTATCACTCCATTATATATATATATATATATATATATATATATATATATATATATATATATATGTTGTCATTTAATCTTTGATACATCCTGCAGGTGTCAGACTTTGCTAGCAAAATTATCATACACTAAAGGCTTGTTATCTCTACTGATGCGATAAAGCCCAGCGCATGTCATGTGGAAAAGAAATTAACCCCTTATGCACCAGAAAGGTTCGCAAATGCACAGCTTTGATCACTGTGTTTCAATGCCTTATGCATTCATTTTGTACTCGCATGGTTAACCCGTGGACTGCCAGAGGAACTCATGGACATACATTTCCCTTGTGAAACATACAAAACACTTGAATACATCACATTAGGAATTGGTGGCATTCTTAAACAAGAGTGAAGGAGAAATGCATCTTAGGTAAGGAGAAAAAAACCCCAAAAGTTGAAACTTACGTGGTGTATGAATAAATGTGTTGATATCCAAAAGAAGAATTTTCTTCAAGTCTAAAGAGCAAATATCCTGTCCAGATGTATTTATTATTCCATCTGTGCACCTAAAACTTCCTGGATGCCAACTGGATCAGGGTGCAACATGCAGCTTTTGATGATATTATTTCATTTAGGAAATCAGAGTTCCGCTTCAATGAAAAAGCTAGAATGTTATTAGGGAATCCTTATTAGGAAATCCCTAGATCTCTTGATTCTGTAGTTATGTTGCAGATGCATGTAATAGAAAGCTCTACCTGCAGCTGCCTTGCATTGACTTATATGAAGACTGCTTGTCTCCCAGCTGAGATGTATACGCCTTCCTTAGTAGAAGTCCCTCAGGGTATCCCCTTAATGCTGTTTTGATCTATTCTGCTCTCCCACTCGCCTGTCTCCTTTCCTCTCTATCTGAGTACTTCTCTTCCTCCCACCATCAGAGTTTAGAAGCTCCCTCTCCCCTGTTTCTCTCCATTGGACACCGATCAGTGGCTTCTGATTTGCCAGCTCTTATTTCTCTGCCCGATCTGTTTTCCCTTTCTGTCACTCAAGGAGCAATTTGCTGAGTTACAAGAAGACAGAATGAACCTGATGAAAATAGTCTGCATTTTATCAGGTCAGGGCTATGTTAGTTAAACTTGATTTAAAGGAGGTTCATTCTTGTAATTAAAATGATTTTGTTAAAAAAAGATACATACGTAGACATAATATAAACAATATGTGTATATCTATCTATACATATACATACTTCATTTCTTAAAAAAGGACTCACATGACGGTGTCAGGGACATAAAAGTGTCTTTTAACCATGAATATTACTGTCGGAGTATAAATTATAAATTATAATTTTTATAGCACCATCATATTCTACTGCGCTGGACAATTTGTAAACAGAAGGTAAGGATGATGGTTGTTCAATAAATAGATAGATATACAGACAGACCTGGAGGGCCAGTGGCCATTCGCTCAATCTATTAAACAAGGAAATCTGTAGCTTACATAATTGCAAAAGGTTTTTCTTATGATCAATTAGCCTTTTAAACTTAAACTTTGATTAACGAACACAAGGAGCCATCGGAACACAGGAGTGATGGTAGTGATGAAGGGCTACAATAGTAATTTACATCATTAACAACGTCTGCACCATATGTCTGATTCATTTTGCGTTAGTTTACTGGACAAAATTTGCTTTTCTTTCAAAAACAAGAACATTTCTAAGTAACCCCAAACTTTCGAATGGTAGTGTATATCTATACCTAATGTGAGCATCAATGATCTTGTGTTTTATTATTGTTGCATAAATGATTGCAGACGTTACCATTATTATATAGAAATTGTGTTATCTCTGTTCTATGCCTACAGTATTCTCCAGCTGATAGGTCCTCTAAAAAGCAGACTTTCAGTATAACTCTTTAGGGAGATTCTATGTGCAGCTGCCCTGAAAAATGAAACAAAACAGCCAAACTAGGTGTGGAATATTTCTATGGAATATATTTTTATATCAACCCTATTCAAAATTTTTTTTAACCTTTCAGTGAAAATTGGGAGGAAATTGCATTTTACCATTTACTCAACCAAGAATGGTGCTGTCTCTGGAGCTTAATGGATGTTGTGAGATGTTTCAACACGCAGCTCGCCTTGACATAAACACAATGGGAGATGCTTTACAGAAATTGAACAGCACCTTATCTTAAAATACCGTATTTGCTCGATTATAAGACGAGGTTTTTTTTCAGAGCAAATGCTCTGAAAAATACCCCTCGTCTTCTAATCGGGGTCGTCTTCTAATCAGACCTCAAATAGAGTCTGATTAGGAGACTAAGATCCAGATCCCCCGCACCGCTGCAGGGGACCTGGATCCTCCTGTCTCACCCCCCCCCATCATACACACACTTACCGGTGCTTCCTGCTGTATTGCCGGGGCAGCGGGTTGACGTCTACGCGATTCGCGTAGACAACGTCCGCTGCAGCCGGAAGGAGGTGTGGCTAGCAGCGGGGGTTGTCTGCGTCCGTCGCGCAAACCTTCCCCGACTGTCAGAGATCAGAGTTCCCCGCACCGGTGCGGGGAACTCTGATCTCTGACAGCCGGGGAAAGTATACGCGACGGACGCAGACAAACCCCCGCTGCCAACTCCACCTCCTTCCGGCTGCAGCAGAAGGCGACGTCAACCCGCTGCCCCGGCTGGAAGCACCGGTAAGAGAGGGCTGAGAGGGCTGAGAGGGGAGGGGAGGGGAGAGGAGAGTGTGTGTGTGTGTGTGTGTTAGTTAAATGGGGGTATAGGGTGTGTGTGTGTGTGTGTGTGTGTGTGTGTGTGTGTGTGTGTGTTAAATGGGGGCATAGGGCATTTCTGGAGTGGCGTTAAGGGGGCATTTAATAGAGCACTCTGCCTCCTGAAATGCCTTATACACCTATATGCCACTCTGCCCCATAATATGCATTTTAACCCCCTAAATGCCAGAGTGGCATATAGGGGTATAAGGCATTTCTGGAGGCAGAGTGCTCTATACAATGCCTTTTAACTCCCTTAATGCCACTCTGCCTCCTGAAATGCCTTATACCTCCCTATATGCCACTCTGCCCCATAATATGCATTTTAACCCCCTAAATGCCAGAATGGGATATAGGGGTATAAGGCATTTCTGGAGGCAGAGTGGCATATAGGGGTATAAGGCATTTCTGGAGGCAGAGTGGCACATAGGGGGTCAAAAGGCATACCATGGGGCACAGTGGCATATAGAGGGTTAAAAGGCATATCATGGGCCACAGTGCCATATTGGAGTGGCAAGCCTGGGGGCAGATGTGCGTAACTGGGGGACAGGTTGGAAAATACAAGAAATAAAAACAAAAAAAATATTTTTCTCAATCATAGCTTTTATTAAAAAAAATAGTTTACATGAATTAACATTTACTGGTAAAAATTTTTCCTTTAGGGTCGTCTTATATTCAGGCTTTTTCTTTTTTTCCTAAGTTAATATTCAGATTTTGGGGGGTCGTCTTATAATCAGGGTCGTCTTATAATCGAGCAAATACGGTATGTATTTGTATAAAAATTAAATGCACCAGTGCACTTACATTTATGCTAGCAATTCTGTTAACAAATGTATAGGTGAAGATTTACTTATTATTATTAATTATTGATTAATATAATGCCATCATATTCCACAGTGATACTTTTAACAATTTTGATTTACAGAAACAAATGGTGAGGTTCTCAAACAAGCTATAATAGAGAGGATATGGCTGCTTATTGATCATAGTTGCATTTTATGATAGAACAGAGAGGTTTGTGGGAACATGTATGGGCAAATAGTTTGTTTGGATTATAATGTGTCCAGCCACACGCTACATGAGCATAAAAAGTTCCAGGGCCGCCTCGGCATCACCAGTCCAGTCCTAAAGAACATATATACATCAGTGATATTTCTTTGATGTCATCTCCCTGATACATCATACAGATTCAGCTTGGTTTGTTTGCATAGAAATGTGCCTGTGAAAGCCCTCTACAATGCACTGTGAATTCAGGAAGTTGAAACATCTTCTCAAATTTTCCTTCCAAGTTTTGCTTTAGTGAATAAAACCTTATGCGTTTTACCCATCTTTTTTTTGCATATCAAATACTTATGCTCTTGTGGGGTGTTCCCGGTCTGCAGTGGTCAGTACCTATCAAAACTGGTCCAAGGAAGGAAAAGCAGTGAACTAGTGATCATGGGTCATGGGTGGCCAAGGCTCATTGATGCACATGGGGGGCAAAGTCTGGCCCGTGTTGGTCAAATCCAACAGATGAGCTACTGTAGCTGCAGACCAGTCAGGGTGCCCATGCTGACCCCTGTCCGAAAAGCACCTACAATGGGCACGTGAGCAGAAGAACTGGACTATCGAGCAATGGAAGAAGGTGGCCTGGTCAAATGAATTACATTTTCTTTTACATCACGTGGATGGCCAGGTGCGTCGCTAACCTGGAGAACACATGGAACCAGGATGCATCCATGGAGGCCCCACCTGGCAACTTATAGGACTTAAAGGATCTGCTGCTAGCGTCTTGGTGCCAGATACCACAGCACACATTCAGAGGTCTAGTAGAGTGCATGCCTTGATGGGCTGTTTTGGTGGCAA
Source organism: Sceloporus occidentalis (assembly GCA_023333645.1). Classification (NCBI taxonomy): domain Eukaryota; kingdom Metazoa; phylum Chordata; class Lepidosauria; order Squamata; family Phrynosomatidae; genus Sceloporus; species Sceloporus occidentalis. The sequence continues at coordinate 934,998 of JALMGF010000068.1, forward strand.
AAGGGGGTCCTACACAATATTAGGCAGGTGGTCATAATGTTATGGCTGATCGGTGTACATCAGCAGCCAGGAAATTGAGGGATGGTGCATACTGGTAAATGTATATAAATATATAGTCTAAGCACAAGAAACAGTAAGTATTTATGTTCCAAAAATAAAACATTTAATTCATAAGACCTTAGTTTTATTTTATGTTTAGTTTCAAAATGTCCAATTAAGTGAAACTTCTAGGTCTTTTGTGCATTGAGTATGCAAAAAATGGTGCTATTAATTAATAAAGACATAAGGATATGAAACACTGATAAGACAATACAGACATGAAAGAGTAAAAGAACAGGCCATTAGGGAGTTTGTTATCATGCTACAAATAGTTTGAGTGCTGGCAACTTCAAAATTTCTAAATCCTCTTTTGGGTAAACCATGCCAGATTCCCTGTTATGTTCATGGACAGACAAATCCATTCTGATGGTTGGATATGAGAGCCAAAAGGATTTTTTGTTTGTTGTTGAGCAGATGCAAATAGACTCATGGAGCCAGGAGCAAGCAGACAGACTATGCCTTGGAGTCGCACAAGTGACTGCTGCAGGACATTCCTTGATCTGTGGAATCCGAATATCTGTCTCCTTCAGATTGTCTGTTGACCTTTATGCTCATCTTAATACTCACACACTTTTACAAATAAAGATCCTGTCTGCAATGATATACATACCTAACATGAAATTAACTGTAAAGCATTGTTCTGTGTCTTAAAAATCAATTTTACTTGGTATGGCCTAGTAATAACAATTCTTATAAAACGTTAAAGTATGTGTAACTCTCACAGTGATGCGCTTCAAAGAAAGTAAATAAAAAACAAAACATTGCATCATAAGGATCACGTAATTACAATTGTGCCCATGCTCTGCTATTCTCCCATTTAATGGAAGGCTAACATAGAGGTCCAAGGGGCTTTAAACTGTGACACAAAAATATGATTCAACAGAACTTCCAGCTAAATGTGTTGTTTATCTCTATGGTTCATTTTCTTTAATCAAGGTTTTTAATCTAGACAAGGAATTGTTGAAAATTTCCAGTACTTGACAACTTTGAACTTCCAGCTGAAAAATAGGCGTTGTGTTTTCTGTTCCCAGTAATTGTTTCCAAAGAAGGTTGTCCTAGGTAAGATATATCCACTCCAGCTGTCTTTGGGGTTAAGTATCTTTAAAGCAGTTTTAGAAATCAGGTATGGGATACATATTTATACCGCCCCCATTCTCCATTTATTCTGTTCCCCAGTCTAAAAAGACAGTCACACTCAAAGGAGACAATCTTGTGTAGGGGTGTGCATCTCTTTCCAAATAGATCCTATAATGTGTGGCAAACTCTGATCACGTGGCGCTCTCTGGGGTGTTTGGTCTCATATCATGTATCCAAAGGTGGCTGAACATTATCAAGTGCAAGTAGGGTAGCTGTGGTCTGAAATACATGGATCCATGAAATTGACAAATTTCAAATGTCCCAAAATGACTCCATATGTAATGGTTTCAATGGTCTGGCAGGAGAGTCAACCAAAGTGGTTCAGTCATCAGTCATTACATCTAATTAATAAACCATGAATATAATTGACAGAAAAGGCATTGATTCTGAATAACAAAACACTGGTGTGAGTAAATGGCTTGCATTTAAATAATTTGAAGAATAATTATTCTGAAGATGGCCATCATCTGCTTTGTGGTTAGAGAGCTGCAAGAAGCTTCCTTAAAGTGATTAGTCTTTTAGAATTGAAAGCTCAACTCATGCTAATTGACTATGGGAGCAACCAATTATTGCAGAGAAAAATCCTTACAAAAGCATATGGGTGTAGAGAAGGACATTATGCCAGTCTCAAAAACATCCATGCAAGATTATTATTCCTTTGTCAAAAATACATGTTTTCCTATGGGTATTTTAACATAGCATACGATGCATCTAGGAAAAAGTACTAGGGTGCATCATTTTATGACCTTAAAGTGGTATGAACTCTGAATGAAAATATATGGTTTTCTATTCAACTCCCTGTTAAAATTCAGATATGACCTGTTACACCACTAACATAAATTACATTGATATTAATGCCTCTAGTGAATCATTCAGTGGGTTGCATAGAATATTATCACAAACTAAATGGATACATTTTTACACATACATTTCATGCCACATTCAACTTTGTTGAGCTCTCACAAGACGTTTCTCGACTAACCGTCACCTAACCTCCCTACAGACATTGACAAGAAGACACATCTATTACAGGGGTTAAATCTAAAACAACATCACCAAAATGTACCTGTCTGTACAACATTGTGATGAGCTTCATATATATATATATATATATATATATATATATATATATATATATATATATATATAATGTACATGTATGCAAGTGTGTATATAAAATATTAACATGCTCCATAGGACACTTTTCTAGGTGCTGTTCTAGGCGCTGGAATATAACATTATAATATGTCATATCTCAAACTAGCTAGCTGAAGTGACCATGAATCAAGAGAAAATGAGGGAGAATTAAGGTCTGCAAAAAACTGTAATGTAGTAACTATGGTGACAGTGTCCTAGGTGTTCTCTCTTTAATATTTTTTGCCTGGAAGATGCACCCAGATATATACCTTTTTTGAGACTGTGCTTTGGGTTACTTCTTACTCATACATATTATTTTTTATTATTATTTTCTAAAATTGTATTTATTTATTATACGGGCAAAATCTATATATTACTTTTCATTTAAAGGTAATCTGTACTTTGAGAATGAAACTAACTTTTTTGTGATTAATATGTTTCTAATAATAAGCAATATTTTGACCAAAATATCTTACTGAGCAGAACAACTTGTCAAAGAAGTCTGTACTATACCACAGTTGTGAGTTTAAAGCCTTGGGTTTGACATTGTTTGTACAAATATGAGTTATAATAGTGACTGCATGAACAGCAAATTATGAAAGTGCTTAAGTGACTGCCAAGTCCAATGCTAAGCATTGTGATTTATTTTTTTACCTTATATTTTGCATATTAGTTGACATGCAAAATCTTTAAATTAACCTTTTAAGAGAGATTCTATGATAGTGAACAATATCTATTAACAGTCCTTATGTAAAGCATTAATTGTCAGGTGGTAGGGATATCCTTAAGTCACCTGTGTCTATGCAGGGCATTCAGCTGAGACATGCCAATGACATATGCCAGTGAGATTTCCATTTGGGATCCTCGGATATCATTAAATTAGTGTACAATATGAAAGAGATTGGTATAAAACCCTACAGACTGACAGACATTGAGAGATTCCAAACATGTGTAAACCAAGCGTGGTTTATTATAGAGGCTGCTTGAAGCACATGACCATCGGAATGGCCTGATTACAATTTTACCTCAGTTCTGTCCACATTGAGAGCCACAGCACAGTAGCCCGATTTGCCCTAGTAAGACTACCCAAGAACTGCCTAGGATCTAGGAAAGAAATATTATGCTACTGCCTGTCACTCAAAATTATTCAGACACCCAATCAACTTCCAAAATACATTGAGCTTAGACTGACCATGCACATTTAAATCTTAATATCTGGGTCTATTTACTTTTCACCCTCCCATTCTTATTAATTTCGGGTATTTTTTGTTTTCATTATTAAGGTAATATAATTGTAATGGTAGTGGTATTGCAATTAAGGTTAATGTAATTAAGGAATATTTCCTGTAAATGTCTGTCACGCATCGCAATATACATACAAAGTACAATGTATGTAGCGGCACTCACCCAACATCCAAAGACCATCCAAATCTCGTTGCTAGTCATTATTTATTGCAAATGTAAAACGACATAAGATTCCACATAACATACAATGCCTCATCTTCTTATACTCAATCATATATTTTATACGCACCTGTGTTATAAGTATGTAAAATAGACATCTGTGGTCTTATGTGATTAAGTAGGTAAGTGTTAGTGTATGGTGTTAGAGCAAGTTTGCATGTTAGTACATGTGTTAGTTATGGGGCCATTGACCACATGTTAGTGCTACTGCAGTGTAATAAAGGTTTGTGCAGCGAATCAATAAATAAAATAATACTCAAGGCAGCAAAGGTAACATGTAAAAAAACCAAAAAGATACACAAATGTGTGAATTTGTACAGTGTATATCATATATATGGTAGACTGCATGATATCGCACTCACATTTACTAGAGCCACCACAATGCTGGTTCTAGTATTTAAAAAGCATAGTATATCCCAATCTAAAGAAATTTTTTTTCCACCATTTGTTGTGAGTTTAGAAAGCCCCAATATTTTTATGTTTTTTCTGCTTTTTTGCAAGTTAAAAGGCAATATTTTGCTATTTCGAAACCCTTATTTTCTTCCAGATCTGGTAATCCTGTCCCCATGTCCTATTTGGGCCATCTTTGAAGCCAGTCAGCTCAATTTACCCCCCCATCAAACTATATATTTTTAACTCAAGAGACCCAGAGGTATTTCAAATGCTCATATTGTACTTCGTGTATACATTTACAGCTCCTGGTATATGTCACTTCAAAACAACCCCCTGATATTTGTTCAGCAACATCTCCTGAGTATAGTGATACCACCCATGTATGGGTTTTTTGTGTTGTTTGGGTCCAAAAGACACCATTTTGGAAGTGCACATTTTTCAATTTTAAAGTTTTACAATCTGGTCACCCCCTCTTCCCCTCTATGTGCTATCTGGGGCATCTTTGGACCAAGTCAATTCAATTTGCCCCATCAAACCATGTATTTTTGAAAACAAGACACCCCAGGGAATTTCAAATGGTGGTAGTTTAACGCTTTCAATGCACTAATTCTACCACCAGCTTCTGTCAAAGTTTGTGATAGATATTTCTTTTTTCACACACACATTGTAAGTCCTTGGTATACAGTATGTCAGTGTCAAACAACACCCCAATATATGTTCAGAAACATCTCCTGAGTACAGTTATACCACCCCTGCATAGGTTTGTTGGGTTGGTTAGGAGGTAAAATCACACATTTTTTTTTCATTTTGACATCTGGTCAGTCTGCGCCCATGTCTTATTTGGGAGATCTTTGAACCTGGTCAATTCAAATTACCCCATCAAACCGTACATTTTTTTAAGCCAGACACCCATGGGTATTTGAAATGGTAGTATTTTAGCTAAGGCCATGCCATGATTTTTAGGAAGATACAGCGCTAATTTTTGCTCATACAAATGAACTTTTTTTTAGATTTTCGGACTTTTTATTTTTTTAGATTTTGTTGGAACTGGATGGTTCCCCTGATGTGGCATCACTATATAATTAATTTTAAATATTTTTATTTATTTTTTAATCATTTTAATTTTTTCATTTTTTTTTATTTTTAACTAATCAAATTGTAATTAGAAAGCTGAGAGAGACCCTCTTGGAAACTTGCAGTTAACTAACTGTTTTTCCGTGACATGCCATCATTGGTCATTAAGGGTTTAATTGATATACGGACATAACAGGACACTTGTTTTTAATATTTTTTTTTAAAGACGTTTTATTTGCTATGCACTTTGAAAGGGTTAAACCCCAGGTATTCTCCAGACTACCCTTGGCTCACTCATGCTAAAATCTTGCCCAAACAGTTATTGTGTAAGCAACATTTTTATTTCTGTAGGATAATCTTACACTGCTATGTAGCAGTTCTATAATATGGGGAGTACTAAATTTGCTTTTTTGTTTTTTTGTGTGACTTTTTAGCATTGTGACTTCTACCAATCATAGTTATTCAGAGAGCTTCTTGCTGTGTGGAACTTCCCTTCCTTTGTGTAGTATATACACTGAAAGAGCTCTGTATGAGCGACATCTTTAACATTTCATTATTTTTCAATGTATCTTCCAGCTACTTGGGGCTTTTGGTGCACCAGAGTATATATACAAGCTCTCGCTCAACAAGCAAATACTTTACAAGTCACTGAGATACCACCAATGTGGTACCTCTTCTCCTCCTGTCTCCCATATAAGTCTCAGAAACCCACTGAAATCTTGTTGGAGGGCAAAGAACTCTTCTGAGACTAACAGGCTTGTGTGGTCACAGTGTCCTATCCTGCACCAGTGTCTTCTCTGATATGCTGAGTGACATTTTATTGTTTGATTTTTGTTTTGGCATCTTTTGGTTGAGGATGGTGTCACGTCAACTTGTATAACGCGTACATGGACTTGCTACCTGGTAGAGATGGTATGGTCAATTTCAGCATGAGAGGGGTTAATTCAATTGTATAGGCATGTGGTGCCAAAAGGTCTTATAAGAAGGATTTGTCTTTTGAAGCTGAGAATCAAGCCAGGGTCCTCTGGAAGGTGTGAACTGTTACAGCGGAGGTGCCTCTATGTCTACTTGCTGAGTAATCCAGCATATGCCTGTATCTTCTCATAGATTGTGAATTCTTTTGATATGCTAAGTGACCACTAGCAGTCAGGAAAACCATTTCTTCCAGGGTAATATACAACACATACATCAATAATAACCCATAGATTGATAATCATATCTCATTTTGTGCATATCTAGAACGGGGAAAGCACACCATACAAAAGGAATACAAATATGGCTAGTACAACCTAAGCTGTTTGGAAGAAATTGTAAAGTCCGTGGTATTCAGTCATACGTAGCAAGTGTGACATATCTATGGACTTCATAACTAACAAGAAATTCATTAATGCAAGAATTATTGCTGTAGCGAGCATAGGATGGAGAATAAAATGAAAATGAGTTATTTTGACTGATATGGTTCTACCACACAAGGGGGAGGTCACCTATGGTTCCTCCTATGGTACACCTTGCCTCTGCTTATACCACCTCTGGGCCGGCTTGGAAACTGGAGATGAACTGGAAAAAGTATAAATTTAATGATAGGAAATTGGTCAGTGTGCTTACTAGGGGCCAAGATCTAATTTTGAGTAAGTCGCCATCTTTCCTTGACAGACCCTACGGACAGAAAAACTGTTACTTTACCATTCAAGTTTTCTGTATTTTTGGTGTAAATAATATGTTTATCATCTGTTTTTTGTATCACTGTGACTATTTTTTGTTTATAATAAATATTCCTTTATTAAGTTCTGCCTTTGTCTGGTAAAGACTCACATTACCCGATTAGACCATTTTATTGGTAATTTGAAATTACTTTATTGTTGTGTTAAAGTATATTGCCAGAGTGGCATATAGGGGTATAGGGCATTTCTGGAGGCAGAGTGGCATATAGGGGGTTAAAAGGCATTTCTGGAGGCAAAGTGTTATATAGGGGGTATAAGGCACCTCCACTGCCCAAACCCTCCCAGCTCAATCATATTGCTTCCTATGAAAAAAGGCATCAGGACAGCCAGGATATAATTTACCATTGTGTTTGTCTTTTTACTCCTCTTTCTGTGTGATGCAAAAACGCATGATCATTAGTGATCTATACACATTAAAATCAGAGCTCTGGGGTATATATACTGTACATTCATGTACTGTTTTCTGCTTCTACCATGGTTTGTCTAATTGGTAATGTCCTAAAAACATGTTGTTAGTCACATACATTTTTCTAGACGTTAGTAACTTAATATAGGCAATTTACGACAAACACATTTCAAAGGCAATTAGATAAAGTATAAAATGATGTATCACATGTTGATAACTCGACTATTCTTTAAACCCCCGTTACTCCATTATTTCTCTTGGGAGAATGCAGTCCTAGATAATGTATTCCTAATTTTCTCAGATAAGCATAAAAGATATTTGGAAGCACTTCAAAAAGAAGAAATAGCCAGCAATAGATTAAAAACAACATTTTGGCAAACTTACATGGCAGAATTCATTGAATCTTCTACTTAAAACATTTTAGAGAAGAGAAGAAAATAGAACATCAGATATTAGGACTTAAACTCAATTTGAAAGATACCTGGGAACTTGGGATGTAATTTGTGAGGCTATGTGTAGATCATCCTCTCCTGGGGCAATGTCTTTGTGAAGGGGTGGAGCTAGCTGTACATTAATAGCCCCAGATAGCCTTTAGTGCTTGGGGAATGGGAAACATGAAGGCTGGGAGATGGCATGGCCAAACAGCTCTGCCTACAGAAAAACGAAAATAGCCCTGAGATCTGGGAAAGCAGGGCTTCATCCTTTTCGGTCAAGCCTGAGTTCCCAGGAATGCTTAGAAGGATATAAAACACTCAAGCATCTAATATGTTATGTAGAATAAGAAGGACTCAGAGCCATGCCTGGGTTAATAAGTAGATCCCTGTTCTTTTTGCATGGTCCTTGACAGGGTAAGATGAATAAAATGAACAAAAACAAATCCTTGCTCTTCACAGGACGTACTAGACACCGTAGTTTTTTTAACTACCCTTGGGCAGCTTGTGTGCTAAGCAACTCAAGCAAATGCAAATATCTTAAAGGCAGTCTGGCAGCGTCTTCCCCCTGCTTTACTCACAAATGACTCTCCCAGGCTCTAGGCTTAGTTTATATAAAACCTCAACAACACCTGCATATAGGGTTATACAACACCTACAAAATATCACCTTGTCACCTCACAGAAGTTTCTAGGTAGAAATTCAGTACCAAAGAATGAAACATTTTAGTATTGATGTGAACATTCTAGTAAGATAGAAACAAGAGTGCCTGGTGATCTTTAATCCCTGCTCACATTTACACCTCATGCATTAAAAAGATAAAGAAAATTAAGGGTAAAGGTACAAACATGATCTGCACACAGTGGGACAAGAGATGGTATTCATTGTTTCTTGACCAGGCCAAGGTTTCTTGAATAAGTTTTTACTCATTCATGTTAGGCTGTTTTCAATAATGTTATGTTTCTTCTTATTGTATTATATGTTATAGGTTTTCGCATTAGCTATATCAGATATTTTGTACTTCTGGTCTTCTTGAAAGCAAACACCGAAAAGTTTCTGCGTTAATAAAATAATATTACAAAAATACCCAATCCACAATCACACTATTGTATAGTTGTAATCAAAGTATTGTTTTATAGCATCAAAATCAGAAACAAAGCTATCTTTTATCACAGTAAAAGATAAATAAGCATTTTTCAGGCAAGAATGGCAACAAACAGTAAAAAAAAAATAAAAAAAAAAATAAAAAGCTTTCATTCATAAAGTACAATATATATATCAAATCCCAGTTGGCTGTATTCAATCACGAAGATAAATCTATGTTAGTAATTGCATAGAGTGCAAGGTACAAAAAACAGATATACAGTGGGGCAAAAAAGTATTTAGTCAGCCACCAAAAGTTCTCCCACTTAAAAAGATGAGAGAGGCCTGTAATTTTCACCATACATACACTTCAACTATGAGAGAATGAATGAGACAACAAAGTCCATAAATCACATTGTCTGATTTTTAAAGAATTTATTTGCAAATTATGGTGGAAAATAAGTATTTGGTCAATAACAAAAGTTCATATCAATACTTTGTTATATACCCTTTGTTGGCAATGACATAGGTCAAATATTTTATGTAAGTCTTCACCAGGTTTTCACACACTGTTGCTGGTATTTTGGACCATTCCTCCATGCAGATCTCCTCTAGAGCAGTGATGTTTTGGGGCTGTTGCTGGGCAACATGGACTTTTAACTTCCTCCAAAGGTTTTCTATGGGGTTGAGATCTGGAGACTGGCTAGGCCACTCCAGGACCTTGAAATGCTTCTTACGAAGCCACTCCTTCGTTGCCTGGGCGGTGTGTTTGGGATCATTGTCATGCTGACCCAGCCACGTTTCATCTTTAATGCCCTTGCTGATGGAAGGAGGTTTTAACTCAAAATCTCACAATACATGGCCCCATTCATTCTTTCCTTTACACGGATCAGTCGTCCTGGTCCCTTTGCAGAAAAACACCCCCAAAGCATGATGTTTCCACCCCCATGGTTCACCGTAGGTATGGTGTTCTTTGGATGCAACTCAGCATTCTTTCTCCTCCAAACATGACGAGTTGAGTTTCTACCAAAAAGTTCTACCTTGGTTTCATCTGAGCATATGACATTCGCTCAATCCTCTTCTGGATCATCCAAATGCTCTCTAGCAAACTTCAGACGGGCCCGGACATGTACTGGCTTAAGCAGGGGGACACGTCTGGCACTGCATGATTTGAGTCCCTGGCGGCATAGTGTTTTACTGATGGTAGCCTTTGTTACTTTGGTCCCAGCTCTCTTCACTAGGTCCCCCGTGTGGTTCTGGGATTTTTGCCCACCGTTCTTGTGATCATTTTAACACCACGGGGTGAGATCTTGCGTGGAGCCCCAGATCGAGGGAGATTATCAGTGGTCCTGTATGTCTTCCATTTTCGAATAATTGCTCCCACAGTTGATTTCTTCATACCAAGCTGCTTGCCTATTGCAGATTCAGTCTTCCCAGCCTGGTGCAGGTCTACAATTTTGTTTCTGGTGTCCTTCAACAGCTCTTTGGTCTTGGCCATAGTGGGGTTTGGAGTGTGACTGTTTGAGGTTGTGGACAGGTGTCTTTTATACTGATAAGTTCAAACAGGTGCCATTAATACAGGTAACAATTGGAGGACAGAGGAGACTCCTAAAGAGGATGTTACAGGTCTGTGATAGCCAGATATCTTGCTTGTTTGTAGGTGACCAAATACTTATTTTACCGAGGAATTTACCAATGAATTCATTACAAATCCTACAATGTGATTTCCTGTATTCTTTCCCCCCCATTCTGTCTCTCATAGTTGAAGTGCACCTATGGTGAAAATTACAGGCCTCTCTCATCTTTGTAAGTGGGAGAACTTGCACAATTGGTGGCTGACTAAATACTTTTTTGCCCTACTGTATTGCCCATAATCATCAATATCGCTATTTTTATATTTTCTCTATTGCTGTCCATGGAAGGATCTCTATGACATTTCCTGATATACCTCTGAAAATTAACCATCCCAAAGACAAGGCATGTCACCAGGATACGGGAAAGCTGAGTAGGATAGGAACATCACTCCTGTGCATGTCAATCTAAGAATGGCTGTAAGAATAATAGATAAACAGAATGTGAAATCTAGCTACAACCCAGGATGAGCCTATTAGCCCTTGTAAATGAAGATATAGATTGATTTCAGAGCCTTTTTTATTCTGCACATCTATAACATAACATGCTGTTAACCTTGCTATATATTTTGATTGGGGTACGGCTACTTCTCCATGTATGGTTGACATTATAAAAATGTCACTCTTCCTCCCTATTTTCTAGCTGTGACAGATCTGACACAAAGAACTGACAGTTTTACACAGTTCAATAATAAGTAGATGCAACTTGAAATGCGAATGATGGTTTTGGAAAATATTTGAGACAGCAATGTTGCAGAATGTCATGAGATCATTATTGTGTAATATGTAATATGTAACTCAAAATGCAATTTGTACACAAAGCTATAAAAGCTTAGGACATTAGCTGCTGACACAAAACCATCTGTGAAAAAATATCATAAAATATCACAAGCACACAATACTACAGTTGTAGGCAGGTGTGAAAAAGTGTTATAGAGTAAGATTTGCAAAAGTTTGCAAAAAATAAACTTTTTAATAGGTCTTTATAACAAAATGCTAAGTGAAAATCTAAATCAAATCAATATTTCATATGACAACCTTTGCCTTCAAAGCAGCATCAATTCCTTTAGGTACACTTCCACACAGTCTAGGATTTTGTAGGCATGTAGTGAATAATAAATAATAAACAATTATACCATACATATGCTAATGATCATCAATGTAATATGTGAGTTGAAACACAATCATTGAAACAGAAACAGCTGTTTAGGAGGAATAAAGAGGAACAGCCAAACTCACTAATAAGGTGAGGTTGCTGAAGACAGTTTAACCCCTTAATGACAATTGCCGGTCCTGGCACGGCACGGAAAAGCATGTGCTTTACGACAATTGACGTGCCAGGACCGGCACGTCTTTAAACGGGTGCAGAAAGCGATCTACTATCGCTTTCTGCACCCAAAAAGCGTTGCTGAATGCCTCGACCTCGAGGCATTCAGCAACGCCGCGATCGGCACGAAGGGGCCATCTCTGGCCCCTCCACGGGGCGTCAACATCCGCCATACTTTGTATGGCGGCGGACGCCCGTTTTAAAAGCGTTTAGGAGGCGATCGACGATCGCCTCCTAAACTTAAATGGTGTCGCTGGAATGCCTCGATCAGGAGGCATCCAGCGACACCAAACACTAACCTTTTGATGGGCTGTGACCGCTCCGGAGAGCGGTCACAGCCGCAGCTGCCGGCAATCTTCGCCATCAAGGAAGATGGCCGCCGTCCTGTAACAGGAACCACAAATTTTAAAAGTTCGCTAGATAGTCCAGACCATCTAGAGAACTTTGGCTCCACTTGCAGGTTGAATACAGGTACTGCATTCACCATGCAAGTCAATGGAGCCCAGCTTTCTAATCACAGTGTGATTAGTAAAAATAAATTAAAAAATAAAATAAAATTAATAATAATTAGAAAAAAATAGTAAAAAAACAGTAAAATGTAAAAATCATTTCCCACTGATGTCACTATCAGGGGAACCTCCAAGTTGAAAAAAAATGTAAAATTTTTTTTTTTTAAAAATAAAAAAAAAATATATATATATAAAAAATATATTTTTGTGAGCAAGTCCTAAAATTAGCATATTAGCTTAAAACAATTCTCGCATGGAAAGAGTTAAAATACTGGCATATTAAATGCCCGTGGGGTGTCTACTTTTAAAAAATGTATGATTTGATGGGGTAAATTGAATGGGCCAGGTTCAACAACGTCCCAATTAACACGGGGGGAAGGATGGCCACACATCTAATTTCCAATTAGAAAAATGCACACGTACCAAATGTGGCCTTTTAGTTCCCCCCAAAAATGACACACCCATGCATGTGGGGTATCACTGCACTCAGGAGATGTTGCTGAACACATTATGGGGTGTCGTGTGACAGCGGCATATACCAGGAGCTGTAAATTCATACATAAAGTAGGTGTGTGTGGGAAAAATACACACACAAAAATATTACTGCAAACTTTGAAAAAATGCTGGTGGTAAAATATGTGCATGCAAAGAGTTAAAATACCAGCATTTAAAATACCCTGTGGTGTCTAGTTTAGAAAAATATATGGTTTTGTTGGGCACACTGAAATGGCCTGGCTCAAAGATGTACCAAATAGGGCATGGGCAGTGGATCCCAAATGCCAAAGTTCAACATTGAAAAAAGCGCATGCCCCAAATGTGGCCCTTTTGCCCCAAAACAGCCAGGCAAAATCATTCATGTGAGGTATCGCTGTACTCAGGAGATGTTGCTGAACACATATTGGGGTGTTTTGTGATAGTGACATATACGAGAACATTTTAATTCATACCTGAATTAAAATGTGTGTGGAAAACCAAATGCAAAAAAATGACTACCACAAAGTTTGACAAAGACTGGTGGTAGATATGGTGCATGGAAAGAGTTAAAATACTAGCATTTGAAATACCCTGGGCTGTCTAGTTTTCAAAAATATATGACTTGATGGGGTAAATTGCATTGGCCGGGTTCAAAGATACCCGAAATGGCACATGGGGGGAAGAATTACCAGATTTGGAAAAAATGGCTTTGAAATAGCAAAACGCTACCTGTACTTATTGCCCCATAATGGGTAGAAAAAAGCAAAAAAACATAAAAACATTGGGTATTTCTAAACTCAGGACAAATAGTAGAATCTATTTAGCAGGTTTTTTCATTACCTTTTATAGATGAGTAAAAGATTTTTCAACTAAAAGTTAGAAACAGTCATTTTTTTCTAAATTTTTCACCATATTTTATAATTTTTTTAATAGTAAATAATATGATACAATCAAAACAATGTCATCTAAAGAAAGCCCTTCTTGTCCTGAAAAAAACAATATCTAATGTGTGTGGGTTCAGGAAAGAAGAAAATTACAGCTAAACACAAGCAGCGCAGAAATGTTAAAAAGGCCATTGTCACAAAGGGTACAAAAAGTAAAATCAGCCTTTGTCTCGAAGGGGTTAAAGTAAAACACCATGGTAAGATTTACTGTCCTCTGTAGCATCACTCACTACAGACTTCAAACCAGAGTATGCGTTCACCTCCTCCCCTCAGTATGGAGGCAACCCTTCTGGCTGCACAGGTTTCTTAAACCAGGGCTCTATTCATTTTGAGATGTCCCCTCATCTGTTCCCATCTGATAGAGCTTGAGTGGGATATTCCATCTTTCTTCTCAACGACAGAATGCTGGCCTGGGCTTCTCCTCTATGGGAACGGAATATACCCATAGTGAATAATTATAATGACTTCATTACTACCTTCAGACAGGTGTTTGACATGCCAGGCTGCAGTCATACTACCTCCTTCAACCTATTCACATTACATCAGGGCTCCTACAGCCTGTCTGATTATGCCATTGAATTTCAGACCATGACTACTTAGCCCAGTCTACGTGGAGGCCATCGATGGACGTACTCTCCAACCAGCCACTGTGACTCTGGAGTCAGTTCCTCTGTGCTGCCATGTGGGTATCCTCCTTGAATAGACAATGATATTTATTGTCATCTCCTCCCTATCTGCTCCTATGGGGCTTGTATATTCCTGGCTTAACTTTATAATCCTATAATTGACTGGTCCTCCTGTGACATTACAGACTGGTAAAGCTCATCTTGTATATCATATAACCCACGCACTTAGATGGTTACCTCTGACCATTCAAGAGAATTTGAAAAAAGGATTCATTCATCACTCCACATCCCCTGCTGATGCCAGATTATTTTTTATTGCCAAGAAGAATGGTGGTCTCAGACCTTGAATAGACTACAGGGGGCTCAACCGTATTAAGAACACGTATCCTCTCCCTCTGATTTCTGAGTTAATTGATGGACTTAAAAGGTCCAGGATTTTCACTAAATTTGACTAAAATGACTAGAAGACCAATTGTTATTACCTTTTGTGGCCATTATGTATATTTGATCATACCGTTTGGACTATACAATGCTCCATCTGTCTTCCAAGAGTTTAGGAATGACTGATTTTGGGACTATCTCCATCAATATGGTATCATATACCTCAATGACATTTTGATCCCATCGAGGACATGTTAGTAAGTTTCTACATCGGTTACATGAAAATACACTCTACACCAAATAGAAAAAAATTTGAATTTGAAGTAACCAGTGTGACCTTCTTGGGATATGTCATTAACGGGACTGGTTTTGAAATTGATCCAGTCAAACATCAAGTCGTTCTTCAATGGCCCCAACCTATACAATCTCAAACCCCTGCAAAGATTCCTAGGTTTTGCCAACTAATATCAGCAATTCATCAGGTAATCCTACAAGGTTGTGGCACATATAACTGCCCTCATCAAAAAAGGTGCCGACTGTCTCCACTGGCCCCCAGATACAGTCATTGCCTAAACTTAAAAAATATTTGCATCAGCACTGGTCCTGATCCACCCTGATCTATCTCAACTGTTTGTACTGAAAATAGATGCATCTGAGTTTGGGGCTGGGGCTGTAATATCCTAGTGGAAGACATATGATGAGCCGGTACATCCATGCATCTTCTTCTCTAAAAAATTTGCTCCAGCGTAGAAGAACTATGACTTTGGGTATCATATAGCTATGGATTTTGTTGTAGATCTTCCACTGTCACACCACTTTACCACCATCTTAACTGTCATCAATCACTTCTCCAAGATGGTTCATATTATGCCACTAAACAAAATACCCACTCCCAAAGAACTTTATAAAAGAGGTTGTGCGGATTCATGGATTCTCCCAAGAAATAGTGTCTGTAGAGATGTTCAGTTCATCTCTCATTTTTGGAGGTCATTCTGTAAAGAGATGGTCATCCTGTCATTTTCTACTGCATACCATCCACAGACTAACAGAGATGCTGAACGTGCCAATCAAAGGAACAATATTTGCAGGCCTTTGTTAATGGTAACCAGAATGACTGGTAAAACCTCCTTCCATTGGCAGAATTTGTACTGGATAACTCTACTCTACTCTACTGTGTATGCGGGTATCACCCTGTCTCTAGTCCTGCTGAAACGCCTGAATCTGGGAGGCCTGTCCTGGACAACATATTCAACACTAAACTTCTGTCCTTCATTCGCCCTGCCCTAAATAAAGCCTCCCTGACCTAAAACAGTTATTATGATAAATAGGAGATTACTGGCTCCCACTTTTTTGCCTGGAGATAAAGTTTGGTTATCTACCTATCACATTCGTCTACATGCCCCTTCAATGAAACCGGCACCTCGTTTTATTAGGCCCTATACAGTTCGCAGATGCATCAATCCTGTTACCTATGAATTGGCAATATAATCTACACATTCCCCGCTCTTTCCATGTTTCGCTCTTAAAGCCCGTAGTGTTTAATCAGTTCTCCCCTGTTTCTGCCCAAACCAGCCTCATGGCCGTTGAATCCATGCATGAGTAAAAATGAGGAGTTTTACAATACCTAATGCATTGGAAGGGCTATGGTCCTGAGGAGAGATCATGGGTACCAGTTAATGATGTCCACACTCTACTTCCCTGTGATGGGTGTTTATGACCTTGTATGATCCCAGCTGACCTGCATTTCCTCATTGTCTAGCTACCCTTGGTTGGTGTAGCATCGCATATTTACTCCTGCTCTATTTTGATCATTTTTTATTGTTCTTGACCCAGCTTATTTGACCTCACTCCTTGATACTAATGTGACTGTTTTTGTTTTACTGTTTCTGACACGGCTTGTTTGACTTGTTCCTGGTTCCTGATTTGGCTGTTGTTCTGGCTCCCCGTTACTGACCCGGCTTGCTGACTGCATCCCTAGCCCTTGGCCCTCCTGGTGTAATAGTCTACTTTGCTCTCCGGGATCCTCTCTTACTAGAATCGTTACAAAAACATTTGTGATTTATACATCCTAAACTAACGGGAACTGAAAAAATAACAACAAAATATACTGTAATTCATAAAAAATTACTATTAACATTATTGTGGCAGGGACAAGAACAATTATAGAAAGTGTGTGTAATTATCATTGTTATTCCTTGTTTAGTCCCAGTAGACCCATCTTACTGCATTAGATGAGCTCTAGTATATTTGGGAAGGATGCTGTTAAGAGATGCTTTTAGCCTCATAATCACCTTAGTTGTGTTTATTACCAAATGCTTTTATAACCGACACCATGCACTTTGTCTCTTTATTACATAAAAAACGAAATTATCATTGCTCAGCTTTATTCTTTGTACTGTAGTTTTTTAATATTTGTGGGTTTTTTGTGAAATGGTAGCATACAGCAAAGTACAAATATTTTTTTCATGACAACATAAATAATGAAAAATTCTCAAAATATATAATCATATATGCAGAACCTGCTATTTTGTACAATGGCAGTGTATAACCTTAAAAAAATCTAATAATAAAATAAGAATTATCTATGCATGTAAATATTTTATTCCATTGGTAACATTTATTTTATAGACTACATTTATGCACACTTAAAATATAAAGTAATTTCACACAATAAGACAAAGCTTGATATATTTGTTATTATTTGGAATGATAGTGGTATATAACTGTAGTACAATATAACAATATTGATACTAGGTTCGGTAGCATACCTAAGGGGGGGCGCTCCACTCCAGGTGCCACTCATCAGGAGGGCCCGAAGCTTACCTCTGTGGAGCTCACACACTGTGCCAGGAAACTCTTTATTCCTGCCCAGATGCTGTTAAGGAGGGCAGAGGTGGCACAGGCAGAGTATTTAGGGGGGCAGAGGTGGCACAGGCAGGCTGGTTTAGGGGCAGAGGTGGCACAGGCAGGTTGCTAAAGGGGCAAAGTTGGCACAGGCAGGCTGGTTTAGGGGCAGAGTTGGCACAGGCAGGCTTGTGTTATGTTTTTTATATGATTAATCATTCAGAGGAAAGACTAAAATGACAAGACTGTTGTGATTTATTTATTTAGCTTGATAAAGAAAGTAGCAAATGTTCTTCATTTGGACCACTTCAAATAGTATATTTGAAAGGGATTCAAATGTATTCACAAGCACATAATGAAAATCTACATACATCAAACAAATAATCTCACGTATTCCCTTTTACCTCCAAAGCCACAAGTCATTTTTTGAGGAGTCATCTTTTAGAAAGTCTTTTAGTCTCCAGTGTTTACCCATAGAGGTTCCTACACTTACTTTTTTAGGACAAACCTAGTTGTTTCCACAGCTGTGGTATCTGTAAAGTGTGTATGTAATTTCCCAGAGAAGTTAATGAATTCATATGCACGAAATGTACTATAAAATGATTCGTTTGTTACATAGCCTTCCAAGTACACAGTTTATCACCTATTAATATTCCTGTACCCGCCTACAGGGTTATTATTTATATTGTAAATATATTTTCCATGTACCACTGATTTGGATTTTCCGATCAAGCAGGTGGCTTTTACAAAGGCAAAGGGGTGGCAGGATCTGTGTCCTCCTGGTATGACTTCTGTTACCAGTTAGACTGCAGCGATTAGACCATTGTTTGTTTTGTTTTATGTACTTGTAATTTCATTTTTATCCCTTTATAAACAAAATTATACTTTATAGAAGTTTTTTGTAATTTTATAATTGTGGTAATTTGGACATTTCACTTATGTTTATAAGAAAGGTGCCATATTTATTCTATTCGTTTGGAATATATATAAATGCGTATCTTTAGAATATAGTTATTTTTTATACCCTGGCAGAGATAAAACAAGGGATCAGTGACATAAGGAATAGTGTTTGATTTACTTCAGCTGCTGGCTAGGGGCTTCAGTTTTACAAATACATTTTGCTGCTACTCTGTTTAATCATGGCGCTTGGTGTAAGACAAGAATACCTCTCTAGTTTAACGTAGGTTTAGATTCTTTAATCCGTGCTATGATTAATTCAGTAGATTTTGAGGGTACTGGGGTGCAGGACAGGCAGAAAAAAATGTCTGCCTTTGTCAAAGTCATATTGATTTATGTCTCCAACCTGCAGATTTCACTTCATTGGATATATTCCTTCTTGGACAGGTTGGGCAGAGTGATGGGCTTTAATATTAACATTTTGAAGACTAAGGGCCTTTACTTGGGTGCTAGGCGATCCCTCTGGGAGCTTACGCGCTGGGTGTTACACAGGAGTATCAGGCCCTTACGTGTTTTTACGTTAAAATGCCTAAATCCCTCAACCAGCTGTACAACTTTAATATTAAACCTATCATACAAAACATTTGAGTCAAACTACAAAGTTGGGAACATTTACAATTGTCTTTTTCAGGAAGGATGGCCTTGATAAAAATTCAAAGCTTTCCCAGATTGTTTATATCATTTTCAGATGCTACTCGGACTACTTTTGCTAACATCTGTTTCTTACACTTTATTTGGAAGAGAAAGAGGGCTAGAACTGCCCTGTCAAGGCTTCAGCATCCAAAATGCAATCTTGGCCTTGGT
Organism: Sceloporus occidentalis; assembly: GCA_023333645.1. Classification (NCBI taxonomy): domain Eukaryota; kingdom Metazoa; phylum Chordata; class Lepidosauria; order Squamata; family Phrynosomatidae; genus Sceloporus; species Sceloporus occidentalis. Next base: position 954,440 of record JALMGF010000068.1, read on the forward strand.
GTTCCAAACCCGAGGCATTATAGCATAGTGGCCCTCACAAGATACGTCACAGACTAGATTCAAGCTAGGGAGACATATACAGATGTTAATTGGGATAAAACCACTATTGTTGGGTACTCCCTATAGGCCCTGCTGCATGTGTCGGTAGCCCAGGTGTCAGAGGAGCTTATAATAAATACCCCTGGGGGGGTTATAACTTTGATTGTCTTGCTTAATCATTATACGCAGGGGGTGCTTACATTGGCAGAAGTCCAGGCCAGATATCCAAATTTGCTGATTCCCCTGTTTTCTTACATGTGGGCATATAGCTATATAACCACACAGATTAGAGCTACCAGGGAGGACTGGGAAAATCCTTTAGACAAAAAAGTTTGAGGTACTGGGCACTCCACGGCAGGCTTATATTGGGTCTTGTAGAAAGATGAATATTGAAATACCCTGAGGTGGGGTGCAAGCAAATGGTTTCAACACCTACCATTGACATTTGACTGACATTTGTGGTGCTGTCTATGAGACAAAGAGGGTTAAATTCAGGGTAAGTATGCACCTTAAATGGCAACTGCACCCATGTTGCACCTAAAGGAATTTCTAAATAATTTAATATTGTAAATGTGTGCAGGAATATTTTACTGTTATAAAAATGAAATATCCCCTGGCTGCTGCTGCTGCTTTATAGTAATTTGTTCAAAGTTACATGTGAATAGCTGAGCAGATGAGTCTGGGCTCAGGCTCTGCTTATGAAGATTTAACACCCATGCACAAAATGGCCACTGCCAAAAACCAAAATGGCCGCCGTAACTCATTGTGCTGCTTGTGCCATTAACCAAAACGGCTGCCGCGCATACGCAAAACGTTGCATGCAGACAGGGATGCGCATCTTCAGACAGATCCGACCGAAATATTACTCAGGCTGTATGGAGAGTGTTGGAGCTGCATTAACAGCAGCTCTGTTATTAGCGTTTAAAGGACATTACATTAATTTTATTTATATAGCACCAGCAGCATTCATAGGGATTTAGAATCAGAGTCGTTAGGATAAATTTAAAATCATATATGCAAGTTTCACAAAACCTTGGCTGTCTCAGATATTGATAGGCAAGCATTATTATAGTGACAAGAGTCTATATACTGCCAGACACATTGCTACGTAAGATGAGGTGACCTAGTTACTCAGACATTGCTCTGTTTTGCCGGAATTTTCCTCAGTGTATTTATGCCATTCTGTCTATAACTATGAAACTGCAAAGAATGTGGGTGCAGGATGACTAAATCATCAAAAATATACAACTCAGGAACTGTGCCTTGCTGCGTAATCATGGATCTGAGTTTAACATTGTAGTGGTTTTATAAAAGTATAAAAAGATAAACTTACGGTATATAAAAATTTAAAATATAATATGTGCATTGGATTAGTCTAACAAAAATAAAACAAGGGTCAAGCAGGATCTCCTTTGTACAGCTATTATGTGAAGGAGGTTTAGCATGTATGTTTTTAAATAACATGCACATTTTAGTTAAAAATGCCAGCAGAAACAATTCAAATCTAAGATTTAAGTTATGTTTGGATACTTGTTTCCTCTGAACTGCAAATACATTTTGCCCCGTCTACCTGGAACACTGTTAGAATTCAGTTAGAAAGAAGGTGGAATTTCCAAAGATTTAATATTAACAGCCTTTAATGAGAAGAAAGTATAAATGGATTTGTAGTCATGGAGATTTTTCATATAAAGCCTGCCATTTTAACATATGAACAAAAGTTCAGAAAATATGCCTCTGGGGGCTAAGTGTTAAACAACAGTATTTTTATTACTTTTCCCAAAATAAATATTAAGATGGTTAGTCACTGTATGTTATTACATGAGATGCAGAATGAGATTGTTATATATGAATATATTTTGAATAAGGTTTGCACATGGCATAACCAGAAGACAAAATCTAGATTTTACTTTAACAAACCTGACACCAGAGCTTGCTTTTTTTTTGGATCAGTGGCTATATCATTCATTGCAGGAAAGAAAAAAAAATGGGCTAATTCCAATGATCCATCATAAAGGGACACTCCATGCACATGAGGGGTGGGTCTCATTAGACCACCTTCCAGGAACCATCCCAGGGCCAGTGACGAAGTTGACTGGCAGTGTCAGACTTGTAAAAGTTAAACAAAATTGTTTTTTTTTTATCCAGGCAGTAAAGGTTCAGAATATCAGGATAAACAAAGAAATGTGAGTGTTTATTGGTAAACAGCACAGAACAACTCAGCAATGATAGCTGAGCTGTTCCCTGTTTAAATAGGGTGCCTATTAGAGACCACTCTTTATCTGGTGTGTCTCTGCACTACTCTGATGATGCTGCATCCTTCAGAGATCTTAGAGTTGCCATGGGAGGGTGCTCCTTTCCTAGCCACACCCACAGGACTGTCTTGCGGCATGGATCGAGCGTGCACGTCTCCCTGGCGTCTTGTCTTGCCCCAAAGACACCTCACGTCTCAACACTGGCGTCGCTACAGGGGGGCAAGGGGGGGCAATTGCCCCCCCTAGGTTAATCCTTGCCCCCCTGCTAAATTTGGATCCCGTCTTTCTTTCTTTTTTTTTTATTTCTTTTTTTAACGCGGAGGAGAGAGAGGTGCGGCCCGAGTAAGATCGGCAGCCAAGGCAACCGATCTTACGCGGGCCGCACCTCGAGCCCTGCTACTTACCTGTGGGAGGGTCTTCTGTACTGCAAAGAGGAAGCGGAACCTAGCAGGGTTCACGTGACATCACATGACTCTGCTCCAGTCCCGCTTCCTCTGTGCTTTACCAGACAACGCAGAGGGAGGCCGCGCCCTCTGCTGAAGTCTGTGAGCGGAATCAAGGAGCTGCAGTGCAGGTAAGGGGGTGGGGAGGGAGTTTAAATGAGCATGTATGATTGAGGGAATGAATCTGTGAATGAATGAGTATATGAATGAATGAGTGTGTGTGTGTGATAGCATGGATGTGTAAGTGCTGGAACCTAGGCATGATGGGACTGTGATTGCTGTTAGCAATCACACTCCTATCATGCCAAGTCAGCCAGTACATGCTGAACCCTGGCTAGCTGCCCCCCTTTTCTATGGATGCTGCCAGCAGTATGGGGTCTGCACATCACTTACAGGCATCCTGTACCAGCATGTACTGGCTGACTTGGCATGATAGGAGTGTGATTGCTAACAGCAATCACAGTCCCATCATGCCTAGGTTTCAGCATTTACTGGTTGGATGTGTAAGTGCTGGAACCTAGGCATGATGGGACTTTGATTGCTGTTAGCAATCACACTCCTATCATGCCAAGTCAGCCAGTACATGCTGAAACCTAGCTAGCTGCCCCCCTTGTCTATGGATGCTGCCAGCAGTATGGGGTCTGCACATCACTTACAGGCATCCTGTACCAGCATGTACTGGCTGACTTGGCATGATAGGAGTGTGATTGCTAACAGCAATCACAGTCCCACCATCCCTAGGTTTCAGCATTTACTGGTTGGATGTGTAAATGCTGGAACCTAGGCATGATGGGACTTTGATTGCTGTTAGCAATCAAACTCCTATCATGCCAAGTCAGCCAGTACATGCTGAAACCTAGCTAGCTGCCCCCCTTGTCTATGGATGCTGCCAGCAGTATGGGGTCTGCACATCACTTACAGCCATCCTGTACCAGCATGTACTGGCTGACTTGGCATGATAGGAGTGTGATTGCTAACAGCAATCACAGCAAGCACAGTCCCATCATGCCTAGGTACCAGCATTTACTGGTTGCCTGGGTATGATAGGAGTGTGATTGCTGTGTGGCCGGCAGGGCCGGCTTTGGGGTGCGCAACCTGTGATCTATGCATGTAATTTAGGGGGTTTTAAATATACCTTTTAATGACGTGTTTTTATGTGAATTCCAATTGATCTTTACTTGCAAAGCTGGGTTTTTGCGTTATTCTGTAGATCCATATCTATATATTTCCATACATTATTTATGTATACCTGCAAATACAGTGTTTGTATGTCTTATTCAGTTGATTAATACCTGCAATGCTGTTTCCATGTATTTATTTGATCTATACCTGCAATGCTACGTTTCATATACTACTGTATACCTGCAAATACAGGATTTGTATGTCTGATTCTGTTTATTTGATATATATCTTCAGTGCTGAGATCACAGGTGAATTTCAGTTGATCTATCCATGCAAAGCTTGGTTTGTGTTTTAATGTGTTGATCTATACCTGCTATCGGCAACTGGGGCTAATATTAATATATATGGGCAGCAGGGGCAAAAACACTAAGGGGGGTATAAACGACAATGCAGTGTGAAAAATCCATCCTGATGCAGACGTCTGTGACGTGGATTGTGTCCTGCTGTTTGTGTGTTTTTGGTTATCAGTGTGGCAGAGCCTGTCCTCGGGTGTGTGTATAGGTGTTGGTGTGGCAGAGCCTGTCCTGGTGTGTGTTCAGTTGTCAGTGTGGCAGAGCCTGTCCTAGGGTGTGTGTTTGGGTGTCAGTGTGTCAGAGCCTGTCTGTGTGTGTGTGTGTTTGGATGTGGGTGTGGAAGAGCCTGCCCTGATGTGTGTGTTCAGTTGTCAGTGTGGCAGAACCTGTCCTGATGTGTGTGGGTGTCTGTGTGGCAGAGCCTGTCTGTGACAGGGCCAGGCTAGCTGGCTCATGTGTCATATGAAGTTTAGCCGGGTCACGGAGCACTTTTGTGTCCGGTTCTGTATACCGTGACCCGGTAATATATTATATTGTGTTTATTGTGTAACCGGCCCAGAGACTGATGTGGATTCAGCCCCAGCCTTCAAAGAGACGATCCTATAATCTGGCTGGGGCTCTTAATCAGCCAGCACAGCCCTATCTGCCCAGACGGCACCCGCACTACAGGGGGGATAACACAGGTGGGGGAACCCATTGTATCCCTTAATCCCCTCACCTGATACATCCCCTGTATACTGATGGGATTTGTGATGGGATGTGGCTGATGGGATTGGGGGTTGGGTTCGGTACACATTGCATTGAGCTTGTATATAAGTTCTGTGTGTTTGTAATAAAGAGAGTTCTTCTTGGTTTGCTACGAATGGTGGTCTGGATGATCCGTGGATAGCTGAGTGCTATCCGTATGAGGGACTGACTGGTGATTCCTCAGCCCTCAAACAGGGGTACCCAGCCTTGGGTACGGTGACCCTGTAACACTGTCCTGGTGTGTTTGTGTGTATGTTTGGTTATCGGTGTCGCAGAGCCTGTCCTGGTGTGTGTGTCTGAGTGTTGGTGTGACAGAGCCTGTGTTGGTGTGTGTGTCTGAGTGTTGGTGTGACAGAGCCTGTGTTGGTGTGTGTGTCTGGGTGTCTGTGTGGCAGAGCCTGTCCTGGTGTGTGTGTGTGTATGTTTGGTTGTCAGTGTCGCAGAGCCTGTCCTGGTGTGTGTGTCTGGGTGTTGGTGTGACAGAGCCTGTGTTGGTGTGTGTGTCTGGGTGTTGGTGTGACAGAGCCTGTGTTGGTGTGTGTGTTTGGTCATCTGTTCGTGGTACTTAACTTACAGTAGGAATTATTTAATTTATATTTATCCAGAGATAAAACGCCCTCCTGAAGTTGTAGAGACTTCAGGGGACAAAACGTTCAAGGCCCTGAAATCATTTAGTGGAAAAGTTATTTATTGTGTTATAATATTTATTTCAAGGATTAGTCGCACTCAATTGTGGCTTCAGGCTTCCCATGTTGAATGATCAAGTATTATTTTAGCCCAATAACAAAAGTATAATTCCATAGCACATTACTTTTGGAAATTATGAATGCCCCCCCAGTTTGACTGTGATATCTTGTGTGCCCCCCCTATATATTGTTTCTAGAGTCGCCACTGCGTCTCAAGTATGTTTAGAGGTCCGCCCATAGTATTCGCGCATGTGTATGTTAGGGTGGCCACAGAGCAGAGAAGGAGGCGAGGTAAGTCACGACATAACACCTCTAGAAGACACATCCTAAGGTACAAACATGACAGGGTGCATTGACATTAGAAGAAGGTTCCCAGGATTGGTCCTCTGGGCCATAGCCTTTCCAATAGATGAGGTACTCCAACCATCTGTGCCATATAAGGGAATCCAGGATGTTAGAAACGTCATACTTCTCTTCACCATTGACCAAAATGATAAGCTGATCACCTCCATTTGCCGGTTCATGGCTTGAATAGCCTCAGCTAAGTCTGGGGTTCCATGCAGGCTCAGTTGTTATGTCAGACTTGTAAATGAAACCCTAAATGCAGAACTTACTGAATTAAAGTAAAAAACATATTATTGCAGGTAGACACGATAGGGACTATTCCTACCATTCAACAGTGAGTGTGTGAACTATCTTCAAACAATGAGTTGAGTTGGATTTCGGAAATAAATCTATTAAAAGCATTTACAAGTATCACTATTGTATCTATTTTTTTCTACTACAGCTTACTTAAACTTACGTCCGCCATTGAATCCAACCCAATGTGTCTCAAGTGGATCAAGAGAGCAAACAATGTAATCCATTGATATCAAAATAATATGTTGTTTACTACAATCATTATTTCAGCAGATGCCAATTTTATATATAAGTGACAAAAGGTTTGTAGCTAAGGCCATTTCCTCAGTGAGTTGCAATAATCTATAAATAAGTCTGGTTCCTACAAATTCCGTCCTAAATAAAGCTTTGATAATGATTAGTTATAGAAGTGCTGTGTGTCGTACATAACAGCCTCTCACCTTTGGAAATATCACTTAATGTAGCATGAACGTGTTTTCCAGAATGTAACATTAAGAAAAAGCCTTGAAAGAATTTAAAACAAGAAAAAAAGTATACAGTTGTAATTTTTTTTCCAAGAAAATGTGTTTTTTGACAGCTAAAAAGCTGTCAAAAACCACAGCTTCTAAATCTTCTCTTTATAGGTTAATTTATTATAGAAAGCATATATACGTATATCACCAATTGATGACTGGATGATTTAACTTGAGTAGTTGTAGATGTCTAGGGTCAGTCAGTTATATATGGATATACTTAGAACAAGGTTTAAGCATGGTATAACCAACAGACAAAATTTGGATTTTATGTTAAAAACTGATACCAAACCTTTCAGCAAATATAAATAGGATCTCTTCTTTCCTGTTCCCCAAGACTTTGATTGTGTTTCTTAGTCACTCAGCAATGGCTTGCAGGCACACTTTTTTACTCACTCAGTCTGAACTATAACCTCAACAAGTTTTAAACCTTAAAAATAATAATAATAACATATATACTGTAGTAGGCCTATTTAGTAAATTCTTGGGTAGAAAAGGATTAACTCAACTGGCCAGTCTAAACTGAGGTTTCATGCCCTTGCATATTAACACTAGCAAAACAACACACAAATTCAAGAATATCATGAATATGCAAGTTGTTTGCAAGTGCCTGAGATCTTAAAATTTTGCGAGTTTTAGATGAGGTCATGTGAGTACAATGAGAACATCCATGCCCTCACCTGAATTTTGCAAAATTACACTCCACCCAAAGACAATCCTTAAAATAACTAAATTAATACAAAAAAAAACAGTTTATCTTCCTTGCAAACCGCTCCTCTTCTGCTTCCCCACTCTGTGAAACCCTCCACTGGCTTCCAATTACCTTTAGAATGAAATGTAAAATCCTGCTACTGACATATAAGGCCCTCCATAATACTGCCCCTCTATACATTTCTGCCCTCACAAGCAAATACTCTCCTACTCGATCCCTATGTTCTTCCCATGGGCTAAGGCTCTCCTCCTCACACATCACCTCTTCCTTTTCCCGTCTACAAGATTTCACTCGAGCTGCCCCATATCTCTGGAATCTACTCCCAAGGAACCTTCAGCATTCACCCTCCTTCCCGACATTCAAGAAACATCTCAAAACTCACTTCTTCAGAGAAGCCCCACCATCTTAGTTGCTAGAACGTCCTTGTCATTGATTCTACCACCACACTACCTCTCACCCTTTCTCTGTGCCTTATGTTTGTCCTCCCATTCCCTCAAGATTGTAAGCTTGTGAGCAGGGCTAATGTATCGGTTTGTCTTAGTCTGTCAATTCTTGTCTTGTCATACCCCTTAAATATATGTGTTGTATTAAGCGCTGCGTAAACTGTTGGCGCCATATAAATAAAAGATAATAAATAATAGTTTACTAGACCCATATTAACAAAGGATGCTATCTAAACACTATTGTTTTGCTGGCATACGTGATTGGCTGCTGCTTCAGTGACCTTAATTCAATAAACTTCTATCCTAATGCATCATGGTTTTAACAGAGGCTTCCAGGGGTGGTCTTAAATGAGACAGTAGTGCAGTAAACTACATTTTAGCCCACACAGAGTGTGCTGCAAAACGCATTGAAAAGTAAAAATAAAATTTTGGTGATTAAACTGTTCATCGCAAAGTCAAGGACTGTTCTTATTGTACACAATTTTCTTCTTATTGGCATATCTGGGAATGTAAGCCACCTGGTGCCCTCCATTTTCTGGGGAAGTGGCTGTGTGGGAGGTGGGAGTGGGACTAGTTGCGCAGTGTCGGTGCTAGCTCTTTAGTGTGAGTGAACTGCCTGGAGAAAGAATAAAATGACTCATAGATAGTAGGAAATAATAATACGATAATAATGATAGCTATAGCAAAGAAAAGCTTCACCCAGAGACTGTTTTATATATATATATATATATATATATATATATATATATATATATATATATATATATAGAATGACAACTTGCATTCTATGGTGAATAAACCCACTTGTGCATTTTATTGAAAACCCAACCCTGGTTACCGATCCCCTTGAAATTGCTAAAGAAAACAATGATTATTGTTTTTGTCCAGCTTAAGTACGCACTTAAATGTAATTTAATTCAAAATTAATATAAACTAATTGAAAAATAAATTGTAATTGGAAGTACTTTTTATTGACTTAACTGCATCACTGGCTTTTTCATGGAGATATACCTTAACAATTTAACATATATACCTATGCATGTTTAATGCTAAAATGCTTTGTAATAAATAATTCATACCGAAAAGTACAGTAAAGTGGAATCTAACATTTTAATGAAAGAAAAATGGTAACAGTTACGTAATATGTTTCCTTTCTCATGTGTAAAAGCAGTGATAATAGGGCCAGAAAGGTGTAAATAATATAATATGTAATTCTATATAGTTAGGGACAAAGAGCATGTCAATATATGTCTTCTGATTACAAGACAAGAGTTGACAAATTTAAGCAAGACTATACTATACAATGATGTAGCCTCAGTGGAAAATGAATCAAAAACATTGTATATACAGAGTTCCACAAATGTGTCATAGCCTTCCACGCAGGAACCTTCCCTCAGTGAATACCCTCTGCCCCGACAGGAGGAATAAGGAAGAGGTTCCACCCTTCTGCAGAAGTAATGCACTCCTCTTTCTCTGCAAATCCATCTGGTCTGTTCTGGCCTCTTCAGTGGCGTAACTACAGGACCACTTGTTCCTGTCTCTTCGTACCAGTTCAAAATTTAGAAAGGGCCCTTCTGACCTGAACCAGGAAGGTGTGCGGGTGTGAGCTGGAGGGAGGGGGTATGTATGTTTGTATGTATGTAAACATGGATGTGCCTGCATAAGTATATGTGAGCATGTATGTCTATGCATAAGTGTATGTGAGCATGGACGTCTATGTATAAGTGTATGTACCTCCTTCTTACGGTCCCAAATTAATACTGAGCACCATATCCACTCTGCAGCATTAGTGTTAAATGACAAGCTAAAGGTCATGTTTACAAATGCTCGCAGTTTAGGGAATAAGATCCATGAACTTGTAACAGTAGTGGTAACTGAGGATATTGTTATAGTGGCTGTTACTGAGACATGGTATAATGAAAAAAATGACTGGGACATATCAATACTGGGGTACTCTTTATATAGAAAAGACAGAAAGGGCAAGAAAGAGGGAGGTATACCTTACCAATTAATTAAAAATATATATATCTCAGAAAAATACTTAAATATGCAGAGTGTATATCTAGGTACCTTATTATCCTTAGATTATATTTTTCTTTTTATTTAATTTAGATGAAATGACTGAACACAGATTAAATAAGCAATTTTATTTTTACATTAAACCTTTAAAATAAACAGAAATCCCTCTTCTAATTAGGACAGATTAAGTTTGATGAAGTGGCTGTTTTTTTGTATAAAGTTTCTTTGGCATGGAAAGTTCCAAGGTGGCACAGTCTCAAAAGCACACCCTACCGGCTTGTCCTTCTGAGCTGAGCACTGGTATATTGTGTCATATCCTACACTAAGTAGAATGGATGGGGCCACAGTTGTAAGGAGAGCTGTCCTAAGACAATGCCCTGCAAAGAACCTTTAAAATCTTTCGTAATAAATACTGTATGCAATCACTCTATAAGAAGCAGATGTTGCAGCACCCTATGCGATGTCCACTGTTACAAACTCCTGGATTTTATAACTGTTAAAAAAATGGAATTAAGTGGTAATATGTTTTCACATGCAGATCATTATAGACTGCATTGTGCCAGTTGATGATAATCAACGGACCTACCTAGGCTACTCATTTTATAATCTATCTTTTTAGTTCAGTATGGTTGTATGTATGTATGTATGTCTGACCTACAAGGCCTTTCCTGATTTCTACAATAGCACAATATGTTTCAGATCTCCTCCTGTTAAATCTCCTCTTTGTCTTAAGGTCTTAATTTTTGGTAGATCCTAAATATACTTCCATGATGCACATTTAGTGGCCCTTCTTAAATAGTTTGTCTACATCTGAATACAGACTGTGTTAGAAAACATAGATTTGTAAGCAATTTCAACTCCTTGTTCTTCGACCCATACCACTTCCCATATAACCATGTATCCTAGTGGCTTTATAGTTTGCTACATTCCCTACCTTATGGACTTATACCTGTAAAAAAATAGTAACAGCGATCAATCTATTGTCAAATTCAATGGCAAGCTTACTTTCAAGGCTACGCATGTGTCTTTTACAGTCATATATATTTAAATTATCTGCAGTAATAAATCTAGAACTCATTTTCCCTGATGAATTGCAAGCAAAGTGACATTAAGTCTATACTTGATTTATAAATACAAAAAAATGGTTCAGCGCTGGGAGTAGTCTTTGAGCGGAGGTGTAGGCAGCAACACAAACCGTGCCAGGAATCTCTCCTATCTGGCTTGAAGGAAGAATCTTTGGGATGGGTGTGGCGGTCACACCTAAGAGTATGATGGCTGTAAGGGTCTTCCAATATAACCAGGGGATGAAACACTTTGTAAAAGACACTTTGAAAAAGCCACTTTTTGGGCGAAACGCATTGTGTTTTATCCATTTTTGCTTTTATTATCTAATAAAGCTTTGGATTATTCTTATTTTTGGACCTCCATTTTCATTGTTATCTTGATTTTTATCCAGTTTTTTATTCTGATTTTTATCTCACTGGAGCTATTTCCTTGGTGTGGAAAATACCACCCATGCTGATGAGGATTGAGCAACCTTTATTTGCTCTCACAAATGTGAGTACTTTTTCATTTCTTTAAAGCCTATCCCATTACCACAATGTACACTAGGTCTTGTATCAATTATGTCTCTACATATCCACTCTGAAAACCTGTGACCTAAGTATACCATCAGAAGAAGCCACACCCACAAGAAAATCCACAGGCGGGGATTATACTGCTCATGCTGTTACAAATGAGCTTTATTTAGCTCTATATAGTGTTTTTCCTGTTACTATTCACCTTATCTGCATAAGACATACTTCACTATTTTTTCTTTTTTTCTTTATTTTACTATAATTGATTTATGTATTTTAAATGCATAATACTGCAGTCCAAAACAAACAAAAGACAATACACACAAGATTTCCTATGCAATTAACCATTTGATTAAGTCCGCTTGAGTACATTTTCACAATATATGATCCCCCTGTACATATGGTTCAAAATATGGGTAATGTAAAATCACAACTAACTTATGAACTGCATGAAAATACACATTGAGACAGCAGAAATGAAAGATATAGTACCAATACCTTTCCTTGTATAATGGACTTTGCCAGCAGTTTACTGGCTAAAAGGAAGTTGGGATTTTTTTCCAATGAAACTTCATTCTGCCAAATAAATTGCAAAGCACTTAAAAATTAAATCGATAATTTTGTAGTTTTCTCTGCTTTATGTTTATGAAAAATAGGATTTTGAAAGTACTCGAATCCACATCAGATTATATAAACATTTCACTGTAGGTGATGGTTTCTTATATGATTTAAAACATCTAAAATATATATTATGTGTTACATGGTGCCTCCAGGTAAGTGATGCGCCCCGGCCATCAATGTGATGTAAAAGAAAAAGTTATTCATCAGACCAGGTCACCTTCTTCCATTGCTCCAGGGTCCAGTTATTGTGCTCTCATTCCCATTGTAGGGGTCAGCATGGGTACCCTGACTGGTCTGCAGCTACACAGCCCCATACACAACAAACTGTGATGCACTGCTTTCTATCACAGCCACCATTAACGTTTTCAGTAATTTGAGCTACAGTAGTTCGTCTGTTGGATTTGGCCACACGACCCAGCACACGACCCCTGTCACGTGCATCAGTGAGCCTTGGCTGACCTTGACCCTGTCGCCAGTTCACCACTTTTCCTTCTTTGCGACACTTTTGATAGGTACTGACCACTGCAGGAACACCCCACAAAAGCTGCAGTTTTGGAGATGCTCTGACCCAGTCGTCTAGCCATCGCAATTTGACCCTTGTCACTCAGATCCTTACACTTGCCCGCTTTCCCTGCTTCTAACACATAAACTTTGAGGATGAAATGTTCACTTGCTGCTTAATATATTTCACCCACTGACACTGGTCATAATGTTATGTCTGATCAGTGTATATTAATGTGTAGAATCTAAATACCGTATTTGCTCGATTATAAGACGAGGTTTTTTCCAGAGCAAATGCTCTGAAAAATACCCCTCGTCTTATAATCGAGGTCGTCTTCTAATCAGACCTCATTCTGCTGGGGCCGTGCTGCTTACCGTGCTTTGGTCGCGAGCGGGGTCTGTGCCACTAGCAGCAGGAGAACAGGAAGCTAGCACAGTCCTCACATAACTCTACCTCCCCCCCTCCTTCCTCTGGGGGCGGGGCTAGAGAAGTTGCTCACACAGCCGGGCCCCTGCAGAAGTCTGCGAGTGGGAGATCTGCAGTTCAGGTAAGGGGGTGGGGGAGGGTTTTTGTGATTAATGTGTAAAGTATGTGTGATTAATGGAATGAATTAGTATTTAAATGTTTGTGAATGAGTGTGTGTGTGATAGCATGGATGTGTAGGGGGGTGGTGCTGGTAGCATGGCATAGGGAGGCTGTAATCACACTACTATCATCCCCAGGTTCCAGCATGTACTGGCTGCCTTGGCTTGATAGGAGTGTGATTGCTGTTAGCAGTTATATATATATATATATATATATATATATATATATATATACCTCCAGAAATGCATTTTAACCCCCTATATGCCACTCAGCCCCATGATATGCCTTTTAACCCCCTATATGCCACTCTGGCATATAGGGGGTTAAAAGGCACATCATGGGGCAGAGTGGCAAATAGGGGGGTATAAGGCATTTTTGGGGGCAGAGTGGCAAGCCGGGGGGCAGATGTGCATAACTCGGGGGGGCAGGTTGGCAAATAAAAGGAAATAAAAAATATATTTTTCTCAATCATAGCTTTTATTAAATATGAAAATTAGTTTACATGAATTAATATTTACTAGTAAAACTTTTTTCCTATAGGGTAGTCTTATATTCAGGCTTTTTGTTTTTTTCCTAAATTAATATTTTGATTTTGGGGGGTCATCTTATAATCAGGGTCGTCTTATAATCGAGCAAATACGGTACATTACACTCCTTATAAACTGATTATTTTGTGTTCTAAACATGTCAGGCCCCATTAAAATCTATCCCATTCATAATTTACTCAACTGCTCTACTTCTACATAGCTCTAGGGAGTTTGTGGTATGACATTATCGCTTTCTAAATGTCAATACACAATGTGTAACATTTAAACATTTAAAGGAAAGGTATCAACACATCGTGATGTGACTTCAAGAAAGAGCCAGCTTAGGTGTTTCAGTTCAATCAACCTCCCCTAAAGACCATATCATTAGATATATGTTATATATGGACAAGTCAAAAGAATCCCAACAATAATTTGATCTTATTGATTTTTGTGCTAGCATATATATATATATATAAATCAGGAGTTGATGCACATTTCCTGTTTTCATTGGAAAAAAAAAATAACGCATGTCAGGACATGTTGGGTGAGGCAGTTAGACATCTATAAAGTGGTAATTTACTGTTAGTTAATACAGTTGCCAAAAAGTAGATTTTTAATGATTAGGGACTTAAGGTGGCTATGTGGATTTTCTTTAAAAGGCCAATGAAAGTGGAGGAAAGCTGCGGGTGTGATGCTAGGTGTGGATTTCTAGATCACCTGTGAAGGAAGAAACACCCACTATGGAACGTTTCTGTGGTAAATAGAGCAACTTAGGCAGAAATATGAGTGTGGTGGCTTGGTTTCCGGAAACGTAGTGCCAATGGTCAGGCAGAAGAGTAGTCAGGATGTCATAATAGTCCATCCTGACTACTCCTAAGCCAAGGCAAAGGTTAAGAAGGGCAGCAGGAAGTATAATCGGGAAACAAGAGGTAGTTAGGAACCTGAAGGCAGGCTACAGCAGAAAGGTAACAATGGGCATGAAGACACTACCACTGGAGTTCTGGAATAGCCAAGCACTAAGGTGTTCACTGCGCCTTTATAGTTCTATCCAGGATACCCAACGCAAAATTTAGTGACGCCGTATTCGTGTCCGTGCCTCAGTTGATGCATCCTTATGTGCATGCAATTTGTTGGCGTGTACACATGCTGACACACACTGCACTAAGCATCTTGGAGGTGCACATGGAATAGTGGACAGCAGGGATTCATGTCAGCATTTAGGATGCTGCTCACTTAAGTAACTTACTCAGTGACTCACGCACGCTGTAAGACGTGAATGGTAAGTTGATTCAAGACATGGGTGTGCCGTCAGACTCCTGAGGATAAGACATGACAGCAGGTTATCACCATTTGGAAGGTATCTGACTTTGAGCTATGGCATTTAGCATAAAGTGCAGTCAAACACCAAGGTTCTAAACATTATCTTAAAGGATAAAGCCAACCACTTTAGCCTGAAAGCATCATACATATAGCATATAAAACGAAGTAATATATATATATAAGAAGTCTCAAAAATGATTGTGCACTTTTCCTTCAACATTCCAATATGAGAAGGTTTTTGTCCTTTTATTCTATTTCTCTGTAAAATGCTTTCCCTAATAATTCTTTAAACAACAATTTATCGGAAATGTATTTTGAACTCTGCTGCTTCTGTGATTAAATTTACACAACCTTTCTGTATTCATTATAAATTAATATGCTGTCCAAACAATTATGGTTATCTGGATGCTGGCAGGAATGTTTCTATGATTGCGAGCTGCTGTAATGGGATTAATTCATTGATTTTACACAAATCATCCCCTGCTAATGCTCAAGATTGACTTCCTTAGATAAAGAAAAATAACTACATTAAACAAGGCTAAGGAACATATGCTTTATCGTCAAACATTTATCAAACTGTTTTTCTGTCCAATCAATTAGGAAGGATAATGAACTTAAGCAATCATTGGTGCTAGAAACAAGTGGCACAGAGTTTTTTAATGGTGTATAATTTCTTGGTCTGTATCTCTTTCTAAAATGCAGAATATATATACTGTATAATAATAATATTTTTTATTTAAACATAGTGGTTATATAAAGAATACAAATACAGTTTTGATAAGGAAAATCATCTGTGTGCTCTCTTTCTTTAATTAGTTGATATCTGCAAGCTGGATAATGTGCCAAGGTAAATGATCCATGAAGGTTGTGTGCAGGTGAAGGTTCTGCATCCTTATGAGGTGGAGCATAGATATATGGTTTCATCATTAACATCAATATTGTTTCTTAGCGTATGTGCCTGTCATTGAAACATGGCCAAAAACTATTCAGTTTCCCATTTTCTCTCTTCCCTCCCCTTCTTATTTGTCTCTCTCCCTAGATCTCCCTCCTCATCTTTTCACTCTTTTCCTCATCTTCTCTCCTGTTTACTCTCCCACCCCTCCTTCTCTCTTTCTTTCATCTCTCTGCCTCCCCTCTCATCCTCCATCCCTTCCTTCTCTCTCCCCCCTGCTTGTCTGCATCACTCCCCTCCTCAACCCATCTTTAATCTCTCCTACACACTGCTCACCTTCCATCTCCTTACTCTTGCTTTCCTTACTTCACCTTATCTACCCTTGCCTCTGATACACCCTTTCTTCACGATACTTGCAAGGAGTGCTTAGGTGCAATTTTTCTTTGACACTCCCACCCCCTGCACATACTAATAAGCAGACTCACTGTAACACCCACTCACTCTAATACCATACACACACACACTCTAACACCATGCACTAAAACACAATATACACTTACATAATCATATACAGACAAATTTCCCTCTCCCATCATCAGTGCAGCTGCCCATCCCAATTTTACTCTTCCCCTTTCTTTCACCATATGTGGAGCTTTGTATACACTGCAGCTCTTACGAGCTGCCATGTTGCTGCCATCCTGCTGACATGGGGTCATGAAACGCATGCTACGTGGAACCATTGGGCAGAGTAGAGGGGAACCAGAGGTTGTTGGTCAGAGAGGAGGGTTAGGGTTACAACAGAAGGAAGTCCAGCGACGGCTCCAGATGAGGAGTCCAAACTAGATTTCTCCAGTATAAGCACTCTGATTGGACTTTAAGTTAAGCCCTGTCCAGAATGACTCACGAGGCTAATATATATTAGATAATAAAGCATTTTAGATAATAAAGACGCAGACACATTGGACAGGATGGTAATTCCTACATTTCAAAAATCTTTATGTAAACATTACTTGAGGGAACCAAGCTACCCTGAGTATGAAGAATTTTCACCTTGACTGACTTTTCAGCTGTAGTTGTAGAAAAACTGACATACAATAGTCCATGGCTTGGGACAAACATATTTTTTCATTTACTCAAAGTTTGACATGCTAAAAATTTCTCCTATATGCATAATCTATTTGCTTTAAAAAAGATAAACGCAGCCATCTGTAGTTTTTTGCTTTAGTTTTTAATTAACACAATGTTCTGTCATTTAATTATGATTTTTATACTTCTTTCATTTCTCTTATTTTATTCCACTTTTATATTTTGTATTCCATTGTGAAATGTATACAGCAGGAGGGACACAGTTCATTTTAAATGTTCAATATCCAGGTGTGACTTGCTTTGTTAATAAGACCGTTCATCTTTTTCCTCCTCTACTTGGAAGATTTCCCCATGTGCACCAGGCCTTACATTATCTGTAGAGATACTTTTAATATTAAAAGCTTAAAGGTTAAAAGGGGAGGAAGCATTGCATACTGAGACTTGGCGTGGGTAGAACAGAAGATCAAAAGTAAATATGCTGTATCTTAAAAGTTGAGCACAGCAGGGCAGTTTCCAGTGAAAATATGGTACTAGAATATGTTAAATGTACCAACCATAACCCAAGATTTTTGTATAGCCTCGGGAGTTTGGACTACAAGCAATAAAGAAATAGAGATTACATTCATTTCGTGCACTAATTCGGTATGCTCATGGTGATCACAAATAGGATGTCTTTGCTTTAATGCTTAATATAAAAAAAGTGTCATTTCCAGCTTTATGCTGCGTGTTGTGCCTTCACATCATTAATACAAGTGAGTGTCTGCTACATATGAAGTGTACATAAGAAATTAATCTTATGAAGTGCATGTACACATATGTTCACACATGCTCACCATGAGAAAATATAGGTAACACATGCATTCGATGTATAGCACAAATATATTTACAGACAGCAAATGTTTATTTTGTCTCTCAAACCCCCCCCACTAAATAATGCATTAGAATTTGTGAATTTCATCACAATCTTAATCTGTGTATACAGCAGTTGAATGTGGCAGCAGCTATATCTGTCACATTATGACATGTGAACTGCAGCTGTGAATATGGCACTTGGTGGGTGATGATGGTGCAGAATACAGATAAACCGGACATTTAACTCTAGATTTTTCTCCCAACAAATATTGCTAAAAAATAAGCTTTATTATGTTATAGAATGAACATCTAAAAGCAATTGATGGTATTTTATTTTATGTATTGCTTTTAACAACCACAACGAATACCTCAGTGGCCATCAACTCCTATTGAGTTGTTTTTTGAGTTGTTCTTCCGTAACATTAGTTTTCTACTTTTTACATATTTTCAATTATTAATAAACTGAAATAAAATGAAATTATGACAGTCTTGAATTCATGACTGAAATTATGGGTTTGGACAGTCAGTTGAACTGCAAACCATGTGTTTTCCAGCACCATTAACAATAACTAAGGTTATGTGAGTTGCTCAATGGAGCCCAATGTATTATGCTGTTCAGATTTCAAACAAAACATTTGTTTGTTGGTTAATTGACTTTTGATTGGGCAATAATGACTACAGCGTATGATGAGAGTCGTGGGTGTGCATGTGCTATTCTTGATTTTCCAGGAGTTTTAGCTTGGTTATTATATATATAATATAGTTTTATTCCATTAGCTTGATGATAAATGTGTTTTCTCATGAGATAAAAGATTGTGTTGTGGAAGAGGTTTTCACCTATGACCCAATATCATCCATCTCCTTCAGTTTAAGATACAACCAGCAACAATTAATCCATCATCAAATACACTTTGCTCACTTTTCCAATATTTATAGAGATATTATTGTAACATCTTAGCTCTTTAGTCAAAGTTAATTAATGGGACATGGGTGTTGCGGCTGATCAGCTGGTCACCATGACTAGGCACATAGGCATCTGTAATATCAAGTGAGATGATTGGGTCATGCAGCCAGAACAAAGTATGATCTTGGCATCTTATCCTTCAAATATACATATCTATACAGTAACTGTTTAAATTGTCATGAAAATCAATTGGAATGTGAGCTTGCTTGAAAATGTAGCTGTAGTAGCCTCACCCCAAGTGGACTGCTTATAATTGGACAGTTAAACATTACACTGTACTATCCAAACACCCATCCCTAGTCTTTATGCTTTCATCCAACTACTCTCCTGGCAATCATTAATGTCCACCATTTCTCCTTCTCTTACAGGTGTAATCATCACAGATTGCATCTGATCCACCCCTAAACCCCTTACCCCCTGCTGTAACTCCTTGTTTTCATCTGGAATGATCATCACATATTGCATCTGATCCACACAGGAAACCCTAATCTCATTCTTTTAACCTGGTTATGACTCTATCCTGCCTTTCTCCATGCCCTGCTGATTTCAAATGGGTAACTCGGGTGCCATCTTGACTGGCTTAATTGCAACTGCTAAGAAAAAGTGTGAAACGACTGCATCCTATTTGCAATCACTTTATATGACCACTAGTGAGGAAGCCCTATAAATTCCTAGGCCTTACTTGGACACAAGCTTGCTTAGAAATGTAGCTGTAGTGGTCTCACCCCAAGTGGACTCCTCATAAGTGGACAGCTAAGAGTTACACTGGAGGGAAACTGCAGGAACTGCATACCATTTACCCTTACAGGCAGAAGCTAACTTACCTTATCTCTCCCAATCACAATGCTTAGTTTGAACCCCTATGTGTTTGTACTATTTTCTCTTCCCATACTCCTTAAACATACTTTATCCCCCTTTGCCCTTGACAGCCTCTCCACACCCCACATCTCTCCTTCCCTGCTACCATCACCCCACCTTAGCTCAAATGCCATTCTCTCTTTTCTTCATACCCTCCACACCACTAACCACTCTCAGGTGAAGACATCCCATCCCCACAATTCGCAATCCTATTTTTTATTACTCCGTATCCTACTACTGTGAGATTAAATCTAAACATGGACCTACCATCCCTACCTACCTCAGCCCCCACACCTTCTGTACTAACACAAACTACTGCAATCCCTCAAATCTCAAACCAGTCCACTGTAAACCCAACACCCCTTTCTCCTGTGCCCTCTGTAATGCATGCTCCGTGTGCAATAAAGTCACTGCTGTCAAGACCTTGCACTCACTGAAATGTGGTTGACATTCTCCAACACTACCTCTCCTGCTGCTCTCTCTCATGGTGGTCTTCAATTCATCCACACAACTAGACCTGGAGATAGACAGGGAGGGAGTGTTGACATTTTTCTCTCCCCTAGCTGCACCTTTCAATGTCTGCCACCAATCCCTCCATCCCTCTCTTTCAAAATGCACTCTGTCTCTCTCTTCTCTCCAATTGCTCTTCGTGTTGCAGTGGTCTACCAGCCTACTGGCCCAATTCTTCGATCACTTTGCTGCATCGCTCTCCCGCTTTCTTTCCTCCACCATCTCTACATTAATCTTAGGGGACTTTAATATACCTATTGATGACCCATCCTCACCTGCTGCTTCAAAACAAACTCTCGGACTAACAGTGGACTACCTTCCACACACCGTGACGATCATCAAATCAACCTAGTATTCTCCCACCTTTGTTTCACAGCTCACATCGCCAACTCTCCCTTCTGTCTGTCTGACCACAGCCTGCTAACATTTAATCTTGAAATGCCTCCCACACCTTCTCTACTCAAGAAACCACCACAAACCTACTGAAACCTCCCTGACCTCAACATTCTACAGCTTACAGATACACTCTGACCACTTCTCTCAACAATCTCTTCCTCCACCTCCACCTCAGCCATGGCATTCCACACAGACACGTCTCCTCCAAAAGTTTTCACATACCGCCGAGCACCTGTGGCCGTTTGCCAGAAGACTTACAAACTCTTGCTCTATTCCTGTGCCCTCCAATCCAAAGGCTTCCTTTTTGTTCCTCCTAATCACAATCCTCCAACAATGCAACTGCCATTTTTCTTAGTCTTATCCTGTCTGTATTAACTAGTCCTGTTTTGTATTTATCAATCCTGCCAGTACACTCCAATCCAGCCTATATCTTGAATGTCCAGCCTTGTGTGTGTTTCTCCTAGCCTTAACCATTAGTTGTTATGCATCATGGGGTACAAACACATGTCATATCCCATGCAACTAGGCTCCTCCCTGACTTCCTTGCCGAATCATGACACATACACACACACCACTGCCTCTTTACTCCGTGGCATAACAAAAAAGCCGGTGTCCCCTTCAAGACGTAAGTGTGTATGTATGTGTAAAATGGTAGATTAAGTGGGTGTTAAAGTGAGTTCGGGTGTTAGTTTGTATGCGTGTTACTTATAGGGGGACCTTGAAGAAATACTGGACCCTGACTCCACTAACCCTAGGCTTGCCCCTGTCCTCATAAGGTGTGCTTACAGAAGGATCTTACTGCAGAGTAATGGTGGAGCAATGGGTGCGATAGTGAGATGGAAATGGGGGAGCTGATGAGAGGGGGATCTAAGGTCAGGGAAACTGGCTAGCAAGCAAGGCAAGTTAACAATCCAGGTCAAGTACAAAAACAGTAGGAGAAGCAGCTGCTTTTAAAATCTGACTATACATCACAGCACTGGAGCACCCCAATAGCTTACTAAAAAAAAAACAACTAAATATCCATTGCAAACACATTTGATGCTGATAACAACAAGCAAATTATTCACACTTTATTCACACATTATTTGCATAAAGTATCACATAATGATGTTAAAAATGTGGACAATGCTAGTTTACCTTTGCTCCATAACAAAATTTACACAATCAGGAATAAAGAATTGCTAAAGCAACATAAATTACTTTTTGTTTATCTACTTAGGGTATAGCTTTTGAGTAAAAAGGTCAGCATACTTTTTTCTCAATACCTAAATGTCAGATGATATGATGCCATCAGTGCACTGAAGCATATGTTGAAAATCTTGAAACTGTTTTCTTTTTTCCTTAATGCATTTATCTTGTTGTTCTAGAGATAAATTTTTATCCATGTTGATGTAGACAAAATGATGAAGTGTTACTTTTCTCTTTACACTTATGTTTTAACATAGGGCAATAGGTTTTGGTTCACCTATATTTTAAAATAACTAACTATACTGGGAAAAATAAACCATAGTATAAAACCGTGGGGGTGAAATAAGCCAATCCATTTTATTTATAGATAATATAGTTGTAAATAGGGTATTCGCCCCAATTCTCAAATACTTGGTTTATGCTTAGGTTCTTCTACAATTTATAGAAATGTTTCTACCTGAGCTATTAAAAAAGAAAACAAAATAAACTATATGATGACAAGCTGACCAACCTCACACATTCTTTTCTTTGCCTGGAATAGGGGCCATTTCCATGACCACAGACATATTCCAAATCTTATTTCTTGGCTGGCAGTATGACATGCATCATGTCTCACTGTCTTCCGTTTCAACATCGCTAACCAAAAGTCACTATGTTATAGTACCCTTTACATTTGCCTAGAATGTGCAGCTGATGTTTTTAAAGTTTTTTGCAGAAATATTAACACACAAATTAACACACAAATTATGGTATCTTCCTGATGCTTTACATGAGCCTAAGGGGAGCACATCAGACTATTTTGAGAGTCGGTAAATGCTGATATTAGGCAAAGGAATGCAGGCAGTACCATCAGGAGCCAAGCCTGCACCCCAAGCCGCTCAGTCTGGTAATTTGGCCCCAGCAAATAGCTCACGCAGGGACTGTAGGCCGATTGTCTACCTCATCGGAGGGAGCAACAACATAATGTATCAGAGGCGAGTTTACCTTCATGCAGCTGAGCAGTCTTCCTCAACGCAGGTCACATAACCCTCACCAGCACATCTACCTCACTCATGGTCTTCGGATCAACCCCAGCATTATAACATTACGTTATAATATATTTCACAACATTAACAATACTTTACCTGCATCAGTGCATACAGTTTTTACCAGTAAGATTTTAGGGGATACATAAAATAATGATTTAGGTGAGTGAAACATCCCTGATACTTAAGTAGTCAATTTTTCTGAACACAACGCTATGAAGATCTCTTTGATGCCCAGCAGAAGCTTTCCTGTTAGTAACAAGTATTGCAATTTGAACATTATTTTAAATTTAATTCCTTTAAATTACAGAGTTGATTTATAGCGTCCAGCACTCCCGCTTTTGCCTGAGAAGGGTACATCAAATGTGCACCAATTTTACTCTTTGTTTTTCAAGTGAGGATCATCTAATTTTTTAAGATTAAACCACTTTGGATATTGAAAACTTTCCAAGATGTTCCCAAAATAAAGTCTGGAGAGGTAATGTCAAGCTCATATGTCATTATGGGTGAGCAAAACATCTTTATTAGTCTCCCCAAAAACCTGAACTTGGGGACAAATAAAAAAATCTGCCTTTTCAACAATAAATTTTTTACAAAGGCGAAAATGTATAACTCCCATGTGTTTCACCACTATCGGGGTGACGTAACTTATGAAGCAGGTGAGGAAGTATAAAAAAAAAGGTATTTTTTAATTTTCTCTTAAATTTCATTGAAATGCTTTTAAAGGTGATATGTGGGATATCCTCTGCCAGCCTGCCCCACTCCTTCCTTCATCTGTTCACCGGTTAGAAATGGTTGGGTGAGTTTATATAGATTTGATGTAAAGATTGTAAATTGAAAAATTTACACTAACACTTCACAGTACTAACCATATGTCCAACCAGTTGTACCCCTCTCTGGTCCCAGTACTTGATCTTGGGGTTTATCACTTTGTTTTGAAAATGTAGGTTTCGAGTGAAGGGAAGAAGGAGGGACACAAACTTGTCCCCAGAATGCAATTTAGTGGTAACAACTTTTGTACTGTATGTAGTCTTGTGCAGAGCAAGCAAAATGGATTAAGACAAACGTCAAGTGGTCAAGTGGCCCATTGCGCCACAGCATCAGCCCACCATCCATGCCCATATTTTCCTGATTTTCTAACACATGTTGATGTAATGTGATAGGATTGGGAGTACGTCAGTACACTAAAAAAAAGTCATCATACACGGGACGCCTGAAGCCACAATTTAACATGACTAATCCTTTTTAATAAAATATGCAGATTCAACTAGATTAAATAACACAAAACCTTTACTTTTCTGCTCACTGATTTCTGGACCTAGAAAGTTTTGTCCTTTAAAGTGACTATAGTTCAATTTATTCCTAAGGAAAGAAAAGTGCCAGGAAACAGATGATCAAATACACACCAGGACAGGCTCTGCCACACCGACAACCAAACACACACCAGGACAGGCTCTGCCACACCGACACCCTAACACACAAACCAGTACAGGCTCTGCCACACCGACACACCAAACACACACACCAGGACAGGCTCTGCCACACTGACAACCAAACACACACCAGGACAGACTCTGCCACACTGCCAGCCAAACACACACCAGGACAGGCTCTGTCACACCGACACCCAAACACACACATCTGGACAGGCTCTGCCACACAGACACCAAAACACACACACCAGGACAGGCCCTGTCACACCGACACCCAAACACACACCAAGACAGGCTCTGCCACACCGACACCCAAACACACACCAGGAGACGCTCTGCCACACTGACACCCAAACACACACACATCTAGACAGGCTCTGCCCACTGACACACCAGGACAGGCTCTGCCACACTGACAGCCAAACACACACCAGGACAGGCTCTGCCACACCGACAGCCAAACACACACCAGGACAGGCTCTGCCACACCGACACCCAAACACACACATCTGGACAGGCCCTGTCACACTGACACCCAAACACACACATCTGGACAGGCTCTCCCACACAGACACTAAAACACACACACACACACACACCAGGACAGGCCCTGTCACACTGACACCCAGACACACACACCAGGACAGGCTCTGCCACACTGACAGCCAAACACACACCAGGACAGGCTCTGTTACACCGACACCCAAACACACACCAGGAGACGCTATGCCACACTGACACCCAAACACACACATCTGGACAGGCTCTGCCACACAGATACCAAAACACACACACCAGGACAGGCCCTGTCACACTGACACCCAGACACATACACACACCAGGACAGGCTCTGCCACACCAACACCCAAACACACACCAGGAGACGCTCTGCTACACCGACACCCATACACACACCTCTAGACAGGCTCTGCTACACAGACACCAAAACACACACACACCAGGACAGGCCCTGTCACACTGACACCCAGACACACACACACACCAGGACAGGCTCTGACACCCACCAGACGGGCTAAGCTACAACAGCAGCACTTTATCTGGGCTGGTCAGCAGAATGTAATGTGGTATCCTCAAACAGCCTCCCTGTGCAATGCTTTCCCCCCACTTACACATCCATGCAATCACACACATATTTATTCATTCATTTATTATTCACAAACATTCATTCATATATTAATTTCCTCATTTACAGATACTAATCATTTACAGATACACATTCATTCACTCATTGACAGATACTCTTTCATTCTCTGTGCCACTCGCAGACTTCTGCAGGAACCGCTGCATCCCTCTGCGTTCTTCTCTCCTACCACCCTGGAAAGCAGGAACAGAACGGACTCATGTGACATGACGTAAAGTCACGTGACTCCGCTGGTTTCCTGCTTGTCCTGGGTGGAACAAGAGATGCTGCTTGCACAGCGAGCAATGCACAGGTAAGTGGCAGGGTGTCTGTGGAAGTGAACACGGGGGTTGCGACCCCTGGGATCACGGTTAATGCGGGCTTTCGTCCCACATTAAAGACGGCCATGGTGGTCCTGCGGCCAAATCAGCCACTCGGCCGGCCGTTTAATTAACATTTAGGGCGGCCTGGGGGGCAATTGCCCCCCAGGCCCAGCCCGCCCCTGACTGGCAGCATAGTTTTGTTCACCCCTTTGCTTCATTTCTATAGACAATGATGTTTTAGAACAAAAGTTTATTTTCTTGTGATATGCTGTCAATTTAGGAAGGTTTCCATAATTTCTTAAATCAATATCAGAAAGATTCCCTCCCAGCAAAAAGGATTAGTAAAACGGGATAGAATTGAAGAAACAGGAAAACAACTGCAGGCAGAATGTTTTTTAGCTATTAAAAGTTACAGGTATATATAGTATTTCCATAGCTCATCATTTTTAATAGACCCAGAAAGATAATATTATATTTGCAAATAGTGTATTCAACAGATTAATCAAATTAAAAATATCAATGAAAATATAGCTTTGACAATGAAATCACAATGTTAATGATACTCTTAGAAAAATGGAAACAATGCAATGAAATATGAAATGTGTGATTATTCTATATCGTATGGTAGTAATTTGCTTTCAGGCATAAAGATTATCCCATACTATTTTAAAAAATCCTATTGTATATTACACCTATTACACAGGAAAGGCTACACTCGAGTTGGGCACATGGCAATGGCAAACTGGAAGTCGATGGAAACATAAAACAAAGCCTCAATTCCAATCCATATTTTTGCCTTAGGTTTCAATAACTATAGGGGTAAGGCAGTAATTACAAACTCTCAGTATTTTCTCAGGATTACATACCATATGGAATAGAACAGATTATCTAGTTAAGGTTGGTTGTTATGTAAAACCCTTTTCATAACTTATTAAAAATCCTTACTTTTCTCAGTGTTTATGGATATTATTTCCTTTATGCTCGGAGTTTAGATGTTTAAAATAAGCAAAAGGTCACAGGAAGCCAATAAGCCTTATGGGGTTTTTGAGAGAATATATTTCTGAAAAATTATATAACATTTGGTGTAATGCATAGAAAGGAATTTTCAATATTCTCCACTGAAAAGATTTTAAAGCTGAAAATGTTGTTGGGGAGACTGCAGATGTTAGATGATTATCTATTTTTTTCTAGTTCCATTTTGTAATGATTCTTTCTGCACGTTAATGACCCAAAGCTATATGGACTGTGAGTTATGTCTTTTGTCAAGACATCTGTCACATTCATATGTTAGTTAGCTACAGATGACATCATTGCCTTGCTTAAATGTCTCTGAATGCATACAGAGATGTTAACATATTCCCAGACTCTTATAAATTTTCCTAGGGCTGGTGTTGCCATATATCAAACAAAAATGCAGTCTAAGGTGCTGAGCTGCTAGTGGTGTCACTACCATGTTCTTTTCTATGTTAGTGCATATGCCGCAAAGTTTGGGCCTGGATGCTAGAAACCCTAGAACAGGCCCTGTCTCAGAACATGCTTAGCACATCTAATCTTTGTGTTTCGATAATATTAAAATGATCTAACTTGGATTAGAACCTTTCAGTTCTTGAAGGGAGAAAATTACGTGGTAGCAATTCTAGGGAAAGATGTGACATTTTGTGATAGTACTTAAGAATTTTTTTACAATTAATCATTTTTTATTAATTTAATAGTTTATAAAATACAAGCATACTAAATGCATGCATATATACTGTGGTCCATAAATAGTAATGCCTACTACTCCAAATTACCTTGATACAATAAGTAGGAATTTGCTTAAGACTTATTTTATATAACTCTTAACCAATCTTCTGTGATATCGCTTTATTTGTTAGTAGTAGAATATACCCATTTTAGGTCTTTTTTTTCTCCATTTCACATTAATAATCTATCTGTTTTATTAAATGTGGCCAGTCTTTTTCCATCCTCATGCAATCAAAAATTTGGAGGCTGTACATAATTGAATAAAGTACAGGAGGTTTATTTCAAACAAGGAGAATGTTAGAATGTTAATCCCAGATGTCATAATCTAAAAGTTTACACACTCAGAGGTTGGTAGATAAGTGGAACAGCCTCCCAGCAGAAGTAATAGAGGTTAAAACAGGGAATTTAAACATGCATGGGATAGGGCCAAGACCAAGGATGGATTAAGGATTGAGTCTTTACATCAGACAACTGGGCAAACTAGATCGGCTGAATGGATCTTTTCTGACATAAATGTTTCAATGTTTATATTATTACAAAAGCTGATCATGCTGCAAATAAAATAAAACAAACCCATAATAATAATAAAATTAACGCCTTCAGTCCCCAATAGACGTACCCAGTGGCGGAACTACCGGGGTCGCGACTGTGACCGGGCCCTTGAGTTCTGCCAGCCAGGGGGGCCCAAGGGGTGCCGAGCGGTCGTCTTCAGCAACCGCTCGGCGCCCTTCTGTCTCCTCTGCTCCTTGCCGCTGCCTGCCTCAGCGCTGCCCCGACTGCAGTGGTGGGAGCGTGAAGCGTCTGTCTCGGGTGCCGGCGCTTCACGCTGAGCGCCGGCATATGACGTGACCTACAAAGGGGGTTAGATAGGGAGAAGGTGGGTAGGGAGAGAGTAGATAGTGAGAAGGGGGGTAGGGAGAGGGTAGATAGTGAGAAGGGGGGTAAAACATAAAACACATCTAATGAAATCCCTATGGATATACCGGTACATCCTGACCATGTTTCTCACTCTTCTCCAATGCTAAAAAACGAATCAGCAAAAAGAAGAAGCTCTATCTCTCCTTGAAAAAACAATATATAGTTTACATGGGTACACTATTCGCGGAAAAGGAGAATAATCGCTGAAATGACATACCGCAAAAATGGCAAAATTGCTCCAGGCATTGAGGTACCCAAAACCCCTGGGACTGAAGGGGTTAATAATAACAATTTAAGAATCCACAAGTAAACAACATATTATGGAAGTGTACAATGCTTAATGCTAAGTAGTTTGATCAGCAGACAGTCATATTTCCAACAACAAATAATTAGACCTGAGAGCTATGTGGTCAAGAAGAGTCAATCTAGAGCTATTAAAATAAATAAATAAATATATATATATATATATATATATATATATATACACACATATATATAATACAGGCACTACATTTATGTATAATAAGGAGAAATTCATTGTTTTCTTATTTGACTTTGATTATTCATTAGGAAAATGAAAAAAAGATCTTTAAGACTAGACAAAATCCAATGTTTTTCAGATTTAATGACCAGGATTTCACCCGAGTTCATTTGTAATTCTGCTATACATCTTAAATGTTAACCAGGTTAAATATTGTACGTTTTTACCAGTATCTTCCATGAATCTAAACGTCAAAGGGATAAAAAAACTATAACCCTGTCACAGTGAACCTTTCAAAGTTAACCCAGGAGCATCACCTGAAAATTAATGAAGTCTTCCTGTGAAGACGAGTGTTCCATAACACATACTGTGAAGTGTTTTCCCATGAATTCTCAAGCTTAGTCTAAAAGAAAAAATAATGTAATTGCCAATGGTTAGAAAATATAAAATAACAGCATTCACTTATGATTTCTCTTAACCCCTTCAATCCCAGGGGTTTTTGGTACCTCAAAGCCCAGAGCAATTTTGCCATTTTTGGGGTATGTCGGTTTAGCGATGATTCTCTTTTCCTGTGAATAGTGTACCCATATAAACTATATATTGTTTTTTCAAGGAGAGATAGAGCTTTCGTTTGATACCATAGTTGGATGATTAGCTGAAAATTTAGAATGAGAAATTTAGTAAAAACTAGCGAAGATTAGAAAATTAAACTAATTTTTTTTTACATTTTCCCTCTGAATCCTCACAAAATTAGGTAAAGTGATGGAAAATCCCCCCAAAGTTTATCAATTCAGGTGTCCTGATTTCAGAAATACCTAATTTATATAGATTTTCCAGACTTTTCCAGCACCAGGGAGCATACTATAAGGTGTACAATTTTGTATAATTTTTATGCCTATGACTTAATGGGTTTGGGGGCTGTGAACGGGGGCAGAAGGGTTATACTGGCTAGATGTTATGCTAGGGCAATGGGAAGTAAGGTTTTTTAATAATTTAATATATTTTTTAAATTTTTTTTTTAATTTTACTTTTTTAAATTTTTTTTTTATTTTTTATATATTATTTTTACACAGAAATGGTTAGAGGTCCTCCTAGGGACCTCCTGAACTCCTGAACATGCCAGTGACATGTTCAGTGACATGCACAATGACATCACAGCTCACATTATAATTTTTTTTTGTATTATATATATTATTATTTTAATGATTTATTTAATATTATTTTTTAAATGAATTAACTTTTTTTTTTTTCCGCTTTTCTCTTTCAGGACGGGAGGGGGAGTGAGAGAGATGGTTTCTCACTCCCCTCCCCGCGATCCCCCTGCACCAATCACACTGTGATCTCTATGCAGGTCCTCACAGACCTGCATAGAGATCGCAGCGTCTCTGTGCCTCATCGGAAGGCAGGATATCCCCGCAGGGGATATCCTGTCCTCCGATGACCTTCCGGGTTACGTCAGCAGTGACGTAACCCGGAAGGGAATGCCCGATCGCACGTTTGCAACTGCGCGATCGGGCACTTTCAACCGTAACAGCTTACCGGCTTTCATGCCGGAAGCTGTTACGAGAGATCGGGCAGCAGAAAGCCGGCGATGCAGGCTTCTGCTGCCAGGGGGGAGTCCAGGCTGTCAAACGACAGCCTGGTCTCCCGTGCAGCGGCAGGGATGTGTCCCTGACGCTCACGAAGGGCTGGACGTACCGGGACGTCCATAGGGGTTTCTTTGTGGGCGTTTTTTGGACGTCCCGGTACGTCTATAGGGGATTGAAGGGGTTAAACATTAGCTTTAATTGTCATATATATGACATTAAAGGTGCTGTACAACTTAGACAAAATGTTAATGACGTTCTCTAGTATGCTAAGTATATGTGTCAGTTTATCTATTTTCTCCAAAGGTTTAACCACCTTAAACAATATATATTACATGGCTTTTTATATTTCTATGACAACATATCAGAGCCTATATTGTGACAGATTACAATTAAGTTCTTCCCAGCAAAATATCCCATCTAAAGAGGTTTAGTTATTCAATAATAAAGTACTAGCAAGGATGTTTCTAATGCTGCATTGGTTACACCCTGCAATGTGTTTTTAGTTGAAAGAAACACCTATAATATATATATATTATAAAATGGTGTCTGTATCAGACTAACGGCCTTTTATTGTCACCATTCTAATACCTTTCATTAAAATCTGTGGACGAAAAAATACACCATTTGTTCTGTAACATAATTTGAGGCATCGAAAGGTGTGATTTTCCAGACGTGAAGTTCTTAGCCCACTTTCATCCACTATTATGTAATTATATTATTATATTATATAAATAATGTCACTGAGTTTTGCATATTAAGGACGTTTGCGACGCTCAATCAGCTTTCTCAAATGTATTTCTCAAATATATCACTCACAATATATTTATATATACTCATTTTCTCATAATTTGGATATATGTAAAAAAAAGTAAATTTTTTTCAGTCAAGTTTTAAAAACCCAACATCTTAAAGACTATAGTTAAGATGGTTTTAGTGAGCGTCGTACTATTAAGCTGAACAGCCGTGATGATAAAAATGAAAGAAATGGGTTTCCTTGACAACGAGGACCATGTGCAGCTCCACCTACACTTAGGTTCCCATAGTAACAGGGTGATTATTGTTGCTACACACACAGACTGAAATAGTGTAAAAGAAAAAACACTAAGTACAGTACAAATAAGTTTTATTCTCCTTCAGATGTTAATCAGCCGGTCTTAGTATGTTTTTAAAAACCTAATAGGTAATGTGAATATTAAGTGGCGATTGCTATGTTTTAAGCAAAAATTTATTTTTTCTTCCCAAACTGTACATTTTGATAGAGACTGATCTACAAATTGCAAAAGTGGCAGAAATATATGACAACAGAAAAATTGAATATTTTGTACTGCAAAGTGAAATATGTCAAAAGAGCATCACAAGCTGTTTAATAATATATGCAGACTTCACAGAATTTCAATATATTTGAAAAACAGTGAATTTTGTATCATGATATAAGCTTTAACCTTTTATACATGCGTTACCAGAATGTAGCATCAATATCCCAAAATATTCTTGTTCACGCTGAGGGACTATTTGTAACCAATTTTTTCATGCTGTGTTGTATTTCCTAAAGCTATTTTGTCAATTGTATGAAAGTTAAAATATGTATACAATATTCTGATTCAAGGCAATGAGCCATCCTCTCCCATAAATGTCTCTGTATAGACACTAATGCCGATAGGCTAAAAATATTTATAATACACTTTACACAATTGTTCATATCATATCATTAGACAGAGTTGGGGAGTGGGCGTACAAGTGGCAGATGAGGTTCAACTTAGATAAATGCAAAGTTATGCATTATGGTAAAAATAA
This sequence comes from Sceloporus occidentalis, assembly GCA_023333645.1. Taxonomy (NCBI): domain Eukaryota; kingdom Metazoa; phylum Chordata; class Lepidosauria; order Squamata; family Phrynosomatidae; genus Sceloporus; species Sceloporus occidentalis. The sequence continues at coordinate 986,732 of JALMGF010000068.1, forward strand.
TAAAAATGCAAACTATACTATGAATGGAATATCCTTGGGGAAAACTATCATTGAGAAGGATTTAGGAATAATGGTAGACAATAGGCTTGACAACAGTGCGCAATGCCAGCAAGCAGCTGCAAGGGCCAAAAAGGTTTTGGCATGCATAAAAAGAGGTATAGATTCACAGGAGGAGGATATCATCTTGCCTCTTTACAGGTCAATGGTAAGACCTCACCTTGAATATGCGGTACAATTCTGAGCACCGGTCATTAAAAAAAACATCCATGTCTGCCCTTTCCTGTCACTAGACTACATACAAAGACCTTTAGTATAGACCTGTGCCAGTGAGATTAGAAAAGAGAGTAGCAAGGAAAAAGAATAGAAAAGACTAGCTGCTAATATTCTTCTCATTGTCATTTTGGAAAAGTATACTTTCTATAGAAAGGAAGAGCTGGTTTATGGGCCACCTGGTCATAACAAGTTTGCACCCAAGGACCCATTAGTTTCTGTGTGTTTGCACCTAAAGATCATTTGAAGTCTCGCATGATAAGTGATAATTCATGTAGACACCATGCAGACATTTTGGTGTGGGGAAAACGTGGAACAGTTAGAAGTGGCTTTAAGGATTAATTTAAGGATTAATGGACCAAGCTTTGTTCTAGACAAGAATTTTAACAATATAAAAGGTTTGAATACTGGAGTATTTGGACAGCTTTGGGGAACTGCTCCCCTCTGCCCCCTGATACCTTCTCCCTCTCATGTGACATTTCAGTGTGTGTACATGATAGCATGAGTGTGTGTATCTGTATGCATAAAATGGGAGTTTAGTACATTTTAAGGGAAATGAAAACACCTATTTTACTTAATTGTTCATGGTATTCTCAGAATGTGTTTTTATCTCTCTCTTATATGTATTCTCCAATGATGAGTTGAATGTATTAAAATTGGTCAGTGTGCCCTCCATAATATTTCATGCTTAGTGGTATAGATAAGTCTGACATACACACAAAAAAAAATCACAAATCACAAATATACTTTTTTACTGGTTTGCAACGCATGAAAAAAAGACAATGCACATGAAGCCTACAGCAGTGAGATACGAGGGGTTATCATGCACTCAAATCAGAAATTTGTGAAAACTAAAAGCTATATTATACCTTGCTAGGCTCAGGTTGTATAAACATTACTAGTGTCAATAATTAGGATTAAATTCAAGTTAAAATAATATAATTTTATTTAATATTTTTGAGTATTTGTTCATAACTACATACACATGTTGATAGGCTGATAGGTCCATGGTCAATGAAATCACTACAGTAGTTCTTGAGGTTATTTTGTTCCTATGGTACCAATTACGACACTATCAGAAACACATCCACTTTATTCAAGAAACAGTACCTCTAGGTGTCTACTGCACAATAAGAGGATTAAATAACTTGCCTGTGGTCATTCTGAATCACTCAACAACTCTGGGTTCTAAAACATTTCTCTATTAATGTCTAGATGAGGGATCTTTGAAGGTGGTGAATGAAAAATATATATCTATATGAAATGTACCACAATATTCAAACAGCTTCAAAAAATAAATAAAAGATTTGTTAAAGTTTGATAAACTGTTAATGTTGAAGCCTCTTGCTGATCATAATTCCAGCAAAATGCACAATTTCACTTTCTATGCCACGTTAAGGACAAAAACACATTAAAAATTTTATATCACATATCAATGGAACTGTTAATTGCTGCTCTACTGTTTCCTTAGTTGATATTTTTGTATTTTAAAAATGACACATGCGGGTGTAAAGAAATGACTTGTATGTCAGAATGAATGAATACATTAAGTACACATCTGACATTTTTCTATAATTAGGGTTTCTCTGTAGAAACACAATGCCTATTTGCAGTTTGTTTCAAAGAAAGAGTAAAACGGTATCTTGAAAATTATTTAGTAAAAAGAAGGGTTTACTTGTCAGATAGAATACTTATAATACACATGATTTGCTGTTAAGACAGCAATCCAGCAAGCATACACTAAAGAGTAAATACAATGTGAATATAAATCGTTTTGTGAAAAGCAGTTTAAATGATGTACATAATGCAGAATCCTGAAAACCCTTGCTGTGTATGAACCCCTAAGCCTTATGGCAACCACTGTGGCTTATTGAAGCAAAGGCTCTTTAGAGCTGGCATATATACTTGCAGAGGCGTATCTACTGAAAATAGCGCCTATGGCAAGCACTGAAATTGCGCCCCTGTCCAAATAAAAACCCATTTACTAGCCCCTGCTGCCTATATATATATATATATATATATATATATATATATATATATATATATATATATATTAGTCCCTGCTGCCGATAGCGGGTATAGATCAACACGCAAACCCAGATCAATTGAAATTCACTTGTGATCTCAGCACTGAAGGTATATATCAAATAAACAGAATCAGACATACAAGTCCTGTATTTGCAGGTATACAATAATAATATATGAAACGTAGCATCGCAGGTATAGATCAACTGAATAAGACATATTAACCCTGTATTTGCAGGTACACATAAATAATGTATGGAAACATAGCATAGCAGATATGGATCTACAGCATAACACAAAAACCCAGCTTTGCAGGTAAAGATCAATTGGAATTCACTAGGGCTGAAACAACGAATCGATAAAATCGATAATAATCGATAACGGAAATCGTTGACGACGATTTCCGTTATCGATTAATCGAGTGATCGATTCGTTGTTGGCTCCTTTTACTTACCTCCGCGAGCGTTCCCCGCTTCCGCTACTGCACTCTCCGCCTTCTTTTAGTTCCGTGACGGATGTGACGCGTTCCGGAGGTAAGTATTCTTCATGTCTGTGCGAATCGCTCTGTGCGAGTGGCTCCGTTCGCACAGAGCGGTTCGCTCTGTGCGAGTGGCTCCGTTCTCACAGAGCGGTTCGCTCTGTGCGAGTGGCTCCGTTCTCACAGAGCGGTTCGCTCTGTGCGAGTGGCTCCGTTCGCACAGAGCGGTTCGCTCTGTGCGAGTGGCTCCGTTCGCACAGAGCGGTTCGCTCTGTGCGAGTGGCTCCATTCGCACAGAGCGATTCGCGGGGGTGGGGTTTCAGGGGATGCAGGGCAGAGTGGGGGTGGGGGGGCAGGCCAGGGTAGGAGACTGAGTGCAGGGCAGAGTGGGGGTGGGGATGCAGGGCAGGGTGTGAGTGTGGGGGCAGGGCAGGAGACTGGGTGCAGGGCAGGGTGGGGGTGCAGGGCAGGGTGGGAGACTGGGTGCAGGGCAGAGTGTGAGTGTGGGTGCAGGGCAGAGTGGGTGCAGGGTGTGAGTGTGGGGGCAGGGCAGAATGTGGGGGCAGGGCTGGGTGCAGGGGCACAGTGCTGGGTGCAAAGTGCCAGGGCTGGGTGCAAAGTGCCAGGGCTGGGTGCAAAGTTCTGGGTGCAAAGTGCCAGGGCTGGGTGCAAAGTGCTGGGTGCAAAGTGCCAGGGCTGGGTGCAAAGTGCCGGGTGCAAAGTGCTGGGTGCAAAGTGCCAGGGGTGGGGCAAAGTGCTGGGTGCAAAGTGCCAGGGCTGGGTGCAAAGTGCTGGGTGCAAAGTGCTGAGTGCTGGGTGCAAAGTGCCAGGGCTGGGTGCAAAGTGCCAGGGCTGGGTGCAAAGTGCTGGGTGCAAAGTGCCAGGGCTGGGGCAAAGTGCTGAGTGCAAAGTGCCAGGGCTGGGTGCAAAGTGCCGAGTGCAAAGTGCTGGGTGCAAAGTGCCAGGGCTGGGGCAAAGTTTCTTGAACAGTAATAGTCCACCTCTTTTCAGAATGTTTGGGGTTATTTTGTTTCATAAATATTGTGTTTGGGTTTTTGTACTTTGAAAATATTGTTTTTTTTATTACATCATAACAAAATAAGAATTTTAGTTGCAGCCCTAGAATTCACATAAAAACACGGCATTAAAGGTATATTTAAAACCCCCTAAATTACAGGCATAGATCACAGGTTGCACACCGCAAAGCCAGCCCTGGCGTCCACACTGCCGACATAGAACCTGGCCAGCACCCAGATTACACACATAAGATTTGCCATCTTTGTCCCCAAATAGCCCACCACAAGTCAACTTTGTCCCCAAACAGTCCGGCCAGTGCCATCTTTGTCCCATATACACCCTGCCTGTGCCATCTCGGTCCCCAAGGCTCAAACCTCCTGCTAGTGCCATCTTTGCCCTTCCACAATTATACATCTATGATACACAAACACTTTTACAGTCACTCACTAATTCACACTTTAATTCAGAGAACTCATCCACACATAAACTCATGCTCTCCCTCATTCAGACAATACATTCACATATTAACTCATGCTCGCCCTCATTCAGACAACTCATCCACACATTAACTCATGCTCTCTCTCATTCACTCAATGCATCCACACATTAATGCACACTCTTTACTTATATCTACCCCCCTCCCTCATCACTTTTTAACCCACCCCCTCCCTCACCACTTTTTAACCCACCCCCTCCCTCACCACTTTTTAACCCCCTCCCTCCCTCCCTTACCACTTTTTAACCCCCTCCCTCTCTCCCTTACCACTTTTTACCCCCTCCCTCCCTTACCACTTTTTACCCCCCTCCCTCCCTCCCTTACCACTTTTTACCCCCCTCCCTCCCTCCCTTACCACTTTTTACCCTCCCTCCCTCCCTTACCACTTTTTACCCCCCTCCCTCCCTCCCTTACCACTTTTTACCCCCCTCCCTCCCTCCCTTACCACTTTTTACCCCCCTCCCTCCCTTACCACTTTTTAACCCCCTACCTCCCTCCCTTACCACTTTTTAACCCCCCTCCCTCCCTTACCACTTTTTAACCCCCCTCCCTTACCACTTTTTAACCCCCCTCCCTCCCTCACCACTTTTTAACCCCCCTCCCTCCCTCACCACTTTTTAACCCCCCTCCCTTATCACTTTTTAACCCCCTCCCTCCCTCTCTCACCACTTTTTAACCCCCCTCCCTCCCTCACTCACCACTTTTTAACCCCCCTCCCTCCCTCACTCACCACTTTTTAACCCCCCTCCCTTATCACTTTTTAACCCCCCCCTCTCACCTTGAAGTCCAGCGACGGGAGCACGATGTTGCTGTCTTCCTGCACCGCTCGCTGGTGCCCGCTGCTTCACTGCTGAGCGCCGTAATATGACGTCATATTTCGGCGCCCAGCAGTGAAGCAGCGGGCACCAGCGAGCGGCTTTTAAACACTGATGCGGAGGAGATAGAGGGGCGCCTAGCAACCGCTCGGCGCCCCTCTATCTCCTCCGCATCAGTGTTTAAAAGCCGCTCGCTGGTGTCGGCATTTCATGCAGAGTGCCGCAATATGCCGGCATATTGCGGCGCTCTGCATGAAATGCCGGCACCGGGATGGGGTAGAGGGCTCGTGGAGGAGAATGAGGGGCGCCGAGCGGTTGCTAGGCGCCCCTCTCTCTCCTCCGCATAAAAAAAAAAATGCCGGTGAGCGGCATTTAAAAGCCGCTCACCGGCGCCCCCCTTGGGATGGCGCCCATGGCACGTGCCATGGCTGCCATACCCTATATACGCCTCTGTATACTTGCTGCTAATGGTGTATGTAATTATACATTAGTAGGCAGGTGCAACATACATCTTTTTTATTGTTATTTTGGAACTTTCCGGGTTTGACCCGGAGAATGCCGGGTTAAGCAGCGCTTCTCTGTGTCAAGACCCGAATCCTCCTTAACACGCCCCACTCCCCGCCCATTTTCTTTTAAAATGTTTCCCGCTGCCGTCAGGGGGAACTCCCGCTGCCGTCAGGGGGAACCCCCTCTGATGTCAGGGGGAACTCCCACCGGCCTCACGGGACTGCCCGCTGATGTCAGTGGGAAGTCCTGGCCGTGTCCCGCAAGGGAAGGCTCTGGTTACCCGGGGCCCAGAAGTTCACAGTTCTACTACAAGCTAGTCGTGTACTACGTTTAGTAAAATCATGCTACAAATACTTTCAACTATTATACAGGAACTATTCAGTCCTTGTTGAGAAGATCACTGTTAGCTCTTCATAATGGATAAAAAGGGAGCTGAAATGTTCAACTCTCCTGCAAACACCGAAATTCATGAATACATTTAGATTCAAAGTATGTGGAGATGGTTCCATACATCCAACACTGTCAATTTATGTGTGACAGTGCCTGTTTGAGGGGTTTTGCCCCACTGTTGTGAGAATTGATGATCAAATGTGGCATCTACCTCCAAAGTCCACTCTGCCTCACGCCTGGAAGTGATGCCACATTAGGGCATGCAGTATTGTAAAGAACAGGGTCTAGGAGGGGGCTGGTTGAAATGCAGTGAGCTCCCAAACTCCAGGGCAGAATGCATATAGAAGGCTGAGAAGCTTAGTGATGTCAGGTGGTACAGCTCCACCTAGTGGTGCAGTGCTGTACCACTGCAAGTTTGCAGGTCAGGCTGGAGGAGGAATATGGGAGGGAGATCTCTTACTTTGTCATTTTTATATATTGGGACTTATGGAGTTTAACAGCTTGCAGTAAAACACAAGCCAGTGAACTTTATTAAAGAAAGAGAAAATGTGAAAACATGCCGTGCGTTGTTAAAAAGAGATTTTATGGGCTATATCCACCAAATTGTAACACCATTTTAACTGTTGAAAAGTAAATATTGTTGATATAGAACATGATGCAATAATGAAGATCAAAAGCACAAAAGATAATTTATAATATAAAGGAATTCAAATATAAAATATACCGTAATAAAAGTACTACTGTGTAATATATGCACATTAAAATGTAGTTGCCATTAAACAAAATATGTGTTTTTATGATCATTCTGTTTACTACTTTGAAATTGCTGGTCCATTAGTGGCTTGGACTACTTACTTGGGTAAAATAAACTTGCTTATGAACATCTTGCCTCAATAACAATGTGGAATTTTTTTATAGTAAATGGAATTCTTACGCTAATTACGGTCAAATGATGTAAAATAAAGTCCATTTAAGCTCTTACACGAATTACATTTCTTAAATACGAGTGAGTAGTTAAACTACAAATTTGAATTAACACATGGTAGAGAATTCCCCAAATAACAGCACAATAATAAATCTAGACCTAATCCTTCATTTATACATTGTACTTGAACACTTCGCAATAAACAATTGGGTGAGGGCCTGCTAACTGATCCCCAGCTTCTGTTGAACTATAAAAAATAAATGGCCAGCCAACCAGGAGAGGCATTTGTGTATATTTTTATTTATTTAAATGTCCTTAGCACTTTCTTTTTTACTTTACACTACAGTAAATTAAAGGCAGTACTTGACTCAGCATTACAGATGAATGCATTGAAACTAGAGTTCCCTGTCCCACATAGTTTACAATATAGATGAACCATAGAGTGACATTGTCAATGATAGTAAAAATAATAAGCCATCATTCCATGCTGAATTAAACTTCATAAAAAGAATAAAGAATAAAGAATAAGCATATATAATTGATGTGCAACTGTTAATTATTCAAAGAGCTGAATGAGAACAATTACAAAAACTCCTTTACTCAGAATCAGCTCTCACTAAGTAAGAAGAAGGTGAAACGTTATGAGACAGAAGGATTATTCACTGAAGGATTGGTCACTGTAGGTGCATAGTTGAGTATTTAAAGCAAATTGTCCTACTCGTAGATTCATCAGTCTCTACTCATTGTTAGTTGCCACACTGGCTAGCTTTTCATTTAGAATTAATTCAACAGACGAATGTTCACCTTGACTCACTAAAATGACTCAGCTAGCACAAACATATATATGAAAGAGTCATACAAAAAGTAGGTAAGGCAGCGCTCGGTAAACACTTTTCTGCAGAAAGTTGTTTGCTTAGCCAGGATTAATCGAATAGGTATGGTAGGCAACTTGGAATAGATGTAACACAAAAAGTCCACAGGTGGCAACGTGATGAAGTTAAAGTAATCTTTTTATTGTAATCCAAAATGGATAAAAACAAGATAAAGATTACGGAGACAAAAACCATTTGTGCAAAGGAAAGCGAACAGCATAATTTAGGTAGTGTCAGGTAGTGATATATCATGCCAAAGGCTCACTGACAGAAGTCCAAATTGGTAAGCAAAGGTTATGAGACACTTGTATCCTGCGGTTTATTAGTGCAAGAAACCTTTTAAGAAAGCACGTAAAGAGAAAGGCAGACAAAAATTCAAGAAAATAAGCCTAATACCAGCCCTCTGTCTAACCCCTTTGTGACAATGGCTGATTTTATTTTTTGTACCCTTCGTGACAATGGCTGTTTTAACATTTCTGCGGTGCTCGTGTTTAGCTGTAATTTTCTTTTTTTCCCATTTACTGAACACACACAAGTTATATATTGTTTTTTTTTCAGGACAAGAAGGGCTTTCTTAAGATATCATTATTTTGATTGTATCATATCATTTATTATAAAAAAGTATAAAATACGGGGGGGATGAGAAAAAGGGACCTTTTCTGACTTTTACTTGAAAAATCTTTTACTCATCTATAAAAGCCAATGAAAAAACCTGCTAAATAGATTCTACTATTTGTCCTGAGTTTAGAAATACCCAATGTTTTTATGTTTTTATGTTTTTTTTGCTTTTCTCTGCACATTATGGGGCAAGAAGTACCAGTAGCTATTTCAAAACCATTTTTTCCAAATCTGGTAACTCTTCCCTCCATGTGCTATTTCAGGTATCTTTGAAGTCGGCCAATGCAATTTACCCCATCAAACCATATATTTTGAAAGACTAGACACCCCAAGGTATTTCAGATGCTAGTATTTAACTCTTTTCATGCACTAATTCTACCACCAGTCTTTGTCAAACTTTGTGGTAAACATTTGTTTGCAATTTTTTTTCCACACACATTTTACTTCATGTATGAATTTACAGGTCCTAGTATATGTCACTGCCGAACAACACCCAAATATGTGTTCAGCAACATCTCCTGAGTACAGTTATATCATGCATGGGTTTGCCTGGCTGGTTTGGGGCAAAAGGGCCACATTTGGGGCATGCACATTTTTCAATGTTGAACTTTATTTGGCGATCTACGGCCCATTCGATATTTGGTACATCTTTGAGCCCAGACAATTCAGTGTGCCCTATAAAACCATATATTTTTGAAAACTAGATACTCCAGGGTATTTCAAATGCTGGTATTTTACCATCAGCCTTTGTCAAAGTTTACAGTAGTATTTTTTTGTGTGTATTTTTCCCCACACATGTATTTTAGGTATGAATTTACAGGTCCTGGTATATGTCACAGTCACACAACACCCCAATATGTGTTCAGCAACCTTTCCGGAGTACAGTGATACCCCACATACATGGGTTTGTCGGGTTGTTTGGGGGCTAAAAAGCCACATTTGGGATGTGTGCATTTTTCAAATTGGAAATTAGACGTCATTTTTCTCTGTGTGTAAATTGGGACATTGTTGAACGCGGCCAATTTAATTTACCCCATGGGCATTTAACATGCCAGTATGTTAACTCTTTCCATGTGGGAAAATAAAGCGCTAATTTCTAGGACTTACTCATAAAAATATTTTTATAGTAGGTTCCCCTGATGGTGACATCAGTGGGAAACGATTTTGACATGTTACCGTTTTTTTTAATTATTATTATTATTATTTTTTTTACATTTATTTTACTAATCACTTGCATGGTTGACTTGCATGGTTGACTTGCATGGTTGAATGCAGTATTCAACCTGCAAGGAGAGCCAAAGTTCCCAGGTGGGTCTGTAGAGGGTCTGACGAGTTCTCAGGAGGCCACTGATGCAGATCTCGTTGTTGCTGAATGCCTCAACATCGGGGCATTACAGCAACACTGAATGTTCTTCACCTGTTTGAAGTCAAAACCAACTATTTTTACGTCAATTCTCATCAAGGGGTTAAAATGTTTAAAGCAGTACAATATATATATATATATATATATATATGGAAAAAATGATCTTATTTTAAAACTTTGGTGATAGTAGATGAAATGTACCCAATTTAATTAATTTATGTATTTAAATATATCTATGTATAAAAAATGCTGATAATAAAAATTAATAATAAAAATAATATATATATTCCTTGGTGAAAATATTTTTGTGTATACACTTTATTAAAAAGATACAAAAGCAGCTGCTATCCCACATCCTAACCAATGTGTCCTAATTTGTACGCAGAAAAGTTTTGGACCCAAATTCTTATGTCTCACATTATCTGATGAGGAGTTTGCAATCCTTGCAACTCATAAAGAAGACACAAACACACATATATATCCAGCTGAGCTCTTAAATGTTTAAACTCCTAATTATCAGTCTGTCAGCCCTAATACTCATAGCTTAGGATGCTTGCAAGGTTTTAGTGTACCCGACTGTTCTGCAGTCCAAAAGTCACCATTGTGTCTCTACACACAGCACAAAATGTATGTATGCATTGTCAAAATAGTACATTTGTCCTCTTCTTTACAACTACATTTACAGAAATGTGGTCACATAAAAAATTCTTTAAGAAGCCTTTCCATTTAGGGACACCTGTAACCACTCTTCCTGAGTCAAAAATGTTTCTTTTGATTATTTGAAATGATGGGAGGTCCGACTGGCTAATTCAAAACAAGAACATGTAATAATTCATAATGTAATCTAATCTATAATGTGATATATTTTAAATATGGCTTAGTAGACGTTAAAATAAGCCCGTTTTAAAGTGCATATGCAATAATTAGAGCTGCCACTTCAAAGTGAATTACCGTTTTTAAACAGCCCCAATTAAGTTTCTCTAGCAACAATACACTGTTTAAAAACTATGTATTCAGCGTTTTTGGATAACAGACGTCAATGTTTCCATTCCAACTGATTACTTATAGTGTCTCAAAGTCCCACTGCAGATTTTCTTCTTGCCAACATGTGCTAGGTTTGTGAACAAAGAATTGTTGCTGATTGAGCTCTTTTGGAATTGGTCCAAACTGCAGATATATTTAAATTAAACTTTTATTTATATTTTCTGCCTTCTATTTGATTTACTTTCCAAAAGACTTTGCTTTTCATCTCCCTGTCTGATTAGAAGAGACCAAAATTAATCACCCCATGGTACATCTAAAATTACTACTGTAGAATAGGTAGTATTCATTTTACCATCTATAAAAGTGCATTTTTGCACAAAAAATAGTTATTCAGAAGGAAACTATACAGCGATGCGTTTTCTATGAACGTATGTATCATGAGACGAACATTGTGATTTAACACTTTGAGTGCCTAATGGGGTGCACTTAGCTATTCATAGATAACTGATTTAAAGCAAACCATGCATCCCATCAAATGATATAAAAATGAGGTAAAAATACAAATCACAGCCACAAATATGTATCTTTCCAAAATACACCAGACACAGATATATAAACATATATACTCCCCCTACTCAATGTTATTCTTCATAATATAACACTGGGTGGTTGTCATGGAGTCCCTCCCACCCTTAGCGCCAAATGAATGTGAACACAATATAGAAACGTATAAATATATCACTTGTGTTCACTAAAATACAAAACAAAATTATTTTTTTCCTCTTCATTATTCAGGTTGATTTATAGTCAACAAAGGTCCATCTTTTAATGTAAAAATGCAAAGCAAGGTATCAGGGATCAGGCTTTTTTACCAGCATCCCAGCCACCTTATCTGACAATAGATGGCTGCTGGTCAGTCACAGAGGGTGGACCTTGATGTGCCACCACATATGGACCTATTTTCTGTATCGTATTTGTGGTTGTCACAAGGGTTTAAGTGCCAATAAAATAAAAGTTAAAGGAGCCAGAGTTACATTTCAATTGTAAAACAGATGAAATTCTATGCTACTCCTGAGTAGGAACATTTCATGCACACAATCCTAAAATTAAGCCTTCATCGTTATTATGGAGGCCTTTTGTCTCAGAACGTGTGTTCATTTTGTGCATGTTAATGACCACCACAATCAGGGTAAAATGGCAATGGTGTACATAGGGAAATATCAAATACTCATTGTTATAAACATCAAGCATTTCTCATACCACTAAACATTTTTCATTTGAAAATCTAAACAAGCAACTTGTAAACTAATTAAATGCTAATAGCATGTTATTATATGTGAAGAAGATAGAATGTGACAGCTAGAACATTAGTAAATTGCTATTTCCCAAGGAGCTTAGCTTTATAGATTGCCCTCAGCTATGTACATAATAAGAAGAATTTGTAACAATATAAAAAATAGAATCAGCTATTTGTAAATTAATTTTGGCCTTAAAATATAACCATTATAACGATCTTTACAGCATACTTTTTTTCTAAAATAATACAACATTACTGTCATTAAGTTTTTTAAATTAAACCTGCTGTACAATTTACTACTTGGATATTTTAGCTACTGTATTTACATTAAAATAGGAACTGTACTAAGGTCATTTTTCCTGGCTCCTAAAAGTATACTTGTAACCTGTAACTCATTATATATATATATTATATATAATATAATACCTGCACTGATTGGAGGATACAAAAAAACATTCACATCTTATAATATATTTCACAGGTGTACGTAATGTGTGCCTATTACCCATACCTGGGTACTCTTCACATTTGACTTGGACACATCTTTTTTAACAGATTACAATATAGATGTTTCACCAATACTATTTTACGAAAAGGTGTTCAAAGTATTATTATAATCAACTTTAATCATAAATTCTCCAAACAAGGATTAACAGATGAACCTTCTGGAAAAGGTTAACTGTAAATTGTAATTTCACAAAGATTATTTTTGACATTGTGGTGATAAACTGCTATGAATACCAAATGAGGCAGAAAAGACAGGCCTTATGCATGACAAGCGATTCTGATGCAAAATTTGACAAGTTTTCTTATCACATAGCAACCAATGGGATGATTCTATAAAGCACACAGCACACCCAATGCATAACAAGTATGTTTGTAAAGCAGTAGCGTACCTAGGGGGGCGTTCCGCCCCAGGTGCCACTCATCAGGGGGGTGCCACCAGGCCGGCATCGGGTGCACACGCCTCCAGATCAAAGATCTCCCTCTAACTGGCTTAAAATTAGAGGAGCAGTTAATGCAGACCTCCGATCCTGCTCCTTGCGATGCGTGCGATAACTGTTGCTGTGCCTCAGGTTTTGATGTCATATCCGGGCGCACAAAAAGACAGCGAGAGAGAGGGAGGGAGGGCGAGAAAGCAAGTAAGTGTGTGAGAGTGATGGGCGTTATACTGCACTATTATCAATGTCTTGTTCAGTGTATAGTGGTGGGAGTTATGTTGTACTCCATCAGTGCCTGGCTCAGTGTATAGTGATGGGAGTTATCTTCTAAAGTAACTCCCACCACTTTATACTGAGCCAGATATTACATTATATGAATGTATATAGCGCCAGCAGATTCAGTAGCGCTGTTACATTCAGTCAGTAAAATTAAAAATCACATAAACCAACACAAAAGGAGAAGAGGGCCGTGCTCTTGCATGCTTACAATCTAGTTGACAGTGGTACAGCATAACTCGTATCACTATATACCACCGTCAATGTCTGTCCCAGGGTGACCACATTGGCCATGTTTTCCAGGACATGTATACGTTTTTTTATATTGATGACCAACCCAGATATAAAGCTGCCCTAGACACATGGAAGGGAACCACCCATACTGCAGGGCAGCACTTTATCTAGTCTGGTCAGCAATATGTTAAAATTATATGTATCCTGGAAAACATGGCTGATGTGGTCACCTTACTCTTAGTATATAATGATAGCAGTTAAGCTGTACCACTATCAATGTCTGGCTCAGCATATAGTGATAGTAGTTATGCTGTTCCACTGTGATGTCTGCCTCAGTATATAATGATATAAATAATACTGTGTGCTTCAGTCCATGCTTAAGATCTAATGCCTCCAAGAACCTTAACACACTTACCCTCTAGAAAGATTAATAATAATAAAAAGACTAATACCATTTGCTATAGTAACAAGGGAAACAAAAAACTGAAAGCAGAAAAGAGTAATAGTTTAAATAATAAGAAGCCCTTCAAGATGGTAAGTCAATAAACTTCATCAGGATCTATACCCTAAGCTCAAAAGTAGCTCATTAATCTATAAATCATTTTTACTATTTATTATTTACTAACAATTGCAGTGCCATATAAATAAATAATATTATTTCAGTAACATTCTGTACCATAATTACCAGATACAAAATAGTTACTTTTTTTGGTGAATGATGATATAAGTATATTATCCTATTTGGAAACAGTAGTCTCTTGTGAAGTAAATTATTTTAAGTACAATTAATTTGTAGTTAGAATAAATTACATTTAGATGTGCTTGTGTTTAGCTGTAATTTTCTTCTCTCTCATTTGGTGTACCCATACATGTTATATTTTTTTCAGGATAAGAAGGGCTTTTTTTTCAATACCATTATTTGATCATATAATCTAGTTTTCTATAAAAAACTCATCTACAAAAGCTGATGAAAAAACCCTGCTAAATACATTCTAATATTTGTCATGAGTTTAGAAATACCCAATGTTTTTATGTTTCTTTGTGTGTAAATTATGGGGCATTAAGTACAAATTAAGTACAAGTAGCATTTTGCTATTTCAAAACCATTTTTTTCAAATCTACTAATCCTGCTCCTATGTCCTGTTTAAGACATCTTTGAAGCTGGCCAACCCAATTCACCCCCATCAAACATATATGTGTGAGGGTGTGAGGCAGTCACTCGCGCTGGGAACCAGGGAGTTGCGGGGTGCATTGTGGCACAAACAGCTACTTTCATCATGACTTTCTATTTTACCAATATACCTATTTCAAGTAGCCCTGACTTTCAGCTGGAGATATATGTGAGCAACAAGACATGATGAACATCTCTTGTTGCTCACTGTGATGTACGTTTCTCTCAGAAATGAGTCACCTATTTTACAAATAAAGATGATAGTATTATCTGAAAGAATAACATGAAATGGCATGGTGATTCATTTAAGAAAGGGGCATACAAAGTATCACCTTACAATTTCTCAAAAATAAGAGAAAATGTCTATCCATCAAATTTTCCTTAAATGTTTGATTTAGTTCTAAAAATTGAGTTCATATGAATCAAAACTGATATATGATTAAACAATTGTTCATGTTCTCTTAAAAAATGAAAGTGGGGAAAATTAGCAAGATTTTTAAAGGGCCCTTACCAATACTAAACCTCAAAAAGCTAATGAAGTATGACAGCTTATTCGTCTTGAGGATAGCTATAAATTAGCATGCACAGATGGAACAAACATTCTGCACTGAGCAAGAGAGGATTTTCATTGGCAACCCTAGAGAAATTCTACATCCTGTCCAATTTTGTATTGCAATAATAAACACTCAACAAGGTTTGGAAAACAGAGATATTCAAAGGTATTTTTATTGATGAGTTTAATACACATTTCATAAAAATGCAGAAGCAGCTGTTCCTATCCATATATAGTATTCAACTTTTTAAATATTTTTCCCTGGGTATAACATAAATTCATAAGTCTTACTTACTTTTACATGTGCTCTTAATAACAGATGTTAAATTTCTGTTACAAGAATTCATATTAAAAAAAAACAAGGAAATGTTTTATATAGCTTGGATTGACCCAGGTTTTTAGCCCAATACCTGGTTTGGCTTGTGAAAAGAGGAAAAGCACAAGCCATAGCTTTATTGCCCTTTAAATTACTTTCTGCTTGTATACAACACGGCCAGCTCGTGCAAAGATTTAATAAACTAAGCTGGGGAACATTGGCTTGACCAGCTTACTTACCTCTAGTCAGGGCCGGACTGGGACTGGAAAGCAGCCCTGGAAACATTTGGAGACCAGCCCCATAACGTTTATCTTGCGGTCGAGCTCTCATACCCACACGCACCCCTTATACATACCCGAGTCACACTATTAGCCATACATTATTTTTATCACATTATTTGTATTAAAATGCCAGAAAGCAAAAGTGTTAAAAGGCCCTCATAAATTTAATACATTAGACATAATGGAATCAAAACATTTGCTACTGATGAAAAAGTTCCATTTTATTCAGTGAAACAAAACACGATATTTGTTTTGTTCCACTGAATAATATATTTTCATGATATTCTTGTAAGAAACTTTTGGCTATTAATACCACCACAACTGTTCTAGCACTGCATCATCCAATGAATACCTCATCCCAGATACATTATTAATTTTTTTTTTTTAAATGCACACAGATAGTATATTTAAGTAAAAGGTCCTCTCTTAAGAGGGAAGGACTGTGAAACCAAAGGGAATAACAAACTAAATTGGGTTTCACTCTGAAGATCCCAACCACCATTCAAGTTTCTGCGATTAATCCTTTGTGATAAAATATGCAGATTAAAATAAGAGTAAATAACACAATGCCTTTACTTTTCCTCTCACTGATTTCTGGGCCTAGAAAGTTTTGTCCTCTGAAGTCACTACAAACTCAGGAGTGCGTTTTATCTCTGGATAAGTAAACATTAAATAAATCAATTTATTAGTACAGTAAGTACAGTGGAAACCGACACCCAGACACACACCAGGACAGCCTCTGCCATATTGAAGCATAAAACACTATGTTCTACACTGCTTTGTCATTAACTCCCCCTGTCATTAATCCCCTTGTGTATTGATGCCCCAGCCAGGTCCCCCTTTAGTATTGATTACTGTCTTCCCCTAAAAACACAACCTTGGGTATTGCCCCCTTTATGGATTTATTCCCCCACACCCTTGGGTATTGCCCCCCCAGCATTGATTTATGTGATACCCCAGCTAACCCACTCCCTTGATGCCCCTAACACTTTTGTGAAGAACAGTTGTCTATTATTGATGCCCCCTGACTGCCATGTGTATTACCCCCAGCCACCCCCTCCTTTTGTATTATTTAATTTTAAAATTTAATGAAGGCAAACCCCTCTCCCTTGAATATGGGTCTGCTTTCCCCTTTAACCCCATTACTATAGTTTGGTAATACAAATACCAGTACTTACATTTTTGTGTTTTTGTTTTTTTTGTCCTCTTCTCCTCGACGACGTGACAATTCTTTCCCTGTCACAAGGAACACTTCTGTGAGGCTGAGCCCGCCTCCTTGAGTGTCACCGCGCCGCCCAATGGCCGTGCCGCAGCTCTTCGTCCCACCCAGGGCCGGCCCTACAATGGAGCCGACTGGGGCAATTGCCCCAGGCGGCACTTCAGAAGGGGCGGCACTTTGCTGCCCCAAGCGGGTTTTTTTTGGTTTTTTTTGAAGCGGAGGAGAGAGAGAGGGGCACCGAGTGGTTTTCGCTTACCCGCTCGGCGCCCCTCTCTCTCTCCTCTGCGGCGAGTTTCCCTGTTCGGTCTCGGTGCCGGCTTGTAATGCAGAGCGCCGGAAGTGACGTGAATTTCCGGCGCTCAGCATTACAAGCCGGCACCGTGGCAGCACAGGGAGACTCGCCGCAGGACTGTTTAAGGGTAAGTACCGGTGGGGGGGTGGGTGTAGATAATGCCGCCCCCCCCCGGCGTCGGCGGGGGGGCATTTTAAACTTCGCCCCAGGCGGCGTTAAGTCTTCGGCCGGCCCTGGTCCCACCCCACAACATGTTCCACACAGCCGCCGTGTGGCTGCAGCGTAAGACAGCCACTGAGCGGCTGCGAGCAGAATTCAAAGCGGCCACTGCGCGGCTGTCATGCAATGCGCCGCCCAATGGCCTTCGTCCCACCCCTTTTGTGGGGGTGGGATGAAGAGCAGCGGCAAGGCCATTGGGCGTCGCGTTGTGTGCACACCAGCCGCTTTAATTTCATTAGTGGCCGGTGGAGGCACACTGCCGGCCGCCCAATGGCCGCTTTGAACTTTCCTCGAAGCCGCACAGCGGCTGTGTTGAATGTGTTGCGAGGTGGGACGAAGAGCTGCTGCACCATCAGCCCGCCTCCACCAGCCACTGATGAAATTAAAGCGGTTGCTGTGCACGCAACGCACCGCCCAATGGCCTTCGTCCCACCCCTTTTGTGGCCGCTTTGAAGCTTGCTCGCAGCAACACTTTTACAACACTTACAGCCGCTTTGAATGTTGGCCGACTGGGTGGAGTGGCCCACGGACTGGCCAGCCCACCGAGAAATTTCCCGGTATCCCGGTGGGCCAGTCCGGCCCTGCCTCTAGTGTTTGACTAGTTGTTGTGTGGGTAATGTCAGGAAGTTATGGTACAGGATTAGGTAGTTACTAAGGGCCAAGATCCAGTTTTGAGTAACTTGCCATCTTTCCTTGCCGGAAGCCCCTACGAACAGAAATTTTTTTTACTTTACCCTCCAAGTATTCCACTTTTTTGCCTTTACCCTGTCTGTAATCTGCATCATTGCTGGCTGTCCTCCTTAATTAATTATTTAGGTATTCCACTTTTTTTTGCCTTTACCCTGTCTGTATTCTTCACCTTTGCTAGCTGTCCTGCTTAATTAATTATTTGCATTTGTAGCATTCCTTTGTTTGTCCTTGTTTGTTTGTTGATTGAATTATTAGTACTATATATTGAATTATTAGTACTATATATTGAATTATTAGTACCCTTTTAGCTATCCTTTCCTCTCCCCTACAATTTTATTGTGGGGTAATTAATTAATTGGTAGATTCCTAACAAGTAGCCATCCCTTATATCTGATCTGACTTTAGAGGCACAAGCCATATTCCATCTGTGTGCCACTTTCCATCTATGTGCCAGTTTACTAAGTGCCACTGAATAGGAGTTCATTAATAGGATTACAATTACGGTGCCCCTATTCTCTGGAATGCCCTTCCCTGCCCTATTTGTCTTTCCTCCTGCCTTTGGTCCTTCAAAAAATCCCCAAAAATTCTTATACTAGCGTGGCTGGTCCATCCAAAATAGTGATACTTTTACCTCTTGAGTAATACATCCTAACTCCCTCTAAATTACAAGCTCATTTGAGTAGGGCCCTCATCACCTGTTGTTTCTGCAAGTGGAATTGTTATGTTACTTGTTATGTCCAGTCGACCCATTGTACAGCACTATGGAGTATGATGGTGCTATATAAAACAATAAATAATAATAATCAGAAACAATGACAAATTTTAACATTACTTCTCTCTTAGAAAAGAGATCTGCTAAATCTCAATGACTACTTTAGCCACATGGATAAGTGGAAATTTGCCGCATGCAGATAATTAAATGCCCTCTGGAACAGGCTTGTGGATTGAGAAAAGAGGCTCAATCCAAAATATAGTTGTTAACAAAATTCTTAACACAGCCTTAAAGTCATATTTATAGGCTATCAACTCTACATTCTGCACAGTGTTAATTTTCTCATTGGAAACCTTAAGTTCCATATAAACTATTAGAGGTAATGAAGGGATTAATAGCCCGGAATAGACATATGTGTTTCTCCTGCAATTTGGCATCCTTTAATAATATCTAACAAAAGATATAATCAATTTTATACACATACGTTTATACGAGAAAAATACAAGAAAATATTTATAGTAACAAAAGAAACCTAAATACACTTTATTCCCTTTAGATTTTATATGTAACTGAGTTGTCTCCATGAAGTTATGAATCAGTTAATAATAAAAAGAAAAAAAGCCTCTAATTTTATGAAACATTTTTGGCTGTCTCTCAAGCAGTAAACCAGGTGTGCCTTGAAATGTAGTCTAGAGGTTCTCATTCTGCGCTCTGTGGGTTGCTGCCACCATAGAAACATAGCCTTGAAGTACATTATTGCCAAGTCTTTTCCGATAGAGTTGATTATTTAATTGCATTTGGATAATTAGACACTGCATATGATTATGATTATAAGCTTCCCAATGCATCTCAGTAGCAAAGATGTTGTTTGTGCAACTCCCCACTGATTTACCTTGTGCCTGAATTTTGGGAAAACAATTGAAATAGCCATTTGCTATTATTTCTGTATTGGACAACATCACTGGAGAATACCCTAGTTCTCCTATATTATACTATTCTTTAACTAATGTTGGGGACAGGTGTGATCTAGTCACATTATTTAATGTATCTATTCTTGGGAGGCAGTAGGCGGGCAGATCATGTACAACATCAAAAAAGTGTCACTGTCACGTCCTCGGGTCCTGTTAGCCGCGGGCGGGGTAGTCCGCTCGCCGACCACGGGTCCGGAGGGAGAAGTATCGGGTCCCCGTGATCTGCGAGCAGACCCCCGCCCGCGGCTAACAGGACCCGAGGACGTGACAGTGACAAAAAGCAGTTAGTTTTCCTGCTTTCAATAATGTTGCGAAGTTTAGTAGTAGAATTCCCTACAGAATGAAACAGTTTTTCTGGCAGAGAGTGGGGCTGTGATATAAATGACTTTCAATATATTGAGGGATTCAATAAAGTACAAGAGGTAAGTATATCTCAAAGGAGGATAAATGTTAGGACAAAAAACTATTCAAACCTGAACCACCCCTTCAACCTTGACCTTGGTGGTTTTACGCATGTGTGCAGTACCAGTAGTCGTCTTATCTACATTCATCAGAAGCCGAAATATAGAATTTAATGGAAAATAAGAACCATTTAGCCAGGGCCGGCCCAAGACAAAATGCCGCCTGGGGCGAAGTTTAAAATGCCGCCCCCCCCCATTATCTACCCTTCCTCTCCCTCCGTCCCTGCCACCCTCATTATCTACCCCCCACCCTTGTACTTACCTTTCAGCAGTCATGCGGCGAGTCTCCCTGTTCGGTCTCGGTGCCGGCTTGTAATGCTGAGCGCCGGAAATTACGTCATCTTCCGGCGCTCAGCATTACAAGCCGGCACCGAGACCGAACTGGGAGACTCGACGCAGAGGAGAGGGGCGCCGAGCGGGTACTGACAACTTGGTAAGCGAAAACCACTCGGCGCCCCTCTCTCTTCTGCTTTAAAAATAAAAAAAGGGCTTGGGGCGGCAAAGTGCGCCCCTTCAAAAGTGCTGCTTGGAGCAGTTTCCCCACTCGGCTCCATTGTCAGGCCGGCCCTGCATTTAGCCCATCTAAGCTGTCCATTTTTCCTTATGTAAAGACTTCTGAAGTAATACTGCTGTTTTTTGGACATGAAAAAACTGCAATACTGCACTTTTACTGCAGTATTACTGCACATTTACTGCAGTTGTACTGCATTTGTACTTCACTGTACTGCAGTTGTACTGCAGTTATTTTTGTACGGAAGTACAAATGCAATAAAGCTGCGGTACATTGAAGTACAACTGTAGGTTTGCAATATAAAAAAAAAAGTGCAGTAAATGTGCAGTAAAACTGCACTAAAAGTGCAGTATTGCAGTTTTTTCATGTCCAAAAAAGAGCAGTATTACTTCAGAAAAACTGCAGTAATTTTTCGTAAGGGTCATGTCTTCCAGGGGTTTATGCTTATCCCTTGTTTGTTTAGATTCTCTCACTGTTTTAGCCTCTATCACATCTGCTAGGAAGCTGTTTCACTTATCTGTCACCTTCTCAGTAAAGTAAAACTTCCTTACATTATCTAGGTTATGATCTTGTTTTAACATTTCTAGTGCGTTGAAATAAACTTCACTCCTGTACTTTGTGCTAAATCCATTCATGTATTTAAAAGTTTCTATCACATTTTCTAATGATTTTTATTCTTCAGAACAATACTGTAGATGAGGTCTGCTCGGAGATCTGGGGCATCCCTCTTCCTGCAACTTATTCATCCATGTAGCTGTAACTCAAGACTTACCTCTGTATTCCAGGACAGTCCTGGCGAAACCTGGATGGGTGGCAACCCTATTACTGTAATTAATTTGGAAATTTAAGCAAATTTATTGAAATATGGTATTCTTGTATTTTTTTAGTTATTCATGTTATTGGCATTTTACATACTAATTGTCTATAAACAGTGCAACATCTGATTTCCCTAACACAATCTAAATTGACTAAAGGTCATTACATAATTTAAAGCATCTTTCTAGATACAACTTATGCAAATCAATCTGTACTTAGAGAATGTAATATTCTTTAAATGGTCCTGAAAATGTAGAAAAGGCATCATTTATCCTGTTGTTCGTGTCCAAATATCAGCTAAAATTTTTTTATTTTTTTTTAAACCATCACTCTTTTATCTGACATTTCATTAAAATATAAATATTTCACGCAAAAGCATTTTAAATGCATTAGTACGAAAATTCACAAAGAAGAAATCACTTCCAGCAGGAAATAGCTCTGGGACAACTAGTTGGGTTAAAAGCATTTCTTTATAAACTCAATGTGAAGTCCTGTTATCAAAATGTTCTCTTAGAAAACAGGCTTTATAACAGTAAGTAAATGATAATGAAGGACTTATTTACCGTGTTTTACTTTTTGTAAGTATTACCAAAAAAATAATTAGGGGTTATAGGAAAGTGGACCCATATTCAAGGGGGGGGGGGCAATTCCCTTGGGACAACAATTAAATAATACAAAAGGGGGGTGGCTGCGTTGTGGCATTACAAAATCAATAAGGGGGTGGCTGGGGGTAATACACATTGCAGTGGGGGCATCAGTAGACAAGAGGTTGGTTGGGCATCACATTAGCCAATACAAAAAGGGTATCACATAAATCAATATACAAGGTTGTCAGGGCATAAATGCACAAAGAGGGGCAATACACAAGGTTGTGGGGCAGCACATTAATCAATACTAAAGGGTGCCGGGCAGGGGCATCAATACACAAGGGGGCAAAAATACAAAAGGGGCAGTTAATAACAAAGCAGTGTAGAAAATAAAAGAATGTATGCTTCAGTGTGGCAGAGCCTGTCCTGGTATGTATGTGTTTGGGTGTCGGTGTGACAGAGCCTGTCCTGGTGTGTGTGTGTGTTCGGGTGTCAGACCCTGTCTTAGTGTGTGTGTTTGGATGAGAGTGTGACAGAGCCTGTCCTGATGTGTGTGTTTGGGTGTTGGTGTGGCAGAGCCTGTCCTGGTGTTTGGGTGTCGGTGTGACAGAGCCTGTCCTGATGTGTGTGTGTTTGGGTGTCGGTGTGGCAGAGCCTGTCCTGGTGTGTGTGTTTGGTTGTTGGTGTGGCAGAGCCTGTCCTGGTGTGTGTGTGTGTTCGGGTGTCAGTGTGGCAGACCCTGTCTTAGTGTGTGTGTTTGGATGAGAGTGGGGCAGAGCCTGTCCTGGTGTGTGTTTGGGTGTCGGTGTAGCAGAGCCTGTCCTGTAGTATGTGTGTTTGGGTGTCGGTGTGGCAGAGCCTGTCCTGGTGTGTGTGTTTGGTTGTTGGTGTGGCAGAGCCTGTCCTGGTGCGTGTGTCTGGGTTTCAGTATGGCAGAGCCAGTCCTGGTGTGTGTGTGTGGGTGTCAGTATGGCAGAGCCTGTCCTGGTGTGTGTGTGTTTGGGGGTCGGTGTGGCACAGCCTGTCCTGGTGTGTGTGTGTTTGGGGGTCGGTGTGGCACAGCCTGTCCTGGTGTGTGTATTTGGTTGTCTGTTTCCTGGCACTTTACTTACTGCGGGAATAAAAAGAACTACCGTATTGGCCTGATTATAGGCCACACTTTCCCCCCATAATTAAAATCTTTAAAGTGGGGGTGCGGCCTATAATCGGGGTTTAGCATTTTAACCTTTTCTAGGGTGTCTGGAAGACCGGATCAGAAGACTGTAGAACGCTTTCGGTAGTGCGGCCCGGCGAAAATGCGGTAATGCAATGTAAAATTGTGCTTTACCACACTAGAGAGACTGACAGTGCAACATTCTGTGCAGGTATCCTGCTAACAAAATGGGAGTACTTTCAATTCACACAAATCCATATGTTTTGCCCTGCAAATTCCAAAAGATCCTAAGCCACACAGAACTGGTGGTGAAAAAAGTGCAGGAAATTATTGCTATTGTAAGAAAAATAATGTGTTTTAATATTTATGTTAGAATATAACTGATATCTTAAATATAAGGTTGCTGGCAGTTGTGCACCCCCAAACTCGTCAGGACATTGGCTCCAGGGATATGTGGCAAACATCATGGTTACTGTGGACCTTCACAGTAGGCCTTTGAATATTCGCAGCCGTCTCCAGCTATTGTGGACCTTCACAACATCCTTTCGAATATTCGCACCCGGCTCCAGCTATTGTGGACCTTCACAACATCCCTTTGAATATTCGCAGCCATCTCCAGCTATTGTGGACCTTCACAACATCCTTTCGAATATTCACAGTAGGCCTTTCACATATTCATAGTCGGCTCCAGTTATTGTGGACTTACGGCCAATGGAAACATGGCAATGGACAACTGAGCAATTTCCATATCTTAACAATGGCCCTTGATTGGATGAACTGAATAACCAAAGACAGAGATAGGCAGAGTCCATAACTTAGTATGGCCAGAAATACTGTATAAGAACAAAAAACCTCAGACCATAGAGAGGGGGGAGAACCAGTCAAAAGGAAGGTCCAGAAGAGAGAACAAGGATAAAAGGCTACCTATCCCAAGGACTGATTGGTTCCCAAGAAAGAAACTCAAGATATTGCTGTGTGCAGAGGATCCTTGGGGGTGTATTTAGATTGCCGGTGTCCTTTCAAGTAAAGATATCATTGGGACGTTGGTGGTAACTATATCATTTTACGGTTATATTTTGTATGGTGTTTTCCTCCTTTGTTAATCGGAGTAAGGATTAGTGCTGTTATTATTATATATTGCAGTATTGTGGTAATTAGTCTGGTTAAGAGGTGTTAATATTACGATAATGTAGTAGTGAGGTTTGTCAGTGTTACTCGTGTTTGCTTTTGTTGTTGTATTGTAATTCGAGACCATTAATTGCTGTAGTTGAATTTTCCTATTAATATACTCTTAAAATACATATTGCTGTGTGCTTGTGTTTCTTTGCCACCTGTCCCCAAAAGAACGAAAGAATATATATTTGGGTACAAATAGTTATATTTCTTACACTATGAGTAAAGTTTGCAGTGATCAGAGGCCAAATAGCTGAATAAAAAGTGCCCGAATGCTCCTGGTCAAATACCCTGGGTTGTCTGCTTTACATATATATATATATATATATATATATATATATATATGTATACACACTTTTATTGGTTTCTTTTAAATGTAAAACAAAATTGAAACCTTAATGTATATCTTATAATATGTTCCCTATAACTGCTGAGAAATTACATATAACTGAGGTATTTCCAAAATCAGCACATCTGGATTGTGACATTTTGAGGGTATTTTCTGTCAATTTAACAAATCTTGTGAGGATCCTGAGAAGAAAATTGAAAAAAATTATTTTTTTCCATTTTTATCTAGTTTTTACTAAATTACTCATCCTACATCTTCAGCTAATCATGTAACTATGGTATCAAACGAAAGCACTATCTCTTTGGAAAAAAACCCAATATATAGCTTACATTTGTACACTATTCACAGGAAAGAGGAATAATGGTTGAACCAACATATCGCAAAAAAAAGGAAAAAAGCTCTGGGACTTAAGGTACCAAAAACCCAGGGACTGCAGCACGAAATTACATTTGGCATTAACAGTTTTTTGCCATTAAATTTCCTTTGTTGTTTTGTGTATCAATAGACTCAAATTATGTCATGAGACGTGCCACTATAATTGCATGTCTCAGCCCCCATCACTCAGCCCCCACATTTCCATCCTCACCTGCCCCTTCAGCGAACCCAACTGCTGCTTTCAGCCACTCATATACCCCTCACCCCTAACTGCCCTTTCAGCCTCCTCAGTACCCCAACTGCCTTCCAATGTATCACCCCCAAAACTGCTCTCTTCAGCCACCACAGCCCTATGTGAAGCCTCACACCCCAATTGCTTCCTTCAGCTGGCTCAGCCTCCTATCTCCTGACCCCTTGGCCTCCAACGGCCCCTTCAGCCTACCATCTTTTTCCTTTCTCCCAACTGCTCTCTTGAGCCACTTCAGACCCCCACCATCCTGTTCAACCACCTCAGCTCAATATCTGTGCCATTCAGCCACCCCATCTGCCCCCTTTAATTTCTGCAGTCTGCAACCTTCAGCCATCTCTTCACCCTCAGTTACCCACTTCAGCCTCCCCATGTGTGACCCATCAGCCTCCAACTTCCCCCATTTAGCCCCCATCTATCTCCTCTCTCCACAACTGCTCTCTTTCGCCACATTAGACGCCAACTTCCCCCTTCAACTATCTCAGACCAATATCTGCCCACTTCAGCAAAAATTAGGAAGGATACCCTAAGACACAAATGAGAACGAAGCATAGAGCTCACATTTTCGTTTGAATGTTGTTTTTTTTCCACTCACTCAGTTTATCACACTGTCTCACACTCTCACTCTCTCAATGTCTCCTTACATTCTCCATCATCAGGTTCCGTGTCTCTGTCTCCTTTTCCACAGTTTCACTTCTTCTCTTGACCCCTTTTTTCTGTTTTCTTTCAAATTACAAATAAGCTCAAAAAGACACATTATTTTTATTTTATGTATATAGAGCTGGAGATATTTTATCATGAGAAATTATCTACATCACAGGTAATGACTATATTTACCACATTCATTAATATGTGTTGTTTTCCTTGTTAATCACATTTACAAGCATAACCGCAATAACACCAGCTGCTTTTCATATAAATCAAGAAATTGATATGACATAACTAACATTAATTTTGTATTTTTCCAACCTCTACTGCTTTATAAAAATGCACTTTTTCCTATTAGTGCCTATCTTTTTTTGATTTTGAAGAATATATGACATCATCAAAATGCATTATTTCCGTTATTCACTTTCGAAATATATGACATGCAAGGGAGATTCGTAACAAACATACATATATACATATAAAATCCAGTTTCTGGTTTGGGAGATGCTACTACTTGCTTTGGAACCCTAAGGGAATCTGGAATCAATGTGATCAGATACCTCTCAATTTAGCCCTGCCTCATCTCTTTATAGATTACAAAATATTGAGGCATGATTATCACCAAAAGGAGAACTATATCTAAGAATAAGGAAGCCTATGAGTTGCAGTGGAAGTGGTTAATCATGCTACCTAAATTATTTGGTGGTCTTCGAGGGGGGTTCAGCAAACCAGAAACAGAATTATTGTCCAAATAGGTCTTGAAGGTCAACTTTTTTTAGGTCAAATGCATTCCAAAAAGACCACCCACCACATTGAGTAGAAAATAGAGGATGGATGTAGGTTTCATGCTAGGACGTCTGTGTAGAATGGAGTGGGATATATATTTTTCTCTATAGTGCGAATATATTTTAGAAGCAAGTAGTAAGATTCCAGTTGCCAATTTTTAAATGAATTGTACTTTTGGCCAACATATTTCACAGCACTTAACCTTTGCCTTGACAGACACAGGGGTTTAAATTAAACCAGTGATTACCCCATCAAAACCTTGTGAAGGCAAAAGATCATCTTTCGATTTGCAAAATCTCCACTTCCCACTATGCATATCATTACCTTTGCAAATAAGAATATTTATGCTTTCTTTGTGAGTATATTTTATTGGGTTTATTGGATATTATATTTTAAATCATACCAATAAATATAATTCTAAGAAGCAGTTAGCTGTTCATTTAAATAAAATATTGCATTTTTTTTTAATGGTAAGGAGGGTTGCATGACACACAGGGGTTCCTTTACTCCTGTTCAACATCTTACACGCATACTATTTCATGAGCATTACTCACAGGTACATTAGTGAAATGATTAAACCAAGAGTTTTTAAATTAAAACAGAAAAATAGGTCTTACTGTGTCTTTATGACCTAAAACTCCATCAAATATATGTGAATCCAGAGAATAGGTCACCACGGCAACAGGAACAAATGAAGATGCATATTACCATAAACCCCTTGAGCAATTACATCTATGGTTCAACTTCTTACTGTAGAATTAATACATTTTGGTTTCAGAAAAATAGAGTTAATATTATATATTTCTTCTCTACTGCACAAAAATGTGCTTAACATCAAAGAGATTTTACACAATAACGTTTGCCTAGAAGTTGTCAATGACTATGAACAAAGAAAGAAAGATAACAAGTCATCTGGTTTGTTATCATTTGATGAAAAATGAAAGGAGGAATTGTATTATAGCTAATCATTAAAATAGTATACTATTCAAAGTTACAGTTAGGTCATTGAAACTAACCTACTGGGGTAAGAAAATTCCAATATATTTTCATCCAGCAGCATATTATCCTATATGTGTGTTAATTTGATCCACCCTCAAACCCTCATCTCCTGCTGCAACTCCTTGTTTCACCTGGTATGTTTCTATCCTGTCCGTTTTCATACCCTGCTGATTTCAGAGGGTTAACTTTGGTGCCCTCTTGTCTAGCTTAATTGCAATCATTAAGCCAAGGTGTTAATTATATGGTACCTTGACCTCCCTCCTCACCACAAGCTACCCTCACCTGCTTCAGTTTAGTCACACCTTCTGAAATTTCTAAGGTCCTCTCGTCCTCCCACCTCACCACCTGTCCTCTCGACCCTACACCTTCACATCCCCTAACCAATGTCCTTAATCTTCATTTTTCCTCTGGTGTGTTCCCACCCTCATTCAAACTTTTTATCATCTCATCTTCAAGAAACCTTCCCTTGATCCCACATCCCCATTAAACTACTGTCCAATTTCCCCTCTCCAATTAACAGCTAATTACTAATGACCTCCTCGCAGCTTAAACAAAAGGCCAATTCTCACTAGTTATTCTCTTGGACTCTCTGCAGCCTTTGACAGTTGACCACCCCTCCTCCTACAGACCATCCATGCTCATGGCATCCGTGACACAGCTTTTTCCTGGTTTAAATCCTATCTTTCTGGCCATACTTTTAGTGTCCCATTCACTAGAACTTGCTCCTCTCCGCTATCACTATCGCAATCACTAACTGTGAAATTGCATCATGGATGGCGTCCCATTGCCTAAAGCTCAACATCTCCAAGACTGAGTTTATGGTAATCCCGCCATCAGCTCTGTCCACAATTTCTGACTTATCTCTTACTGACAACTCCACTGTCCAACCGGCAGACCAAGTTCGCTGCCTTGGTGTCGCACTTGACTCTGCTCTCTCCTTCATCCATCACATCCAGTCCCTCCCCATATCCTGCCCCCTTCACCTAAAAAATATCTCCTGAATTTGCCCATTCCTCATACAAGAAACAACCAAAATATTAATCCACTCCCTTGTGATTGTCCAAACTATTGCAACTTCCTACTAACTGGTCTCCATCTCTCTGGCATCACTTCAATCAATCCTCAACACTGCTGCTAGATGAATCTTTCTATGTTTCCGTTCCACATCTGCTCCTCCGCTACGCCACTCTATTGGCTTCTGACTCTAACCTATAGAGCCCTTAACAACTCAGCACCCCCCTATATATCTACCCTCCTATCCAAATCAACCTCTTCGTTACTCTAAGGACTTGCGTCTCTTCTACGTCTTTAAGATTTCACTGGTGCTGCACACCTTCTGTGGAATTCCCTTCCCCGTTCCGTCAGACATTTTCCCTCGTACGCAACTGATAAGAACTTTCAAAAGGGGTTGACCAGAGAAGCTAGGATCTTCGATGCCTGTATACTACACGCCTAATCCCAGCTGTACAAGGGAAATCTGTGCTGGAAACAACACAAATTTTGTTCTTCTTATTATTATTTCTTATTATTCAGCGCTTCTTACAATACATATATTCAAGGGGTATGACAAGACTAGGATTGACAAACCGAGACATTAAGTAGAGAGGACCCTTCTCGCAATCTTGAGGTGATAGGAGTTATAGTGTGTCACAGGGCCAGGCTAACTGGACCTCCTGTCCCAGGGCAGAGGCAGACATTTTCATGGAACTCTAAGCCGGGTTGTCTGAGAGCAATTTACGCACTTTTGTTTCCTGTTTCTGATATCATGACCCAGTAAAATTTTATAAGGTGTTTTAAGTTATAATTGGACCCAGAAACTGAATGTGGCTGCATACCGCTCCAGCCCTTCAAAGGGACAATCTTATAACTAGGCTGGAGCTCTTACTTTGGCTAGCACAGCCTGTTTACCCACTATGGGGGGGGGGGTAACAGAGGCGGGAAAAACCCATTGTATCACTTAATTCCCTTACCTGATAATAAGCTAATGGGATTTGGGGTTGGGTTCTGTGTACATTGAGAATGTGCATCTGTTAAAGTAATGTTAATAGAATTAAGGCTCTATATAAGTCCTATGTGTTGTTCTTGCTTTACTGCACGAATTGTGGTCTGACTGTCAGGGCCCAGGTCAACAGGTCGGGTAGGAGCCGAATTGCAAGGGATATCTGAGGCTCTGTCTGTACTTGGAGATGCATATTGACATACAGGTAAGTGCAGACAAGAGTCACACCAGGCTAGTATACAAGAACAGATTATATTGATGAAAGCTAGCTGATCAGGAACAGGACTAGTATATACAGTAGAATAAAGCACAAACAGGATACAGTTAATCGTAATACATGGTGTGGAACTGGAGACCCACTGGCAGGGCACACGGCAGAAAGCCCACTGACAGGGCACACGGTAGGAAGCTCTTTGTCAGGGCACATGGAAGGAAGCCCTCTGTATAGCTGGACTGGCGGGGCCCGCTCTGTATAGCCGAGCTCAGAAAAGCCAGACACGTTATGCAGGAGAGTGGTCAATATGAAGCAAGGTCAGAAGCAGAAGATCAGAAGCTGGATGCTAGGAAACGTTTCAAGACCAGGTACAGAGCAGCAGTAATAGGCTGCTAACACTACAATGCAAAGGCCAAGACTGAGATGCTGTGCAGCTACTTATAGTAAGGGTAACTCCCAAGTAAGCAGGTGAAGCTAGTCAGGTAAGATGATTCCTGACTAAATTTCCCAATATTATATATTATAATGCCTTGTTTTGTCAAAAATGGTTCTTTATCAAAGAATAATATATGATAAAAAGATAGTAAATTATTAACTTGTCTACAAATTACAGGTTTAGTTGATGGGCAACTGTCTTAAACTATCTTGAAACAGGTTTTACATTTTAAATAACTGAAAGACAATTTTATCACCAATACTGTACAATTTTACTTAGGTTGGTGAATTTGTAATTATAAGAAGCCATAGCAAGGCATTCAATTAGTCAGCAGTGTATCAATGTGTATGGAACCAAAGAGAGGGTTTGGTTCCAGGAGGAAGTTTAATATATGTTGCACTGCAGTTAACCAGAATGTAGTTGAAGTTGATGAATCACATGTCCACTGAGTATATGTTGTAGTTGAAGTTTATACATTATGTTTTAAGATGATCTGTTAATAAAATCATTAGAACACTGCAGCTGGAGTCTGAGAGCCCTGTTAATGCACAGTAACATTGAAACAAGCAGAATGGATTAAGTTTATTCTCTAAAAGACTTGCCATCTGGCACATTGGTAAATGCCTGTTGGGCTACTGTCTAACTGTGTATAATGTGTGGCCATGCGTATCCAGTCAGTGGTCACTTATACAGCATTTGGTGGCTGCTGGTTTGTAAAGTGCCAGACTCATATACTAACCTTACACTGTTGAAATTTGGCACACTGGAGGCATAAGTTGACCAACACTGTTGGTGGTTATAACATCACAGTGGTTTCCCAGTCACTCCCCTAAGCAGATCAAAATGCCACATCATGACTTTAACACACTTCCACAGCAGGAGAACCTTTGTTGAACCTTAATACATCATGGGATTCTGGCTTTTTGCCAAAGCCTTAGAATGCAGTATGCGGCAATGTAGAAACCACTGTTGGCAGATGTTCTGTAAAATGCTTGAATAAATCAACAGTGCTAGAATGTGTACATAATCCCCATAAGTCAAGTTAATTGTCCTACCCAGCGGCCAGAAAATAGCTTCCAATGCCAATACCCTCATTAAATCTAAATTCCTTGGAGGCAGAGTAACTATGAAATGGTATTAATTACAAATCTCAAACTAATCTTGTTACACATTCTACATCAGTTAAAGAGCGCAGAAATGTACGGCTCCATATAAGTGCTAAAACAGAAGAGCTAAAGAAACAATTCTGTAGCAAACGCTTGAATAGTGCTCTTATAAACATAGGAAACAATAGAATGTTCTTGTTGATAGAATCATTCCATTGGTTGCTATAATGATAATAAATAATTCTAGACTTCTTATACATGCCCTCATATGAAACCTGTATATGTATTGTGGTTGACACTATGTCTGCTTTCTTAAGCATTACTTTTGGATGCATGGCCTTCTTTCAATTTGATAAAAGTCACGTTGGACAGATCTGGAGCCCCTATAATTGATGCATGAAAATAAATATATCTATTTATATAAGTTAATTTAACATGTCTTTATTATGTTGCATATGCTCTCCATGAGTATCACCTATATTTTGAGTACATATAAAGATAATGAACATGCAATGAGCATACAGCTGCTTCACTGTTCATATAATAGAATATTCACTTTTGTATGCTAATTTATGCAATTATTTTACATGATATCAGTTATTGTAGGGATATCACTATTGTTATTTTCAGATACACAGATAGAGTAAGGTTGTGCTACAAACTACAATTATTACATTTACAAAAACAATAACAAATTTAAAATATAATATCAAAAACAAATGTATTTACAAAAAAGTACTAAACCTTTACTAATGCATCTGCATTACAAGCATGGTTGGTTAACATACACTGATGTGTGTCTTCTCATTGCTAATATTTCATTAAGTCATTGCTGCATGCTCATATTGTTTTTCAAACATGACAAATTGCAATGAAATCATCTCGGTGATGAGAAGGTTTATGAAGGTGAAAAGGGCAAAGACAATCTCAATTACACATAGCAACCAGCTATTCCATTTCTTAACTGACATTCTTTATTTGACAATATAGACCTATATTATTACATCTTATAAATGACATGATTTATGGAATATGTGTAATCTTCCTTACTTCTTCAAGTCTACTGTTGGTCAGTGTGCAGCCATGTCCTATGTACTAAAGTTGTCACAGAGTACTTTAATGTGCATTCTGCTTTAGTGGGGAATTCATGAACAGTAAACTCTACCTTTTAAAAATTGAACAAAAATATATTATATATATATAGCAATTTAGAGAATATATTGTGATACAATTTGAAGTACATTATGTAACGTACGTGGCTGCCGGTTCCTCCGGGTCCGCGGATCTTCAGCAGCCGCGGAGAAGAGGGAGACCGCCGGCTTCATCGCAGCGGCATCAGCCGCCACGGAAGAGAGGGAGACTCCCCACCTTGCCGCAGCAGTCTCTACCGCCGCGGAGAAGGGGGAGACCCCCCACCTTACCGCAACAGCCACAGCCGCTGCGGAGAAGGGGGAGACCCCCCGCCCTGCCACAGCAGCTTCAACGGCCGCGGAGGAGAGGAAGACCTCCCTCCTCCGCAAGACAGCTTCTGCCGCCGCGAGGACGGGGAAGACCCCGCAACTCCACACGGCAGCCGCCACCTTCTGGAACCTGGTCCGGACCTGCCACGTGTACACGCTTTTCCGCACGCCACCTAGTGGCGCCAGCCGGTACTACCGGTCCTTTTAGAAATTTGAGATCTCGCCAACCCCAAGATGGCCGCGGACCGGACGTGACGTAACGGCATTTTGAATTTGTGGCGGGAAAATGCTAATTGAAGTCTGCACTTCCTCTTCCTATTTAAGAGCCTCAGAAACCTTCCAGCCTTGCCTTCTGATGGTTGTACCTATCTTGCATTGTGTCTTCTCAGTACGCGTTCCTGTTGATTTCCCGTTACCGACCCGGCTTGTTCCTGTTACCGATTTCCTGGCATTTGACTCTGGCTTTCCTCATATCGATTCTGACCTCTGGCTTCCTGACCTCGGCTTACCCTGCAACGATCCTGACTTCTGGCTTCCTGACCTTGGCTTGCTCATTGGCTATTCTGTACTGGACTCTGGTATCTGTCTATTTGGACTTGCACACGCTGTTCTACCTGATTACAGGTTCTATCATTCGCTGTGCGCGACACATTATTTCCATTTTATTTAGGAGTTGCTTGTAATTCAACCTAAAACAGACTCAATTGTACTCTAAAGTCTAAAAGCTTTAGATTGACATAGAAAATCCTTAAATACGAACAGAAAAGTTCAGTGCACTCACTCGCCCAATGCGAAAAAATAGTGACTAAAATATGGTAATATATATGATTAAGTCTTCTCAGGCAAAATGCGTGAGATTAATATCACCTTCCTCTTGATCTCATTAATTACTTCATGGAAATTTTAAGTGAGACTAAATAAAGATTGTTTTTTTTTACATTACAGGACTTCAGTTATTATTTTATCGCATTGGACGAGTGAGTGCACTGAACTTTTCTGCTTGTATTTGATGATTTTCTATGTTTGGATAGAACAGAGATCTTTATGCTGCTCTATGCATACTCATTAGACAAAGATTGAGATGACTGAGGTCCTGGACGTCCGATCACGGTGTTAGCAAAATTGAAGAATGTAATTTTTATACCATCTTTGATGAACAAGACAAGAGAGGCAGAAAGACCAGCAATGGAATATCGGTGAAAGAGAACGCTGGCTCTGCACAAATCTCTTTCTAATGTATGGAAGGCTAAAGGAAATTGAAATTGCCACTGATGACTTAAAACAGATCCAGACTTTGATGTCTCTTCATAATGAAAACATTGGGAAAGTTGATTATTTGAGCCCCACTTTCTGATTTAAAACCAAGATGTTAATTTATTCCTTATATTTCTCATATCAATCACAATGTTTGTAAGATCGGTAACAGAGGAAATTGAACATGTGAATATAGCCCCTGATACATCCAAACCCTCTGGAGAAGTAAAAACAAACAAAGCATCATCATGATAAGGCCTTTGGGCAAAGAGTAAAGTATTGCAGTGATGAACTCGTACCACTATAAAGACATGGCAAAAGAGATATTTAATCACTGATAAAGATCTTACCTCTAATTATGATTATGGAATGAACAATGAACTGGAATCAACAAAGGTTCTTAGTCTGAGGCTAAATATATGTTGTAAGTAAACAGTGCTGACTCTAGAAACAAAATATAGAGAGGCACACAAGATACCACAGTCAAACTGGGGGGGGCATTAATAATTTTCACCATTAAATCATACCACTGAATATATTCAGTGTTACAGTATAAAGGAAAGTATAAAATATACTTTCTTTCAGCTCTTTTGTGCATAGGGCCAAGAGCAGGAGGCTAGTTCTTACGTTGATTCCAGCTTTAAAATCTTTATAGAAGATTATTTTCTGAAGCTTTTCAGCAAACATGACAATAAGTTACTTTATAGTTACCTCTATAGAAAGTAAGGGTGATGGCCGAGTGATAGGACATAGGACAGGATAGGAGTAGTTCTATTAGTAAGGCTTCACAAGTGAAAGCTGTCACTGAAACCCTATTTCTTGAGAGAATGGGTGTGCCTGTTCCGGCTTGCATTTTCTGTAAAGGAACTAAAATGATCACATAACATAGATAGTCACTAATATCTTCTCTGGGGAGTAAATGGGTGCAATATATGAACTATGTGTTAACCATTCTATCAATTATTCTTTAGGAAAGTAAATTGTAAGAGCTTTATTATCAGTTTTTTTTCCCCAATAACAAAAAGAAAGTTTGGACCCCCCCAAAAGAAAATAGGTCATTTGTTCTCTGAGCCTTACCAACTCTAATCACAGATAAATCATATTTTGATATAAGGTATGTTAAAAAGAAATTGCAAAAAAAATCTATATTAAAGCTCTGAAAATACTATATAATAATACTATAATACTATAATAATAATTTATTGGGAATACTGTTTGGAACTCATATTAATGCATCGTCTTATGAACTCAGATTTGTAAAAATGATTTTCATTTTAAAAAGTTAAATAGACAAATTAATCTTATTGAGAGGTGGCCTAACAGGTATAATGTTTGTTTATGCAAGACTAATTAGATGTAAATATATGTATGGACTGACATTTTGTTATTGATTTATTTATCTCTATGGTGTGTTGTTTATAAATACATTAAAATCCTTAGAGCAGACCTTCATTTGTAGCCAACAAATGCCAACGTGCTTATGTAAGAACCACAGTGCAGATGAGCAGAGACTTTGTGGCAAGCAGGTTTCAGCCTTAAAGGAGAGAACATAAGGATGCTTGGTGGGCAATGGGATGTCTAATGCCAACTAACATCACGCCTTCGATGTGTATAGTTGTAAAAAGGAGCACATCCATATATATATATATATATATATATATATATATATATATATATATACATATATATATATATATATACACATACATATACAAACATATGTACCCATAATTAAAATGATGTTCACTTTTTCTCCCTATGTTCATTCTCTCTTCATCTCTATGTCTCTATCTATGCCATTTTTTCATTCCTTATATCAACCTCCTCTCTCTCCTCTTTATTAATTCTCTCACGTGCATACAGCACTCTCCAACAGCCCCTCCCTGTAACCCCAACACTATCTGGTAGCCCCCAACAATATCTGGCAACTTCCTACATGTACACATTATCTGGTGGCCCTTTGCGCTCTGAGTCCAATACTATTTTCAGCTCCATTCTGAAGGGTCAAGCCCAGTGAGCGTCTGCTGCAGGTACAGCTAGCCTAGCCCTTTATGTATTGTTAAATTGGTGCGATTTCTCTAAAGTCTATTCACTCATTGAGTCATGTATTAAACAGGGCTGGCTGAGCTTCTTGCTGGAGCAACTGTTGCCTGCAATTATTATATGGCCATCACCCCTAAAGTGCTTCATTATCCCCAGTCCAGTCTACATAAATGTATTTAAATCTTTTGTAAAAATAAACATTTTATAACAGATAATAATCTAAAGTAACAGGAGCAAACTGGCTCAGCTTGTACACATTCCAGTATAAATGTTGTATTTGAAGAAGACAGATACAAATTATTTTGGTAAAGTTATGTTTTTTCTTTCTTTTTTCACCACTTTTTGTTTCCTCAGTACTAGTTATAAATATCCTATAATCTTGCAATCAGACTTCATCCAACACAGCTAGTTTTATTTTAAAATCAGTCTCCAAAGCTCCCACCGCCTCACCGATTCCAACTGAGATAAGTTCTCTATAAAGTGGCAAGTGGCGGTATATAGTGGCAACAAAAAGTAAATGAACCTAGTTTTCTGAATTAAGTGTTCACAACTTGTAATCTGATCTACAGCTAAGTCACAAGTATTGATAAACACAATGTGCTTAAAATAATAACACACAAACAATGATAAACTTTCATGTCCTTATTGAAAACATCCATTGCTTGGAGCTCCCCTATCCTTGTAATGCACAGTTTAGAAAACCAGAACCCCCTTGCGGAGATGGGGACCAGGTATGTTATGTAGAATGTGTTGGCATGTCAAGTAACACCACATTAGGACACAAGGTTGAAGTCGCAGGAATAATCTGGGTCTAGCACCATGAAGCACAGGTAATTTAACAAGCCAAATCTGGAGACAAGATCAAGATCACAAGAACAAGCTACGTCAACAAAGGGCGTGAAAAACAGGGTCAGATAGTCAAATATAAATAAGGGCATCAATAAAGTAATGTGTGTATGTGTGTGCATGAAGAGAGACAGGGGGCGGTGGAGGTGGCAGGTTGATGTGAGTGAGAGTGGGGTCTGACACTCCTAGGGATGTGGCTGCAACAATGGGTCTTAGCCATAACAGGGGAGAAATGGACAGAGTAGATGAGACTAGGTGGGATCTGGATGGTGAGTGAGCATGACCAAATATCACTACTTTATTGAAGATACTAACTCAAAGCCCTGAGGAAGCAGTACTTCACCCACAGACTCTTTTGAAGCAAGAGTAAAATAATTTTATTTTTAGTTTAAATTAGACGACCTGGCTATGCTATTGTACATGCAAGATTTGATCTTCAGCAGTCTAAAGTTTAGGACAAAGTTATCTACTGTTTGACAAAGCACATTAAGAATTGTAGAAACACCTGGAGATCCATAGCCCCTTCCTACCTGGGTATAGATACAGTATATTGGAATTACGAAAGCAGGCATACGGTTTGTTCACATCTATTTCAGGAAAATGTGAACTTTCGGGTCATATTTAATCTTGTGTTGGACTAGAAAGTCATTAAAATTCTACTTGAAATGAAGAACAGCACAAGAAAACTGCAAGCAATCATTTTGGGAGATAATAATCTGGCTTAGTAGACAGCTGCTTACCCTGTTCTGTGTCAGTTTTATTTCACTGGTTCTCTGATTGTCATCCCCATCTTTTCCTATCTACCCTACTAATTATTTGCAGGCAAATCAGCTTATTTTGTATGACACACTTCATGCTAATGCCACTTAGTCGAACTAACAAACTTTGTACATTAGATTTAGCGTTGACATTTCCAGATAAATCAACAAGATTAGGGTAATGCGATTCTAGGTGTGAGCAACTAAATAGAAAAAAATGAAAACAGCTGCTTTCCATATTATAAATAACCACTCTTTTTCTTATATTTATTACATTGAATCTGTCCTCAAATTGTGGGCTTAAAATAAACATCTAACTAATTGTTACATTTGTTTTTCCTGGGTTTCCTAATTGAACAGTATTTTATTTGTATTTCATTTGTAATCAATGCTGTATTGAAATAAAACATTTGTTTTTAATATTATTTACATGATTTTATATCTGTTATTATGTTTACTCATCGTGTGTATCTTTGAAAATATATCATAAAATAAATACATTCTGACATGTCTATCTACACTCCTATTGTCTAAAATGAATTGCTATACTTTATTGTGATTTATGTGATGCATAGCTAAAGATTATATATATTTTTGTAGAATTTACTACATATGAGCCTTGAAATGTCTTTCATTGCAAAATTGAATACGGAACAATTGTGTCAAGCCATCCTATCTGGAGCCATACAAGTGATTTAAGACAACTTTGTCAAGATATATTTTTATGGCAAATTTTGACAGGATAGTGATGATAAAAAAGCAATTTAAAGACAAAGTGCGGTGTATAGCTCTGTTTATTAGCACATAACGAAGTACAGTATATTATATCTCTTCTTGAAATGTTCATGAATACATTTTCTCTCTGTTGTGGGGCAGACGTTAAACTGTACTGTGCTATATATTGGAATAATTTTTTTGTGCTGAATCTGGTCCCTTTTAGAGATGGGTGAAATATTCTAAAATGCTTTTGTGGGTTCTGGGCAAAAAAACAATGACAGGCATGAAAGTGGTCTTTTTCTGTCCAACAAGATCACAACTAAAAATTCCAAGAGCCCCCTTTTACGTATTTAATTATGAATATTCATTCATAAGTCAGGTAATTTATTTCATTCATTATGCAGTAAAACTAATGGCAACACATGAAATAATGCAATGTGAAAGGGTTGCCAATTCCCATTGTAGTTCTCCCTGATCACTGTTTTCATATTTTAAACTTGACTGCAATTTTTATTTCCTTGCTTCTATCAACAGCTGCACCACTTCACGATCTGCAGGTTTTTTTTCTTCTTGAACAAGGTCTGGAAAGCTAAACCAACAAATTTTATTTAGCACTAATACTAAATATTCAAATTGTTTACTTAAAATTTGGGAATAAAACTACATAGAAAACCATGGTTTATACTATTCTTTGACAATATATGACACAGAAACAACTTAAATGTAATTATAGGGCTCACCCCATAATATATCACCAAGCCAAATCAGGGCAGAACTATCCAAAAATAATATTGAAGGTTTGATAATGTCTCCATTGTAGGGTGTAGAAAATGTTTTCCCCTTTTGAATAATCTTTCTCACTGTGAAATGATGGACATTAAATTGTTTGGAAATGACCTTATAACCCTTCCCAGATTGATGGGCAGCAACAATTAAGATAATCGCTGATGTCTTTCCGCCTCAGTATTATGTTAACCTGCTAAAACTTCAGTCTTTATAGACATGGTCACATTTGCTGATGATCAATTAATCAAGTGCATTTGAATAGCATCATCTTATTCCCTCTGGAAGCAGTTAGGGTGTTTCACACATGGCTTCTCCATTTTGGCTTTATTTTTGCTGATCTGAGGTTGTATTAATCTAATTTTTAGACCTGTTAACTCCTTCAATCCCAGGGGTTTTTGGTACCTCAAAGCCCGGAGCAATTTTGCCATTTTTGGGGTAGGTCGGTTTAGCGATTATTCTCCTTTCCTGTGAATAGTGTACCCATGTAAACTATATATTGTTTTTTCCCTCTGAATCCTCACAAAATTAGGTAAAGTGATGGAAAATCCCCTCCAAGTTTATCAATTCAGGTGTCCTGATTGCAGAAATACCTAATTTATATAGATTTTCCAGACTTTCCCAGCACCAGGGAGCATACTATAAGGTGTACAATTTTGTATAATTTTTATGCTTATGGCTTAACGGGTTTGGGGGTTGTGAATGGGGGCAGGAGGGTTATACTGGGTAGATGTTTTGCTAGGGCAATGGGAAGTAAGGTTTTTTACTAATTTTTTTTATCTTTTTTTTATATATTTTTGTTAAAAAAATGTTTTACACATAAATGGTTAGAGGTCCTCCTAGGGACCTCCTGAACATGCCAGTGATCTCACAATGACATCACAGCTCACATTATAATTTTTTTTAGTATTATTTATATTATTATTTTAATGATTTATTTAATATTATTTTTTTAATGAATTAACTTTTTTTTTTCTTCAGCTTTTCTGTTACAGGACGGGAGGGGGAGTGAGAGACATGGTTTCTCACTCCCCTCCCCGCGATCCCCCTGCACTGATCACACTGTGATCTCTATGCAGGTCCTCACAGACCTGCATAGAGATCGCAGCGTCTCTGTGCCTCATCGGAGGGCAGGATATCCCCGCAGGGCATATCCTGTCCTCCGATGACCTTCTGGGTTACGTCAGCAGTGACGCAACCCGGAAGGGAATGCCCGATCGCGCGTTTGAAACTGCGCGATCGGGCAGTTAGCAATGTAACAGCTTACCGGCTTTCATGCCGGAAGCTGTTACAGCAGTTCGGACAGCAGAAAGCCGGCAATGCCGGCTTCTGCTGTCAGTGGGGAGTCCAGGCTGTCAAACGACAGCCTGGTCTCCCGTGCAGCGGCAGGGATGTGTCCCTGACGCTGCACGAAGGGCTGGACATATCGGTACGTCCATAAGGGTTTCTTAATAGGCGTTTTTTGGACGTCCCGGTACGTCTATAGGGGATTGAAGGGGTTAAGGAACAAATTATTGTTATCACGTCCTTATATATAAAACCATAGAATTCAAAGAGGGTATACTTTCACACGACTGTATACTCAATTCACAAGCCGAGTCCTTCAAATTTCAATGATATTAAAATTTGCCCTCAATATTATTATATGTAAACTTGGAAATGTGCTGATTCTGCTTGGTAAAGGACTTGAATTAGGGACTTCACAACAGGTTCGTAGTGCTGTCAACTTGTCGAGCTGTGCTGATGATGCATTTTAGCGCAGTTAGCAACCTGCTCCCCTATATTGACCACTCTCAAAGTATTTCTAGCTGCAGCAAAAGTACTGTTACCTGTCTAATTAACTATTTAAATCTGCCTCTGGCTTGTATTTCTTGCTCAATGATACTTGAAACCTGTGCTGTGGTTTGTTGTTTTGGAACTGATTTTGTGCCTCTTTTGCCTGCCCCTGACACTGGATGTTTTGATTCCGCTGCTTGCTCTTCCTTCTTGAACGTGCCTCTGGACCTGGCTCTCTGCCTACTCACACAGCTTGTGTGACGTGTGACCTGTAAAATTGTGATTTGCAAGGGCATGCAACTGGACTCCGCTAGTAGGCTATGTCCTTGTGTGTGATCCGACAACTGGCCACACATGGTTTTATTTGTTATTTTCTAATGTAAAATTTAGAAAACTACATGTTACAAAAAAATGTTGCCTCCCAATTATATATTTTAAAAACTGATGCCCAACCCCTGATTTTCACATTGCAGCTCATATTATTACCTCCCCAAACTTAAGCAATATATGGCCGTACAGTCTTACGGAATACCCAATATTTCTGCCTTAGATATGCGGGGTTTTTTTAAAGGCATTCATTGGGTATGCGCTAAATTCTTGATTTGTTTCATATTACTACCTGATAAAAAACACCCCTGTAAGATAGTAGGTATCACTATTAATGAGATCAAAGTACAATAAAATAGATAAAGTATAATTGAATTGTGTCTTTCTGACAGGAATTCTGCAAAATGCAGAAGTAGGAGAAATATATCAATCGAGAATTTCTGTCAGAGGTTAAGAGACAGTTTGTCGTATTTATCAGGTAAATTTATGGTGGTAATTGTCAGTTCTGTTTACTATTTAACTTTAATAGATACTGTATTAAATGTAAATGCCATTGAAACCATTAGAAAATAAAACATTAGTCATAATTAATGCTATTCAGAGCGCCTGCAACTCCTGAAATATGGAGACATATGGTAAATTAAATCTGTTATCAGCAGTAGCTGATGTTATGAAGCAGTAGGTTTTACATATTTCATTTGCGTAATGTATCCTCGCTTGGAGCATTTCTGCAACGTCTTGAATTCTAGAGCTAAAATGTCAACTGTAAACAAAGCTCAGTAATTTAAATTTTCCAAACCATGCTTCATAAATGTCTTATTGACAAAACATCATAAATAATTCAGGTCTGTCCTGTGTAAGAGAAACGAAGATTTATAGGCTACCTATTGTTAGAAAATGAATTGTGTCTCATACTTGTCTGTACATACTCTCATTGTTGTTTTGTTACACATTGGCAATGTATTTTTTTTTTTATTTTTTAATGCTAGAAAAGGAAATGTTCTAAATCTATAGTCTATTCTTTATCTTATACAACCTAACGTATTATAATACATGGATTTAGCATCTGCTCATAGCTCTTACCACTGTCTCTGGGGAAAAAGTACATTGCTAACATAATGTTAACGTTTTCTTTTCTTACTGATGTGGCAATGAAATAAAGGCTAGGTGGCAAGTCTAGGTGTAATGTACATGCCATCATGTGCAAGGCACTGAAGGTTAGATCATGAGTTGCTTTTGTTTACCCATTCAAAATAAATGGCACTTTAGCACATATATGAAAGAGGAGTGAAACTTGTGCATCATACCATAAACACAGTACAACCACTGCATACAGACCATAATAAATGGCGCCTTCCCCTGGCCAGACAACGGAAG
Source organism: Sceloporus occidentalis (assembly GCA_023333645.1). Taxonomy (NCBI): domain Eukaryota; kingdom Metazoa; phylum Chordata; class Lepidosauria; order Squamata; family Phrynosomatidae; genus Sceloporus; species Sceloporus occidentalis. The sequence goes on from JALMGF010000068.1 coordinate 1,029,865, forward strand.
AATTTAGATACAGTGCTCTCCACTAATATTGACACCGACCCTTGGTAATTTGGGGAAAAAAGGCTGTTAAAAGTTGTTTTTATTGTTTAACCTTTTGATCTTTTCTTGACAAAATACCCCAAAATATTCTTATCTCATGGATATCAAACAATTGCAAACACAACTCAGGTTTATCCAAAAAAAAGGAAAAATGTTACATATATATGTGGCAACAATGACTTATAAGTATTAGGTAACACATAGGCCAAATTTCCATCATTCGTCAGAATGGATAAGACCAAGGAATATAGCTGTGACATGCATCAAAAGGTTGTTGAGCTTCACAAAATGGGAAGTGGCTATAAGAAAATGGTAAAAGCACTGAAAATGCCCAGTCAACTAGAAACATTATTAATTAAGCTTTGAAAGGACATGTGTCCATATTGTCTCAATGCACTGTGAAGAGGATGGTTTGAGTGGCCACAAATTCTCCAAGGATCACAGCTGAAGAATTGCAGAAGTTATTTGTGTATTGGGATCAGAAACTCTCCTAAGCTACAGCCTCGAAATTTGAAGGATCTGGAGAGATTCTATATGGAGCAATGTTTTCTTTCCATGTATCCTCCAACCTCATCAGGCATTATAGGGGAAGACTTAGAGCTGTTATCTTGGCAAAGGGAAGCAGCACAAAGTATTCACTAAAAGGGTGCCAATAATTGTGCCACACGTATATTTAAAGGATCAAAATGTTAAACAATAAAGACAATTTGTCACAGTGCCAATATTAGTGGAGGGCACTCTAGGAATAAATCAAACATAAAATGGACAGACACAACTGTAGGAGACTACTGTTGCCAAGATGTAAATACGATCTAAAGAGTTTCCAGAGAGAAAGGAATATATGGGAAAACAAACTATGCTAAAATTGGACATCCTCAATTTGGATTTAAGCCATGATAATGGGAGGGGTGTGGGGGCCAGACTTTAAGCATGTTCTGGACCCCAAGATTTCTGATGGCAGTCCTGACTTCACTTAACCAATAAAGGTATCACCTTTACCAGATTTGCTGTTTTTCCTTTTAAGGTTAACACAATACAATTCAATGCCTTTTACTTGTACTTGTGTGTACAAGATAGCATCCATTCTACTTTACAGAGAACCAAAAAATACAGACATACATTATACAACTCTATCAAGACTGAGCACATAGCCCTTGTAGATACAAAGAGGCACAAGTAAAAAAAAAATGTTAATATAATGGTGATACTCAACTATCGTAAGCATTAAAGTACATATGATGGTTGGAGTGTCCCTTTAATGAATATAGAGAATAACCTTCTTCAGATGTCAACTCAGATAAAGACTAAATAAAAGGTATCACCTGCAACTACAGAGCCAATGAATGTTACCCACTTCTGGCATACTATTACATCCTATAAAATAGAACCTAGATGACCGACGATGTAACAGTACGTCCTATTGTTTTCACACGGTACACGGGAGATCGTTCAAAAGCCTGGGGTCTACTTTGTCAAAAGGAGCTAGTAAATATAAAAAATGTTTCCTGACAACTCTAAGCCCCCGATGGCTGATTACAGGTACTGTGATAAGCAATACAGGGCAATCACTCTGTTATTGGCAGCCTTAGGGATCAAAGAGAAAAGTATCTTTCTTCCTCTCTCTCTCTCATATAATAAAAATAGTTAAAAATATAAAAAATACAAATGAAAAAAAATTGCCAGTAAAAAAAAATATCTAAAAATAAAATAAATGTAAAACATTTAAAACGGTATACATGTGGGATATTATTCTATTGTTTTTTTTTACCAATTTCCACCTTTCATCACTTAGGGAAGTAAAACCTATGGAGTCATGAACGGGTTAGTAAAGTGGAAATTGGCTCAAAAACAATCTCGTATATGTACAAATTAGACTCAATTTACATAATTAGATTTTACATATTTTTCTGTTTTAACTAAACCACTATTTGCTAGAAAAGGGGAAATTGTTTACTTTAAAAAAAATCTATTTAATAATTCCAGTTACTTTGACCAATTAAATCTTGCCTTCAAGAAAGATGCCCGAAGAAGAAATGACGCTTAGTATCTCTGAATCCTGACGATCCAATCAAAGCGCTCGTCCAATAGACACGTTTCTCTCGGCAAGCCGTGTATTGATGACCTGTCTTAGCCGCCTTAACAGAAATGTTGTTCTTTATTCTGAACTAGTGTTAGCAGATTTTATGTCATAATAAGTATGTTGTTTTATAGAGACTACGAGTATTTATTAGTATGTGTTCATTGCATATTTGTATGTGTTTGTATATTTTATTTCGTTCTTTGTGACAGGCATTGTTTACGACAGCCTTTCCGAGCTGTCCTTCTAGCCTCTGGTGACGTAGCGTGCCCGGTGTGACTGTTTCTTCCTGTTATAGGGATTGGGAAGTGGTTCTGTGGAATTGGTACTTAAATCCCGAGAAACAATGTAAGTGTTGTGTCGCTCAAGATAAAGCCATTTAATTTGTTGGGCGTTTGGGAATCAATAATGCAGTCGATGATCCAGGTAGCCTGTTAAGCGATTAAATACTATGGATCTGGTCAGTGAATCTGAACATCAGCATGATGTTAAATTACGTGTCAAAATTGCATGTGTGTATTAACCTATTAAATGCAGTTTTCACACAGTGCTTTTTTTTAATTTTATTTATTAAAAAAAGCGCTATGTGGATCCCGTAAAAGATTACAAGTGTATGTATGTGAATATATAATATATATATATATATATATATATAATGAAATGTAACCATGCACGTTAATAAAACACTGTTAAAGTTTTATTTGTATGCGTACGTCTGTCCCATTTACATGGATTTCATTTTTTTAGTGATGTTAGAAAAATAGACTTCTGACGCCTCTCCCTCTCCCTCAGGAGATCAGGAAGCTTGCTTTAGCTTCTTCACAAGGTCTCCAGTTCCAATCAGTGGGAGATCAAGTTTTAAGAGTAGCAGCCTGTCACATGTATGCTGGCTGGACCTTTAGCCATATCCGCTGTCTCATGTAATTATAATTAAACCTTCATACACACACATATAAAGCACTCAACATATCTATACATAAAGTGTCTCATAGTACTATAAGCTTCTTTATCTCAGGACTATTCATTCTGAAAGTTATTGGTTCAGGTAGGTTTTGTAATGGTACGCTAAATGACCAAAGGTATATGGACACCTGACTATTACTCTATATGAGCTTGTTGGACATTCTGTTTCAAACGAATGAGCGTTAATGTGGAGTTCCCGGGTTAAAACTGCTTCTACTGTCCTGGGAAGGCTTTACACAAGATTTTGGAGCGTGTCTATGGGAATATGTGCCCATTCTGCCAAAGGATCATTAGTGAAGTCAAACACTGATGTTGGTCCAGAAGGCCTGCTGCACCAATGGCATTCCAATTTAACCCCAACTCATCCCTCCATGTCATAATGGACCTTGCTTTGCACTGGGGCACAGTCATGCTGGAATAGAAAAGAACCTCCCAACAAAGTTGGAAGCAGAGCATTGTCCAAAACGTCTGTATGCCATAGTATTAACATTACCTGTCATTGGAGCCAACAGACCCGAACCCTGAAAAAACAGCCCCAGACCATCATACCTCCGCCTCCAAACTTTACAGCAGGGACTATGCATTCCAGTAGGTAGCGTTCTCTTGGCATTGGCATCCTCGGCAGTCCTGGTTCCTACCTGGCTTGTAGCGAAGAGGACATCCTAGGCCACGTTTAACATCATTGAGCTCTTGCATTCAACCCACTCTACATCCAGTGTTTGTCTCTGGAGATGCTGCCTATACTGTACATTTTTTAGGTGTGACTGAAACACCTAAACGTAATTAATGAAGGGTGCCAACATACTTTTTGTTATATTTAAGTACATAATTGCTTCTTTTTCCTCCACACACATCTGATTATATATATGAATTATACTGGCTGACTAATTGATTGACAAACTAAAACCTTAAGCTATAGGTCGTCTTAATTAATTAGGTTTTTTTAAAAACCTGTAACAGCAACAATCCCTTTTGTTACTTTTAGTCCCTGCATTTTTTTTTCTCCCTGTTAAAATGCCTCCTTATTTACCCTTTATGCCAGTACTCAGTGCTGTGAAAGTGGTAGAAGGTACGAATGGATCTTTTGATTGCAATTTCTTACCTTCTGTTGAGATGTGAAGGGTGAGATGATAACACACATCAACCAAGGAGCACTTCAACACTTTCATGACCTTTCATGCCCTAAAGACACAAGATTTTTTTTCTGCAATTTTAACCATATGTTTATTTAACCATAATTCTCTCTTTGTGTTTGGTTTACCCACACAAATTATATATTGTTTTTCAGATCAAGATTTCGGTTTTAGCCTTTCACTCATAATTTTTATTATAAATAAATATAACAAAAACTGGGGAAAATATGAATAAAACATTTAAGCAGCATCTTTTGAGTACAGTAATATGCCAGACATATGGAGGGCCAAAATTCTAACTTACATGAAACAGTTTTATTATTTATAGATTGAAGACATACAAAATTGGGCATTTTTTTCAAGTTTTTTTTATTTTTTATAGATAAAGGTATGCTAACATCACTGGGGACTGATTATTATTTTAATTTTTAGTAGTATTAGATTGAGAGTGAGAACATGTGTTCCTTCTTCTTCTCTGATCTCCAGCTGATCACATTAAGATGGACACTGCAGGACATCAGAAATCCCATTATGTTCTGGGGAGAGGGTCTCTTCTCTAGTGAGCACATCTGGGGGTGGCAGCATTTTTTGCAGGTGATAGGGAATGCTCTTAAGTCCAAGCGCCATTACATGTTTACCCATTGCACAGTGCTGCGGAAAATCATACTGTTATATTAATCCGTTAGCATGGAACCAGCCATGCTATGGAGAATCCAGACTGTTTTCTAAAGGCCTGATCTACTCTCCAATGCAGCAACTACAGGATGTACCGTTATGTTAAATAGGTCATCTTGACAGCTTTTTGGAGATATAATAAAATGTCCATAGGGTCCTTAAAGGTTTAAGGACTGGTTCTAAATAAGATAATTAGATACTGGCAAAAAGACCAGCCAAGCCTCTCCAGCAGCAGTAAACACTATTTTGGCTCTGCATACATGTGCAAATAATGGGGGGAATTTGTTTCATATTTTTGCCTTTGTCATGTAAAGAAATGCACATTATTGGTTTCTCTTGGAAAGAAGTATGGGGTTCCCTAGGTACAGAAGAAGATGTTTATAAGGTTTTCAACTAAAAAGGTGTGGCAGAACTGGCCTGGGCTCCTGCATTTGTGTTTCAATCCACAGAACCTAGGCATGTGCGAAATGCACTGGGAGCATGTAAACGCGAGGTCTCAGCACCAGTGCAGCTGCTAAGTGAACATTGCTTGCATTGGCCAGAGTCTGTCTCTAAAGAAACGTTTATCACAGCAGTCCATCAGATGTTGAGAAATTATTTTACAGCTAAGCAGGAGCAATGATTTAAATTGTAGGGTGTTGGATGGCTTTCCATTAAGCCCCTTGGTATGATCTCTCTACCCTAAACCAAATTAAGAGTGTATAAATATTCTCTCCAGCTGACTTCTCTCTGTACATTGTGCTATAGTTTTAATTTTCCATATTTTAATAGATATTTTTAATAGATATAATAGTTTTTCAGGTCGACATTTATGTTTTCTTTTCTCGTTCCTTTAGAAAGCTTACGCCAATGCAACACAAGCATCATATTTTCGTCTTTTTTATCATAGGTCAAAGGTAACATTCAAAATTACACTAACTTCAGACCCCCGGCTTCCATTCAAAGTGTAAGTCCTTTTTCCATGTAAGAATATTTGAAATGGTTTTATTTTGATACTTTTTATAGATTTACTTCAGAATCAATAAACAAAATATACGAGTATTATGTGTTTCATTGATCGCTTTTAGATATTTTTCATAAAAATGCCACTAACTGCAGATTGAATTTGATGAGGTTTCAGAATTTTCTATTTGGTGTAACGTTTCTGTCAAGTAGAAGCAAGAGTACATCGTCATAATAAGTTTAATTAATAGGTCAATGTTTTATCATTTGCTTTATACAAAATCCACTAGCTGAAAAAATCAAACTATAAATATTTTTTAACATTCGATGTATGCTTTTTAATGTCTTTATATATGTATTTATATATAAACACATACTGTAGTTTGTGTCCTTGTCAACATTGTAACATTTTGTATTACTTATTCTTATTTGTGTTTTTAAATGTGGTTTTGCTTGTCTGTGTTTAGATTAAGTGTTCCTGAAAATACACCCTTCACAGCAGTGTTAAAGTTTGCTGCAGAAGAAGTAAGTAGTCATTCCCATAAAACATTATTATTTTAGTAGCCTGGAAAGCGACTCTACTCTTTTTTTTTTTTTTTTTTAAGCAGAAGATGTTTTATTATTTAAAGTAGGCAGGGTGGATGTGCTGAATGGGTTATTACCTAACGTCAGATTGTATGTTGAGATATTATTTAAAGCTTCTGCAAAAGGGCGGAGCCTCTGTGCATACCCTCTCATCCTCAAAGGGGATAGGCTGTCTTTGTGGGGTGCACCGAAGCCCTGCCGTTTTGCAGAAGTACTCCAAGAGGCCAGACTATTGCAGATAGATTAGCGGAAAAAAGACAAGCATTCCTTCACCTCTCTTTCTCCATAAATCCATCTGCATTATTCTGGTTTCTTGGAGTACTTCTGCAAAAGGGGCAAAGCCATGGGGACAGCTTCTCCCCTCCAATCACTCCGGGAGACCTGGTTAACGGAACTGATAATAGGGAGAAGCGGACGATGAAAGAAGAACAAGAGGAGGCAAGAGAAGAAGTGAAGCTTCGGAAAAGGAGACAGGGACATGGATGCAGTTGGTGGAGAAGGTGAGGAGACACTGAGGGTGAGTGATATGAAAGCCTTTTGAATTTCATCCATTCTCAAAGGGCAGAAAACAAAATTTGTTATTTGAGAACAAATGGACCAAAAACGAAACCAAAAAATTGTTTTTGGTCCACATGTACAAGTCTAACAGTAACTGTGAACACATCATCTGTGTTTAAAAGCCACTTAAGCCACAGATCATCATAAAACACTCAAAGTCTACACAGCAGTAGTTACATTTAGGGCTGAAACAACTAATCGATAAAATCAATAATAATCGAAAATGAAAATCGTTGTCAATGATTTTCATTATCGATTAGTCGAATCGATTTTTATAGAAGCCTCAGCGTAAGTGAAGGTGAGTAACGGAGGCTGTCTGTGCACATCGTGCAGACCCCCACCGGCTGACAGAGAATCGAGGTCTCCTGCAGAGGATCATCCTCTCTGTCAGCTGGTGGGGGTCTGCATCGCACAGACAGCCTCCATTACTCACCTTCACTTACGCTGAGGCTTCTATGAAGCTGCATCGAAAGTGCCTGTCAGCAACGGAGGTTCACAAAACACCAGGGAGTTGGGAGAAAGGCAAAGTGGTGTATGGGAGGGGGGAGGAGTCTGGCTCCTCCCCCTCCCATACGCCACTCTGCCTCTCTACCCGGCTCCCTGGTGTCTTGTGAACCTCCGTTGCTGACAGGAGGCAGAGTGGAGTATGGGAGGGGGGAGGAGGCAGAGTGGAGTATGGGAGGGGGGAGGAGGCAGAGTGGTGTATGGGAGGGGGAGGAGCCAGAGTGGTGTATGGGAGGGGGGAGCAAGCAGAGTGGTGTATGGGAGGGGGGAGGAGGCAGAGTGGAGTATGGGAGGGGGGAGGAGGCAGAGTGGTGTATGGGAGGGGGAGGAGCCAGAGTGGTGTATGGGAGGGGGGAGCAAGCAAAGTGGTGTATGGGAGGGGGAGGAGCAAGAGTGGTGTATGGGTGGGGGGAGCAAGCAAAGTGGTGTATGGGAGGGGGAGGGCAAGCAAAGTGGTGTATGGGAGGGGGAGGAGCCAGAGTGGTGTATGGGAGGGGGAGGAGGCAGAGTGGAGTATGGGAGGGGGGAGGAGGCAGAGTGGTGTATGGGAGGGGGGAGGAGGCAGAGTGGTGTATTGGTGAGTTATACTGGTGTATGGGGGGTATAATGAATTTCAGGGTAGCAGAGTGGTGTATGGGGGTATAATGAATTTCAGGGAGGCAGAATGGCATATCTGGGGCAGTTAGAGTGGTGTATAGGGGGAGGTAGAGTGGTGTATGGGGGGTAAAATGAATTTCAGAGTGGCATATCTGGGGAGGCAGAGTGGTGAATCAGGGTGTATAATTAATTTCAGGGTGGTGCAGGGCATTTATGGGGGGCCGGAGTGGCATATCAGGGTGCACAGTGGCATATAGGGAGGTATAAGGCATAAATGGGGGCGAGTGGCATATTGGAAGTTATAAGGGATATAGGGGGTATAAGGCATATCGATATTAGGCATATCAGGGGGGCATAAGACATATCTGGGGGTAAAAGGTATATCAGGGGGCTCAGTTGCATATCACTGGCATATAAGGAGTATAAGGCATATCGGGGGCACAGTGGCATATCAGGGGGCACAGTGGAATCTCTGGCATATAAGAGGTATAAGGCATATATGGGGCCAGAGTGGCAAGCTGGGGGTCAGATGTGCATAACTGGGGGCAGTTTGGTAAATAAAAGAAAATATAAACAAGGCTTTTTTCTCAGTTTTTATTAAATATGAAAAATAGTTAACATATGAATTCATATTCACTAATAACTTAATTACTAACTAATTACTAATAATTAAAACCTAGTTTGAGAAACACTGTGTTTGGGTTCTTGTAGCTTTTATTATGTCAGTAAAATAAGAAGGTGAATAGAGAGAGAGAGGCCATTGCAATAGAGATGAAAGTGTAAATTGTATGTTTTTTATTACATTATTTTAAATTAAAAAAAATTGCATTTTTTATCCGATTAATCGAAAAAATAATCGGCCAACTAATCGATTATTAAAATAATCGTTAGTTGCAGCACTAGTTACATTTAGGAAGCCTTCACAGCATCCTATTACAAAACTCAGTAATTTTCTAGTCACTTTTATTTTGTAATTTATGGCTTTTATTTAAGTATTCTCTGCTTCTTGAAAAGGGAGTTTATATAAAAAAGGCTTTCAAACATTCTCCATGACCTGTGTTTTATATAAACCCTGGATTAATAGAAGTACTGCTTTAGAAAAAGCACATTGTTTTTTCCTTTTGTTCTTGTGTATTGGATCTGAGGTAGTGCTCCGTGCCTAAAGCATGAAGCAACAATGTGATATTAATGAATCCCACTCAAAGGCAGCAAATGTGAAATGACCAGCCAAGTGTGCAGGAATGAATTGTCTGCCAGCATCTCTCCGCTAGCTATCCCCAAGCAGGCCAGCGATTTAATAAATGTTCCAAGGCTATTGCCATGACAAAGTGATTAGCAATCTTCTTGACAGCTCCTCTTTTCAAAAAGCAGGAACCACAAGAGTCAACAACGGACATGCATCAACAAAGATCACTGCGTTAATCAGAAAAATGTATATTTTACCCTGAAAAATAGGGCTGTTTGTAGCTAGCTTTTATTATTTGCCTTTTACAGAGAAAATAATGTTGAAAACATGGTTGCTTTTATTTCTGATGAAGATGTAACTCTGCAGGATGACCCATAGTAGAGCAAGTTATAGTGTTCCACAAACTCTACCTATGCAATCATGCTTTAGGTATTGTATGTGTGAATTGTTCTCTTGAACAGTGTAGAACCTTAAGAATTTATAACCGGAAATCTAAATATATGATATGTATGTAGCTCGAGAATGTTTGTCCAGTAGTGTAAATTGAAGGGGAAAAAAAGTATTGCTTTTGACTTGAGAAAGGGAGGTTTATACTCCCGAAAGCTGGTTAGTCCAATAAAAACGTATTATTTTATGTTGCAAAATTAATATGTATGTATATATTCGACTTGTGCATTCCGATTTCGTATAAATTGCTAATTTACAGATTTTTGGTAAATTCGGCGATTCATACAAAAAGCCACCAAAACGAGGCCTGACCCCTCCAAGAATCAGATGAAAACAAAGCAAAAAGCTCAGAATTTGTCCAAAATGTGTGGGTCCGCATTCACTCTCTCTCATGCTCTCTAAATGTTTCCCTACCTTCTCTGCTGTCCACTTCTGTGTCCACTTCTTATATCTTTTGTCTTCTCTTCTCTCTTCAATCTTCTATCTATCGCTTGAAGTGACATCCTCTACCGATCCTCCAATCCCGGGCAAAGGACGTCAATTTGTCCTAACTTGAATTTGGGGCAATATGGCGGAGCTTGCAGTGACGGTTTGGACACTCGGCAGTACTTGGAATGTTGCTTAGTTTTTAGACTTTGTAACTCTTAGTTTTTGGTTACAAAAGCCTGACTACGTATGAACATTTTGCTTTTCTGATGATGATCTGCTTTACTCTGCATCTCCTGGACAGCAGTGCACATGTTCACCACTAGCTAGCTCCCACGCTCACTCAAAAGGCCCCCTAGGTTTAATGAGACCCCCATGCAAACTGCAGTGTTTTCCACGCAAGCGAACTTGGGTCTGAACAGTTCCCCACACACAGTGCTCACCCGAGCCAGCTCTTGAGTTGATTGGATGTGAATATATCATGTGCAGGGAGATGTGATCAGCTGGAGTGTCCCTTTAACACTCATTATTACGATTGAGAAGAGGTTCCTGTTCTTTTGGGCCTACACAGAAGCGTAGTATTTGACTGCAGAAAAGAACATTTGACCCATATAGTCTGCCTATTTTTCCTGATGTAAACTCTTAGACCTCAATCAGTCCTTGGTTTCATCGTTGATATATGAAAGAGAAAGTGAGTTGTTACTGTAAAGATGTTTCCAATGATTCCAAACTGAAAAATGTGAATTGTAATCACACAAATACAGTTGTGTACGAATCTTTGCATCACTTAAAACGTATTTACAGCCATTAATCTGTGTATATTTTTTTCTAGTTTAAAGTACCTGCAGCAACTAGCGCTATAATAACAAATGGTAAGTCTGTTCCTTGTGCTTATTAGGTTATGTACTGTTTTGGTAGCTATTACATTACAATGTGACTGAGTAAATGTTGTTAAGTTGTTAAGCATAATTAACCCCTTGATGACAAATGACGCTCTGTCAAAAATACAGTCAGTTAGTGACAATTCACGTGCCAGGACTGTCATAACTTTAACCAGGTGTAGAAAGCTATCTATGGTCGCTTTCTTCACCCAAACAGTGTTGCTGTAATGCCTTGATTTTCAGATCGGCATTATATGACACTATATGGCGGCGAACGCCCGTTTTAGTAGAGCTTAGGTGGCGATTTTGTTTTTGTTTTAGTAAAGTATATGATACAATCAAAATAATGACATCTGAAGAAAGCCCATCTTGTCCTGAAAAAAAAACCAATAACACGAGCACCGTAGAAATGTTAAAACAGCCATTCTCATGAAGGGTACAAAAAATAAAATCAGTCACAAAGGGGTTAATGCAATTAAGAAGCACTAATATTTCAAAAGCATTATTTTGATTGAGTCCATTACTCTTAGTCCAGCAATAGCCAGAAAGCTACCTATTTGCTGCTTGTGACCTAAACCTTTTTTTATACTTAACATGTTATAGCTTCTATCTATTATTGAAGGTAAAATTGCACAAAACATTCATTCAACTCTCTATCATGTCAAGCAAATTAGCCTCTGCAGATGTTATGATATTCTTTTCTCTGGGTTTTATTCTAATAAAACACATACTGGTTTAACAAGTATTTCCAGTTTCTATGGCAATAGCCTATCAATGCATGATTTTGTTCCCCATAACATATTCATGGGCAGTATAGCGTTCCAAGAATGATGAATGCATATTTGAATATGCGGGAATATTTAAGTACTTACTAACTACTTTGATATGCATTCTATTACATGGAAGAAGAACACAAAAATGCTTATCTTTTTAAAAATAATCCCAGGGGATATATGGTTGTGTCCCCTCTACTCTCCGTCTTTCACCAGTTTTGGCTGCTTGAATCAATGGCCCAAAAACAAAAAGTGTAGTAATGCAATTACCTTTGTTATAATTCAGTTACAACCATTTCAACTGAATTTAAATGTTTTATATTACCTAAATTAATACACTAATTTTTATTTTCACACGTTTAATTTTTACATTTTTTATTTTATTAATCCTACAGATGGGATAGGTTTAAATCCAGCACAGACAGCTGGTAAGTAATACATGATAACTTCCATTCAAAGTCTAAGTATTATGAGAATGTTGTACATTATTCTTAGGTAATGACCAGTAGCAATTTTTAATTCGTAGAAAACCATTTGGTTAATTACATATCAATATGTAAACTATTTTTTATCATGGCAATTCCATTTAATAAATTATGCATATATGTAGAATGTTTTATTGCTATAACAACAATATAATTGTATAATACTATTTTAGTTTATACTAGATGAGAAATTAGATAATTTATAATTCATCCTGATGGATTTTTTTCAGTGTTATTAAATATTTAGTCTCAGCACCAGGGTGCAACTAAGCAAAAACCAGAGAATAATTGCATGCAGCATATTAAAACTAAGACATAATTTTGCCAAGAATGAATCAATTAATCTAGCTTTCTTGCTGTGTAATTAATAAACCTGTCATAGACTTGTATGATGAACATTCACAGTATTAAAATGCCACCGTAATTCAATTACAATCTCAGTAATTGAATTTACAAAGTATCAGATACCTTTTAAGACCTATATTCCAACACTGAAGAGAAATTATTATTTAGGGTTATACATGTGCAGATAACCCTTTTATGTGAAGTATAGAAATAGCATGTGAAATCTCTATGTATAGTTTACAACAATTTTGAAAGCCAATAAATATTAATGGGGTACTTCCAGGCCCGGACTGGGACAAAAAATAGGCCCGGGCATTTAAGCCTGAGCAGCCCATATTTATTTATTTATTTATTTATTGTTAAAGCCCACCCTTCATGTACCATCTTTGCATTTAATGATTCACACAAATCATTAACACATTCATTAATGCAGTCTCACAAATCATTCACACAATTCATCCTCACATGAATTCATTAATTGTCATACGCATTCACACAATTCATCCACACATTTATTCATTCATTCTCATACGCATTCACACTACCTCCTCTCTTCATCTTATCTGCCCCTTTTCACTATGTAACCCCCTTCCCCACTTCTCAATATGTACCACCTCTATCTATCCCCTCTCCCCCTTTCTCACTATCTAACCCCCCTCTGCCTCTTCTCACTGCACCCCCCTCCCTCACCCTACTTACCTTGTTGCCGGAACAAGCAGCAACTGCGACCGCACCTGTGGCAGGGGAGGATTGATTTAGGGGCTGATGGAGCTGCAGCTCCAGGCCCCCACCTTAAAATAAGCCCATTCAGGACCGGACTGACTGGTCCTCTATGGCCGCATTAACGCAATCCACACATATATATATATATACACCAATCCACACATATATACACCAATCCACACATATATATATATACACCAATCCACACATATACACCAATCCACACATATACACCAATCCACACACATACACCAATCCACACATATACACTAATCCACACATATATACCAATCCACACATATACCAATCCACACATATACCAATCCACACACATATATACCAATCCACACACATATATACCAATCCACACATATATATACCAATCCACACGTATATATACACCAATCCACACATATACACCAATCCACACACATATACACCAATCCACACACATATACACCAATCCACACATATATACTAATCCACACACATACCAATCCACACATATACCAATCCACACATATACCAATCCACACATATACTAATCCACACACACATATACCAATCCACACATATACCAATCCACACATATATACAAATCCACACATATATACCAATCCACACATATATACTAAGCCACACATATACCAATCCACTCTCACTGAATGTTTTCCTACCTTTCCTTTTTTTCTCCTTACAGCTCCTTTTCCTCCTCTTCTTCAGTTCTTCTGTCTTCTCTGTCTTCTTCCGGGTCAGAGGGCACGAACAGCGGTGGGCGCGGCTTCAGTGTTGTGCGCCGGGATCTGACAACAAATCCCGGCGCACAGCAGCTGTTGCCGCGCGGATCACAAGGGAGCGGTATCGGAGGTCTTTAGCAGACCTCCGGCTCCCTTGAGTGATTTTAAGCCGGGTTGAACCCGGCTTAAAATCACTCAAGGGAACCGGAGGTCTGTTAAAGACCTCCGATACCGCTCCCTTGCGAGCCTGCTCCTCCAGCGGCGGACATTACTGTCCGTCTCTGGAGGGGTGCCGGGTGCCGCAAGTTGGCACCCCCTGATGAGCGGCACCCGGTGCGGACCGCCCCCCGCCGCCGCCCCCTGGAGTGTGGCGCCCTGTGCGGTCGCACACCCCAAAGGCCGGCCCTGCTCTAAGGGGTCTGCGGCCGCACAGGGTTTAAATTAAAACATCGGGTTTTTGCGGCGGTTAATGCGGCCGTAGGTAGGGTAGGGGCCTGGAGCTGCAGCCTTGCCAATGGCGGCCCGGCCCACCGGGCAAATGCCCGGTGTGCCCGATGGCCAGTCCGGGCCTGGGTACTTCCACCAAATTGTTTTATTACTAGATCAGATTAACAATAGGTTTTCAAAAATCTTGTGCTGTTTTTTGTTACTTTAAAACAGTTGTGTTTTTTGCGTAATATAATGTTTTGGACAGACGCAAATTAGCCATTTGTATGTGTTTTCTTAACTCCCAATCTGCTTAACAAACATCCTGACTTCTTATACTGCCTGTGGCAAACAATAGAATGACTCTGTCTTAATTACACAACCTGACATTCTGACATTTTTTATGTTTTCGCAACTTAAGAAATTTAAATGGAACTTGTTTTAAGCCACCTTTTGAAAATATGAAAATGAAATGCGAACCAAAGTTGCCTTTAGAGTATGTTAATTTAGTTTTCCTGTAACCAAATTTATTAAAACTATATAATAGCCTCTGCTTTCTATTTGAAAAGCAATATTTAGCGAAAGCGAGAGATCCAACTTTAAATTGGTGACAAAGTATAATTGCTATCTATATTGCTACTTCAAATTATAGAGACATTTCTTAAATATGTTTTATATGTTGTAAGAATAGGCAATATTTATTTTAATAATGACAATCAACCACTTCTACGTGCAGAGACCTAATAACAGCGATTGCAGGTGTTGGATTTTTGACTGCATGAAGAACCTGTTTAACCAAACATCATTATGTGTTTGTGATTTTTCTTCTGCTAATTAGAAGAATGGTATCAAAACTTGCAGTGCAAACCCGTGTGTTAATCAAATGCTTTTTTTTCTCTCCAACAGGTAATGTTTTTCTTAAACATGGTTCAGAACTTAGACTCATTCCAAGAGACCGAGTGGGCAGCTGCTAATGTTTCCTTAGTGTCTGCTTTATGAAATGTGGAAACCTGCTTTAAAGGAAATATTTATTATGGGACTAAAACATGGTCAAGAGTATAGTTTTTAAGTTAACGTCCAGGATTTGTTAATGCAGCCTCTTTAATTTCAACCTATTAAAGATTTGTATAATTTACAATTATATCTGTGTCTAAAATTTTGGACAGGTTCAAAGCTAAACACAGCTATTTTCAGTCCCTTTTAATTGCATGTACTTGGTGTGCCTTAGTGCAGATAAGATATACCTTAACTTATATCACTCCCACAATGGCTTATAACCACTTTAGATTTTCATCCTGCAACATTGATATTCTTTCCCACTCTGTACATATAGGCTAATTGCTAAATTAAATCATCTTAATATGCAACCTAAAAAGTACTCTTGTGGTACTTTGTGTGATCATCCTAATGAGAAAAATGTATATAGCTGTATAAGCCCAAAAGAAGACTTGGTCACATATGCTTCTGAGTTAAGGAGGTGTCTTCTTTAAATGTTATCTCCCTTCATGAACCTCTGAGGTTCTGAAAGCTTGTGTGACTGCATCTTTTTCTATGTTGGGCCATAGTCTTTAACTTAAGCCTCTATCCTTGTCAACAAAAGCATTATTCACTCAAGAAGAAAATAAACACTTGTGTTCAGCCAATTTCACATACAAATAGCCAACAAGACATCTTGACCAGTTTTGTTCAGTAAAGACTCTTCACATCAAAGCAGAACATTTTTGGTAGACCTTTAATTTTTTAATCATATTAAAGTAGCCTAACAGAATAAATTGAGCAATTACTAATTCTTAGAAGAAACTATGTCCACAGTGACATTTAAAAAGACAGTTGTCAAGCAGTCTGTTTCTGGTCTTTGCCGGAGTTAATGTGTATATGTAAATCAAATTGTCCAAAAGAGCTGCTGCAATAATGCATTCTTTGTAATATAAGATGCCGTTCAAGCCTTTCCCATTACAATAAATACACAAATATAAATGTTTTTAACCTCTGGGCTACATTTTTTACTCATTAAATGGGTATTTGATTATACATTGGTATCTTAATTATTCTTAGTTTAAAGGGTATTTAGATATTGCCAGAATGAACCTATTAATCTGATTTTGGATTACTTCCATTGGTTTTCTCTATCACAAAAAGATGTAAAATTTCAAGAGTAGATGCATATTGGAGGTCTAGAACTTGAGGATGGTAGACTAGACCTGCTGGTAAAGCCTCTCGGCAGAAGAGGTAGGGGCTAAATACAGTAAGGAAATTTAGGCATAAAGCTAGCCAGAATTTAAGATGAGACTAAGACCGAATAAAGGGCTGACTCTTTACATCAGGAAAAATCATCAAACTAGATGGTTAAGTCGTTCGCAACCCTTAGGATGTACTGGTACAGCCTTAAAAGCTGTGTCAAGTTGCACCCCACTAAACTTCAATGGTGTTCCTGAAATCCCACTGTCACAAGTGCCACTTGCAAGATGGCAGCACCCAATAAAAAATAAGCAAGTTGCAAAGAGAGTCTCTCTAGACCCCTGCAGGTTGAATACAGGTACTACATCCAACCATGCAAGTCAATGGAGCCCAGGGGAACCATCCGGTTCCAACAAAATGTAAAAAAAAAAATAAAAAAATATATATATATAAAATTAAAAAAATACTGACAAATGCTGGTAGTTGAATTAGTGCGTGGAAAGAGTTAAAATACTGCAATTTGAAATACCCTCGGGTGTCTAGTTTTCATGGAGTAAATTGAATTGCAAATAGGCTGAAAACCCATGCATAGTATCATTGTACTGAGGAGATGTTGCTAAACACATACTGTGGTGTTGCTTGACAGTGACATATACCAGGAGCTATAAATTTATACCTGAAATACAATTTGTGTGGAAAACAAATTACCACAAACTTTCACAAAGGCTAGTGGTAGAGCTAGTGCATACTAACATACTAGCATTTAAAAATAACCTAGGGTATCTAGTTTTCAAAAATATATGGCTTGATGGGGGTAAATTGAAGTGACCAGCTTCAAAGATGTCCCAAATAGGACATGGGGACAGGATTACCAGATTTAGCAGGTTTTTTCATTAGCTTTTGCTGATGAGTAAAAGATTTTTAAACAAAAGTGACAAAAAGAGCTTTTTTATATTTTTCACCATATTGTATAATTTTTTTATTGGAAATTAGATGATAAAAAAATGGAAAGATGTATCCTGACGAGAGTAAAGAAATCATAGAGAGGCTAGGGAGATTGCTTTTCACAGCTTAATGTTTACTTCTCTATTCAGACGTCACCTAGAGTATTGTGTACAGTTATGGAGATCTCATCTCAAGAAGGATATTGACATTTTGGAGAGGAAAGCAGGAAAGCTGTAGTGATTTGATGGAAAAAAAATATCAGGAAAGACTGAGAACTCAATATGTATAGCTTGGAAGAAAGAATGGAGAGGGAAGATGTGACAAACATTTAATTACTGAAAGAAATTTAGCAAAGTACAGAAGGTAGGTTATTTCCAAATAAATTTTTTTAGAAGAAGCGGTCATGATCTAAAACTAATGGGTCGGAGGATTAGATGTAATGTGGGAAAGTTTCACTTGACTGAGAGGTGTGAGAGATAAATGTAACAGCCTTCTATCAGAAGATTAAGACTAGATGGGCCGGATAGTTCTTATCTGCTGGAAAATTCTGTGTTTCTATGTGACCTCTTTTACCTTTTTCTCAAGCTTATACTGTGTTGGGTAGAAGGAAATTCTTCATTGGACATACTATTTGTAAAGATCTGGATTATCAATAATATAATGTGTACATGGCATTCATAAAAATTCAAATGATAAGTGCATATGAATAATGTAGTTGATCTTACTGTTTTGCAATCTGTGCCAATGTGGAAATCTGTGGCATTAGGTTATGGCACTGTGATATATATATCCTTTACATGATTACATTACATTTATTTATATAGCACCATCAGATATCAAAGTACTGTTGCAACAGGGGATATTACAATATTTACAATTGAAAAATATACGGGTAGGAGAAACTGGCCCATGTGAGTTAACACCTAAACATGTTTATTAAATAAAAATTTTAAATCAGAGATTTAAAGGTCAAGAGCACAAATGTTTCTGCCAATAAACAAAATGGAAACTGCTATTCATTGTGATATTAGCGCCAGTAACAAAATGGCTGCATGCATGCGAGAAAGGTCACAGACTAAAACGCACATCTTTGGTCGTAATATCTCATGGATTAATGGATGCGCCCAGCATGCTAAATGGGAAGCGTTGGGGCTGGAAAAAAACGCATTTGCTATATCCTTTCATTAACCCCTTAATGACAATTGCTGGTTCTGGCACGTCATGCACTAACATCAGGTTAGTGACAATTGACGTGCCAGGACCGTCATGTCTAAACAGGTGCAGAAAGCGATCTACGTTCGCTTTCTGCACCCAAACGGCGTTGCTGTAATGCCTCGACCTCGGGGCGTCAACATCCGACATTGTATGGCGGCGGACGCCCGTTTTAAAAGCGTTTAGGAGGCGATCCTTGACAGCCTGGACTCCCCTCTGCTCGGTCTCCTGTAACAGCTTCTGGCATGAAAGCCGGTAAGCTGTTACATTTGAAAGTGCCTGATCGCACAGTTGCAAACGCGCGATCGGGCATTCCCTTCCGGGTTACGTCACTGCTGACGTAACCCGGAAGGTCATCGTAGGACAGGATATCCCCTGCAGGGATATCCTCCCCTCCGATGAGGCACAGAGACGCTGCGATCTCTATGCAGGTCTGTGAGGACCTGCATAGAGATCACAGTGTGATCGGTGCAGGGGGATTGCGGGGAGGGGAGTGAGAAACCATGTCTCTCACTCCCCCTCCCGTCCTGAAACGGAAAAGCTGAAAAAAAAAAAGTGAAATCATTTAAAAACTAAAATAAAATAAATCATTAAAATAATGATATAAATAATACAAAAAAAAATTATAATGTGAGCTGTGATGTCATTGTGAGATCACTGGCATGTTCAGGAGGTCCCTAGGAGGACCTCTAACCATTACTGTGTAAAAAAAAATATATAAAAAATACAAAAAAATGTAAAAAAAATTAAAATACATTTTTTTAAAAAAAATATATAAAAAAAGATAAAAAAATTCTTAAAAAAACCTTACTTCCCATTGCCCTAGCATAACATCTAGCCAGTATAACCCTCCTGCCCCGTTCACAACCCCCAAACCCGTTAAGCCATAGGCATGAAAATTATACAAAATTGTACACCTAATAGTATGCTCCCTGGTGCTGGGAAAGTCTGGAAAATCTATATAAATTAGGTATTTCTGAAATCAGGACAGCTGAATTGATAAACTTGGAGGGGATTTTCCATCACTTTACCTAATTTTGTGAGGATTCAGAGGGAAAATGTAAAAAAAAATTAGTTTATTTTTCTAATCTTCGCTAGTTTTTACTCAATTTCTCATTCTAAATTTTCAGCTAATCATCCAACTATGGTATCAAACGAAAGCTCTATCTCTCCTTGAAAAAAACAATATATAGTTTACATGGGTACACTATTCACAGGGAAAGAGAATAATCGCTAAACCGACATACCCCAAAAGTGGCAAAATTGCTCTGGGCTTTGAGGTACCAAAAACCCCTGGGATTGAAGGGGCTAAAGAAAGCCCTTCTTGTCCTGAAAAAAACAATATCTAACTTGTGTGGGTTCAGTAAACGGGAAAGAAGAAAATTACAGCTAAACACGAGCAGCACAGAAATGTTAAAACAGCCATTGTCATGAAGGGTACAAAAAGTAAAATCAGCCTTCGTGAAGGGGTTAAAACCTTACTTCAATTGTGTTACTAGTGTTTTAAGGAATTTAAAGAAACATTTAAAAAAAGAACTTGTGTTTACCAATAAATGCACACAATCCAGCAAGATTGATGGTTTTTCACCCATGATGTCACATGCATACAATATCTAATTTATAAAGCAACAAGCAAAGACTGAATCTTAAAATTATTTAATCAACAAAAATTTCTAGGGAATATATAGGAATTATCCTGCATAATTATCCTAAAATAAATACATAATACAATCCTGCATAATCAAATATAGAAAGTATATCTCACTATTTCCCACACACAGTAGTGTCAAAATTAATTTTAGTAACTAAAAAGAAATACCGTATTTTCCTGCGTATAAGACGACTTTTTAACCCGTGAAAATCTCCTCAAAAGTCGGGGGTCGTCTTATACGCCGGGTGCTGAAACTTACTGAGCCGTTCTGGAGAATCACGAGTCCCCACGAAGCCCCTAAAACTGTAACGTATCTCTAGGGGAGGGGCGAGCGGAGAAGCCGCCTCCCCTGGGCCGGTCTTCAGGGCCGCGCCTAGGTAGGTGCAAGATAGTGATCTCCCCAACTAGCCCGATGAGCAGGGCTGGTTGGGGAGATCATGACTTCCCTCGAACTAGCCCAACACTAGCCCTAATCACTACGCGCCGGCTATTGATGCCGAGCATGGGGATGACGTCCTATCCCGGCGCTCTGCATCAATTGCCGGCGCGTAGTGATGAGAGAGCAGTAAAGCAGAGGTCTGAAATGACAGACCTCACGCTCCCACAACTGGATGGAAGATAGAAGATGAGAAAGGTAATAGATGGGGAGAAAGGGGTGTAAGTGCAGTGTATGTGTATGTATATATATAAAAAAAATGTAACAAAAAACAAAGATAACTCCAGCTCACCATTTAGATGTTTTGCAGAGACGCTTCAAATTGCAGGGAGCACGGGATAGAAGGCCGAGCCATATCCTCGGTTAATCCAAATGACAGTTTAGATAGAAGATCCAGCTCCACAAATAAGGGTTAAAAATTCAAAATTTAATTAGACCAGTTAAAACATGATAGACAAAAAAAGAGAAAAAAAGAGAGATGTGCTCAAGTGATCGAGAAAAAATACGCCAACGCGTTTCAAACCTTACGGTTCTTAATCATGGCTTAAAAGTATGTTGCTGCTACTGCACCTTATATATAAATGACTCTGTCTAGAGATTGATCTATGCTCACGCCCCCTCGTTAACCCATAATTAGTCAACATAGGGAGTGGGTGCAATTAATACAAACCAAATCAAGTGAGCGGGTGCAATTGATACAAATCAAATCAAAAGCAAATCAAGGGAGCGGGTGCAATTGATACAAATCATGGTACACATGGAAATTCTATACCAAATGATAATTCCAGTACGTATAACAAATGAGAAAAAAAAAAAAATCAACTTAATAATAATAATATAATATATAAAGTTTAATAAATATATGCTAGGTCATTTCTATAATTCATGCCCACAGGAAATCTCGTGTCAAGGCATAAAATCCAAAAAGCTTCCCTTAGGCGAAGAGCACGGGACCAATCACCTCCCCTTTTAGGGGGGTGAACGCGTTCTATGCCTATTACTTCTAAATTTGTTGTGTTACCATTATGTATTTCACTGAAATGTTTGGATAAACCAGACATGGATCGTAGCGAAGAAAGAGCTGTACCTAAATCATGTATGTGTTCATATATATACGTCTTTTAAACTTTCGGGTAGTGCACCCGACATATTGTACATTACATGAAGTACATGTTGCTAAATATATGACATGCGTTGTATCACAATTGATGAAAGTTTTTATAGAGTAGCTTTTGAGATTACTTAGTGACCTAAACAAATTAGTTTTCTTGATGTAACTACACAAGTTGCACCTGGGTTTAGAGCAGGGGTGGGCAATTAATTTTCCCATGGGGCCACATGAGAAATTGGAATGGTTTTAGAGGGCCAGACCTCTACAAACTACAAACTCCGAAGCCTTGTCCATTTTGTTAACTTATGTGCTGTTTAATAAAGTTATTCAAGCCTACGTCATTGGTAGAGGTGCTTGAATAAGTAAGGCCTGAATAACTATTAGCACAGCACAGAAGTGAACAAAATGAACAAGGCTTCGGAGTGCATACCGTATTTTTCGCTCTATAAGACGCACCTGCTGATAAGACGCATCTAGATTTTAGAGGAGAAAAAAAAGGAAAAAATATTTTGAGCTAAAAAATGGGCTAAAATATTTATTACAATAACTGAATAAGCTATGAACACAGTAAGACACACGCAGTAAGACACACACAGACACAGTAAGACACACACAGACACAGTAAGACACACACAGACACAGTGAGACACACACAGACACAGTAAGACACACACAGACACAGTAAGACACACACAGACACAGTGAGACACACACAGACACAGTAAGATACACACAGACACAGTGAGACACACACAGACACAGTAAGACACACACAGACACAGTAAGACACACACAGACACAGTGAGACACACACAGACACAGTAAGACACACACAGACACAGTAAGACACACACAGACACAGTAAGACACACACAGACACAGTGAGACACACACAGACACAGTAAGACACACACAGACACAGTAAGACACACACAGACACAGTGAGACACACACAGACACAGTAAGACACACACAGACACAGTAAGACACACACAGACACAGTGAGACACACACAGACACAGTAAGATACACACACACACAGTAAGACACAAACACAGTAAGACACACACACACAGTAAGACCTCCCTCCCTAACCCCCCTTCTCAGTATCTCCCCTCTAACTCCCTAACCCCCCCTTCTCAGGATCTCCCCCCCCGCCCCGGTCACTTACCTTAAACTCCTGTGTTGGAAGCGTGAGGCGTTTGTCTCGGGTGCCGGCGCTTCACTGCTGATCGCCGGCGTCTGACGTCATATGCCGGCGCCCAGCGTAAAGCGCCGGCACCCGAGACAAACGCTTCCAACACAGGAGTTTAAGGTAAGTGACCGGGGCGGGGGGGGACACCGGACTCATTGGTGAGTCACCAGGACACTCTTTGCGGGCCGGTCCGAGCTATTCAGCGGGCCGGATGTGGCCCGCGGGCCGTGCTTTGCCCAGGTCTGGTTTAGAGCATTTGTAACATCCTTTAAGATGTAACCAACTACGTACATTATCACTGGTTGAAAAGTCACTAGGAGACAATTGATTACGTAGTGTACAGCCTCTTTTCGCTACTACTTTAACACCATTTCTGAGAATCTCACTGAGGATATCATTTTCATAAAGCACCGGTAAATGCCTGATTAAAATATCCTTTATGTGTGTGAACTCAGTGCTATATGCAGTGGAAAATGTAATATGCTTTGGATCATAATTAGCGTGTTTTTTGGGTTTATGGGATGAAACATCTGAATCTATGGTGAATAATAAATCACTACGTTTTTTTGAGCTTACAATATTTTGGGCTCTATTTAAGATGGTATTAGAGTAACCTCTTCTTCTGAGTCTATTGGTAATATCATTACGTGTGATGTCATAACTCAATTCATTGGAAGAGGCTCTTTTCGCACGAATATATTCACCTACAGGGAGATTACGAATTACATGTCGAGGATGGCAACTGGAAGCGTGTAATGTGCTGTTCCCAGACGTGGGTTTACGGAACAAAGACGTAACCACCTTGGCTCCAACCACGTCAACGGTTAAACAAACATCTAGAAAATTAATGGTATTACCACCCCATTCTAATGTAAATTTGAGATTTAATTCATTAGAATTAATATGATGTAGAAAATTATCTGCCTCAAAATGTGGCCCTGTCCATACCAAGAGGAGGTCATCTATATATCGGCCATACCAGCTAATCCAAGATGTAAACGGATTTGTGGCCACATACAGGTGACTCTCCTCAAAGTAGGCCATGTAGAGATTCGCCAAAGTGGGGGAAAATTTTGCACCCATAGGACAACCAGTAATTTGAAAATAAAAATTGCTGTCAAACCTGAAGAAATTATGTTCTAACAAAAATCGTAGAACATCCAAAACATATGATTGTAAAAAAGTACTATATGTGCTGTATTTCTTTAAGTGAAAATTAACTGCAACCACAGCCTGTTTATGGGGAATGCAAGAATAAAGTGAGACAACATCACATGACATCCATGAACAGCCATCTGACCATGGCATAACATCCATAGCTGTTAATAAGGATTTAGTATCTCGTATATAGCCCATAGTACGAATAACTAAAGGTTGAAGCATTTCATCCATCCATGCGCCCAGTCTCTCATGTACTGACCCTATCCCCGCCACAATAGGGCGAAGGGGAGGGGGAAAAACATTTTTAGCACTGAGTTCACACACATAAAGGATATTTTAATCAGGCATTTACCGGTGCTTTATGAAAATGATATCCTCAGTGAGATTCTCAGAAATGGTGTTAAAGTAGTAGCGAAAAGAGGCTGTACACTACGTAATCAATTGTCTCCTAGTGACTTTTCAACCAGTGATAATGTACGTAGTTGGTTACATCTTAAAGGATGTTACAAATGCTCTAAACCCAGGTGCAACTTGTGTAGTTACATCAAGAAAACTAATTTGTTTAGGTCACTAAGTAATCTCAAAAGCTACTCTATAAAAACTTTCATCAATTGTGATACAACGCATGTCATATATTTAGCAACATGTACTTCATGTAATGTACAATATGTCGGGTGCACTACCCGAAAGTTTAAAAGACGTATATATATGAACACATACATGATTTAGGTACAGCTCTTTCTTCGCTACGATCCATGTCTGGTTTATCCAAACATTTCAGTGAAATACATAATGGTAACACAACAAATTTAGAAGTAATAGGCATAGAACGCGTTCACCCCCCTAAAAGGGGAGGTGATTGGTCCCGTGCTCTTCGCCTAAGGGAAGCTTTTTGGATTTTATGCCTTGACACGAGATTTCCTGTGGGCATGAATTATAGAAATGACCTAGCATATATTTATTAAACTTTATATATTATATTATTATTATTAAGTTGATTTTTTTTTTTTCTCATTTGTTATACGTACTGGAATTATCATTTGGTATAGAATTTCCATGTGTACCATGATTTGTATCAATTGCACCCGCTCCCTTGATTTGCTTTTGATTTGATTTGTATCAATTGCACCCGCTCCCTTGATTTGGTTTGTATTAATTGCACCCACTCCCTATGTTGACTAATTATGGGTTAACGAGGGGGCGTGAGCATAGATCAATCTCTAGACAGAGTCATTTATATATAAGGTGCAGTAGCAGCAACATACTTTTAAGCCATGATTAAGAACCGTAAGGTTTGAAACGCGTTGGCGTATTTTTTCTCGATCACTTGAGCACATCTCTCTTTTTTTCTCTTTTTTTGTCTATCATGTTTTAACTGGTCTAATTAAATTTTGAATTTTTAACCCTTATTTGTGGAGCTGGATCTTCTATCTAAACTGTCATTTGTGTATATATATGTGTGTGTAAGGTCAGTGTATGTGTATGGTCAGGTGTGTGTAAGAGCAGTGTAGGTATTTGTGTGTTTGTAAGCTGGTGTGTGTGTATATATATATATATATATATATATATATATATATATATATATGTGTGTGTGTGTGTGTAAAGGCAGGGGTGTGTGGTGAGGGCAGTGTATAAATGTGTATGTATGGACAGGCGTATGTTAGTATATGTAGATATATATATATATATATATATATGTGTGTGTGTGTGTGTGTAAGGGCAGTGTATGTGTATATGTGTGTTTGTAAGCTGGTGTGCACATGTATATATGTGTAAAGGAAGGGGTGTGTGAGGGCAGTGTATGTCTATACATGTGTGTTTGGACAGGCATATGTTAGGGAGAGCTGACCCACCCAATCCAAGCAGGCTTTGTAAACAACCAGCCAATCACTGGTAAGGTACATCGCTTGCCGTGATTGGCTGGTTGTTGTGTACTGGGTAGAGGGGTAGTCTTATACGGCGAGTATAGCCCAAACTCTATATTTTAACTGGAAAAGTTGGGGGTCGTCTTGTACGCCCAGTCGTCTTATACGCCGGAAAATACGGTAAGTATCATGTTCTTACCAAGGTTCACGGAATAATTCAATAACAATATTGGTGTGGTCAACTCACTAAAATAGGACAAAAAATAACAATGTTATATATATAATTGCTAACAGCAATCACACTTCTATCATGCTAAGTCAGCCAGTACATGCTGGAATCTGGGTATGCCTTGGCATGATAGGAGTGTGATTGCTATTAATTTTTTTTGTCCAATGTTGGTGTGTTACTTTCAATAAAAGTGTGGTTATTTTTTTTTTTAATGGGGGGGGCTCATTTTTGGTTTCACCCACGAGAATGCTGAATTTTCAGTTTCAGTCCAGAATTTCCATTTCAGTGCATCCCTAATTCGTTGTGTTGAGCTATTTCAATTGCTTTGGTTTCATTTGTTAATTGCAAACAGTAAATTTTGTAAATCTCAAAATCAGCAGTCAACTAGAAAATCAGCAGTCTGGAATAGTTGTAATCTTAGTATGGAGTGGGCATAACCAAAAAATGACATCCATATGCTGAGATTAAAGATTCTAATAATGAGTTTCCAGGTACATATATCACTAGCTCCCCCATGCCTCCCACCCAAATTATACCTGAGTGAGCCCCCCAATGCTCTCATGTTTTTTCATGTCGCTGCTCCAATAGCAGAAGGTGCACAGGACTCAAATGAGGAAGCATTTGGAGAGGTCTCTTCTGGCAGCTGCACTGGTCTCCACAAGATTATGGTGGCTGTTGAGGCCTAAGTGAAATCTGCCACAAGCCCTAAAAATAAGCACCACCATCTTCCACTCTACCCATAGAGTACTTGGGAACCAGGTTTGATTTTGAGACTCCTGGTAAAGCACTATATCCCTGTGTCACCTTCCTCTTCCCACTTTTCTCCACTCCTCACCCACTAAAGACTACGGGGTCTAACCAGGTCCCTACAAGCAGTACTTCATGAAGCCAATCTCCTAGGAGAAGGAGAGCTCCAGGTCTCCCTGGTATGCTTTGAACATGCTGCCACCTTGCCATATCTTCATACATTTCAAATGGCTGTGTGGTTTTAAAGTATGGCTAAGGATGGGGCTTAACCGAGACCTTGAGGAACACTTTTGATTCATCGCTTAATTCTTACTCGATATAACTGATTAGTTGAGTTTTAGGCAATTGTGTGCTAAAAACAGACTTAAATGTAGTAATTTCCCTCTAATTATTATCTTGTCTCCTTTCTACTTTATATAATTTGGACAGCCTGATATTCAGTTTATGCTTATTTTGTATTTTTATGAATATATACGTGTTCAATGGATTACAGTCGCAATTTATTATGATTGCAATTTTATTTATTAATCAAAAAACATAAAAGTTTCTTTCATTGCACCACTAAGAGCATGGGTAATTCTTGACAATATTACACTTTCATCAGTTGGACATCAATAAAATAGAAAGAGGCATTTTTATGCAGATTATCATTTGGTTGCACTAGCCTTAAAAAATAGCCATGGGCACAATGCAAATTACAGGTAAAACGATTTTATTTTCCAAATTAGATACATTTGGATTCAATATATTTGGCAAGATACAAACCCAGCAAGGAGTCTCACTCTTCGGGGTGAGACTCGAGATCCGACCCTCCCATGGGGGGGGTTGGAATTTGTCCGAGTTCTCCGTGAGGGAACTCGGAATCGTAGTCTGGCTTCTGTTGCCTTGTGCACAGAATGCGGCACCAAAGGAGCACGCACCTCGGGCTTCCATAAAAAAAAAAAAAAAAAATATTTGGCAAGATTCCAACATAACGTGTTTATATACCAATACATCATTTACAAAAACACTGTGCAATGCTTCAAGTACTTGAAGACCACATCTATCCGTAATATAAAACATTTGACAACCATTCACATAAGTAGAGTCAGATGTTTTTTACCGTATTGGCTCGAATATAGGCCGCACTTTTTCCCCCCACTTTAAGTCTTTAAAGTGGGGGTGCGGCCTATATTCGGGGTCTAGCGCCTGCCGGCAGCGGAGGTTGTTTACGCGCATCGGTGCTGCTGGTGAACGTCCGCACGATGCGTTTTACCTCTGCCCCAAGACTTACCAGAGCAGACTCCCGGGTGTCTTGCGGGGCCGGCGGGGGACATCTACGCAATACGCACATACAACTTCCGGTGCCGGTACATCCGCTGAGTGCCGGCACTGGAAGTTGTATAAGCGTATTGCGTAGATGTCCCCCGCCGGCCCCGCAAGACCCCCGAGAGTCTGCTCTGGTAAGTCGGGGGGGGGGGACAGTGGCAGCATATCTCGGGGGGGGGCAGAGTGGCAGCATATCTCGGGGGGGAGGACAGAGTGGCAGCATGTCTATTAAAAAAAACTTTTTCTTTAAAAAAGCACCAAACTTTTACGGCCTATATACGGGGGCGGCCTATATCCGAGCCAATACGGTATATGTTTTAAATAAAAAAACTGATTCCTAAATTAGGATCTTCATGAAAATGCAAATCCTAAATCGTCAGCTGAAAACATTTAGGGAATGTACTATATTAGTATATTTTAAATTGCAGTATTAAAGCCCTGTAGCCATGTGTTTGCCTTTTTTTCTTCTTTGCTAGAGTATAGAACCCTCCATGGGATCCGTCATCAGAGCCATAAAATTGTGTTTTTCTTCATTAACTGCTTGTGGTGATGAGCTCACCCTAGGACACCGTTTGTTTTGCTTGCTTC
Source organism: Sceloporus occidentalis (assembly GCA_023333645.1). Classification (NCBI taxonomy): domain Eukaryota; kingdom Metazoa; phylum Chordata; class Lepidosauria; order Squamata; family Phrynosomatidae; genus Sceloporus; species Sceloporus occidentalis. The sequence goes on from JALMGF010000068.1 coordinate 1,058,993, forward strand.
ATTACCTTATCAGACTATGAGTCATACAATTATAGATATTTCCTGCATCAATGCAAAACAAAGATTACTTTGGTAGTGGTATTTAGATTTTAAAACTTTATTATAAACAGAAAAAAAATTCATGTAACATATCCATCTTTGATACTTTAGAAAGCTTTTACTACTTTACAGGCATTGCTTATTTTGAAAAAACTGATGAGAACGGTGCTTAAACTAGAGCGCATATTGCTATTTTATTCACTAAACTGAGGTGTTGCATATGACTTCTTATTTGAACTCCCACTCTTCAGTTTCCTTTAGTATGGGCTATCTATCCAGAGTAGGCTTCATCTACAAGAAGGGCTGAGCTGCCCTTGTATAATGTATTCTGAAAGCAGGACAGTGACTTACCACATTAACTATACATTGTGCCAGCATAGCCCTTCTTACAAGCTAACTGAATTTAACATTTGTAACGTGTACGTTGTAAAATCAGGGAGTTGACATGTTCAGCTGCCATGCAACCATCTAACTTAATTGCAAATAAGGTTAATGTTGGTATAAAAAAACAAGCATTCCATAAATAAGGAATAATAATGAGATTAAATTAATTCTATATTCCTATCTCTTTTAATTATATTAATTATTTGGATTTTATAGAATCTATTTAGGACTCCCATCAAATATTTTGGTGCCCAGTACAAACCTAAACATTGGGCCCACCTGCCCTGTCCCACCCCATGCTCCTGCTACCACCTCTCCCCAAAAGTCCAGAAAAGCACCATCTGGGACCCAAGGTTCTTGAGGGCCCAATCCAGGTCCAATGAGGAGGCCGCTTGTTTAAGAACTGGTTGTACCCTCCTAATGGCAGCCATTTATCTACCTACATATCTATTAATCTAGTTATCCATCATATATCAAAAAGTGTAAACTTTAAAATATAACATAGAAAGAAAAGAATATTATGGTGCAGAGTAGGAATGATTTTTTTGTCAAATATTAAAAACATATAAAATCCAAAAGTATAGGTAAGATTTATAGCCTTTATTTGCTATAATTTTATATACACATTTTAAAGTTGTGTGTGCTTATAAATAGCAACTGTAATAAAAAAAATATGTCAATGAAATATTCCAGTAGATATAAATAACCCTAAAAAAGATCTGAAGAGGAAATAGCCTTTTACAAGCAATATCAGTATCAATGGATCATTAAGCTTTTGTGAAATTGTGTTAGATGGTCTATGAATATATAATTTACGTTACATATCAATATCATTTTGAAAAGAAGAAATGTCCTTCCCTTGTGATTTTATTCAACTGGTAAATTAGCAACAAATACAAATATTATAAAACCGATCTGTAGCAGATGACTCAACTGTTTCAGATCATCAGACTATTTTATTATTAGAGATAACACCAGTATACACGAAATGCATTTTTTAAATGATTTCATGTATAGAAGGAATAAAGCTATTCAAACCTACCCGGCTTTACATGAAAAAGTAATTCCTCCCTTAGTTACTAAATCAACCAATTACTCAAATTTGATGGATAATTGGGTTCAATATCACTAGACACACTCAGGCATGATTACAGGTTAAGTAGAGCCTTGAGTAGACTAAAATGTCTCAAAAAGCAGCACATGATGCTACACTCTAGAGAAATCAACGAACAGTTGAGAAACAAAGTCATTTGCATCTATCAGTCTAGAAAGGATTTCAAAGCCATTTCTAAAGCTCAAGGACTCCAGCAAGCCCTTTATCCTTTAATACAGAAAACTTGTAACAGCTGGGAACTTTCCCAGGAGTGGTCGGCCTACCAAAATTCCTCCAAGAGCCCATCGAAGACTCATCCAGGTGGTCACAAAATAACCCAGTCTCTGAATGGTTTAAAACAGGGATGTCCAAAGTTGCCAAAATATAGATCTTTTTTTTTTATATTAAAGGCAGAGTGATTTAACACCTGTTTAGATTTGTCATCCAAGTCACAAAATGAAAAGTATGTCGTTTTCAATAAACTTTGCATACAATAGTTAATTTGCATTTAATTTTAATGGTTCAAAGAATGTCAGGCACATGTTCACTTCATCAAATCTGGCACTCTTTGAAAAAAGTTTGGACATGCCTGGCTTAAAAAAACCAAAATTGAGGTTCCTGACTTGAATCTGTTTAAGATCCTGTTCATGCTCGAAAACCATCAAATGTGGCTAAAATTTACTCTCTGTCTATTTCTCTCTTTTCCTCTTTGCCTCTCTCTCTCTCTCTCTCTCTCGTCCATAATACTATCACCCTACATGGGATTAATAAGGCATCCCCTCTTTTATATCACACAGCTTTTCTATTCAATTATTTAATTTGATTGCATCAAATAATTGAGATCCTAGAAACAAGTTCATGGAAACGTCAGATGACTATAACATGACCGCTTATAATAATAATGTAAAGTGGTTGAATTAAAATGTTCATAATCAAAACAATGAAATGCATGAACTGATTTATAACCAGACTAAAGATAAGGAATATGAATGAAAGTCAGTCATATCCTAGTACTGCGGAATATAAAGGTGACACTGGAGCAAAATGATCTGAGCAGACATCATCCAGTGGTGTAGCATTTAAACTGAAATATATAAAAGCAAAAGAAATCAGACAAAAACCTTTTACAAAGAACTCCACCAACGACAAATCACTGAAGGCAAAAATGAAGAAAAGAATATTGATCTGTTCAAAGGTAACTGCTTTTATAACTATTTGATACTTACGAATCTAAGTGAACCAAAACAATTTACTGGGGACTAGGAAGCAATTCTCCTGAAATTCACCTGCTTCTTAAAATCTCGGCCTATAATATTCACAGTATGCATTAATACTTCTGTCCCCCAGTGACCATCATTTGCACTTTAATGCACCTTAATGCAAATTATAGCTGTGGGATCCTTTCAAGAAATGTTCTTGTTATCCCTGTTGCAAATGCAGAATCCTCCATATGCAACTGCCCCTTTCCCCTGCTAAGTGCAGTGTATGTAAGTATGTATGTGTGTGTGTGTGTGTGTGTTGTGTGTATGTTTGTTTGTTTCATTTCCAGTCGTCAGATCCAGCACTAGTTTGGGGAATGCAGTAGAAATGCTGTGTCTATTCAGACCCTTGTGCACATGTGTGGAAAGTTTTCCCCTAGATTTAAATAGGAGTGCTTTCTGCCACTGCTTGAGAATACTCAGACCGCAGAGGAGAATGGCAACTCCAGCAGCAGAGCTGTATCTTCTGCGTCAGGTGAGTGCTTTTGTAATTTGGAAAGAAAGCACATTAAATTAGTCACAGAAGTGATCTATTCTAAATATTTAAAGCTTACCCTTGTTCTTTCATTGGTCCTATTTAGTTCTGATTTATATGTTGCATTACAGATTCTGACATGGACCAATAGTTCTCCTCAGAGGCGTAACTAGAAACCACTGGTCCCTGGTGCAAAAATTACCCCAGGGGGCCCCCATCTTCACCAAGCGACATGTCCTCATGTTTGCCCTCAAACAGCTTGTGGCTGCCACATTTGTCCCCAAACAGCTTGTGGCTGCCACCTTTGCCCCCAAGTGCTATCCTAACCCCCATACAGCCCACCTGTACCATTTTTGCTCCAGCTAATCAGTGTCCCCCAAATAGCTTGCCTGTGACACCATTGACTCTTGCCCCCCCCAAACATACACATGTAAACACACACACATTTACACATGCTAACAAAACAATCATGGAGGAGTTAACCAAAATGGTGCTAATTTTGTATTTAGAAATATAAGTGAAATTAGGAAAAGTAAACAAGGAATAATTGATTCAGCAACGCCATCATCGGAATCAGGGGCCATGTCTGGCCCCTCCCCGGGGCGTCAACATCCGCCATACAATGTATGGCGGGTGACGCCCGTTTTAAAAGCGTTTAGGAGGCGATCAACGATCACCTCCTAAACTTAAATGGTGTCGCTGGAATGCCTCGATCAGGAGGCATCCAGCGACACCAAACACTTACCTCTTGATGGACTGTGACCGCTCCGGAGAGCGGTCACAGCCGCAGCTGCCGGTGATCTTCGCCATCAGCAAGATGGTGGCGACCCGGGAAAAAAAATAATAAAGACGAAAAAGTTCGCTAGACGGTCTCCTGACCCTCTAGAGAACTCTGGCTCCACTTGCAGGTTGAATACAGGTACTGCATTCAACCATGCAAGTCAATGGAGCTCAGCTTTCTAATCAAAAAAATAGTAAAAAAACAGAAAAATAATTTCCCTCTGATGTCACTATCAGGGGAACCTTCAAGTTGAAAAAAAATCTTAAAAATGTTTTAAAAAAGGCAAAAAAAATGTAAAATATATATATAAAAAATATATTTTTGTGAGCAAGTCCTAAAATTAGCACATTAGCTTAAAACAATTCTCGCATGGAAAGAGTTAAAATACTGGCATATTAAATGCCCATGGGGTGTCTACTTTTAAAAAATGTATGATTTGATGGGGTAAATTGAATTGGCCGGATTCAACAATGTCCCAAATAACACGGGGGGAAGGATGGCCACACATCTAATTTCCAATTAGAAAAATGCACACGTACCAAATGTGGCCTTTTAGTTCCCCCCAAAAATGACAAACCCATGCATGTGGGGTATCACTGTACTCAGGAGATGTTGCTGAACACATATTGGGGTGTCGTGTGACAGCGGCATATACCAGGAGCTGTAAATTCATACATAAAATAGGTGTGTGTGGGAAAAATACACACACAAAAATACTACTGCAAACTTTGAAAAAATGCTGGTGGTAAAATGTGTGCATGCAAAGAGTTAAAATACCAGCATTTAAAATACCCTGGGGTGTCTAGTTTTCAAAAATATATGGCTTTATTGGGCACACTGAAATGGCCCGGCTCAAAGATGTACCAAATAGGGCACGGGCAGTGGATCCCCAAATGCCAAAGTTCCACATTGAAAAATGTGCACGCTCCAAATGTGGCCCTTTTGCCCCCAAACAGCCAGGCAAAATCATTCATGTGGGGTATCACTGCGCTCAGGAGATGTTGCTGAACACATATTGGGGAGTTTTGTGATAGTGACATATACGAGAACTTTTTAATTCATACCTGAAGTAAAATGTGTGTGACAAAACAAATGCAAAAAAATGACTACCACAAAGTTTGACAAAGACTGGTGGTAGATATGGTGCATGGAAAGAGTTAAAATACTAGCATTTGAAATACCCTGGGGTGTCTAGTTTTCAAAAATATATGGCTTTATTGGGCACACTGAAATGGCCCGGCTCAAAGATGTGCCAAATAGGGCATGGGCAGTGGATCCCCAAATGCCAAAGTTCAACATTGAAAATGCGCATGCCCCAAATGTGGCCCTTTTCCCCCCAAACACCCAGGCAAAATCATTCATGTGAGGTATCGCTGTACTCAGGAGATGTTGCTAAACACATATTGGGGTGTTTTATGATAGTGACATATACCAGAACCTGTTTATTCATACCTAAAGTAAAGTGTGTGAAAAAACAAATGCAAAAAAAATGACTACCATAAAGTTTGACAAAGGCTGATGGTAGAATTAGTGCTTGGAAAGGGTTAAAATACTAGCACTTGGAATACCCTGGGCTGTCTAGTTTTCAAAAATATATGACTTGATGGGGTAAATTGCATTGGCCGGCTTCAAAGATACCCCAAATGGCACATGGGGGGAAGAATTACCAGATTTGGAAAAAAAGGCTTTGAAATAGCAAAACGCTACCTGTACTTTTTGCCCCATAATGTGTAGAAAAAAGAAAAAAAACAGAAAAACATTGGGTATTTCTAAACTCAGGACAAATAGTAGAATCTATTTAGCAGGTTTTTTCATTACCTTTTATAGATGAGTAAAAGATTTTTCAACTAAAAGTTAGAAACAGTCATTTTTTTCTAAATTTTTCACCATATTTTATGCTTTTTTTAATAGTAAATAATATGATACAATCAAAACAATGTCATCTAAAGAAAGCCCTTCTTATCCTGAAAAAAACAATATCTAATGTGTGTGGGTTCAGTAAACGGGAAAGAAGAAAATTACAACTAAACTGGTTTTAACTAAATGTTAAAACGGCCATTGTCACGAAGGGTACAAAAAGTAAAATCAGCCTTTGTCACGAAGGGGTTAAAGGAGGCAAAGATGGGACACATCATTGTGTGAATGAAAGGGGAAAAACGCAGTGAAGCAAGGCAAAGAATAGAGAGAGGAGCATATTTAACCTGCACATATGCAGGAATAGACGTCTTCAAACCGTAAGTTAATTTTGATAAAATGTATTATTACATATTAAAATGTATAAAATGTAGGATCTTCCAGGAAAATATAGGATAGTGCAATGCCATACATCTACTTTAAGCATATCATCTAATCCAGGGGTTCTCAAACTGCGGCCCTCCAGCTGCTGCAGGACTACATCTCCCATAATGCTCCTTCAGCTAAGGGACTGGCTGAGGAGAATGGGAGATGTAGTCCTGCAGCAGCTGGAGGGCCGCAGTTTGAGAACCCCTGATCTAATCATTTAATTTTCTTGTTTTACTTTATGAAAGGTAATTCCTACTTTTACCAAATGTATATTTGTGCAGCAAATACAAAAAAGCACAATATGACCTTTTATTGCAGTGAGTAGCTAACATTTCTTGGTTTTCTGGAAGCAAAGTCATCTATGTCAAATCTATTATGGAAATTAGAGTTTTTTCAGCACTTATACCACTAACACATTAAGCTGTCAGTTACTCATGCTTGACCTAAGTTAATTTTTTATCTGTCCCATTTTTATCCAATAATGTTTTTTAGCACTGCTGTTGGCGATAAGCAGGTATAAGTATATTCTAAAGGCAATATATATGCTGGGAGGCACACTTTTTGTCATCTCTTATCATTAGTAATGATTTCTGTAACTTCCTGTAACCAACATATTGCAACAATAACTTTTTTCCGGACAACACATTTAGTTTCCTGCCCTTTAGGAGTGCTTTTCCCATTTCAAAACAAAATTCCCTCACCCTTACTCGTGCTCTCTCACACTCTCACTCATTCACCCTCACAATCTCTCACTCTCATTCACCTATAATTTTACTATACTCTCTCAAAGCTAGTTCATACTCACAAACATGTTATTGTCTCTACAACTGTATAAAGTACCTATGGCCAAATTTAGTTTTATTTTATTTCATAGTATATTATTGTAATATTTGTTTTTCCTTAATGCCCCATTTATTTGTGAAGCAACCCTACCAATCTTTGATATTTCTTTTGTGACTTAAAAAAATCTTGTTATCCATATGCCTAATCACATCATCCTTTCATAAACATTATGATCCTTTTACTACAAATTAGCTGTACAGCAAAAACTTACAAAATAACAATATACATATGGAGACAATGATTTTCAATCATGTATTCATGTGTTCTATTGAAGATATACCTTGAGGCCGGCAGCAGTGGAAGTTGTCTGCGTGGATCGCACAGCCGTTCCCCGGCTGCCAGAGAGAAGGAAACAGGGGGATCCTCATCTCTGGCAGCCGGGGGAAGTCTGCACGATGTGCTCAGACAACCTCCGCTGCTGCCGGCCCTTCCGCTGGGGCTTCTATGGTGGAGCGCCTGAAGGTCATGTAACGCCGGCGCTCCTTCATAGAAGCACTGGCGGAAGTGCTGGCAGCAGCGTGGTTGTCTGCACCGCACAGACATCCACAGTCTGCCAGAGAGGCGGATGAAGGTCCCCTGCAGCACTGCGGGGGATCTGGATCCGCACCCTGCTGTTTGCCCGCAGCAGGGCTAAATGATAAAGAAGAGAAAAAAAAGACCTGCCCGGCGCCTGAAACTGCATGTCCCGTGCATCAGGCGATACTAATTACGATAAACCCCGATTACACGTCGCACCCCCCCACGCACCATGTCACAAAGCTCACATCATCTCAAACCGGTTTCTTGAACATGACAATGAGTTCAATGTACTCCAATGGCCTCTGCAGTCACCAGATCTCAATCCAATAGAGCACCTTTGGGATGTGGAATGTTTCCAGCACCTTGTAGAAAATATGCTACAAAGAATGAAGGCAGTTCTGAAGGCCAAAGGGGGTCCAACGCAGTACTAGCAAGGTGTACCTAATAAAGTAACCAGTGAGTATATATATAAGTGCCAAAGGCACCCTAAAACATGAAACTATTTATTTGATTTATTGATATTTTCTACACAAAGTTTTAATTCCAAGTGAAATTTGTTTATTCTATAATGCCCAAATAGCTAAATTCACTAGTCCAGTTCCCCTTCTCTAATGGACAAAATGTTCACGTATGCATGCTGTAAAATATCAAACAACCCAGCAGAGCACAAACCCATATATAATAAATAGAGAGCAGTGGAACAGATAAGCCATATCAAGGTTTAATCCTGAATCTGACTGCCAGAAGAAAATGCACTTGGAGTTTGCACCTAATATCTATGCACAGACAAGCAGTGGTAAAAGCACATAAGCTGCAGACCTATACGTAATCGCTGCCCCACCACAGTAAGCAGCTGTCCTATAAGTAAATGAGGACCTTTTCTCATCTTTACTGATCACTAAAAGAGGGCATCAATTCTCATCTAAGATATTAAAAAGACATTTATGGTTTATGCTGACCACTATTATATGTTCTCCTCCAGAATACAGTGCAGCAGCAGATAGCTAATTATCGGCATCTAAAGAGAATCTATAGGCTCAACCACTGTGGAAAAGAGTTTGTCGTAGGTGAAAACCCAGAGTTCTCTAAATGAGCCTCTGATTACTTACAAACTTTTATACCTTTAAAATCTATGAGATATTGTTTGTAAGAATTTTTTATTTCCCAGTTTTAAAGTAAAATTAAGTGGACGATACATTACAAGGTATGGTTGCAAATGAATTTATTTTTCCATATATGACATTTGTATGCATGGTTTTCTTGATAGAACACATAGATTAAAATAAATTGGCATATCATTGAAGAGTAATGGATTGGAACCTAACCAGAATATTTCAGATTTCACTTCAGCTTTGGTGACAGATATTGATGAAACAATCTCATCCTTATTTCAACATTTCTAGGACTGTGAAAAATAATGATTAGGTAATCAGCAGAACCAAGAAAGGGACAGATGTGACTCTTTTAGCTGGATAAGCATGAACACATTTCCATGCATATGAAATCATATTTTTTATTAAATATATTGTTAAAGCCTTGTATTATTTATTTATATGTTGACCACAAAACCAGTGGTTCTAGACACAATGGCAATGTGTTACAGAAGGTATTAGGTGTATTCACTAAACTGGGAGTCTACAGGGGCACTTAACATTGCAGCCTGCAGATTTCACTAAAAACTCCAAAAATTATGCAAAATTTTACATGGTTAAAAATAATTTCTAGTGAAGGTTTGGACATTCACCAGCACTATCTTTAATATCTAATTATAGTTACAAAAGTGTTAACGTCAGCAGAGTAGGTTCGCGGATAGGTTCGACTATTCGCCTCCGGTCCCGCAAGGTCTCCTTCTACCACGTCCTCCTCGTCCGTTGCCGATGAACCCATGGAGATCGGGACCGTTAGTCGACTCTCCGAGGCTGAAAAGAGACACAGACGGACACAGGGAGTCTGTCTGTACTGTGGTCAAGCCGACCATCTTTTGCCCCCCTGTCCCACCAGGCCGGTAAAAGACAACGCTTAGGTTGCACCGGAGAAGGCACCCTAAGCACACATCACTTTACTTCTCCTCCCGCTACTCGCTTGACGGTGCCCATCTCCATCCGTTGGGAGGATCGCGTAGTGGCCACCCGCGCCTTCATAGATTCCGGAGCCGCGGGCATGTTCATGGATCTCCAGTGGGCTAAGGAACACCACATACTACTTCGCACCAAAGAAGCACCCTCTCTGGTGGCCTCCGTTGACGGCACTCTTGTGGGATCAGGACTCGTGCCACAAGAAACCATACCCCTAACCCTACTGGTGGGGGTAACCCACCAGGAACAGCTCACGTTCGAGATAATCAAGTCTCCTCATGCCTCTCTCATCCTGGGACATCCCTGGCTACGTCAGCACAACCCACACATCGATTGGGAAAAAGGAGACATACTGGCATGGAGCAACTGATGCCAAGAGTCTTGTGTCATCCCTGTCGACGACTCAATCTCGTCCTCGAAATTACACCCACAGACCCCAGAACCCTTGTACCAAAACACTACTGGGACTACTTGGATGTGTTTCCCAAAAAAGACGCGGAGAAACTACCACCACATCGGCCCTACGATTGTGCCATCGATCTGTTGCCTGGATCCAACCCACCAAGGGGACGTACATACCCTCTCTCCGAACCGGAAAACAAAGCCCTGGAAAGATACATCAAAGAAAGCCTGGACAAAGGCTTCATTCGCCCATCCTGTTCACCTGCCGGGGCTGGGTTTTTCTTCTTGGCCAAGAAAGAGGGTTCCTTAAGGCCATGCATCGATTACAGGGGTTTGAACCGTATCACGATTAAGAACCGGTATCCTCTTCCCCTCATCACAGAAATCTATGACCTCTTGAAAGGGGCTACTTATTTCACCAAATTGGATCTCAGGGGAGCCTACAATTTGATTCGTGTCAAGTCCGGGGATGAGTGGAAGACGGCCTTCAACACTCGCTTCGGGCACTATGAATATAGGGTCATGCCCTTCGGGTTATGCAACGCCCCTGCGGTATTCCAGGCCTTCATAAACAACGCCTTCAGGGATATGCTCTTGTCCCACGTCATTGTATACTTGGACGACATTCTCGTGTATTCCCCTACGCTCGGCGCACACCGGCGTCACCTAAAGGCTGTCCTGCAGAGGTTACGGGAGAACGGGTTATACGCCAAGGCCGAAAAATGCGTCTTTGAGAAGACCCGTTTGACCTTCCTTGGGTACATCGTCTCCTCCGAAGGACTTCACATGGACCCTGCTAAACTCGAGGCCATAACCGCATGGCCTCTCCCACAAACACTTAAAGCCATCCAACGATTCCTGGGCTTTGCCAATTATTACAGGCACTTCATCAGAAACTATGCTACCATAGCAGCTCCTATCACCGCCATGACTAAAAAAGGTGCTGACCCGTCTCTGTGGACCACACACGCCCGACAGGCGTTTGACCGTCTAAAACAAGCCTTCGTCTCAGCCCCCATAGTACGACGGCCGGATCCTTCCAAACAGTTTCTCCTAGAGGTTGATGCCTCCGAAACCGGGGCAGGGGCTGTATTATCGCAACGTCATGACCAAACCACGAAATACCATCCCCGTGCCTTCTTTTCCAAGGGTTTCTCCGCGGCCGAACGGAATTACGACGTTGGTAACCGCGAACTCCTAGCCGTCAAAATGGAATTCGAGGAATGGCGCTACCTGTTAGAGGGCACAGGACAACCTGTAGTCGTCATGACAGTCCACAAGAACCTGTTGTACATCGAGAGCGCCAAGAGGTTAAGTCCTCGACAAGCACGGTGGTGGCTTTTTTTTAACCGGTTTCATTTCTACATCACTTACAGACCGGGCTCCAAAAACGTCAAGGCCGACGCTCTCTCCAGAGAACATGACAACCACAGAGACCAACACACCGACGAGCCCATCATACCGTCCACACGCCTTATCGCCGGACTGTCCTTCCGCACGATGAGCAAAATCTGCATGTCCCAAGGGGCCATCCCGTCTTCCGGACGTCCTCCTCCGGGTCGTCTCTATGTCCCTCCCAGTCTCCGCACGGACGTCCTTCACTGGGGACATAAGTCCTTTCTCGCAGGTCACTCTGGTTTTCGGAAGACGGAATACCTCATCCGAAGATCGTTCTGGTGGCCATCCCTTACCAAAGACATCCGAGCGTACCTTGCAGCCTGTCACACCTGCGCATGCCAGAAGACTTCTCGGAGGCGTCCTCAAGGTCTCCTGCATCCTCTTCCCGTTCCCACGGTCCCATGGACACACGTGTCAATGGACTTCATCGTGGATCTACCCAAGTCGCAAGGTAACACCACCGTCTTGGTGGTCGTCGACCGCTTCTCTAAACAAGCGCACTTCGTCGCCTTGCCACGCCTACCTTCGTCTCTGCAACTGGCCGACGTCTTCCTCAACCACATCGTCCGTCTTCACGGCCTCCCTCTCCACATGGTGTCTGATCGAGGTACGCAATTCATATCCCGCTACTGGAGACACCTCTGCCATAAACTCGGCATACAACTCCATTTATCGTCAGCATATCACCCACAGACCAATGGACAGACAGAAAAAACAAACCAAACACTCAAACAATACCTGAGGATGTTCAGCAACGAATGCCAAAACAACTGGTCTTCTCTCCTCCCGCTCGCAGAAATGACGTACAACGGTTCCCTTCATGAGTCCATCGGCTGTACCCCATTCTTTGCTGCCTTGGGCTATCACCCTGTCGTGTTGCCTCCTCCGTCTTCTCGTTCCTCCTCCACGGTGCCAGCAGTCGACAGTCGTGTGTCTGACATGGACAAGCATTGGCAGAACCTCCGGGATGTCCTCTTGAAAGCCCAACGTCGCTGTAAACGGTTTGCTGACGCCAAGAGAACACCTCCTCCGGATTACCAAGTGGGTGACCGTGTATGGTTATCAATGCGACACATCCGTTTACGCCAACCGTCCAGGTCTCTAGGACCCCGTTTTATTGGCCCTTTCCGCATCCGTGCCAAACTCAACGACGTGACGGTATCCCTTGATCTGCCACCTACCATGAAGATACCTAGGTCCTTCCACGTCTCTTTGCTGAAACCGTGTGTGACCAACCGGTTCACCATTCCCTTTAAGCCTCCTGCTCCGCTCGACGTCCAGGGTCATGAGGAGTACGTCGTCGACAAGATCCGCAATGGCTTGCAGTACCTTGTGGCCTGGAAGGGGTACGGCCCTGAGGAGCGGACTTGGGTGCCGGCTCGCTTCGTGCACGCACCCCTTTGTGTCGCCCGTTACCACACGCTGTTTCCCTTGCGTCCGGCTCCGTCGCGCTCGGGCCCGCTCCTGGTGGGGGGGGGGCCCGTCACTGCCGCCGACGCTGTGTGTGCGCGTCGGGGTCGCGGCTGCGTCTCCACTGCAACCCGACGTCGACAGGGCGTCACGCGTGCCGCCAAGGCGCGTACCTTAGGAGATCACGGCGGCTCGCCCGTCACTGCTACCGACGCCGTGCGGACACGTCGGTGTTGCGCCTCCGCCGCGACCCGACGTCGGCAAGGTAGTCCTGCCTCCACACCCTCGGTCGGGATCGTGCCTGCATGCCGAGGATGTGCAGGCGCGCCACCTCCTCGTACCGCCGGGACCGCGGGTATGACGCATCGGAGGTCTGTTTGTTAGTACCTTCTCCTATTTAAACCCCATTTGTTTCCATTTTCTTTACCCGTTCAGAGTGTATTGCTTTTTGGGTGTGCTGTTCCTTGTCATTTATCTATCGTCTTGTGTACCGACCTTTGCCTGTTTTTTGACCACGACTCTGCGCTACCTGCCTACGACCCCGGACCTGTTTATACCGTTTATGCTTCCGATCTGCCTGCCTTGACCTCGGACCTGTTTATACCGTTTATGCTTCTGATCTGCCTCCCTTGACCTCGGATACGTTTTGACCTCGCTGCCTGCCGTTGCCCTTTTATCACGGACTGTTTACTGGACTGCTCTACGTCTATATATCTGCATAGTTGGATCCTCCTTCGCTACCTGACCCCGTGACAATTTTTATGTCGATTAATTGTTTAGGCTATTTTTTCTCCTGTCACTGATGAGAAAAAACATGTATTCTTTCTCTCTTTGATTTGTGTTATTTTACATGTTTGACAATCCCTGCATCCTTTGATGTGGTTTAAAAAAAAACTTGATTTTTCAGTGTATTCTTTTATGCGGTTTCTTACCAGTTTTGTGCCTATATTTCTCACAACCTTATATGCAATTTTGGGTTTACTTGGCAGAATATCCCTCACTAGCGTATCTTCCAGTAGCACATGCCAATGTTTGTTGTGAATTGTTTGAACTCACTGATGTGCTCCATCAAAATTAAATATTATGGAAGGGACTTCATAGTATTGTCTACATTTCTAATGTTATCTTCCCTATGTATTATCTTCCCTTATATTACCTAATTTAACTAAAAAATTTGTTTACAGAGGATTCTGTAAAAGTAATCTTACCAGCAGTGTAATCATATTGTTGCAGATTGCTACAGTTTCTCCTCATTCTGAGAAATTGTTTTTTATGTGCGTCACGTAGCCATGGTGTAAAGTGGTAGCTGTTGAACTGGATGTAACGCTTAACATCTTCTGGATTTGTAAATCTTGAATATAGATTTGCAGATCCAGAAAATCCACTGTGGGTCTTCTATAGTTAGATGTTAACTGTATATACCAATCATTGGAGTTAAGGTATGTCATTAAAGAATCTAATTGAGTGGAAGCACCATCCCATATGAAGAGCAGATCATCTATGTATCTCTTGTATGTAACCAGATTTGCCCTAAAGCTATGTTCACTATAAATAAAAGGTATCTTCCCAACGGGCCATGAACAGGTTCACATAGCCAGATGCCTAATTATATTGCAAATAATGTTATGTTGTGTAGACCAGGGTGGGAAAATGTCTGCTGCAGCCCCTGTATAAGTGTATGTAACGCTATATGCTACAGTACACTACAGCTTCTCCAATCCACTCTACACCAGTACATTTTCTGCACTAAAACAATGTATTATTAATTAACTTGCGGTATGGTAGTTAAGCTGTCACTGTCACTGACAGCCTCACACTCCAACTCCCATCAGTGAATAACGGCTGCTGACAAGTTAAAATCGTGTCAGCACACTTGTATATCTACTGCTTTTCCATCCCCCTGGTCAAAGCTGATTGGCCAGAGTGAAAAAGTAAAGACCCATTAATCACAGCCATAACCATCAATGAGAACACCCTTGCTACCTATCAGCCATTGATTGATGTGCCCTCCTGCAAACAGTCCCTTCCCACTTTACATTCATCAGCACCCAAAGGATTAGCCATGAGCACAGAATACACATTTTTTTTCATCTCTGTTTTACATTATAATGCTTTACATGTAAAATGTTTGACAGCTTCAGGCAATATTTCTTTGCAGAGAAAATCAAAGTAGCGCAAATAATAGAATATGATAAAATGTGAAATGTGGAAGATGAAACACAAATCATATGTGCTGTGAATGCATATCCTTTTTTCAGATTTTCATATTTCTTTTTGTGTCAGTAGACTTTAATATTTTGAGTGGACCAATATTCATACAACAATATTTTATGTTGCATAGGTTTTCATGCCATCTGTGGCTCCTTCTCCAATATTTGTGTTGAACACAACGGGCATTTGACAAATCTGTCATAAATAGAATTGCAATACTTATCTGGGACCACTTTCTCATTAATAATAAAAATACCACCTGCACAATTCCTATACATATACATACACTATATGGACAAAAGTTTTAGGCACCTGACCTCTACACCAACAGGGAACTTAATGACATTGCATTCTAAACACACCGATCAGCCATAACATTATGAGCACCTACCTAGTATTGTGTAGGTCCTCCTTTTGCTGGCAAACAGCCCTGGCCTGTCGAGGCATGGACTCCACTAGATCTCTGAAGGTGTAAGTTGTGAGGTGGGGCCTTCATGGATGGATCCTGGTGCCATGTGTTCTCCAGGTAAGAGACACACATGCACCCAGCTGTCCATGTGATCTAAAAGTAAACGTGATTCATCAGACCAGGCCAGCTTCTTCCATTGCTCAGTGTTCCAGTTCTAATGCTCACGTGCCCATTGAAGGCGCTTTCGCCAGTAGACAGGGGTCAGCATGGGCACTCTGATCAGTCTGCGGCTACAGTAGCTCCTCTGTTGGATTTGACCGCATGGGCCACCCTTCACCCCATGTGCATCAATCAGCCTTGGCCACCCATGACCCTTGGACCACTTTTGATAAAAAATCTACAATCGGCTATGTGGGACATTCTGACACTGAAAAAATAATGATGATATAGTTGACATCTTTATAAATTGTTTATTAATCTTAATTATCTAAATGTCGACTTTTTAAGGTTGTGTCAAGAATATGTTTAAATTCATGCAGGATACAGAATACAGTCTAAAGTCTGAAGCCAGACGTTGCTGTAACTTTCTTTAAAGAGAATTTCTGAAACACTTCCAAGTTTCAGTCTAAATGAAAGTGTTGAATATTTCATAATCATAGCTTAATTGTAATTTTAGGGTAGGAAAATGATTTCACAAGAGAGCAATCAATGACGTTTTAAATATTCCAAAAAGAACATTGCATAAAACTACTAGTACATTTATTTTTATAATAAAATGCACCTCACTGGGACTAAACATTTTTAAAGGGAGAACATTTCCCTTGGTAACATGCTAAATGATAATACTTACAATGTCAAAAGAACTTAGATTGCATACTTTGAAGCGTACAATTCATGGGGGCTGAATATTGAAAACCTTGTTAGACCACACAATTGCTATATAAATTATACCTGAACTATGTCAGTTTTAAAATATATTTAGCATATTAATGCAACAAAATGAAATGCACCAAGGGGTTTAGCAAGAACATTGTAAGGAAGAGTGTACCAATCCAGAGAAGTGAAAATATTGTTTATCTAGGTTTTTTTTGTAATCACAATTTTTGTCAATAACGTTTCCACCTGCTATCATTACATCTATCAATCTGTACCAATGAAAAGTGATGGGGCCTAAAAGGATCTCATATTCATAGTAATAAGTAATAGCTTTTTTTTATTCTTTACATATGGATTATCCAGTACTATGTCACGTTACATTTTACATTTATCTCTAACGAAACCAGTGTTTGTGCCTTAACTTCTGTTAGGGACTTTAATTTACATTGATGAACATGACTGTTTTTGCTATGAGTTTGATATGAACTATAAAAATAATCTGTTGATAGAAACCCTGAAAAACATAAAGGGTTAACCAAAGTAAAGTAAAGGATAACAGGAATTGTAGTTATTAATACATTTCATGAAAATAAACATGCCTAGGATCACCATAACTCTTAATCTAACTTTATGGCATGTAGAAAAATGTTTAGATACAATGGGAGAATTGTTCTTATTTTATCAATAGATCTGTGTTAAACATATGCAATTTGTGATTATTTTTCATTGCAAGGATTCTTCTTCATCTGTCTTGATAATGAAGATTAATGTATATAACGCACACTTTTAGATCACGTGAAGTTCATATAAGCTACAATTAATGTAGACTTGTACTTAAGCATGAACAACAGACTAAAGAGGTTGTTTTACCCAATGATGACATATGGTCAGACCAAGAACGGCTTGTTAAAATATGAAATAATTTCAAATTATACCAAAATTATTTGATAAAGCTTCTGTGTGGGAGTACTAAGTAGTAACATCTGTTCATGGATGCATAACATCTGCTCATCTTTTTGAAGCAGTGAATACAGTTGTCAGTAATGCCTATACTCTGGGGATACAATTTCTCTTTTTGGAATGATTTTCTTTTTAATGTCAGAGAGTGGTAAGTAGTACTCTGCGGTGGCAGTGCACAGGATTGGGAAAAAAATATTAAAATGCTAGATTAAATGAAATAACAAAATTTAAAAAGAAAAGAAAAAAAGGATCCAATAATTACAGGTTTTCCTCCCTGTTTACCACCCTACCCCCACCTCATAACAAAGCATTACTTTTCAGGTTCTTTGACTGGTATGACGCGCAGGTTTTCTAACCATAGGTTGCGATTGCGATCCCCGACTGGGAAAGGTGACATTTAAGTAACATAATGCTTCAACTCTTACTTTTTACTAGGGTTTTAGTTACTGCAAATTAGTTATCAGTTTTCTTTTTTTAAAGGCCTAGAGGGCAGATCTGCAGGGGGCATCTCCTTTACAATGGAGTGGACAGGCAGTTTGACCACCTTAGAAGTACAGTTCTCTTTTTTAAATAGATAAGTATCCATAGTTTCTAAATGTGTTCCCATTACACAGTATCATGGAGTACAATGCTGTCTTATTTTTTTTTAGAAGAAAAGTAGTTCAGTAGTTAGTAAGTCCATCATCGTGGCAGCTGGATGAGTTTCTAGGGTCAGTGTTAAGCATTTGGATTGACCTATGATATTAACACTAAGGAATACCACACCATTGTAACTCTTTCTCTCAAGAGTAAATACAAATGCTGGTGAGTAGTAAAACATGCACAGGTGGATAAAAGCCCAACACACAAATTTACTAAAACCAACTCGCCCTTAACACTTGCAACAACATAAAAAAACAACTCTCTACAGAAGAGTCAGATATAGGCAAGTTATAAAAAATAGGCAGAAAATTCATTAACCTAAGAGTTGCAAGTAAAACTCCATCCCCACAATACAATAGTGACCCCGAGGGGCAAGGATTGCACAGTGCCCAATAAAAGAAACTTGGGGTATATACTGTCAAGTATTAACCCTCACCCCCATACTCAGGGAGATTGCAGGGGTTACATAATTAAAATAAATATCCTATGGATGACACCGACTCCAAACAGAGCCATGTAACTCATCCCATCAGATTCCTGGTGGGAAGCATAAAAAAAGTGGAGTGTTAAAATATTTAAATTCTCCTTTGTTAAAGTCATAGGTCCTCACAAACAGCACATATATTAGTAAATTTGCAAGTTGTTTTGTGTTAGCACACCAGTGCATGCAATTTCAGTTGAGTGTGGTAAGTTGAGTCAACCCTAACTCAGTTATGAGTGAATAGACCGCTCTCTTCTTTTCTCTCGGTTTTGTCCTCTTTTTCTCATGATGTTGATACTGCTGTCACATGCATCTCTATAAAGTAAAGTATATAATTCAACTCCTTTACAGAATTTTTATGATAATTACCTATTAAGCCAGTTTTATGTGATTTGAACACTTAATATAAGATTAGTCATCTTAATGAAATAAAGAAATATTAAGATTTGTACCACAGGTAATTACTGTGATTTGCATAATGAGTGTGTATAACTGTTTAGACATAATTGATAAATCTCTGTAAGCAATAAAGTAAATCCTACTTTGATATTTTTCTTCATATCTGTAATAATTGGATGCCGAATACAGTTTGTTGTTCTTGTGATAATTCTCCTTTGTTCAACAAATTGCATCCAGAATCTTAATTATTTTACCATAATAAAATAGAGCAACTTCTAATTTTCTAATTTTAGCTTTTCACGCAATTATGATTTACTACTGTAATATAAAGGGAATTTTTTTTTTCTATATTTTAGAGAGCTGTGAAGAAAACCATGTTACATCATGGCACCACCACAATAGTCTGCTGGACAGGTCAATGTGATGGATCATGGAAGGGGGCTTAGAAGCCGTGCCTAGCGTTTCACATCCAAACATTCTGCATGGCATGATTGGGCTGAGGTGCTTCCGTTTATTTAGATTAGGGATAGCCATTTCAAAACAATTTAAAATGAATTGCATTAAATTCTCAAGCATGTGTCACATCTAACATCAACAAGGAAAGCTACTTGTATAAATATGGTTCAGTAATCAATCAGTGGTGGACTTTTGATTAGGAATCCTCGGTCTTTCATGCATTGCTCTGGAATGGAGGCATTTGCTTAGGGTTT
The DNA here is from genome assembly GCA_023333645.1 of Sceloporus occidentalis. Taxonomy (NCBI): domain Eukaryota; kingdom Metazoa; phylum Chordata; class Lepidosauria; order Squamata; family Phrynosomatidae; genus Sceloporus; species Sceloporus occidentalis. The sequence continues at coordinate 1,078,642 of JALMGF010000068.1, forward strand.
CAAGGCAAGGTGGCCACATCCTTCACCTCCTGATGGGACCCATAGTCTGCTAGATTTGGAAGGTAATATTTAACACCACATATCCATACCACATCAAGCCAGACTTATACAAATATAGGGCAAAGTGATATTATATATTATACTAAGTTGGATGCTATTTCTATTTTTCGGCATTCTTACATTTTTCATAACAATTTATTATTTTTTTCCAAATATTTTAGAAATAGATATGCACTGTTGTTTTGAATAATCATTTTGTTGATTTACCCAAACTCTTAATATTTAACTGTCACACTCTGTGTACAAATCATTTTGCTTTGGCTTCTGATAGATGCTGCACATGTCAGGAACTATTTTTCTACAGCACTGCACCAGCATGCTTCATTTATTTATATTAGTGGCTTGTGGAGGCACCTGGTGGCAATTAAAGGTTTGCATCACTGACAAGAAAATACTATGCCATCTGTTGTGTAGAATCCAGAATTATCCATAACTTTCCCAGATCCTCAACTTTATATGGTGGATAGATGGATTATTGTTCATTTTACTATCTTGTGGATATTATTAACAAAATCAAAATTACATATCCTTTCTTCTTGGCTAACTGGGTATATAGATGAAAAACATATTCTACTGAAACAGATTTTTTTTTTTTTACTATTGATCAATGTACACATAGATGTTAATATTCAGAGCATATTTTATTTGCATGTGGTTCTCTATCAAAATTGATACGATACAGCCATTTGCCTCTAGCAGCTTCCCAGAATTCAAATTAACACACACCTTATGATTATTATGGATTGCTTGAATTCATTTCAGGGGTAAGCACGCATGAAATTAAAGTTTTGCATTAACCCATGATGTTAACCCTGTGAACGCCAAAACAAGGTAACGCAAGGCGTAATTATAGGACATTAAATTACAGTATAATAAAATCAACACATTTTATAATGTATGACAGACCTGAAAAACTCATTCAGGTCATTTATATTATACAACTGTCACTGCTCCAGAGATCTTACACATTACAGTTTTCTTAGACTATATAAACATATCTAACATTTATTGGAAAATACCCAATAAATATGAAACATCCATCTTATCTGATTTGCAGAGCAGATAATAGAGACAAGAATAACAAGAATATACAGCAGTTGAAGATGATCCTTAAATCTTAGTAACATGAATGGCAATATTGACACATTTTTTTTTCTAATTAAGCCGATTGTGATTTGGAGTGTTTGTTTAATAACAAATGAATACGGATCTAATACTTTAAACTGGTAAGGTGGCTGGAGCAAAACTGGTATTTGATAACAGTTTGATAAGCTAACATTCACCATTGTCCATAATCATTGTAACTTTTCACAGGCAAACCCAATGGCAAAACTTTCTGGACTCTGAGACACCTGGGGTTGTCTGGTTCAGCTTGGGTCCATTAAATAAATGGGAACTTTAACCTCTTAAAAGGACAAACCTAGTGAATACATCTTTAAGTATAGAATACAGTGGATATAAAAAGTCTACACACCCCTGTTAAAATGCCAGGTTCTTGTGATGTTAAAGAGTGAGACAAAGATAAATCATGACCGAACTTTTTCTACCTTTAATGTGACCCATAATGTGAACAATTCAATTGAAAAACAAGCTGAAAAAAACTCACAATAACCTGGTGTGGAATGACTTCTATTTAACATGAGTTTGAATGTGATTGGTTTATTCTGAACACAGCCCCAGTTATAAGAGGGTGTGCACACTTATGCAACCTGGTTATTGTGAGTTATTTTTTTTTTTTTTTATTTCCCCATCAAAGATTTCAGCTTTGAGCGGAGGGGATATTATTTAGGCTACCTTAAAGCTGTAAATGTAAGACAGTGCTATTTTAATTTAGGTTCTCTTTGTTATACCTGGTATCTCTCCGGATTTGACCCAGAGTCTCCGTGTGAAGTGCTGCTTCCATGGGTCTCCAGGTCACTTCTTTCTTCAGCAGGGGTTTAACCATGTCCACTCAATACCGAATTGCTCAATACCCCTCCCATTCCTTGTAATGCTTTCACCTAACACAGATAGCCACACCCCTCCAATGTCTAGCCACACTCCAATGCATGGCTACCCCCATACCCTTCTGAAGCCTCTCACTCAGAAGAGGGAGAGCTCTAAATAGGCTTTCCTAAATTCCCAGGTATGCTCATTGTGTATGTAGGAAGTGCTGTCCTACACACCCCTGTTAAAACGCCAGTTTCTTGTGATGTTTAAGAATGAGACAAAGATAAATCATGTCAGAACTTTTTCCACCTTTAATGTGACCTATAACGTGATCAATTCAATCCAGTTTTTCTGTTAACACTTAGATTAGCCATTTTAATAAAATAAAGAAATAGTAAGCTTTGTACCATAATTAATTACAGTAATTTCATAATTTACACAATTTACACAATTGATAAATCGCTGTAGGAAATACAGTAAATCCTACTTTGATATTTTGTTTTGTACCAGTAATAATTGGATGCCCAATACAATTCATGTTGTTCTCATGATAATTCAGCTTTGTTTAACAAATTACATCCAGAATCTTAATTATTTTACCACAATAAAAAAGAGCAACTTCTTCTAATTTTCCCCTTTCATGCAACTATAATTTACTACTGTAATGCCATTTAGTGATATTGATTTCCCTCAGATAAATTATTTTTAGACTATTTTATAGTCTCCAGCCTGAAATGATGTCAATTTTAAATGGCAAGCCCCCAGCACTTTTTTAAACAAACTGTCCAAACTTGCATAAATGCCTAGCATTAAATTATGTCCACCTTCTGCTTTAGACCAAATCAGATTTATTTTCTCATTTCGGTGCAGTCTCCAAAGTTGGATTTTCTTTTTTATCTGTCAATCACATTATCTTTTTACTTTATTAATATACATTGTATTCCTCAAACTGTATGACAAAAGGTGGACATAAAAGGCCTAAGGCTAAAAAAATTATACAATGTAAAATATTGAAGAAAGCTGAAATACTTATATGCTAATATTCTGAAAGCTTTATTGATTCATTTTACAAGTGCTCGAAACTGGACTAGCCCAAAAGAACACGAAGAATGAGAAGCTATGAATTATATTATATCTAAATGACTGCAAGATCTACATATTATACATAAATAGACATATTCAGTGCCTTCCTGTAAAATTTATACTCTTGATAAATATGGGTAAAGAAGGCTGTGAAACATTCTTTATTGTTAAACCTTTTGAACTTTCCTTAAAAAATACAGAAAAATACTGTGCTTTGATGGATCTCATACAATTGCAAACACAACACAGGTTTATCCAAAAAAATAAAATAATAATATATATGTGTGCCACAAAAATTTGCACCCTTTTAGTCAATACTTTGTGCTACCACCCTTTGCCAAAATAAAAGTCTTCTCCTATTATGCCTGATGGAGAATACATGGCAAGTTATTTAAGACTATTCGTCCATACAGAATCTCTTCCGATCCTTTAAAATTCGAGGTTGACGCTGGTGGAATCTACTTCAGTTCGCCCCACAGGCTCTCAATAGGGTTTAAGTCAGGGGACTGTAATGGTCATGGTAGGACATTGATTTTATGGTCAGTAAACCATTTTGGTGTTGATTTTGATATACCGTATTGGCTCGAATATAGGCCGCACTTCTTTCCCCCACTTTAAGTCTTTAAAGTGGGGGTGCGGCCTATATTCGGGGTCTAGCGCCCGACGCCCGGGACATGCAGTTCCGGGCGCCGGGCAGGCAGCAGGGTTAGGATACAGATCCCCCGCAGCGGTGCAGGGGACCCGTATCCTACTCTCTGATATGCTCAGACAGCCTCCCCTGCCAGCACTTCCCACGGGGGGGAGTGCTGGCACGGGAGATTGTCTAAGCGCATCGTGCAGATGTTCACCGGCAGCGTTGAACGTCCGCACGATGCGTTTTACCTCTTCCCCCAAGACTTACCAGAGCAGACTCCCGGGTGTCTTGCGGGGCTGGCGGGGACACCTACGCAATACGCGTATACAACTTCCGGTGCCGGCACATCCGCTGAGTCCCGGCACCGGAAGTTGTATACGCGTATTGCGTAGATGTCCCCCGCCGGCCCCGCAAGACACCCGGGAGTCTGCTCTGGTTAGTCGGGGTGGGGGGGGCAGAGTGGCAGCATATCTCGGGGGGGGAGGAGGAGGAGGATAGTGGCAGCATATCTCGGGGGGAGGAGGAGGAGGAGGACAGTGGCAGCATATCTCGGGGGGAGGACAGTGGCAGCATATCTCGGGGGGGGGACAGTGGCAGTATATCTCGGGGGGACAGTGGCAGCATATCTCGGGGGGACAGAGTGGCAGCATATCTCGGGTGGGGGAGAGTGGCAGCATATCTCAGGGGGGGGGGGAGACAGAGTGGCAGCATGTCTATTAAAAAAAAAATTTCTTTAAAAAAGCACCAAACTTTTAGGGTGCGGCCTATACACGGGGGCGGCCTATATCCGAGCCAATACGGTATATGTTTTGGATCATTGACCTGATACTTTCTAGCCCCAAGATGGAACTAAATTATGCATATTTCCAGCTGTGCTCCTTCAAAATTTTTGTGGCCACTCGAACCATCCTCTTCACATCTATTGCATTGAGGCAATAGACACACGTCCATTTAACTACCAGTTTTGGATCAACCCCTGTTTTTGCTATTCTGAATACCAACCTGTGCCTATCACAATCTCTATAGAATGTTGTTGTTTTCTCTTTAATGAGATTCTGAATTTATCCTGCCTTTTCGGATGAATTGGAGATTGTCAAATCAACGTTTCTTCTTCGAATTCTATTGACTTTACCTGTTTGCCATATTAATCTGAACCTGTGTTCTCTGTGTTCTCTGACTTCTCCTCTGAAAATAAATAAGAAAAGATCCATTCATCTGATAAAAGTGATTTAGTGAATAAATTTATATCCAATCTGGCTAAATAACCTGTTGGTCAGCTCTCATATGACACTTTAATAATAAAGTGCAATAAGCTTACATACAAAATCAAAATCCACCCAACCAAAGGGCTTCCACAGGTGATCATCTCCTCCTCTTCTCCATTTGTAATTTTTATAGCTGATTAACTCAACAACATTAACTCCTAACGTTGTACAATCTCATCAAAACAATGTCTGGTGTCTGTAGATGAGTGTTTAATAATGCTTCTACTACCCCCTTAATTTAAAGTGGAAGGGTTTTCCATCACCTTTACCCACCATAACTTTTTTTGTTGGTATTTCTTCCCCAAGCCTCAACTATTAAGCCAGTATCACAACCTCATGCTGATGAGTCCCATTAAGGACGAAACAGCTGTCCATGAGTGGTGATCTGGCTACTGCACTTCTTACCCGAGTTTTGTATAAAGGCTGTCCTGTACAGCGGACAATTACTTTCAAGGGATCCATGTATAAAGTGGATATAGATGCAAAAGGTGATCATTGTTGACCTTGTTTGCATGCGCCTACCCAGAATCCCTTGTTGCAGCACCATGAGATTTCTGAGGGAAAAAACAAGCCTACTGGCTTGTCTGGTGTTTGTAGATTAGTGTTTACCAATGCTTCTTCCCCCTTAATTTTAGTGGAAGGGTTTTCCATCACCTTTACCCACTGTAACTTTTGTTATTGGCAATCTTCCTATTCACATATAAACATACAATACCAATAAATACTAATGTAAACATTTCCTTTTATTAAAATTGCATTTTATATATACATATAAGGACGCAGACAACCCTCGCTGCTAACCGCACCTCCTCTCGGCTGCAGCGGAAGTTGTCTACACGAATCACGTAGAGCTCTACACGCTGCCCGGACTACGCTCTGTGGACTCAGAAACACCGTTAAGTGTGTGGGGGGGGGATAACACAGGAGGATCCAGGTCCCCTGCATCGCTGCGGGGGATCTGGATCTTAGTCTCATAGTCAGACCCATTTGAGGTCTGATTATAAGACGACCCGATTATAAGACGAGGGGTATTTTTCAGAGCATTTGCTCTGGAAAAAACCTTGTCTTATAATCGAGCAAATACGGTATGTAAATTAGCAGTAAATTTTATTAACCATCCTAGTTGTAGTGCAGGCTGGAATCAGTTGCCAGAGGCTGGATCTTCTCAGTTTATCAAGTCAGAAACATTCTTGCCAAGTTAGGGATTACCAGGGATAGCCTTAGAAGGCTTTATGCCTATAAAAATCAAGTTTTCCCATCAGTTGAGCCTCCAGGTACCTGGTGACAGCCAGGACTTGGAGACATCAAAACATCAAAAGGGTAAACCCAAATTAAAATTGTTGGAACAGAACAAAGAGTCAGGACAGGCTTAGTATGTGCAATGTTTAAAAACAAGCCAAAGTCAAATACTAAAGAATCAATAACAGAATAAGCACACCCAAAATATCATCAACAAGGGTGAGGAAGAAAGAACAGAAGCAAGTATTTGAAACGCTGTACACAAAGCACACTGGGTGGCACACATAAAAGGAGCAGTATGTGAAGGCCCATGCATTGAGGAATGACGCATGTGACCCAAGATGCATTGATGGTACGGTAAGGAATGTCATTGTCCTGAGGATGACCAAGCAGAGAGGTAAGATCCTGAAACTAGTATAGTGTATAGTGTAAGAAGCATGCATTTTTGGCTATTTTTAGAAACAGCATAGAATATATATACTCTATATACTCCCTCTAGATTGTAAACTGATTTGAGCAGGGCCCTCCTCATCTGTTGTTTCTGTAAGTCAAATTGGAATATGATGGCGCTATATAAAACAATAAATAATAATAAATATAGGCTTTCAAAACACTTTGGAGCCAGAAAGCATTATGGAAGCAAAGCTTACAAAACAGTGCAATATTACCGAGCCCAAATTTTATCATAATTCTAATGACTTCTGATTAAAAACCCGAGGGGCAAGCAATGAATCTTCACACATGACATAATTCAAGCAAACAAACATATTTATTGCAATAGAGGCATATCAAAGAGGAGGTTAATTTTTTAATCAGAATGTTTGGTGCTTAGACAGTGTACACAAAATGAGTATACATATAAAATGAATAGATTAACTATTAGGTTTTGACCTACTATTCCATTTTCTAATACTTGAGAAATATATATTATAGCCAACTCTTTGAAACGTGACGAGTTAGTGAGCTGTAGCCGCTAAGTGGGAGGCAAAAGGCAGGGCAAGGTACACTTTGAACTTCGGTTTCGGGATTTACATTTTATAGGCCTGTAACAGTGACTCTATTGGTTGCGAGCAGAGGGCTCCTCTGTTATCAACCAATGAAGGGCAGCTGATGCCAGAGGAGCTCCTCTGCCGGCGACCAACAGAGTCACTCTTAGGATCTGTTAACTCCTGGAGCCAAAACTTGGCCTGGGGAGGCCAGTGGTCTCTTGGCTCCAGGGGTTAAAGGTCCATAAGAGTGACTCTATTGTTTACAGGCAGGGAGCTCCTCTGCCATCAACCAATCAAGGGCAGCTGCTATTCATTGGTTGAAGTCAGAGTGACCAATAGAGTAGCTGTTACGGACCTTTAACTCCTGGCGCCAAAACTTGGCCTGGGGAGACAATTCGTCTCCCGGCTCCAGGAGTTAATGGTCCGTAAGAGCAACTCTATTGGTTGCCGGCATGAACCAATGAAGGGCCAGCTAAGATCATTTTACCGGAGAATCTTGGCAATGTTGATTGTTCATAATGAACAGTTAAGTGAGGGAGTTGAAACCCTAATGCTATAGAAATTATCCTGCTAACTCACCCTTTAGTGAATAAACCACTAGGTAAGCACTGTTTCCCCTGGGATCCAGGATAGGTCTCTGTGGTCACCTTGACTTTCTACCCAGAATCTGGATACTCCTGCTGACTCCTGCCTAGTGTCCTTCTCTACCAGACCCTTTAAAATCTAAATGAGGCTAATCCTGCCCCATGTTCACAGCCAGACCTCCAGGAGAGAGGAAGTTCTAGGCAGCCAACCCTGGGAGGTTCCCAGGTATGCTTTTGAGTGACAACTTAAATGAGTTAAATGAAACATAAAGGAAATGACTTAAATAAAACACCTTGGTTTTATTTCTTCTTTCTGCAGGGATGTGCATTGTCCCATTGCGGGATGTATTTAACAGCCATATTTTCAGTTGAATATTTACAAAAAAGCTATATACATTCTCTGTGTACAGTGTATATAGTTTCATTGCCAACTACAAATAACTAGATTTTTTTCTCTTTTGCATTTTTAATAATGTGAGCAGTAAACTCAATTTAGATATGCCCTGAATCTACAGAACATTGTCAGGCAATAGAGAATATGTGATTAAATATTTACTATGGTTGTGTTTTTCTTACTTTTTGCTTTATCACACAAATGCATTTCATTAAAAGCATTCGTATTCAGAATTTGTTTGTGAATTCCCAAGTTGATATAGTTACTCACTAAGAATAAAAATAATACAAGAATTTACAGTATATACTGTAAGAAGCTCTGCATAAGTTGTTGGCTCTAGATAAATGACAATAGTAGTTATAATAATTGTAATATTATTAATCTGTACTGTTCTGATTGGGGCGCTAAGAGTGTGGAGCGATGGTTGGTTTGGTCACAGAAAGGTCACATAAATGATATCTTACAAACCAACCAAAAGCTTAGAAAGAAAATAGATGCACAGTAAGAGTCATGTATGATACCATTGCCAAGTGTACAAAATATTTAATGTATTTTTATTTTCTTTGATTTTCCATAGGGATGCAGTCAAACAAAATAAGTAAAGCCAGTGGCCTCCTCATAATTCTGTTCTTCCTTATCCTGATGCTATATTTTCCACGCCAGCATTTAGTATTTTGTGTTCTCCATGCTAAAATAAATCTTCTTTTATGTACACTTTAACATATAGAGATAGCATGGAAAAGCAAGCCCCCAAAAGATTGTTCCTTATAGGTTCTTAGACAATGAGGTGAAAAAAGCGCACACAGGAAACTTGTATGGAAGAGTACATTGATGAAATGTACCTTCTATAATGCAATATTCCAATATTTACATTCTTACAGAATTCAGATTGAAAATAAATATTTCATGTTAGTGCTTTAATGCTTTATCATGTTGCCAGTTGAGGGACTTGTGAATTAGCAACAGACCTCACACACATTTACATAGCAATTGTTTATAATGTCTGAAATTCAGACCCCTTTTAAGTTGTACATTAAGTAGAATGTATGTAACAGCCAGTTACTATTTTTTATAATAGCAGCTGGTTTGCATAGAATGCATAGCTAGAAACGGACAGGTTCTGCTTCTAAATGTTAACTTTCTATATAATATAAATAAAACATAATTAGAATATAATAATATGGAGCTGATTCCTTCTCATTCCGTACTAAAATATTTAAGAATCCTAAATTGTACTTTTTCTTTGGTCAATCAGTTGGAATCATTGGTTGAATACAGATGGCAGAATATGTTTATCTCCTGGCAAGTAATGGTATTATTTAGGACTGTTACTATTAGCAAGCCACTTAACAGGATATTTGTAATTGGTTATTATAGAGTTAACATTTAATGAGCAAGACAATCAGATGTTATGAACACACAGATATAGAATTGTTTTTTGTTGCTTGTGAATTACAGTTACAATATGTGAAAACAACCTCACTAATAAGAAATCATTAAGCTACATATGTATGAAATGTTATTCATTTTAAAAGAACTCATATTTTTTATGTATTTTCATTATTAAAAGAGATTAATTGTAACATGTCTGTGTCCATTAACAAGGAGGCATAACATGCGCCTGTAACATTTATCTCTGTAAATGTTCTCTCCTAACCACTGTCTTCATTCTGCCCAGGTCAAGGAATCAAAAACAGGATCTGTGAATCTTGATGAATGTCAATAGGTGCATGATTCTGGTAATTTGCAGCCTTGACTTGTACTAAATGATGTGTACAACATATTTGAAATGTCATTTAATGCTTTTTCCATATGCTAGTTTGGGTCCTCATCAAGCTCAAAGTGTCCTTGCTGCTATAGTACCCAGCTATAGCTAGATCTTGTTGAATATGTGATATATTTGGGTACTGTACATTAGACTGTCGACACCATTCCCATCTTAAACATGCAAATTTGAAAGTTCAGAGTAGGATTGTTTTAAAACATATCTATAGTCAGCTAGAAACATGCTGCAAATTTTATGTAGTGTGTATGTAGAGGTTTCTACCAATCATCTATCTAGCATTTTATATATATATATATATATATATATATATATATATATATATACACCATCATTTTATACACAAATATTAGACTACTGTAATGTCCTTAAACATTTGAAATAAGTTTAAATTTGTATATTTTACTAACAGAAGCATAAAGTTTAGATTTTATTAGGCAGAAGGCAAATATTGCATATACTAACTAACTCTCAGCAGTAAAGAAATATAATACATGTGAATTATGGCTCTCAAAAGTTCCAAGAAAAAGGCACAGCAACAATTCACCAATAAAATTGCACCCTAGTTTATAAACCATCTTCCGTTGTCTTATATTGATTGAGCATCCAGAAAACCATGCTGAACAACATCAGGAACCAAACACCAATGAAAAGCCATGCGAATTTGAATACAGAGATTGAGTAATCCTTTCTTTAATAAAATCTCCACTTTATGTCACAGCACTAGCAACATTTTATTACAGACAGAAGGCTCCTATTTTTGAAAGTTTAAAGCTAAATATTGGCACTAAACAAATTATCAGTGAATAACCAAAGAAGAAAACAGGCTAAAATACAGGTTAAATGTGGACTTACTAGACCAATGAGACGCTCTCAATTTATCATGTAATAAAGGCTTTCATGGTCATAGCCCTTCTAACTTTAAAATGTGTAATATCAATACCCAGTAGGTATATAATCCAGTGAAACCATTTAGCTAAAGTAGTGGCAGAAACAGGAGGTTTACGATATGATAACTGGGAGCTAAAATAAGTTGTATAATTATCAGTGAAAATACTGGTGGCAGAAGTTGCTGATTAAATGTTCTCTATGCTTTTCCCAACTGAAAAGTGTATTAAAGAAAATTTAGTACTAAATCTATATCTTCATGAATGGGATCCAAATCCTGTTCCATGCACCAGCTGAAACATGATTTCTAGGCTGTTTTGCAATTTGGTCTTGGTACCTCAAGATTATGATAGAAGGTCAATGTTTGATTCAGAAGGTTTTTTTATTCTGAAAGGATGTCCCAATGGGAGAATGGTTGGAATGAGTCAGTTGTAGAAAATTCATGGACAGTTCCAACAGAGTGGAGAACTAAGACTGAATTGACCAACATGATGTTACCAATGCTGCTGATCAACCAAAGAACTGAGGGAATCATCACAGAGGGTTGAAGTGCGTAATTCCTTGTTTGTATTGCTTTTAAATCTGGTCTGTAGCTGTAAATTGCCTGAAATTGGTGATTTAAATGAGACACGAAGATTATATATATATATATATATATATATATATATATATATATATATATATATATTCGAAAACTGAATTGTGGAGTCTGCAATTAATCCACAGTCCATTTGGGTATGGAGAGATACTTGATGGAGGTTTTGCAGCATGTGGAGAATGTCACCCAGATAAATGATGAGCCTAGAATCTCTGTTCTGTTGCAAAGCTACCTACATCTCTTTTCTTTAATAAGAAAACATTGATGACAAAACACTTTGAACTTCTAGGGTCATGTTTTTTTTAAGAAGGTCTTGGAAGAAAGCTTATAGAATAATAGAACCCTCCTGTCTATAATAAAATCATAGACAATCTTTTAACTTATGTTTTAGTACATTCTCCTTATGGCTCTGTATCTTGGTAGTAACTGTTGTAATTTGAAAGTCCTTTTTTTGCACCATAGGTGGAAATATTTATTCATTTTCAGGTGAAGATTTTGGTATCCAGGTGAAAGGTATTATCTAGCAACTCTTTTTCTTTTTTATATTTATAATAATTATAATATATCAACTTTTTTTATATAGTTTGTTAATGATTTTTGAAAACGTTTCTAGAACCCATGGATTCTGTGGACGTCATGTTGATAACACCAGAAGAGCTCCTTTTTACACACACACACACACATATATATATATATATATATATATATATATATATATATATATATATATATATATATATATATAATGATACCAATATCTCCAGAACTTGCTCTTTAAGGCATTACCCCAGATTGTATCTAGTTTAAGCATAAAAAGTTGTTGGGATAAATTGTATTGGCAGTTAAAATAATGATTGTTATCAAATGGAAACAGCCTATTCTTCCTAACTTTGGTGATATCCTAGATCTACTTAAATGTATTTATAGAATGAGAAAGATTACATATTTTGTCAACCATACAATGGTACAATTTATACAAACTATGGCATTGTTGTCATTTAGTTCAAGCAGAGGTTATCATTTAAAATCATATTCTCTTTATTCCCTTACAATGGAGTCCAATTTCTCTATAAAGAGATTCATATGGGCTACGTTATGATTTATATCAATTCAGTTTTATTTATTTAAATGTATTTTAATTTTCCAAACTGTTAAGCCCTAACTGTATTGTAATGTTATCTTTCTGTTTCTATAGCATTGAGATAGATATGTAAAACTTATGTACTGTACTTTAAGCTCAAAAACAAAAATTGGTTTGTGTTATTTTATATACCGTATTGGCTCGGATATAGGCCGCCCCCGTATATAGGCCGCACCCTAAAAGTTTGGTGCTTTTTTAAAGCACCAAAAAAACATGCTGCCACTCTGTCTCCCCCCCCCCGAGATATGCTGCCACTGTCCTCCCTCCCCGAGATATGCTACCACTGTCCTCCCCCCGAGATATGCTGCCACTGTCCTCCCTCCCCGAGATATGCTGCCACTGTCCTCCCCCCCCCCGGAATATGCTGCCACTGTCCTCCTCTGCCCCCCCCCCGACTTACTGGAGCAGACTCCCGGGTGTCTTGCGGGGCTGGCGAGGGACATCTACGCAATACGCGTATACAACTTCCGGTGCCGGCACCAGAAGTTGTATACGCGTATTGCGTAGATGTCCCCCGCCGGCCCCGCAAGACACTCGGGAGTCTGCTCCGGTAAGTCGGGGGGGCAGAGGTAAAACGCATCGTGCGGACGGTCCGCACGATCCACACGATGCGCTCAGACAACCTCCCGTGCCGGCACCCCCCCGTGGGAAGTGCTGGCAGGGGAGGCTGTCTGAGCGTATCGGGGAGTAGGATGCAGGTCCCCTGCACCACTGCGGGGGATCTGTATCCTAACCCCGCTGCCTGCCCCGGCGTCGGGCGCTAGACCCCGAATATAGGCCGCGCCCCCACTTTAAAGACTTAAAGTGGGGGGGGGAAAGTGCGGCCTATATTCGAGCCAATACGGTATTTGAGAAAAATATGTTCAACAAATAGGAAGTGAAATAAAAATATATTTAGTTTTCAGTGTAGTAAAACCTAAAGCATTAGATTCCTTAAATATTTCCATCTGTTGACCTCGAACGGCACGTACCGTACGCCGGACGGTACGTGCCTTACAATCGTTGACAGACAGTATCTCCAGCTCCTTTCAGTTTTATGTGTCTAAACTGCATCTTTTTGAATTATAAACATTAAATCAGTCTTTGCCTAAGTTAAATCTCTTGGATATTTTCAGTTCAGATTTAAGTACTGTCTGCCATGTGACTTCAGTCTTGGCTACTGTATGATGAGACTGGCTTTGCGCCCATTCAAAATTCTGTTCGATGTCTGGTGATTTTGCTGACATATTGTTAAAAAGAATACTATTTATCAAGCAAAGAGAACCATCCCTCCATGTTCTAAAACAGCTAACTGAAACCACTTCAGTCGGTAGCACAAAAGTATTACATGTTTAAGGAAAAAACTTTCATAAAGATCGCAGGCCTATATTCTTCCCACTGGCAATATTGAACAAAAAAATGTATTTTTGATTCTGAGAATTTTTGTAACTTCCAGATTGCTTTTTCTTTGTTCTGATAAGCATACCTGGGAACTTTCCGGGTTTGATCCGGAGATTGCCGGGTGACCGCTGCTCCTCTGGTTCACCGGGCCAAGACCCAAATCCTCCGGGTGGCGGAAGCGGGGTCTTGACACGCCCGCTCCCCGCCCATTTTCTCTGCCGTCTGACGTCAGCGGGAACTCCCATTAATGTCAGTGAGGCCGCTCACCAATGTCAGCGTGGCCACCCACCAACGTCAGTGGGACCGCCCGCTGACATCAGTGTGCAGTCCTGGCCGCGTCCCGCAAAGGAAGGCTCCGGTATGCTGATAAGACTAGATTTAATGAATATACTATAACATACTCATAATATACATAATATACCCAAGAAGCATTGCTCATGCAATTTCAAAGATTTTTCTCAAAGTATTGAAGATTTTATCAGTTTTAAATTGTTCTTAATTATTTACTAGCAAAAATGCTGCATATTTTCAAAAGTTTAAAGCATTAAAGCAGAAATTAGAGTAAAACTCTAACATAAAGGTATGTATTTATGTAAAGTGTTTTGGTGGTGCCCTCTATTGGATTCTTGTTGAAGTCCTTGACTGGATAAAGAACTATTGCTTCTCAACTTTAAAAACAGATTTACTCTTCAACAGACCATTTTATCATCTGGCTAAATCTGCAAAAAGTTTAATCAAAATGACAAAACTGCTCAAGACAACTGGTCCTCGAATTTCCTTATTCGATCTTCAGTCACAGCGTAGTAAATTCCACTATTTAATTTGGAATGACATAACAGATGGACATTTTTTCTGGTATCACGTAATCACCATTCCAATTGAAACAGCATTTCACAAGGGCCATACAGAGCTGTTTTTAACGTGGGGAAAAAGAGGCAGCAGGACCCCTTGAAGCCGTAACATCCATGGTCACAGGGGTCACAACTGCACCCATGCTTGCTACTCTAGGAGACTAAGGCAATCGCTTCCACATGGGTTTTTACCTCTGTATTGTAAACACACCTATTCTTTATTAACCATTCATCTCAAATGGAACTACATCTAGGGCACCCATGAACATGTCTTGGTTGCCTATGGGCAGGTGTGATATTGATGTGAACAGCAGTTTGTAAATATATTTTGAAGAGAACATCTTTTTCTAGGTTGAAGATTGAATTGCAGCCTTTTCAGCAACCTAAGCAGCACAGGTCAATAAAAATGTTAAATTGCTAGGTGGAAGCGTTACCCTATGCAATTTAGTTAAGAGGTTTAATATATTGTACTGGTTACAAAATAAACTTCACACAGAAGAAAAGTGACAACGACCGTAAAGCATTTTGTATTTTAAAGGGATGTTCACTCTGCCCAAGGCTCAATACATTTCATTTCATTATTCACCAGTTTTATTAAACAGTACTAATTAATTATTTAACAAAATTGTATAAATAAAGCCAGAACTCGCTTTTTCATTCATGTCTATTTGAGCAAACATAGCAAAAAGATGCTAATGGAAAGATATATTTTAAGGCAATACAAGTCATTCTACTGTATATAGTTCCTTTAAAGCCAATGGTGGCATCCCTCATGTAAGGAAGGTAAATTGAGTAAGGAAGGAAATTGAGCTGGAGCAGCAAACGTAGAGTAGGGTACAGGGCAGGCACTGGCAGAAAGACTGAACACCCCCTCATATTAGAAACAAGAAAAATAATTGATCCACCAGAGTAAGGAAGGGCACTGAGGCACAGGGCAGGGTAGAGGCCAGGCACATCAAGCAACAAGACTGACACCTCCTCCAATATTAAAAAAAATAAGACTTGGTTCCCCAGAGTAAGGGAGGTGAGAGAGGAGCAGCAGCAGTAGGGCACTGGGCCTGGGCAGGCAGTCACTGGCAGATAATAGGAACATGCAACTCTGTGAATTTCCACCACAATATTATAGAAATGTAAGGTTGGTCAAAGAGGTTCAGCAGCAGCAGTAGTAGCATAGCACTGGTTCTGGGCAGGCACTGGAAGATGATAGGCATATGCAGCCCTGTGTTATAGAATTGTTTTCCCCACAGCTTGTTGGACCCATCTATCACAGCCATATCCATCAATGAGACCACCGCTCGTGTTTTTGGCTACTTCTACCTATCAGTTATTGATATGTACGCTCATACGTGCATTCCCTTCCACTTTACCTGATCAAAGTGCCCCAAAACAGCCTGTAATAGCACCAAAACAGCTTGTAATACAAAACTGCTTGTAATGGTGGGTACAGATGTCAATGAATAGACAAATCTTAACAAAATTTCAGCACTTTTGCAATGTCTTTTCGTCAATTTCGTAGGGCTGGCCCTAGTGTTCAGAGATTCGTACGAACCCACAAAACAGGCAATTTTCGTTAAAAAAAACAAACAAGTTTATAAAAATTTGAACAGACAAGTCTAATGGTTATATTAATTTAAGACTGATGTGGCCTCTCCTGTTCAGACACTCAGCAGTATTTTAAACATTATACATAAAAATGTGGAAAACATAAAACATTTTATTTTTGAACAATGACTACAAAAAAACAGCAACTACCACAACTACAACAACTGCTATTGTAAACATACTTAAATTTTTAATTCTGAACTAGTGTTCTGTGTTATTCAATCCTTGCATCCTAAACTGTATCATGCAGTGCAAATTAAGAGGAATACCAAAGGGGATCTCCCATCATTTCGTATTGCTAGTATTGGATTAAGGTTTGAAAAATTTTCTTTATCAAATCAGCTTCAGTTGCTGCATTTATTATGTTTTCTGGCAGCTGCATATTAGCCAGTTGTGTGCTTTCTAGCTCCATTTCTATCTTAAACCCAATATACTAGATAAATACCCTGACTCCTTTTAATCAAACATTTTATCATGTTAGCCTCTAACACAAACTGTCATGAACACAGAGGAGTTTGCGTCATATGTTAATAAAAAAAGAAATCTTAAAAAAACAAATTTCTCACCCTTTTTTTTTTTTCTTCTTTCTTTTGGTTTTCTCAAGATAGCAGCTTAGATCTAAGAGGCTTGTATCTATACTGCTCTCTACCTGCATGAAAAGATTAGGAGCAAATTGATCTTCAATACATCACATTGTTTGTCTAATTCTATGTTCTGGAAAGAAAGCAAACAAGAAGGGATTTTTTTACACATTGTCCATTACTCTGTAGTAGGGGGATGGGATTTACGGCCACTCGCTTTCAACCTTAGCAATAGAAGCAAGACAGGAATGTAGAAAACACCCATGTTTTGATTAACTGGATGGCCTTCCTGATATATTTATTGGAACCTATTGTCAGGAATAAATAGGAAGAAGTAAAACCAAATGTTACAGATGTCAAGATATACTATCATAGATATTTGATTCTCGACTGAAATTGTTATTTGAGAATGTATCATTTCACATATGCCATGCAGTGATCTCTAAGTAATTCAGTTCATTGCAGATTGAGGATGAAAACATGGCTGGGCAAGATAACCTTTCCTAGTAACATTTTTGTGTGCTTCACTTGATTTATGGTTGGTACCTTGTAGAAACTGTGTCTTCCATGCAGATTTGCCCCTAGATCCAGGTCTAAGTCAAGCAGAGCATAGACATATGATGTCACATCCTAGTGCTCCCCTTCTCTCATACCAGCAGAAACTATGAGGGAGAGCATAAGCTCTGCTTGCCTTCTCCAAAGTGCAAATAGCCCGCTAATGGTCCCACTGTTGGTTCCAGAGGCATATTTTGGCCTGGGGCATAAGGACAGGGGTGTGCAGCAGCACTTCTTCCACCAAAC
The DNA here is from genome assembly GCA_023333645.1 of Sceloporus occidentalis. Taxonomy (NCBI): domain Eukaryota; kingdom Metazoa; phylum Chordata; class Lepidosauria; order Squamata; family Phrynosomatidae; genus Sceloporus; species Sceloporus occidentalis. Next base: position 1,096,444 of record JALMGF010000068.1, read on the forward strand.
CACTGGCAGATTGTCCTGCTGGCCCTAACGGCCCATTTAAACTATAGAGGACTGTGTCAGCATAGCATGGTGTTCACAGATGCAGCACATCTTCAATCAATGGAGCACCAGGAGATGACCTCATATCTTGGAGCTCCGCAGTAAGGATGGCAGCTGTAGAAAGGATGGCTTCGGGTGCTGTGAAAAATATTGTGTTATTCTTGTACTGAGACTTCAGTACAAAACAATAACAGAATGGGCACTATGCAATTTAAAATACTCTTAACTGGATTTACAAAATAAAGCAAACCTTGCATTAACCAGAGTATTCACTTTGTGCATAGACAAAGCAAGTAAATAATCTTTTGAGAACTGCCAGATTGGTTTGTTTCTTCTATAAATGAAAATTAAAGTAATTAATATTATTAATATATATTAATATATTTAGAACTGCCTTTCATGTAGGCTTAAAGAAATAGCAGATGTCTAAAGAAAGGTGTGTAGCATTTTAACAACTTTAGTTATGCAGGTTTCAAATTTAAAAGTGGACGCTATGTCAGGTTGAGAAATTAGCATAAGTGGTTGGCTTTTCTCACGTGCAGCCACCAGTCTGATTGGTCTTATTCTATAACTAGAAGTATCAAAAAGTGTCTGGTCACAATAAATAAACCTATGAAAACTACTGATTAAGAATATTAAACTGGATTCCAAGGCCATTTATATTTGATTTATCAAGAGAACACTTCACTCCTAAATTGAGTAAGCCTATCATGTTGGAACACAAGCCAAAGCAGAGACTATGCCAGATCCCAGTAAGTTCAGTAAGGCTACAGACAACCTAAACAAGGCTCATTCTTCAAATACCAGGGTCTTCACTAACATCCTATTGGATGAATTAAGTGCACAGTGCTCCCTACAAAACACATATGGCCATTAGTACTTTTATTTAAATCACCCACTGTCCCACTGACATTACATTGCTACTTTGGTCTGCTTAAACCCTTCTCCTACCGAATGCAGCATCTGCTGCTCCTGTTACATCCAATAAACCTTGCTAAAACTGGTCTTGATTTGCTTGGGAAAAATATACATTGAAACATGCCTTTTAAAGCTCTAGTTGTACTTATAAACCATAATCCAATGGCATTTTTTATTATTTTTTCGGAAATGGGTTTTCTGTTATTTTTTTTATCTGATAAGAATGGAAATGAATTCTTTTTTTTCCAAATTCTTTGATTACCGTTGCATGAAGATACCTCTGTGAAAGTCTCACAAGCTATGTAAAGCTATAAAGGAAAAAGTGTGACCCTTATCACAGTGCGGTGCCATCATCTGCAAGAACTGGTTTCTAACCATAGTGCAAGTGCATTTTTCTGCACTGTACTCTCTATGGCTTAAAACTAGCCATGGAGACTGTGGAGAGAAACCTGACATATAATCGTTGCTAGGTCAAACAGTAAAAATAACGTGGAGATTAAAGTGAATTAACAAAACAAAAGAGTGACTGTTACTGATGATAAAGTACATAAAAAAATGAAACTCCAGTAGTGAAGTCCTCTGACAGCTGATTTAATTTAGTACATAGTAACAAAACTGATGCATCTGATACATTTTATTGCTTAGAAATTATTTTCATTGACTACAAGAAGGAATTTTGAAGTGCATAGTTTAAAATGACTGATTAGTCAAAGTTACATTGAAAACTGTAAAGTGTTTGAAATATTTTATTCAACACAACCAATCAATCTAAGATGTTTTACGGAATAATCATCTTTTCTTAACATATGCTAGTTATTATTATTATACTTTATTTATAAAGCACAGACAGATTCCGCAGCGCTGTACAAAGAAAATGATACAGATAACGACAAGTACAATACAGCAATTGACATACAGATACAAGAGGAATGAAGGGCCCTGTTCCCGCAATCTAGGTTACTGATTATATATATACCGTATTGGCTCGAATATAGGCCGCACTTTTCCCCCCCACTTTAAGTCTTTAAAGTGGGGGTGCGGACTATATTCGGGGTCTAGCGCCCGACGCCCGGGACATGCAGTCCCGGGCGCCGGGCAGGCAGCGGGGTTAGGATACAGAGCCCCCGCAGCGGTGTAGGGGACCTGTATCCTACTCTCCGATACGCTCAGACAGCCTCCCCTGCCAGCACTTTCCACTGGGGGGTGCCGGCACGGGAGGTTGTCTAAGCGCATCGTCCGCACGATGCGTTTTACCTCTGCCCCCAAGACTTACCAGACCAGACTCCCGGGTGTCTTGCGGGGCACATCCGCTGAGTCCCGGCACTGGAAGTTGTATACACGTATTGCGTAGATGTCCCCCGCCGGCCCCGCAAGACACCCGGGAGTCTGCTCTGGTAAGTCGGGGGGGGGGGGCAGAGTGGCAGCAAATCTCAGGGGGGGAGGAGCAGGACAGTGGCAGCATATCTCGGGGGGGGAGGACAGTGGCAGCATATCTTGGGGGGGAGGAGGACAGTGGCAGCATATCTCGGGGGGGAGACAAACTTTTTCTTTTAAAAAAGCACCAAACTTTTAGGGTGCGGCCTATATACGGGGGCAGCCTATATCCGAGCCAATACGGTATATTACTATATATTTTCAATAGTCAAATCTTCATAAATTCTCCATGATGCAATTTAAAATAATTTTAATTGCAAAAGCATTTTGAACTCTACTGTACTCAAGTAGTTGCTGTGTATCTAAGGCAGACACCTGTACCATGTATATTATTATTTATTGTTTTATATATTGCCATCATATTCCCTAGTGCTGTACAATGGGTAGACAGGATATTATAAGTAGTATATAACATATACCGTGACTTACAGAAACAACAGGTAAGGAGTGCCCTGGCCAAAGAGCTTTCTATCTAGGGTATATTACACAAGAGGTCAAAGTGCCACCATGAGGGATAGTATGAGTATTGCAAGAGAGAGACTAGGAAAGGTAAGCGAGTATGAGAGGAAGAGAGGAAGTATCATAGGCATCCTTAAAAAAGTGGGTTGAGGGATTTTTTGAAAGACAGAAGGCAGAGGGAAAGATAGATAGGCCTGGGGAGGGCATTCCAGAGGATAGGGGCAGCCTGATGAATCTCACAAAACATGTATGAGAGCTAGCTAGAAACCAGAGGAGAGGACAGACTGAGATTATCGATGAGCAGAGAGTATGGATGGGAGTGTATTTAGAGATGAGTGAGGAGATGTAAGTAGGGTAACCGCTAAAAAGGGCTTTGAAAGTAAGAGTGAGGATTTTGAAATGAATCCTGAAGAGACTGACAGAGGGGAGAGGTGTTAGTAAACCCATTGAGAAAGGTCAGAGTAAAGGGTGAATAGAAGAGATCCTAGAACTGTGATGTGTTACTGGAGAGGGAGATGCTGAAGTTATTATGAGAAAGGTAGGATGTGAACAAAAGAGAGCAGAGTCACAGAGACCAATATAGTGAAGATGTTAAAGTCGAAGATGGTAGTCAGCAGAGTCAAAAGCAGCAGAAAGCTCCAATAGGATTAGCATGGAGTAGTGGCCCTTGGATTTAGCAGTGAGTAGATCATGGTTATGATAGGGCGAAAAAGGGAATTTAAGGTACTGAAGAGACATTTAGGGTTATGAGACACGAAGGAGATAAGGGAGGTGACATAGGTTTCTTTAGCATGGGTGAGAGCAGAGTAGTAGGAACATAGCATAAATTTATAGTGCAGGAAGTCATACATAAGATTTCTGCCGACTGCCAGTATGCCAGAAAAATGATCAAGAAGAGCAAGTAGTAGTCGGGTCTACATTGTCAAGAGCGAGATGTGAGGGTGGAGTTAAAGAGAGACAGGAGAGAGAGGAAAGGGTAATACATAGGTTGAGAATTTCAGACGTTTAAGAGAGCTAAAGTCTCTGATCAGGCAAGGTTGTTAGGGGAAGGGAAGGAGTAGGAGGAGTAAGTATGCTGGGTGAGAGCAAAAGAAGAGGTAACGGAAGGAAATTTCAAAGCCAGGCCACGGAAAGGATAGCCTCGGTTTTACTCATGAAAACAAATATAATTGAAGGCCGAATTGGTTGCCCATGTAATGCAAAGACATTCACCACTTCCGAAGTGGAGTTCAGTTAAAAAGAAGCTTGCCAACCTCAACTGAGGTTGTTACCACCACTAGTACAGAGGTGGGTGGCTATCAGAAAGTAGTCATTGCAAGTATGAGGAAAATAAATATAAAGAACTCAGGGGTTCCATGGATCTCAAGGTTCTTCTGCTGGGAAGCTGTTCCATGTATCCACCACCCTCTCATTAATTAAAACTTTTTTACTTTCTCAGGAGGAGCATAATTAATATGTAAATGACAATGGACCATTTCAGTGACCATTTCAAGGATAGCTGTGTATTAATTTACCTCTAAAGACAAGCCAGGATTATATTATCATGCAGATTAGCTTCTATTGCAGGCACAGAGGACTGGGGGACAAAAAAGAGAGCAAGATATGCTTTTGGGCCCGAATTTCACTTCCAAACAAAAAAAGCCCCCTGAATTTTCTCTTAAATGAATGGGCAGGAAACTCATTGCCCGAGAAAAAAACAAAATGAAAAATGTCTACTAAATGATTTTAGACCTCGTGCACAAGTCTAATCATTGCTTCCCAATGTGGAATGCTCTGAAACAGAACAGGAAAGAGACACAGATCCCAATGCTCCAGCTTGGACGGATGATGAGAAACCATTACATAATGAAGCAACTAACATGTAAGAACATTTGAGTATTGCCTGGATCTTACTGACACATTAACTCTTGAATACATCAATAGTTTCTAAAAGTAATCCATGAACTCACAGTTAACAAATTATAGATTGTTAAGTGTGTCTTACTACACAATGTAACCAGTAGAGGTCAGTGTTTGGCAACGCTTGAAAATCTGATCACAAGTACACTAATATACTTGTTTGATGTTTGGAATAACTAAATATATGTTTTCATATTTCATATATAATTGTTAGATAAATGCTGTAGTTAGTTTGTAACAGTCAAATTAAAGGATCATTACTGTTTTAAGAGTGTTTACAAATGTACATTAAGGAAATTTAGGGTTTTTTTGTTTGTAAAAAAAAATGAATTATACCATAATTATACCGTAATGGTTACATTGTGTAGTTGAAAAAAAACACATACTTCTAAAATGTCAACTACAGTAGAACTAGGTGAGCTGCTGTGGCCTTGTGCCTGAAAAGAAGAGGAGCACGTTAGATCTGAAACGTACCTGAGACAGTAAAATTGCCTCCACAATTATGTTTATCCAATAATAAGTCTTCTCCATAACTAGTGCATCTTAGCTTGGCTTACAGACAGTCTGTAAGGTGAGCCCTTGGATCTTAGCGCAGCTTGGCTGGTCCCCCTCTGCAAGGAATGAATGGAAAGCTAAATTGGCAGGGAGTGACAGACTACAACTAACTGTATAAGACTGGAACACGCAGCAACCGTTATTTAGAAAGATGTGCAACATTAATTTTTTCACCTCTTATGCATTATGCAACAGCAGGCAACAGTTTTATGGCACCTGTCTTCAAGAAATTATTTTGAATACAAGAAGGTTGTATCCATTTGGTCAACATTTTGGTCTGTTTTTAGGATTATAGTTAATTTTTAACAGCAAACACCCACGCTACAATGCCTGTCTAAATTGTGTATAGGTTTCTTTTATACATATTAAATAAAAAAAATAGCTGCAAGGATTGATCACACAAGAGTACCTCTACGATTTGATTTTGTTTTGCCATTCAATATGCAAGCACCAGGCCAAGCACTGATGAATATGATAATAAGATAGTCAGTCAGTTTCAATGAAGGCTCAACAATGATCAATCATACACTAAAAAGTATGTGGACACTTGCTCATTTGAGCAAAATCATGGACATTAATATGAAGTTTCCCCTCCTCATGTGTGGCTATAACATGTGTGTCTGCAGGGATTTGTGCCCATTCAGCCAAAGGAGCTGAATCAGAACTGATGTTAGATGAGTAGACCTAACTCACAATCTGTGTTCCAGTTCATCCCAAAGGTGTCTAATGGGTTTAAGGTCAGGGCTTGTCAAATCATGTCTTTATGGATTTTGCTTTGTGCACAGGGACACAGTCATGCTGGAATAGGAATCTCCAAACAGGTACCACACAGTTGTAACCAAACAATTATCAAAACTTACAGTGGACTGAGGCAGATCTAGCAGGGTAGAAATTTAATGAACTGATTGTGGCACATTTAAAGTCACTGAGCCCTTCATTATGACCCATTAGCCAATGTAGCTGTTAATAATGAGTGTGGCAGAAACAACTAAACTCAATACTAAATTGCAAATGAAACAGGATTCTTAACTCCCATTTTCTCTGAATGTCTCTTCCCTGATGACTGCTTCTGCTTCTGTGTCTCGTGTCTTGCAGCTCCTCTTCTGTGTCTCACATTTTGTTGTTTTTCACCTTGTTTTTCTTCTCTTTTCTCTCGTCTTTCTTCTCTCTTCTGCCATTTTGCCCCAAGGAAACCCTGTGTAAACTTTTGACAGAGCTTCTGGTGACATCCTATTCCTGAATTGGTGAATCGGGAAGAGGATGTCACCGGAAGCACCACCATTTTGCACTTTGATAACCTTGTGTGAACGTAAGCCAAAATAAACTTAAATATTTAATATGCATGTATTTATTTGACCTACATATTTCTAACCTTTTGCCTCTCTCAATGCGCAGGCTCGTTTTTTTGTTCTTTAAACTGCATTCCTAGCATGTTTCTTCATGAGAAGTGCACTTAGGGAACCAAAAAGAAATAGAACGCTTTGTAGTGGCTATATTACCTCACTGTCTATTACACATTTTCTAAAATGTCCTTTGATGTTTTAAAGAAGTGTAACAAGATAATAACAACTGGCATTGTATATAACGAATAAATGAATAATGACAAATGAATATAGGGAATGTTTATTAATACCTTCTCTTGGTCCTGTGGTATGCACCATGTACAGATTGTGTGCTCCTTAATAAGAATGGCAGAGTTTATAAGCATGCTAAAGTATTTTGTGCTTTATGAGCATCATAAATATTAGATCAACATAATAAATCTACAAAAAGCAAATCATGCACGAGTTTTAAGAAATTGTGTGTGTGGGTTCAATTTATAAAATACATCACATACAGCTATTAGGATAGTATAATTTGTGTTTTTTTGTGGGGGGGTTAGGGGAAAAAGTACATAGGAAACCAAAATTTATACCTAAACCTAAAATCATTGAACAAAAATGTACTAGGTGGACATTTTAGAAGGTAGTATAGCTTTCACTAGATATTCTACAGTCAAGCAGCGAGTGTCTTGGCGTGTGGCTTCTTAAAATCCAAATTTGGATTGCATTATGCCCATAATTTCTACTAAATTTAACTCATTGGGGTTTACATAATGCCATTTACATTTTCCATTTTTAATAAATACACCCATGGCATGGAGTATTTTCTTTGCCAGTTTTAAATTATGTAATGCAATTGTCTTGTTGTATGGGTTGCCATGAACCTCAGCGACACCTGAAAGTCCACGATCCGATAATATGCAATAAATCTTCATCGTGACCCACTGCCTGGCTATTAAATGTAAACTTACAAGAGCAGGGCCTTCTTCTCCTTCTGTACCAGTAGCTTTCAATGTGTCCATTTTGTATATTGCTCATGGTAATCTTTTAGGTTTCCTTACTGTAATGGCACTACAGAATCTGCTGCTCTATCAATAAATGTAATATAATGAGTTAGCTTTGACTGGAGCTGAGCTTGAGTCCAGTGCCTGGCTTGGACCGGCTTTGATTCTTTCTATTGTTTATCATTATGGCCCATACTAAATTCACTTCATTAATTTAAAAGGCTTCAGCCTGACCTACTGCACCTTTAAAAAAAATCTATAGTCTATCCCATTAAAAACCAAGACAGAACTGCTGATAAGAATTAAAGTGTGGTTTAAGAAGTGCTGACCTACGGAATAACTGCAATATTCATATTAGTGCATTCATACATAGTTCCGTTTAAATTTATGAAATGAGGAAAGTGAATTTTTAGACATAATTAGGATTTTCACACCAACATTTTAAGCTTCAACAGCAGTTTGGAATCCTCTGCATTTCATAAAATTTGTTTGCATCAAACAGATCATAAATTTCATAGCATAGCTGTAAAAATCAGCAAGATAAGCACCGTGACAGAAGTATATTTCAAACATGCAGGAATATGTCTTACCCTGTAATCTCTGCAATATCATAAGGTTTTTAATGTATATTTAAGTCATGGTTTGTCTTGTGAAATACAACATATAATAGCGGTCAGATTTAAATTATTTGACAAATATAATTTCAGTAGGCCCATATTGTTTTTTAAATGAGTAGATTTCAGCGTGAGGCTATGTTTATCTCTATATTAATATGTTACTACTTTTTTGTTAAACCAGACAAATTGGTTTTGGAACTGCTTCTACCTTAAAACGGTTTAACTTTTTTGTTATTTTTGTGTGATATAAGAAATACTAGATAGACACATTCAAGCAGGATTTACAATGCAAACAAGAAACTGCATAAAGAAGCAACATTTGAACAAACATTTTGAATTCTGCTTGAGAAGAAACATTGTAAATTATTTTAATCCCACCTGGTGTCAGTATATTATGTGTTGCATAGGAGCTAACATACACAGTGCAATCAATGCAAAGGGATCTAAGAGAAATAGCCAAGCAGTTCTACACGGAACAGCCTAAAGCAGCAAATTCTTATATGCAATGAAATGATTTAGGATGCCAAAGGGGTCAATCTGACCTTATTCTATAATGTCCCAAAGAATTGCCACTTTTTTTGATTTGGTGTTCTCCAATGACACAAATCTCACTTGGCGACTTCATTGGTAGGAACCCACTGCCTAGTTCCAACCAAATTTTATAACAAACCTATAGTATGAGATCATAGCCTTAAACTAGAATGTCAGAGAATTAGATGTAATATAAGTAAGTTTTACTTTACTGAGATAGTGGTAGATAAGTGGTAGAGGCTAATTTTAAGCATAGATTAGAAAGGCATATGGTTATCCTGAATTTTTTTTTAAAAAGACCAAGGACTGATAAAGGTCTGAGACTTTACAGATGGAAAAATGGGGAGACTAGTTGGGGAATAGTTCTTATTTGCTGTCAAATTCTATGATTTTGTATGAGCTGTTATGGAACTTCTAAAGCTGTGTATGTATTACTGATAGCAGACAGATTTAACATTTCTTAATAAGTACCATAAAACCCATAGGCCTTCTCATTAACCATTTTTATCAAGGGGCACAAACTTAAGCCTAATGACAAACTAAAATGCAGACAAATGCACACACATTACATATTATAGCAATAAACAAATCAATGAATAATATGACATTGAAAATATAAAACTGCATTTTAAGGTTGTGTTTCACAAATATAAATATTATAGTCTCATTTAATATCATACAGGGAAAAGAAAAAAATGTTGGTGCGCTAATCTAGTCTCAGGCTCAAATAATACAAATGTATAATACGAGGCCTACCAAACAGTGTGAGCATGCTACAAATACAGTGTATTGGCTGTACAATGTATATAAAAAACAAAATACTGTCTGCGCTTCTTACCCTAATAAAGTTGGCAACAAATATATAAACATAATATAAATGAGAGGTTTTGGTTATATGAATTGGCCAAAGCATAATTAAGCTCACCCGCCACGTCAAGGCACACTCTCAATAGGGTGAGAACCTGCTCTCACCTCCTACATAGTGGGCACATTTTTATACTGCTACCAAAACCTTATTATTGTGTTGGGGGAGGTGCAATTAAACCTCCTCCGAATTAACCCTTGGACAGCAAGCTGCAACCAGACTGGTGTAGAGCCAACAACCTCAAATATGTGCCATGTGTGGAAAACATATATAAAGTATAGCTTATGATTCAATAGCTTGTAGAAACACCATTAGCAGCAATACCTTGAAGTAATCGTTTTTATCAGTCTCCCACATCGTTGTGGAGGAATTTGGCCCACTCTTCTTTATGATGTTGCTTCAGTTCATTGAGGTTTATGAGCATTTGAGTTTATGCACAGCTCTCTTAAGGTCCTGCCACAGCATGGCCTCACATTTGCTGTAGAGAGGAATTCATGGTGGACTCAATGACTGCAAGGTTCCCAGGTTCTGTGACTGTAAAGCAAGTCCGGATCATTACCCCTCCACCACTGTTCTTGACAGTTGGCATGAGGTGTTTGTGCTGATGGCACTGTGCGTTATGGCCAAACATGTCCATGTCTTGACTGTCTAAAGGACATTGTTTCAAAAGTCTGGTAAATTGTTTATATGTACATTTGCAAACCCAGGCTGTGCTGCCATGTTCCTTTTAGGGAGAAGAGGCTTTCTTCTGGCAACGTTTCCAAACAAACCATACTTGTTAGTATTTTTCCAATTGTACTGTCATGAACTTTAACATTGAACATGCTAACTAAGGCCCGTAGAATCTGAGATGTAACTCTTTGTTTTTTTTGCAATTTCTATCTGACCTTGCGGTGAATGTGCCGTGATGTCACCTTCTGGAAAGATTGGCAACTGTCTTGAACTGTAGAATGATGAAATTGAAATTGTGTGGAAATGGCCTTATAACCTTTTCCCAGATTGATGGGCAGCTACAATTGCTTCTCTAAGATTATTGCTGATGTCTTTCCTTAGCATTTTGTTAGCACACACATTGATGCTCTGGACCAGTAAACTGCTAGAACTGCTTTTATATGGGTGGTCACACTTTCTGATTATCAATTAATAAAAGGCATTTGATTAGCAGCATCTGGCTTTATGTTTGTTGAATACATCATGACACAGTGTAATATAAGGTTGTGTTTACCTATTTTTTAAACCTGCTAGGGAACAGTATATAGATAACTTATTCTTAAACAAACTTCTGATCATAAGTAATGTATTATTTAGTTTACATTTGAATATCCATATTATAACATGTACTTGAGATGGAGCCATCTAAATCTTTTCACATAGCAAAACAGGGATGCCTATGCTCATTATTACAATAATATGATATGCAAACCAGTAAGTTAAGAGATCATCTATGCAAGAGTGACTAGAATATGACTGAATAAATATTATTTGTATATTTTAAGGTTTTTTTAAATGAGTTTTTGAATGATAATTGTGAAACAGTTTCACAATTCCCAGCAAAATCTTTAAAAAAAAAATCTTTATTAGAAGTAACATAACAGTTACACTCCTTAAATTTATACTTTTACAACTTGACAGTTTGACAGCTCTGTATAGACTCTCCGGTTACATAATTAAGTGTGACTTATTAGCTGTTACACTGAGGTATCTCTTCCGTATTTCACTCTCCAGGGCAATCTTAACGATTCACGTTTTAGCTTGTCTCTTAGTTTAGCTCAAGTTGGTTTACTTGTATTATTTAGTAGATCACTCCAGACCTATTTCTATATTCAATGTATAGTGGAGTCAATTTTGCACAGACTCCAGTGCATTTTATGGCATGTAAGTTGGTGCAGGCATTCCTTACTTTTGTCTGATTTAACTCCTCCCCAGCTTCTCTACCTAATATACAAAACATACCTCAGTATGATTATTGCGCATGCTCAGTAGAACTCTAATTCAAGTCCATGTGAGTGGAGCTCCCCTTGAAATCAATGGAAATAGCAACAGATAATCGGAGTAAGAGGTAGAGGAAGACAACATGACAAAGATACCATATATGTAATACTGTATTGTCCCAAACATAGGTTGTGTCTGATAGGCCACACCCCTAAAGCTTAATATTAAATTAAAGAAAATGTAATAATAATAAACATTAGTAGAAAAATAAAACAGTGTTTTCTCACTCACTCACTCATGCTCTCTCACATTTCCAAGCAGGAGACAGACAGAGAAAGACAGAAGACAGAACGAGAAGATACAGGAGAAGAAACAAAGCAGTGTGAAAGGAGACAGGGGTACTGAAGCAGTTTGCGGATAAATTAAGGGGATATTGAAAATATCTAAACCCTGCACCTCTAATTTAAAGATTTAAATAGGGGGAAAGTATGGCCTATAATTGGGAAAATACAGTAACTACAATGTAAACCACACAAGGACAATTAAAAATTCAAGCCCTAGTCCATGGCATTCATGTTATTCGAGAATTGGGAGAATTTTGCCACCTTAGGCCCGCAAGCCCAGAACCATATTATTAATTGTAAGTTCCAACTGAAAACATACCATGTTGGCTCAGTTATATGAGGCACCTTACCCACTTTTAACTACTTAACTAATGGGGTGCACATTCCTCTCAGGTTGAGCCCTTGGGTTTATGTCAAAGCCAGGGCAGGACGGATTCAGGAAATCAAGAAGCTCAGATGAATGGCTCATTAAACATGCAAAGTAGAATTGACAATTTAAAAAGCGGAAACCAGGTGAGTGTCTTAAGCAACAGGGTGAAGAAAATAGACTTGTCTGCTTCTCACTTAAGAAGTAAATAAAAGGAATCATGTGTCTAGAGGTTCTGCCATTGTGCGGAAGTTCACTAGGAGGCCAGAAAAAATAAGACCAATTTGCTAAGAATTTAACATTTCTGCACCTCTGCATTATTCTGGCCTCTCTGTGCACTTCTGCAAAAGGGCAGAACCATGGGGATCGACAGCCTATCCCCTGTCTAGCCAGTCAGGGGAGAGGGTGTGCCTGGATGCTCTACCCCTTTGCGGGAGGCCATCTCCACGGAGAAGTAAAAGAAGAAAGAAGACACCAGGAGCAGCAGATGAAGACAGGAGGACAAGAAGATGCAAAGACATGCGAAGACATCAGGGAGACCTTCAGAGAGAGCATGAGAGGAAGTGAATGAGAGTTTAAAAGAGTGTGAGTGATAGTGAAAGAGAGTGAAACTACTATCAAAATTCAAGCTTTTTGCTTCATGGTAGTCCTTCCTTGGTGGGCTTTTCTTGTTGCCATTTTGTTAAAATTGAGATTTGCACAAATCTGAATGCACAAGTCTGCTGAGTACTTGCGTGAATTGTATTCTTGGCTTTGTTCTACTGAATGTCAAGATAAGAACATTTAAATAGATTTATATATTTTATATAAAATGTATACAAACATATGATTTTTATGATCTCCAAGAGCGTCTTTAGAACATGTTTTGTCTTTTTGCCAAAAATGTTTTCTTTTGAAGTAGTCTATTTGACCATAAAAATTAAGTATACCTGTTATACTCTCCCTGACTACCCAGCCCCACTGCAGTCTCCTTCTAACACAACTTTGTACCTTTGAAACAAACTTTGCTCCAGTACTTTGTAAAATCTCTTTAAGTATTTAAATATTTCTGTCACGTCTCCTCTTTCAATTCTTTCCTCCAATCTTTACATATTGAGAAAAATATATTTATTATCGATTAAAAATTGGATACTGGAACTACAATCTATTAAAGTCCAGATGACTTCTTCAAATTTAGGATTGTTTCTGTTACAAACATCTACAAATGTAAAATCTAAAACCAAGTAATTTAACAATTAAAAGGTTTACTCTTTAGCTTAACTGAAAGGGGTGCCAAATGATCTGTCTCCTTTTAAAATACAATTAAAGTCAACAGCTAAAGTCAAGGGGCAATAACCAGTAGGAGATGATGTTACTCAGGATAGCTAGTCAGTTGTGCTTTTCTCACTACCATGGCAAAGGTGTTTTCATTTGGAACTCAAGCTGCCTTCAAGTCAGACCTGGCCATTTTTTTTTTTTTATTTTTTTATTTTTTTCCTTTATTACATAAAACAAAAACAGGACATATAAATGGTTGTTGATTTAACATATATGTCATACTTATTACATTCTTTAAGACAGAGTGCAGCTCCGGCTAGTAGAAGTTTTTAGAGAGAGTTTTTAGAGAGAGATCAGGAATTATATTTCATTTGAATGTTCAGGGGTATCTCAAAGGATTTTGATTATAACATTAGATATATCTTTCCACATTTTTTTTACTTTCGTTGATGAGTTTAGGATCCAACTAACTTTTTCTTCCATTATTATTTGGTGTTTCACCTGTGAAACTAATAAGGCTCTAGACAGGTCTACATCTTGTTTCCAATATTTAGCAATTATTTTTTTAACTGCTAAAAAACATTGTATCGTAAACGTTTTCTGGGTCGCGGTAAGAGGAGGCCAACTTTGATGTATCAATGCTGTTGTTGGTTCTCTTTTGATTATAATATTCATAGTGTATTTTAAAAAATCAAAAGCTATGTCCCCAAAAACCTGGCCATTTATTATGAGGCTCTACTTGTGCTGTAGTTGATGTTGTCAAAATGGACATTGTTTCATACTTTAGCTCTTCCCTAATAGCAGAAAGATAGGAGGTGTAAATGATAGGAGTAAGTTAGTCCCATCCTTTTGTGTATGCACATTTTCCCTTGGTAATCTCTTGGGGTTCCCCAATCATAAAGATTGGGGAACCACACGTGGACTTCCTTGCTCAGTGTGCTTAAAGTACACACTAAATTACACCTCCCAGACGAGGTCCAGGAGAGGCTGAAATGTACAACTCCATTGAATACAACTGGAATTACAACTGGAATATAAGATTAGTATTAATATATTAATATTACGATTAATTAGAAAATATTTATAAAGTTTGTGAGGAAACATCATCTAAAGGGAATTAACATGCAGTACCCTAAGGTGATCAATAAGCTCATGAGAGCCACAGCAGATTCTAGGGCTGCCTGAAGACACATCACACACTGTTTGGATTGTATCAAGCAGGCTGACGAGTAGACACAAGGACATGGCATAATTGGCCATTCAGGAAGGACTATCTAGGAGACACAAAGTGCATTGTGGTAGAGGAGACTTCACTACATTTGTTTTGGCAGTTTCCCTTTACACAGGCTTTGCTTAGAAGCAGAAGGGCTAATCACAGTTGTTGTCAAAGTTTCTTTTGAACAAGGCCATATTTTTCATACAACAGTTAGCTAACACCATGTTTAACATACCAAGCATTCTTACTTCACAACTTTTACTGAATGATCCTTCCAGGCTGGGAAAAAGGGATTAGCTTGAATAATAATTTTTGCACACACACATACAATTTTCTTTTAGGTAGATTTATGAATATTTTTTTCACTAAGATTAAAAATTCTTTAGGGAGGAAAGTACTAAACCTATACAGGAGTGTAAGATTTTTCATTCTTTTTGTTTATCAAACTCTTACATACTAAAGAAGACATGTTTTATTCTGATACTGGAGAAAGATATATTTTATCAGATAATTTGATAACATTTAACATTTGTATTTTCTATTTTTGTTAAGCGGTGCCACAAGCTTTTTATCAGTGTGAGCTGTGCACATTTGTTGTTGCTATTATTATTTACTTTACTTATTTATTTACTAGCTTATATATATGACAAGCATGTTTTGATTCTCTGCTCTCTCTTTATTTCTTTGCTGTCTCCCTCTCTCTTCTCCCTCTTGGGTTTTTCTCTCTCCCTCACTCTTCTTTATTCTTTCCTTTTTTCTCATACCCTCGTCTCTGTCCCCTTTTTCTTCTATTTCTTCTCTCCCTCTTATCTCTTCTCTCTCACCCTCTTTCTTTTTTACACTCTATTTTCTCTCCCTTACGTTCTCTTTCGCTTGCTCAGTTTCTTCTGCCCACCCACAACATCCATCAGCAGGGTCTCTGGGACTGTTTCTTCTTTCTCCAAGCAAGGACGTGGAACCTGACAATTTTCCACCACTAAAGGCTTGAACTTGCCACACCTCTATGTGTGGCTATACTGACCCTTCATTAGGCCACTCCTCCAGAAGAAGGTGGGTGGCCTCACACAGGCTAAATATTAACATTGTATATCTGTGATAGAGCTTAAACTTCTAATAAATGAAACTGTAAAGTTAGTGCCTTAGGATGGAATTTGTTGAGACTGCCCTGAAATACGTTGATGATATAGTTCTACAAGGGTAGAGCCATACCTGGTTACAAAATATTTAATTAAATAACTATCTAGCACCATTTAACAGACATTTTATTCCTTCAGCTAGCTTAAACATGTACTACAGGTACTCTTTCCTTCCTGTTATTTCAGAGGCTCTAATTTCAGATAATTACAGTAGTGTGTGTCGCACCAACATCCTGAGAAAGCAACATTCTCAAAACATCAGTGTTCCCTGGTACTGATTATGACACTTTGTCATTAGGGTTTTGTTTCAGTTTTGTAATCAGTAAAGTACTGAATCTGTGGAAATGATATTTCTTCTATTTAAAATTTTGACCAAAAATACAAGTTACACTAAAAATATATTTAAAAAAAAAAGGCTAATTATAATACCCCTTTGACATTTTGGATCTGTCACGAGCATGCTGGAGAAGAGAATATTTAGACCTTTTTTCCACTTGAAGTAGGGTTTGCCTTCCTTTCCCTCCCTTTTTAATCACTGTATCTACGATAAAAATATATCAGCTTATGAGTAAGATTTTTACATATAAATAAATTATATAAATAGGGTTATGTTCCTAAGAACTAATACAACATTTGCTTATAGGAATGATCATACTAACAAAATAAAGGTTGTTCGGTGGACTGTAAGTTACCTATACTATACATAAGACAATTTAAATATGGCAGAAATGTATGTTTAAAAGAGAAACTCCTTAATAACAAAGCAGTTTATATGGAACGGACAGTGTTGCAACATTAATTTTTTGGCCATAAATATGTGAAGACAATATACAAATTAGTCTAAAATGGCCTAAAATAATCATCTCCATCTGTGACAATGTGAAGGTAGGTAGTATACACTGCTGCGATACTGGACAATTTACCCAGAGTTTGCCAAGCCTTGCGTGACAGGGATTCGTAAAATCTATGGAAAGTTCAACTGAAAAAAACAATAAAACTACACTGGCAAACATCTAATTTAGTGGTTCATCTATCAAGCACTAATGAGGTTCATTAGACATGGAGAGTGTCTGAGTCTCTAAGAAGGACAAAAAGCCCAAAACACAAAACATAATTTATGTAGTTATTAACTTTCCCAAAATCGTCAATGCATACAGATTTTCAGTCATTCTCCCGCTGTCCCGTATAGCTGCCTGTAGTTTTTATGGACAGTGCTGATCATGTGCTGGTTAGGAAGATGTTTTGATAAATTGATATCAAATTTATTTCGGCCACATTTATCTCATCCATTGGATCTTCAGGGACGGTGGACAGGAGGTCAAACCTCTGACCCTGCCCATCTTTGGTGCCATCCATTCCTAGCTCTAGTCCTCATCCCCACAACGCTGGCAGGGTTTGTCAATTCATGTGCAGTCTGCCCACAAATTGTTAAATCAGGGCTGGCCTTTGGGGTGTGAGAGCTGTGCCATCACCAAGGCCAGGGCCACGCTGAGGTGGGTGCATGGGGTGCACAGCACCCAGGCGGTCAGGAGAGGAGGAGAGAAAAGGGCGCCGAGTGGAAGGGTAGCGGGACTGAGGCCTTGCGCTCCCACTACAGGGCTTCACCAGGGTAAGTGAATAGATAGTGAGAAGGGGGAGAAAGGGGGTAGATAGGGAGTAGAGGGACAGAGGGAGTAGATAATGAGAAGGGGGAAGAGATTGTGAGAAAGGGAGGAGAGGGGGTAGATAGAATGGGAAGAGGGGAGAAAGGGGTTAGTAAGAATCTTTAAATAAAGAGTGAGGTTGAGTAAGATAATGAATGAAGTAATGTGTGGGTGAATTGTGTGAATGGTTGAGAGAATGAATGAATTATTGTGTGGATGAATTCTGTGAATGAGTGAGATAATACCTAAATTAATGTCTGTATGAATTGTGGGTAAATGGGTAAATGGGGAAGCGTACGGGAGAGAGGACCTTTCAAAGTCACAGTAGGGTCTGAAGGAAGGAAGACTGCACGGACTTTCACAGTCTTCCCCTAATCTGCAGTCAGTTTGGCAAATGTTTTTTTTTGGGGGTGTGTGAGCGGAGGGAGTGATTGCATGCTAGAATGCGAAGAGGGGATGCAAAGAAAATAATTGCCTAGGGTCCAATTTTTGCAATATTTAAAGGAAAACTGTTTTTGTTACAAAGATTGCACTGTTAGCTGTTTTTTCCCTATATTTAATGTATGTAAGGTACATTATTGTTGCCAGGGATTGCAGTTATATTTTGTTGTACTTGTTTGCACTTGCACATAAACATTGGAACAAGTTTTTTCCCTTTCTTTTGTTGTTGTTGGGGTGCCAGAGAAGTAGTCCGCACAGGGCACCTGAACACCTAAGGCCGGCCCTGCTGTCCATCATTTGCTTTCTTTGCTTTTTTCCTCTTTTTAAACTAGCATGATGTAATGGCTTGTTTATGACATGCCTCAAATACAATTTATGGAGTAAGGGAGGAAAGATGTACACCTCCATCTTTAGGCTAGGTTTCCACTTGGTTTTTTTATGCTAAAAACGCCCATAAAAACGCCAATAACGCCACCTGGCGTTTTTTTAGTGGAAAAACGCAGCAGCCAGATGTTAGCTGTTTTTCAATAGGAAATCGCAAAATGCCATTTCCACTTGGCGTTTTTCTGTCTGGCGTTTTTTCAGTCCTCTTTGGCGTTTTTCTGCTTTTTTGGGCTCTGTGGCAGTTTTTCAAAATCGCAGCATGTTGACACTCTGGCGTTTTTTCAAGGAAATCTTGGCGTTTTTCTCCAATAGAAGTCTATGGGAGAGAAAAAACGCCATGAAAAAGCCATGTGGGTTTATTGCCTTGGCGTTTTTTTTGGCGTTTTTTCCACAGTTACAATGCAGAGGATGGACCCAGTATCTGTGTGTCCTACGAGAAATAGGCTGAAAACAAACAGTTTCACACAAAACAAAGTTCATATTGAATTTTACACCATTTGGAACAAACATGCCATTACAAACAAACATACCCGACGCATCAACTGGATCCTGCGTGCCAAAAGCAACAGCAAACAATTTGCACCATCATTTGGGGCCAATCTTCCTAGAGGAGCAGACATTCGGAATAAAGCATGCCTTACAAACCACAGAAAAGAGACAAAGGGGTCTACCAAGTAAATGACATTGGGGGCAGATACTTGCCATTTATCCTAATCCCTTTTAGCTGGGTGAAACTGCTAATTTGTAAAGGCTGGAAAAACTGCCTAAGGTCAAAAAAGCAATTTCCACAGAAAGGCTAAAATGCCAGAAAAAACTCCAGAAAAAAACGCCAAAACGCAGGAAAATGCAGTGGCAGTTTTCTTGGCGTTTTTCATCAAGAAAAAAAACAGAGGACAAAAACCCAAGTGGAAACCTAGCCTTAGGCAAAACAGGTGGCTGCCTTAGGGTTCTATTTCTGGGACAATTTTTCGTTTGGACACAATATTTTTTCATAGATGAGAAGGATTTATGATCTCCAATTTTTTAACACCAATTTTTGAAATTATTTTGTCTATGACATACTCTTCAAAATTTCAGTTTTTATTATATTAACTCAATAGGTTCTAGTATATAATCCTTTGACATTTAAAACATGACAGTAAGCTTACACACATACATAACTGACAAGCCAAAATATTTTTAAGGTAAGCTTAATGGTATATTGTTATATTTATGATTTACAGGTAGGCGTTAATTCTTTGTATACTAAGCTTTAATGTATCCTGTTTCTTGTTTGAAAGTAATTTGAGTTGAGGTGCGCCGACATATTATTTTATCAATGTATCAGCTTGCTATTTGTCATAGTTAATGCAAACCTTATGGCAAATGGTTGCTCTGCAGTACATAAGCTTCAAGAGCAAAACAAGTCTAGAAATTTCCTGGGGAAATAGCGTTTCTTTTAATATTGACCAACACTTAGTTGACATGGTGAATTTAGTTATTACATAAATTCCTTATTAAAAATCCCTCCTGAAATTGACAGATGCCTGTCATATGGCATTCTACATATTTCAGCTCTGGTAAGATGTCTCATACATGTAGCTTTTCTGACTAGCACAGACACGTTAATTCAGGTTCATTTACAAGACCTACCAAGTAAACTCTATGCTGCAAAATGTGTGCACAATACAAACTAGAGTACATGATATGCCCACAGTAAAGGAAAACACACTTTCAAAATGTAGACAAATAAAATGGAATTTTTTTTTACTGCTATGAAATTAACATTTTCTCTAATTATGTGAACAAACAATAGGTGAGATGTACATGATTGGCATCTGAATGTTGAAGCAGAAAATGTATCTGCCAGGGCGGTTCAGTGAGGTTATGCAGCAGCAAACTGCAAACATGTAAAGCCAACAAGCCAACCAGAGGCTGAGATTCTACCTCCCAACCAGAAGTTGAGCTACTGCCTGCCAACCAGCCAACCAGCTGCTGAGCTGCTACCTGCCAACCGGCAGTATGTTTTTGCTGGGTGTGCCGGATGGTCAGTCTGGACCTGGTAAAACATTACTTCTAAATTGTCATCTATCATCGAGACAGGGAACATAATGGCCAAGTGCATTATCCTGCCATGCAAAGAAAGGAGACAGAGTGTAAATGGTGTCCTTATGTCACCACAGTGGTCGAATGTGAAAATTCAAGGAGAATATATAAATAAGGCTTCTGGTAGCAGGCCAAAATCTTCAAATCAGAGAAGCCTGCATGGAATGTGTTTCATTTATATAATGAAAACTATGGTGCTTATCAACTTTTCAAAGATTTATAGAACTGTAATTTACCTCCCTTTGAAATGCCTTGTAAGAATACTCTTACAGGAATTAACTCTTGCACTGAATTGAATTTTATTGTTAAATATATTTATTCACTGAACCATTGGTTTGCAGGCCAGTTAAGGAATCTACAAAATCAAAACAAAAAAGGAAAGGTTATAAGAAAAATAAACCTTTAATGAATAAGAAGCTGTGGGTTCCCAGGACCCCTCTTCACAAAGGTGAGGGCAATAGCCTGTGTAGTGGGGGTGATATAATAAACCCTAATGGAAGGTACAGAGCCTGCTTAGTTATTACCCCTAATAGTGCCCAATGGGATAGTGCTTTTAAAGTACATTTAACCTTTTGCCCACCATACCACCCCTCTATATACTGTGTTGTAGAATAAGAAAAAAACACGCTGGTTGGAAAGCATTTTTCTTTCTTTATTGACTACAATAGTAGTCTATTACGTTTATATTTTCTCTCTGGCCATGTGTGAAAGAGTTATCTCTGGCATTATGCTGTATTGTTAGAGAACACCTTGAATTGAATACCTATAGATAATTGATTATGTGCCTTTGCCACCAATAATTAAATTACAATCATCCTATTGAGTGCAAATAAAAAAATAGCTAAAAACTGTCTGTGTCAATTAATTAATCTTGTCCAATAACATCTATGTTATGTTATGTTGTGTTTTTGTGTTATGGTATATGTGAGGATTGCTGTTCAATTACTTATGATACATTTATATTATGTCTTTGAAACTAGCCAATGCTGTAGTGAGATTCTGAAAGAGAAGCAGACATGATTGACTTTTTATAGCAATAGCCTATACTATACATTATGCCACTCACCATTTCAAAGCAGTATCATAAAAAAATCCTGGTAGGGTGTCATTAAGTAAAGGAAACACTGACTATAACAGGCACAGAAATTATAGCTCATAAAGGGCCATAATTATAAGATTTTGAAAACAATAAATTCACGTAAACATATATTGCAAAATAATTTAATATCATAATGCTCTTATTAAAGGAAACTAGAAATTAAAATTATGATTCTAAAATTATGTCTTGCTTGTTCTTCTTGGGTTACACAATAGAACATACATTTGTTTTATACATATAATATAGTGATGGGTGAAGGTCCACACGACGCTCGAAGGATCCCTCATTGGCAGCTTCACAACATGTGGCTACACAGACATGCTGTTTCTTGTGTCTCTCTCCGTGTGCCAAAATTACTGTATTTAAAGGGGCCACATACTCTTTATGGCATGCAGTACAGGATTATTTAAACACATTGACAACTCTGCTGTGGTGTGTAGTTGTGCCTGCATTGCAACTGCATTGCAACTTAGCATGTCTGTGCCCTTGCCTCCCGTTCCCCCGCCTGTACCTGTGCATATTCCAGATCCCATATCCTTATTTAGTTTCTCAACTTAGCTTGGAATCCTCTACATACTACATTACTGTCTTTACTCCTTGGTAGTCCCGACTCAGTTTCAGAGTTACCCCAGATTGACCTAGTCTCTTCTGAACCTGCTGATCTTCTTTGGAGTCATCTCTCCCCTATTGTTAATTTGCTGATTGGTTCTGACAGTTTTTGAAAGGGAGGGATCGATGGAAGACCAGGAAATTGATCAGATTGTTTTAGCTCAGCTTATGGTTTTAGGATGAAGGGACGGATCTTTAGGATCAGACAGTATGGAGCTGACTCATTTATACTCTTTATTGATCTGATGATATATAAGACTCCTAATTAGTGTTTTTGCTACCAGTATGTAGATATACAGTACCTGTCTGAAGGCAGGTGAATCAATTAAGTGTATCTTGAAATAATGATAAATTAATGTTTCCAATTGAGGACAGGTATTATAGCCATCTGATTAACACATTTGAAGAGTTACTACATTGGATGGTGGGCCAGCATGGTCAGCATATTTAGAAAGTTCCCAGGTATGATAAGAACCACTAGTTTGCCTGATTTATCTACTGTAAAGACTCATACCTTAATCACTCCTTAGTCTTGTCTTAGATTTACAATGGCCATATGCCTAGCCCATGTTTAGTAACACTGTATTAACACTGTATTAACCTCTACTATTTCTGCTGAAATAATTTTCTACTCAACTGCCACCCTCTCAGTCTGTTAAATTTTCTCCAAAACAAGTACACTTATAAAAACAAAAAAGGACAAGCTTAAGTGGTTTTACTTAATTTAGTAATGCTAAAAGTTGTGACGGCAACAGTTTTACCAGTAATTTACCTAACCATCAGACTTTTCTGAACTAAAAATTCAAGGTTGGGACCAAGGGATTCTGACATTTAAATTGAAACATAAGAGCCATATTTTATTTGTTTTATTTACTTTTCTTTTGAAAATCAAGTCACAATCAATACACGAGGGAGAGAAAGGTCTGAAGAAAGCTTAGTTTGGTAGATGAGAGAGACAAAAAATAGAAATACTAGCCTACATACCAGAACCTAAATAACCTGGTGGTCACAGGGTAAATAGGAAAGGCTTTGCATGGGTTCTAGTGCTGGCACACTGCTGGATTATCTAGGATTGATCATGCTTAGAATGAATATGTCAACAGGAGCTCTCTGCCAAATACAGTAACTCAATGAGTCTGACAGTCACATCAGTATCTTCTGTAACAGCATTGTAGCCCCAAGGTCTAATCTGTTACTAGAGCTTAACCCAAAAACTCCTTAGTCTACAAACAAAGAACCATTAAAAAGGCAGGCTCTGACAGTTTAAGAGCAGACATTGAAATTTATTGAAGAAAAAACAATACAAAACACATAAAGTTTACTTAGTATTACAAAACAGACAACATGTCTGGGAGATAAGAAATCCTATTCTTAACATGTCTTACTGCTTAGATCATTTTGCTAGATAATATTTGGTTACTTGAGAATATTTTGTTTTACTATGTGCACTGATTGAAGGTATTTTCCTGTTTCTAGTTAAAGTGTTGTGGGTCTTGCAAGTAATGTTTGGGGCTTAACTTTAGCATTTACCAAATGGTTATGGGACTTCAACAAATCATTCCTCAGATCTACAGAAAAAAAGGGAATTTGCTAAAAGTTGGAAAAAGTAAGTCCCCATTTTGCCACTCCTACATCATTATTTTTTAAAAATATATATATTTTTTTTTATTTGGAAAATTTTGTTTTTTATGAGCAAGCTGTGAAAACAATTCTACTTTGGCCCTTTTTTAACTAATGGACCAAAGCATCCTCCTGCTCATACAACACAATGCTCATCAGGGACAGGTTTTTATTAGACTTGGGCGTCGGCCAACTCTTCGCGTTTGTCTTCGTCTTTGTGTGTGTGTGTGTGTGTGTGGGGGGGGGAAATATTAATATTCCCATTCCTGTGTTAGGTTCGGGCAAATATTTGTGTACATTCTTTGTGTTTGTTTTTTCGTTTTGTTTTAGAAGGGGTTAATACAAGGTTAATGTGGGACACAGCAGCTTTGGCGTATGGATTTTAAAGGTCCGTACAAGCAACTCTATTGGTTGCTGGCAGGGGCCTCCTCTGCCATCAACCAGTGAACTACAGCTGCTCTTCATTGGTTGATGTGAGACAAGCCCCTGCTGGTGACTAATAAAGTCACTCGTACGGACTTTTAAAATCCTGATGCCGAATCTCGGCCTGTGGAGACCACTGGTTTCTCCCCTCCAGGGGTTAAAGTCCATACAAGCCACCAATAGAGTAGCTCGTACAGACCTTTAACTTCTGACGGCGGAACTTGGCCTGGGGAGATTCCAGGAGTTAAAAGGTCCGTGCGAGCAACTCTATGGGTCGCCGGCGGCTTCTCTGGCATTAACCAATGAAGGAGCTCCCTGCCTGCGACCAATAGAGTCACTCACACAGAGTTAAAGGTCCGTGGAGTTAAAGGTCCGTGCGAGTCACTCTATTGGTCGCTGGCAGGGAGCTCCTCTGGCATCAACCTAGAAGGAGCTTGTTGCCGGCGACCATTAGAGTCACGCCCGCATCCCATAGCAGCATTTACATGTCCATAGCTTATTCTATTTTACATGTTAGTACAAAAATACAAAGTCTAGCCTTACATTTAAGATAGAATTTCTATGGTCTTAGATTTATTCCACCATTTACAGACAATGAGTTCATGTATTGTAATTTTATCTGGCTATTTAAAACTCCTTTTTTACCTTTACTTCGTTAACCGAGCTTGGTTATTTCTCACTGCACATTCTCTTTTGTCTCAAATATGAGTTTTTTCAGAGCCAATAAAGCAAGTTTTCAGTTCAGTGAGTTGGAAATGTTTCATGACATTACAATGAAGTCTAGTTTCACCATCAAGATCTTAAATATGTGCGGCAATCCATTCTCATTTTTTTTATTAAAGCTATCATGCTTTCTTGGCTTTTCCCATTGCACAAAGGAATCTATGTAAGGATTGTCACAATTGCCTGTTGAGGTTTTCACAGGAGGACAAAATGGGCAGGCATGCCCTAAGTGGGTCTTATCTGTTGCCTGTGATGCTCGGCTTGACACGCAAGTAACGGATGTTTTTTTGGCATGAAGGGTATATCATATATATAGTATGTATTTATTCAAAATATATAGAAAGGCAACAGTAACTCAAATAACCACTTGTTACAACCAAGGTATGCAGAATACCATCTCTGAACTCACAACACGTCAAACCCTTAAGCAGATGGGTTACAGCGACAGAAGACCACACCAGGTGCCACTCCTGTCAGCTAAGAACGGAAAACTGAGGCTACAGTTCACACAGGCTCACCAAAATTGGGCAATGGAAAACTGGAAGAAGGTTGCCTGGTCTGATGAGTCTCCATTCCAGCTGTGACATTCAGATGGCAGGGTCAGAGTTTGGCGTGAAAGCATTGATCCATCCTGCCTTGTATCAACGGTTCAGACTGGTGGAGGTGGTAGTGTAATGGTGTGGGGGACATTTTCTTGGCCAATTGAGCATTGTTTAAACGCGACAGCCTACCTGAATATTGTTGCTGACCATGTCCATCCCTTTATGACCACAGTGTACCCGTCTTCTAATGGCTACTTCCAGCAGGATAATGCACCATGTCACAAAGCTCACATCATTTTAAACTGCTTTCTTGAACATGACAATGAGTTCACTGAACTCCAATGGCCTCCACAGTCACCAGATCCCAATCCAATAGAGCACCTTTGGGATGTGGTGGAAAGGGAGATTCGCATCATGGATGTGCAGCCGACAAATCTGCAGCGAGTGCGTGATGCCATCATGTTCATATGGACCGAAATCTCGAATGTTTCCAGCACCTTGTAGAAAGTATGCCATGAAGAATGAAGGCAGGTCTAAAGGGGGTCCAACCCGGTACTAGCAAAGTGTACCTAATAAAGTGGTCCTGATGAAAGTCAAATAAAGACTGAAGTGTTGACCTGCAAAAGAGGAATTTGTATTTATTGGAAACTCCTTAATAAATGTTCCAACTGTACAACTCTATTTATTATTTTTACAGATAATGATCAAAAATATGCATTATCTCCACTGTACATTTCCTGAACACATTTTCAAGATAACACATGTTTTATTTCAGGTGTTTTAGCATATTAACTTTAATAACATGACGCAATGTCTTGGCAAAATTCCATTCACAATTAGACATTTTATTTTTGAAAAGGGCAACTAAGGTGACATAGATATACAATTACCAGAAATCACCATGACAAGTAACATGACATCATCTCAATACATGAATATGTTAACAAAATATGCCAACACTTTTTTATTTTAAGTAAATAAACCTACAATGCAAACAAGAAATGTAATGTGTTGTATTTAAAAGTAGACACTAGGAAGCATAAGGCTTTTTAGACCTTGTCAGAATGTATCTTCATACAACAAATTACTATGATACTTGCATATTTACTAAAACACAGTTTAACCATTCAGATGTTATTGGCCTTTTTTCCCCCAAAATAGATGGTAGTTTTGCTAAATGCAATCTTAAATAAATTATTAAAGTAATTTTGATATCTAAGTAGAGGCATATATTTTTGATATTTAAGTACAGTCTTTAGTGGAACACTAAAATTACCATTACTACCGCCTGCAGAGATCTCTGCCACATTCTGCTTGGCATTCATGCATTATACAGAGAGCGATATATTGCCATATCCCAGCTCTATTCATAGGGTCCCAACCAGCAGAAGCGAGTCATAGAGCTTTGTGCCACAGGAGGTCTACTTTATGCTCAAATCTACGCTTCTACAACCCTGGACCACCATACCATATAATACCCCACTCTGCAAGGTTGGCTGATAATGGGATGTCCAGGTTACAGGTTACTTTCATTTTTTATGGGGCAACTGGGGTTTGCTCCCTTAAGTAAGGCCAGGGTCAACAGCCTTTATAAATACATCACTGGCTGCCACAACAACAAGGCACAGGCCTGTGCAAATGACATTACAATTTAACACAATGAGTTATTTGATTAATATCTACTCATCATGGGTGCCTCGTGGATATGATAGTTGAGCCCACAATGGCTAGAGAAATACCTGTTTTCCCTTGACCTAGACCTAAAGTTTGGTCAATATCTAGAAATCATGAATAATTATTACTTTTTGGCAAAGGTAGGTTATATAGTAGTTCTTTTGTCATTGATGAACCAAAATTCATATGAGTGTCAGATGGGTTGACTGATGTTGGTTTTAACAAAAGCAGAAGAGTACCAAACTGCTGTAAAACTTAAAAAAACTGTATAAAACAACCTCTTCTTCTATACCAGTATAATTATGTTATTGTAAATCTTTTATTCTTACTTTATTGTAATAGCGCTTTGTAATCTGCTGGTGATCTATACATTAATTACCATTGTGATATTGTAGTGAAATGGATCTTTTTCATGTAAGTAGATATCCATCTGAAAATTAACAATTAAAAATATTTTCAGTTGATATTTGAAACTAGGAGCAAATCCTAAAATCAAAAAGTAATATATCCATGTTGATGAAAATTCTTCTTGTAAGCCCTTTTACTACCAGAGGTATAAGGTTTTAAATATATTATTTAAATATATTATTTAAACATTGGACACAAGGAAGGTAACAGTAATGGCATTGGCCATTTGTACATCAAAGAGTTCTCTTTATTCATCTGTACCTCACACAGGTAGGATATAGACCTCATGTTGTCAGTTGAGTCTATCTAGTCAGAAATACTAAAGGACTTTTTGGTGTATTGGTTCTTAGTTTTTTTTAGTTTGGTGAAGTAGAGAAAGCTTAATTTAATATATTTACAATTCATTTCAGTAGAACTGAGACAGGTTTTACGATTTAATGTTAATGTATAGGGTGTATTGTCATATAGTAAGGACAGAGAAGTACAGGAAAATGGTGGCAAGGATGTAATTCCATTTTTAATTATTATTATTATTATTTAATTTAAGGATTTTAAAAGGTATGTGGGGGAGGGGGTGAACTCACAGGTCCTTGGTGTGTCAAGGTAAAGTTTGCAAGTTGGAACTATGTTTCAACTCGCATTTGAGCTTGTAGGTTAATGAATCAGATTTCCTGATTTTTTCAATGTATATAAACTTAACTCTAGCGCAGGCGAGTTTATGCAAGTTTAATTATTGTTTCAAATGTATTATAAGTTACATTAGTTATAATGTAAGTCAGATGTTTACTGAACTCAAGGTAGTTAGGGTGTATTCAAGCACATTACACTTTGTGACCAATTTCTTTTACAGAATAAATGGCTCCATCAAGGCTCCACTCATTGATCCATGCACAGTACCTTGTCTATCAGTAAAGGTCAACAAGCATGAGGCTCAAGACCCTGCTCAGATCAATTAGGACCAGGCCCGGACTGGGACAAAAAATAGGCCCGGGCATTTAAGCCTGAGCAGCCCATATTTATTTATTTATTTATTGTTAAAGCCCACTCTTCATGTACAATCTTTGCATTTAATCATTCACACAAATCATTAACACATTCATTAATGCAGTCTCACAAATCATTCAAGCAATTCATCCACACATGAATTCATTAATTG
Source organism: Sceloporus occidentalis (assembly GCA_023333645.1). Taxonomy (NCBI): domain Eukaryota; kingdom Metazoa; phylum Chordata; class Lepidosauria; order Squamata; family Phrynosomatidae; genus Sceloporus; species Sceloporus occidentalis. The sequence continues at coordinate 1,125,146 of JALMGF010000068.1, forward strand.
TCATACGCATTCACACAATTCATCCACACATTTATTCATTCATTCTCATACGCATTCACACTACCCCCTCTCATCATCTTATCTGCCCCTTCTCACTATGTTCCCCCTTTTCACTATGTAACCCCCTTCCCCACTTCTCAATATGTACCGCCTCTATCTATCCCCTCTCCCCCTTTCTCACTACCTAACCCCCCTCTGCCCCTTCTCACTGCAGCCCCTTCCCTCACCCTATTTACCTTGTTGCCAGAGCAAGCAGCAACTGCGACCGCGTCTGTGGCAGGGCAGGACTGACTTAGGGGCTGATGGAGCTGCAGCTCCAGGCTCCTACCTTAAAATAGGCCCAGTCAGGACCGGACTGACTGGGCCTATATGGCCGCATTAAGGCAGAGCCCCTTAAGCCCGCCGCAACTGCAACCGGGTCCGCCACTCTAAGGCAGAGCCGGCCTTAGGTGTTCTGGCGCCCTGTGCGGACTACTCCTCTGGTGCCCCCCCACCCCAAAAAAAGAAAGGAATAAAAACTTGTAACAAAACTCCCCTTTCTCACTATCTATCCCCCTGTATCACTATCTACCACCTCTGCCTCTTCTCACTGTTATCATTATATACTGAGGCAGACATTGACGGTGGTACAGCATAATACTTATCACTATATACTGAGGCAGAAATTGACGGTGGTACAGCATAACACCTACCACTATATACTGAGGCAGACAATGACGGTGGTACAGCATAACACCTATCACTATATACTGAGGCACACATTGACAGTGGTACAGCGTAATCCCTATCACTATACATTGAGCCAGACATTGACAATAGTGCAGCATAACCCCAATCACTATATACTACGCCAAACATTGTTGTGGTGTAGGCCTACCACTTCATTGTCTGGCTTAGTAGTAGGGATGCACCGAAACGAATTCTGGACTGAAACCGAAAATGCAGCATTTACCTGTCCGAAACCGAATATGACCTCCCCACACCATAAAAAAAAAACCCTTTTATTTTAAGTAAGTAACACACCAAAATAGGACAAAACAATTAAAAAACAATATTATATGTATATATATATGATTGTTAACAGCAATCACATTCCTATCATGCCCAGGCATACCCAGATTCCAGGATGTACTCGCAGACTTGGCATGATAGGAGTATGATTGCCCTATCTACCCCTTCTCACTCCCTTCTGCCCCATCTACCCCTTCTCACTCCCTTCTCCCCTATCTACCCCCTTTCCCCCTATCTACCCCCTTTCCCCCATCTCACGCCCTTTCTCCCTATCTACCCCCTCCTAACTATCTACCCTCTCCCTCTTTGAAGTTCACTTACCTTTCAGGAGTCCTGCGGTGAGGGTGCAAGGCCTCTGCCTCCCAGCTCTGCCACTGTATGGAACAGTATAGAGTGATGGGAGTTATGATGTACTTTTAGAGCATAATTAGATCATGAAAAAGACATTGGAAATGGTACAGCATAACACCCATCACTCTCACACACTTACCAATCCACACATATATACCAATCCACACCTATACCAATCCACACCTATATACCAATCCACACGTATATACCAATCCACACGTATATACCAATCCACACGTATATACCAATCCACACGTATATACCAATCCACACATATATACCAATCCACACATATATACCAATCCACACATATATACCAATCCACACATATATACCAATCCACACATACACCAATCCACACATATATACCAATCCACACATATATACTAATCCACTCTCACTGAATATTTTCCTACCTTTCCTCTTTTCTCCTTACAGCTCCTTTTCCTCCTCTTCGCTCCTCTTCTTCAGTTCTTCTGTCTTCTCTGTCTTCTTCCGGGTCAGAGGGCACGGACAGCGGTGGGCGCGGCTTCAGTGTTGTGCGCCGGGATCTAACAACAAACCCCGGCGCACAGCAGCTGTTGCCGCGCGGATCACAAGGGAGCGGTATCGGAGGTCTTTAGCAGACCTCCGGCTCCCTTGAGTGATTTTAAGCCGGGTTGAACCCGGCTTAAAATCACTCAAGGGAACCGGAGGTCTGTTAAAGACCTCCGATACCGCTCCCTTGCGAGCCTGCTCCTCCAGCGGCGGACATTACTGTCCGTCTCTGGAGGGGTGCCGGGTGCCGCAAGTCGGCACCCCCTGATGAGCGGCACTCGGTGCGGACCGCCCCCTAGAGTGTGACGCCCTGTGCGGTCGCACACCCCAAAGGCCGGTCCTGCTCTAAAGGGCCGGGAAGCCCCCACCAGGGCCGGCCTTAGGGGTTTGCGGCCGCACAGGGTTTAAATTAAAACATCGGGGTTTTTTTTCAACTTTATTTAACATCCTCCATGTTAAATAAAGTTAAAAAAAACTTTATTTAACATGGAGGATGTTAAATAAAGTTAAAAAAACCCCGATGTTTTTGACAGCCCCTAAGTCAATGCGGCCCTGCCGTGGCCCGGCCCACCGGGCAAACGCCCGGTGTGCCCGATGGCCAGTCCGGGCCTGATTAGGACTGTCCTCACTAAATTAGATTTTGCATTTATGAAAAACAATATTGTCATTCAATTTAATACACACATGACTTTTAGGATCATTTTTTAAAGGGATTGTAAGGATTCATGGCAATTAAAAAAATGTATGTGACATAAATTCTCCATGTTGTGCTCTAGGAGTAAAAAGTGGCTAATCTAAGATCTATAAATATATACACTATATAGACAAAAGTATTGGGACATCTGACCATTACACCAATAGGGACTTTGCATTCTAAATACTTAGATATTAATATGTAATTGATCCCCATTTTGCAGCTATAACAGCTTTCCCTCTTCTGGGAAGGCTTTCCACAAGATTTTGGAGAGTTTCTTTGGGAATTTTCACCCATTTATCCAGTAGAGCATTTGTGAGGTCAGGTATTGATGTTGGAGGAGAAGGCCTGGCTCAAAATCTCCATTCTAGTTCATCCTAAAGGTGTTCAATGGGGTTGAGGTCAGGTTCTTCCATGCCAAACTCATCCAACCATGTTGTTTAGGACCTTGCTTTGTGCACTGGGGCACAATCATGCTGGAATAGGAAAGGACCTTCCCCAAACTATTCCCACAAAGTGAGAAGCATAGTATTGTCCAAAATGTCTTGGTATGCTGATGGGGATGTTCCCAAAGAAACAGTCCACAATCTTGTGGAAAGCCTTCCCAGAAGAGTGGAAGCTGTTATAACTACACATTAATATCTATGTATTTAGAATGTAATGTAATAAATGTCCCTGTTGGTATAATGGTCTGGTGTCTCAGTACTTTTGTCAATATAGTATATGTGAGTTTGGTAACATAATTTAGTTTTGCATGCATAATAAAATAAAAAACAGGTTAATGTGAGCAAGTCTCAGAAATGCAGCAGATTACTAAAATATTTGTTTTAATATTTAAGACAATTTTAAACATCTTGTTTTAAGGATGATAATCCTTAATTGAATTAGATTTTCACATTATATAGATTGCAAAATAATTGTAAATGCTTTATGTTTATTTTTTTTTTAAGTAGTTGTCAGCAAACACAATTACCACTGTCCTTGGCACGTTGCCAAGTTTAACTCAGTGCTTCTCCATTGAATTTCTGTATATCCTATCATCACTAGGCATAACCTCTCTCTATGCATTTTATCAATTAGAAAGCATATTTGTTTTTCTTCTTTTTTTTTGGAATGTGTTACGCGATGTCAGTAAAGACTAAGTTATCAAAATACTAAGAAACAACTTGTAAATATATAACATTTTTCTTCAGTTCACAAGCAGTGACATGAACCAAAGAATTCAAACACACAGTACCAACGCAAACTGTAAATTACTTTGCAACATGTCTGTTACTTTCATTCATCTTCTTAAGAACCATTGCAGGACCTCACAGAAATGGAGACTATTTATCAACATCTTTCATCAACAAAGTCAAATGCTAAATTTAGCAATGCAGAAAATACCTCGCTACTCATGTTGTGTTATTAATTTTATTTTAAGAAAAAGAAGGCATGGTTTCAGAAACAGAAATGGAGAAATATAAAATAAAAACTACACAATGGATAATGAAATAGAAAATAACTAAATAATTATAGTAATCTTAAATATAACAGTCATAAACATTGGGCACAAACAGGTCAGCAATAGAAGCCATCAATATGAATCAATCAGCTTTCTGTATTGATTAATGAAAAAAAAAAATATTTTATTTTTAGCAATATGTAATCACATGGTCCAAGCCTGAATTGTTGATCAATGGATGGTATATTGAGAAAAAATATTAATATACAATAATATAATACAATAATACAATAATATAATACAATTTTATAATAATAAAAGAAATGAAGAACAATGTGTAGTATTGTTTCACTGGCCAAAAATATTTAATCCAATTATATTTTTTTCATAGAAGCATTTTAACATGGAATTAGATGGCAGATAAGAACCATTTAGCCCATCTAGTTTGTCCATATTTCAATTGATGTCCAGCAATAAGAAATTGTATACATTAGTTTCATCACTTTGCTTAAATCAGAAAATTATAATGTAGGGTCCTAAGAAGATTCAATTTTTCTAATCAAATTAAATTGGTAGTGATATGAATATCAAAGATTGTATATATAGAATAATAACAAACACATCAAAAGTAAGTGTACTACAGCACAGGCTGGGTGTTTTTATATGTATGAATATTTTATGTATATGTATGAAATTGAATGTACCCTATTACACAGTGAAAGTGTTTGTTTTAGGAGGATGTATAAATCATGTAACAAAAAAACAAACACATTTTTATTAAAAAAAAAATTCTTCAGCAATTAGACGTATTGTTACATGACTGAAAATGTCATTAACATTGTCAAAAGAGTAGCTATCATCATCAACATAAACACCGTCACCTGGGTCATGTCTGTTGTCATTTTAAAATTAATGACAGAGCAATTACACAAGCAGGTCAAACATCACGATTTGCACCAAAAGCAAACATTGAAGAAGAAGCGATGTTTAGAATCGGATATACCTCATCTCCAAATACAAAAATAAGAAAAAAACACGGGGCATTTACACCTTTATCAAATCTAATATCTACTGGTATATATATTATCTTTTTTTGCCCTGTTTTGCCCGACCTTCTATGCTGCTACATTTCTCAGTAATCCTTTTGCCTCTTTTCGATTTTGTATCATATTATGCATTTTTTACTTTTTGTTATGATTGTATATTTTCCTGCAGTTATTTTATATGAATATTATTTTGGTGGTTACTTATTTTGATTGATTACAATATATAACTTGTTCTTCTTATTGTTTGGCTACTATTTTTTTTTCATATGTGTAAGCAATTAATAGTTACGAAGCCTTTATTATTATACAGTTATTGTATATTGAATCTGCCAAAATATGTTTTTTTAGATTGTTGAAATAGCTCCATTATAAGGCATTATACCAGCTACATCGTATTTCAATTTAAAAAAAACCCATGTAAATATTTCCTTCTCTTAATTTTTTTATATGTTAAGGGAATTTTTTGGATTGTAGATCAAGGTTAGATTTTAATTAAAATTTTTGGTCAAGATTAATTAGATACACAGGTCCCTATAATACTGTCCACAAAACTTAATTACCTTTATTTTTCAAAAGTATATATGAATGGACCTACAGATTTCTTTTTTAGCCAGAGGCACACATCTCTGTTCCTTGTCCCAAGTTCAAGAGGAACATAATAAGTAAACATGGGTTTGATTATGTTTGGTTCTGATTTTCTTCTTCTTAAATACAATTTGGAACTCCTCCAGAAGGTCCACATGAAGAATGTAGAGGAACAGTTGGCTGTTTCCTACTGTAACAAGAGACTTTATCTTTATGTTCGCACAGCTGGCCAATAAAGAAGGATAAGGTGAGCTGTGTTGTATGCGCTGTTCTGATGGTCTTAGATATCTGACAGTTTGTATCCCGTTTCTGTTGGTAGAGCCCTCACGTCTGGCAGCGCTCCCAGACTACTGCGTGCCCAATGAGTTATTTTACTAATCTCATATGGTGACAAAATGTATCATACTGATCACAAAGAATCACCCAGGATGGTGTAGAATATATCAGCGCTTAATAAACAAAAGTTATTAAATATTAATATTAAATGGTCAGGTAAATTTCAGATCCATGTATACAGAGGAGTATCTAGGGTATGGCAGCTATGGCTCGTGCCATAGGCGCGATTTGAAAGGGGGCGCCAGTGAGCGGCTTTTAAACGCCGTCACTGCGACTTTAAATCTGTGAATGAATGAGTATATGAATGAATGAGTGTGTGTGATAGCATGGATGTGTAAGTGCTGGAACCTAGGCATGATGGGACGTTGATTGCTGTTAGCAACCACACTCCTATCATGCCAAGTCAGCCAGTACATGCTGAAACCTAGCTAGCTGCCCCCCTTGTGTATTGATGCTGCCAGCAGTATGGGGTCTACACATCACTTACAGCCACCCTGTACCAGCATGTACTGGCTGACTTGGCATGATAGGAGTGTGATTGCTAACAGCAATAACAGTCCCATCATGCCTAGGTTCCAGCATTTACTGGTTGGATGTGTAAGTGCTGGAACCTAGGCATGATGGGACTTTGATTGCTGTTAGCAATCACACTCCTATCATGCCAAGTCAGCCAGTACATGCTGAAACCTAGCTAGCTGCCCCCCTTGTGTATTGATGCTGCCCGCAGTATGGGGTCTACACATCACTTACAGCCACCCTGTACCAGCATGTACTGGCTGACCTGGCATGATAGGAGTGTGATTGCTAACAGCAATCACAGCAAGCACAGCAAGCACAGCAAGCACAGTCCCATCATGCCTAGGTACCAGCATTTACTGGTTGCCTGGGTATGATAGGAGTGTGATTGCTGTGTGGGCAGTGTGGACGCCAGGGCTGGCTTTGGGGTGTGCAACCTGTGATCTATGCCCTACATTAAAAAAAAAAAGACAGCGTTTAAAAGCCGCTCGCTGGTGCCCGCTGCTTCACTGCTGAGGGGCAGTGAAGCAGCAGGCACCGCAGCAGTGCAGGAAGACAGAAGACTCCCGTCGCTGGACCTCAAGGTGAGAGAACTACAAAGGGGGAGAGGAAGCGGGTAGTAGGGAAAGGGGAGGGAAAGGGGTTAGAAAGTGACAAGGGAGGGAGAGGGGGTAGTAAAGAGTGTGAATTAATGAGTGGAAGTTTGGACAGGGGCGCAATTTCAGTGCTTGCCATAGGCGCTATTTTCACTAGATACGCCTCTGCATGTATATTGTCCATCTCTTATCAAGGAAAGTAAGACACGCGTTACTGGCTTATTTCTGTTACAAGCTGGTTGTAACAAGTTTGTTTATGCAAATTGTATATTTATTTTTCTCTGACACATTTCCTCCCTGGTATCTGTGTTAAACATAAGAGAAATAAACACGTTGCAAAATATAAACTACAGATGCACCAAATTGCAAGTCACTGAAAAAGGCTGGGGAGTTGAAAAACTGATTTTTGCTTGTGAGGCAGGGTCAGGCAAGAGCCAACAGAAACATAGAATTTGACAACTTAATGCCTGTCTCACGCATCTTTAAATGTCCTCACTGTATTAGACTGTACCACTTCTGATGAGAGACTGTCCCATTTATCTACCACCCGCTCATTAAAGTAAATAGCAACAGCAAAAGTTAACAGCACTTAAATAGTGTGTCCTACAGCAAATCCCTACTTGGGAGAGTCTCAAATTTGAGAGCAAATATCTGCGTGATTACATCAGACTATTGCTGACCACAAGGTTAGTCTAAAACCTAAATGTGAACAGGGAACCTACAATCCCAGATAAGCAGTTTGGCCTTCATGTCACTGAACTGGATTTGGTAAACCTATTGGCACAGCAAGCAAGGTGGTTCCTAAATTCCCAAGGAAAAAAGTCCATGTAGCGTATTGGCTCGGATATAGGCCGCCCCCGTATATAAGCCGCACCCTAAAAGTGTGGTGCTTTTTGAAAGAAAAAGCTTTTTTCTTTAAAAAAGCACCAGAAAAACATGCTGCCACTCTGTCTCCCCCCCCCGAGATATGCTGCCACTGTCCTCCCCCCCGAGATATGCTGCCACTGTCCCCCCCCCGAGATATGCTGCCACTCTGCCCCCCCCCCGACTTACCAGAGCAGACTCCCGGGTGTCTTGCGGGGCCGGCCCCGCAAGACACCCGGGAGTCTGCTCTGGTAAGTCTTGGGGGCAGAGGTAAAACGCATCGTGCGGATGGTCACCGGCTGCGGCGATGCGGGTAAACAACCTCCGCAGCCGGTGACCATCCGCACAATGCGCTTAGACAACCTCCCGTGCCGGCACCCCCCCCCGTGGAAAGTGCCGGCAGGGGAGGCTGTCTGAGCATATCAGAGAGTAGGATGCAGGTCCCCTGCACCGCTGCGGGGGATCTGTATCCTAACCCCGCTGCCTGCCCGGCGCCCGGGACTGCATGTCCCGGGCGTCGGGCGCTAGACCCCGAATATAGGCTGCACCCCCACTTTGAAGACTTAAAGTGGGGGGGAAAAGTGCGGCCTATATTCGAGCCAATACGGTATTTTAAGATGAGCCTAGATTAATAAAAAAAATGGCAGCAATCCAATAGCATACTCTATGGGCGATCTCCGCCTGCTGCAGTTTCATATTTTGGCTGATTTGTGCCGTTACACTCGTGAAAACTCTATTTACAGCCAAACCCAAATGCTGTGTCAATGTATTTAAAAGGTCTTATACGGTGTTACTCAAATGCTTTACTGAACACAAGTACTTTACATATGTGTATATTGCCATCAAATTTATTATATACTGTAAAAAAAAAAAAAAAGATCACGTTAAATTCAGTATTATATATTTCAAAACACCAATTTTATCTATAAACCCCACAAATATTTGGAGATTATAAGGCTACAGAAGGCATAGTGAAAATAAACCACTCTCCCAGTTAGTTACTAAGTTATTTTATTTGGCAGTATAAGTGGAAACATATTCAGATGATATATATGCCATCAGAATATTAAGGTCAAATAAAAATAAAAACGTCTTAATTTAGCTGTGACACTAATAGTTTTTGGCTCTCTACTCTAATGTAGCGTTTTATAAAGCAACTGTAATCAATATGTAAAACAGCTGTTGCTTCTGTGTAAGGATAACGCAACACGTATGAGATATCTTGATTTGGCATTACGTTGATATTTCTAGCAACATCATTCTGAATGGATTTGGAAAGCCAAATATGACTGACAACAGGTTATAAGGTGTAAGACTCAGGAGTGGGTCTGCATTGCAACATACTAGGTTAGAACATTATGCAACCAATGGGTGACAAACCGTTTGAGAATTCTGATGTCATACATCAATTCCCCCTGGTCCAAAACGTTGCCTTAATTTTAAAAAGGGACACTCCAGCCATTAAATGCACCTTAATGCACATGATAGCTATATGGCCCTGTTACATTTTTGTGCTGTTCCTTTTGCAAATAAATGGAGCATTCTGCAGATATGTTGGGGTCCCTTTTCCTGCCCCCCAGCTATTTTGCAAGCTAGAGATGTGTTCAACTGAAAACACCACCCTGCACCTCATATAATTATTGCCAGACAGCACAAGTGCTGGCTTGGTGAATACTGTTAGTGGGACTCTATTAACACTGCTAAACGGAGGGGATCGCTTTCCTGACACTGATTAGCTGCTTCAGGTAGCCAATCGGTGACAACAAATGTCAGATCATAGAGGAGGAGGGCAACTACAGTAGCAGGACTGGAGCTTCCATGTCAATGAAGTCTTCTTTTAATTTATTCTGTTTCATATTGAAGGAGGCATATTAGGAAACTGTAATGTGCATTCTTTTTTAATGGCACAATGAGCTAGGATGTGAGGGACTTATCCTCTATTCTTTACTGTTTTCCTTTATAAATCAGTGGCCTATGCACTGCCTGCCCCTGTGACAACACAGAAAAATAGTGAACAGGGAACATCCTTAAATTAAAGTGTAGGGTTTGATTAATAGTGTCTGTCAGTTCAATGGCATGCATTCCTGAGGCATGCATGATATCCATCCCTATAAATGTGTCTCAACTCAAGACTATAAAATTCATGTGCATGTACAAATCTACTTTAATGTTAACTTTGACTCTTTAGATGCCATGAGGGCAGGGCCGGCCCAAGACAAAATGCCGCCCCCCCCATCTACCCTTCCTCTCCCTCCGTCCCTGCCGCCCCCCCCCCATTATCTACCCTTCCTCTCCCTCCATCCCTATTATCTACCCTTACCCCCCCCCTTTCAGCAGTCCTGCGCCGAGTCTCCCTGTTCGGTCTCGGTGCCGGCTTGTAATGGTGAGCGCCGGAAATGAGGTAATCTTCCGGCACTCAGCATTACAAGCCGGCACCGAGACCGAACAGGGAGACTCGCCGCAGAGGAGAGAGAGAAGGGCGCCGAGCGGGTACTGACAGCTTGGTAAGCGAAAACCACTCGGCGCCCCTCTCTCTCTTTCGCTTTAAAAAATTTAAAAAAAAGGGCTTGGGGCGGCAAAGTGCCGCCCCTTCAAAAGTGCCACCTGGAGCGGTTGCCCCACTCGGCTCCATTGTCGGGCCGGCCCTGCATAAGGGAGAGAAGGGCAATTGTCCCACTCCAACTGGTATAACTGACCTCCTAACCCACCAGACACAGGATGGGAGAAACTAAGAGGTTAGACAAACCTTTTTCATTATATGGGTATCCAAGGACTCTCAACGTTTATTTTAAATGTTTTTTTTTTCATTAATATTTTGATTAATCGGTGGTGGCTTTGGCCAATCACAGCTAGTTAAAGTGCTATGAACTTTAATCCCTATGAGGATCTTTAACTTTCATTAATATTAGTGGGAAATTATTTAGTTCTTTCTATATTTGTGGGTGAATCCAGTGTACACACTCTACAGTATTAAGGTATTACTAGCATTCTAACCAATTCCACAAGTAAAGCATGCTTAAAGAAAGCTATTAAAAATCCTGATGTAGCACCCATGAAACATGCTTTGCTTGTGACAAAACCATCAAAGCATTCTATATTGTAGTTTTTTAGGTTCATTGTTTTTATCAGCAAAAAACTACAAAGTTTTGTAGTTAATACAGGTAATACCTAGCCGGTAATAGACATGGTAATAGTAATCCGTTCAGACAGTAAGTATAATTTCTGATGACTAGTTAATTTGAAAAGGGCTGATATGGATCCAAATGGATCCATTTAACAAAAGGCTATACTTTAGCAGTACATTTAAACATACAAAGATGAATAAAAATACAGTTTGCATCCTGTTGATGCTGAACGCATTATATAATTCCATATTTAAAATAGTTTAAATGCAACAAATAGTTAATATATAATTTATTTAATATTAAGGATCCAGCTGCTGAAAGATGAAATGGATTTTCATTGGAGAGGTAGGTGATATTGATTTACATCGAAGATATAATTTATATTAAAGACTTAGAAACTATTTATCTTGTAAATCGTTGTTTGGAATGCCATTTGTGTGGACTTATTGCACAGCATAGAGAAATATGATGGCACAATATAAACCTATAAATAATAACATTGGAATCCATCAGAGCCCAGAGCAGCAGCTTAGATGGTTGCACATTATAGTGGTCCTAGAAAAGACCTGACTTTTTTGCGAGGATAATCTCCCAACAGTTTCATGAAAACGTTACTGTTTAAACATTTTTTTATTGTTGTCGTCAAACTAGACAATGGCAGTTTTTAAAAAAAAACAATCCGGTAAATAACATTGTATATATTAATAAAAAACACAAAACTGTGAATTTAACAGAAAAATAAAAATAAAATAAAGTATTTTAAAATTATATTGTGGTGTACTTCCTTTCCTTTGTAAAGATCAAAGATATTTTGGCACACGCTACATTCTCTACCTATTCCAAATACCACCATTTGACCGCACAACTTTAAAGCACTTACTATATGATTTATGATTTATGATAATTTAAAGCCCGAACTCTCACCTAATGCCAAATGCCAGCCTGATCCAAGCACAAAGCTGGCTATTTATAAAAAACAAAGGAGTCATGCAATAACTATTTTAGTGAGAGGTAATATTAGAGTAGATCAAAGACCACCACACATAACTAAAGGATACTTTGTCTATAAGATCCACAGCCACTATCAGACTTTGGTGTGCAAAAACAAATTGCAGGATTAGAACTGTACAGTTTGACTTGACAGCACAGCTGGTAAATATCTGATCCAGCGAGGATAATTGAATGTGTGCACTGGAGAAGTAACACTGCCCGGCACACATATCTATTATATGCTGTAACAGAGAAGCACAAAAGCATGTTGGGTATGTACACATATAGAAAATTAAACTGGAAATAAGATCCTGAATGATCTTAAAGAATTTCCCCAAAAAACTTTGTTTTATCACATTTTCCTAAAGAAATAGTCATTATTAAACATTGATATTTTTATTATATAAAAAACATTCATTCCCCATTGCTGTGAAACATTGCTATATTTTTAATTTCCTTATCACAAATGCAAAGCATATAGTTCTATAATATGAAACAAATATTACACAACCGAATCTATTTAGAATACCATTAAATGTAAAGGTCACATTTAGCTGAATACAGTCATCACACCGGCTTACGTTAAATTTTATTTATAGACTGCACATTCTGTAGCACTATTTACAATAGGGGGAAAATACTGGTGCAGAATGAAAAGAATACCCTGTTCTTGCAAACCCACAATCTATTTGGACGTTCAGGGAGAATAAGACTTCTTGGAAGAGAATATAAAGATTCTGAGCTGAATTTCACACCTCAAAGCAGAAGATCATATGGATTCAAAATGCATGTTGTTGATATTAGATGTAAGGGATGGGATGGTGGTTAACTCAAAGTCAGTGAGCTTGAGCTGTTGAGTAGATGTGGAATTTTCAAATTAAAGAATTAGGAACAGCCGATCTTAGTGAGTTTCTGTTGAGAGTAGGGTGAAATGTCTCCATATTAAATAGTCTGTATTAATTATATCAGACTCCTCCAAGGATATAGTTGGTAATCGTTTTAAGGGTTAGATTAATTGGCATATAATTAAATCATTTATATTTATTCTAAGAGCTGTATGACTCTAGCATACCATAAATATCATACCTTTTGATAAAACTGCATAGTCATAGGGTGGTTAATGTGGCTAATGTTTGTTTAAATATTGTTACACAGTAAACTTTTTCCTAAAAAGACTTGTTATTTTGTAAGATGAAATAGTTCATAAATGTACAGCGTGCAATGATAAACACTTATTGGAGAACACACGTCATATTTGTCAAGGCATAATATGAGCTATTAAACAGAAGAATATTGTTGGGATCAATTAGGGTTTTTTTGGGGAGTTTCTCCACATTTAGCACTCTATGCTTTCATTATTCTTATTGTCTTGATAAATGTGATCATCTGTAACCAAAAAAAATGCAAGGTTCGTAAAAAAAAAAAAATAGGAACACAGAAACAGGATAGCTGGAAAGATGGGTCAGTCTATTACAGTAGAGGATAGTATTAGAAAATTTTTTTGAAGATGAAGTTGAAATGGTAGGCATATATGCCATAAATATGCCTTTTGGTGACAGCTTTGAGTTTTAATTATCTTTTTTAGTCTTGGTGCATTGTTTCATATGATCTAGTTTATTTAATAGAAAAAAACTGAACAGGAGCGAGTACATGTGCTTTAGGAAAAAGGCTTCTAATGTCCCACCAAAAAGATGAGCTATGATGGAAGCATGAAAATATGTATGGGTATGGTCAAAAGTTAAGCTACACTAAGCCATTACATGTTGTGCTTGAAACAAACGCTCGCTAGTGTAATGCATACACTGCCTTACACGACATTTATTCCTGGATGTACCTGTTTCAAAGCCTACAAATCAGAGAAACAGCCTAGACTACAGTAGCCCTATGGCACAGGGAGGGAGGGGGTTAAGAGGCTTCTTGGTGCAGGAGTGGGTTCTGTGAACCTAGCCCTAATCTATTGTTTAGGACATCTGTAATATTTTATACTCATCAAATATTAAGTGTTAACATTTCACTGATTAATATTTTATATTTCCACTTACATGAAATCATATATATTAATTCCTCAAAATAGACTACAGTTTGAATGACGAGCACTTAAACTATGGGTTTACAAAATAATATGTTTGAAGCTCACATTAGTCCAAGATAGAGACATGTTATTTAGAAGCCTATTTGTTATTAGTAAATTAAAGCTTTCTTGCTCTTGGACCAGGTTAAGAGAACAAATTATAGGAAGTTATTACAACATTTAGTGACTTTAATGTAGCCGAAGGTTTGCGTTCCTTTCATCTTTCACGTGTCACATCTGCTACTATCCATGTACTCTCAGACCTCCGTAACACCAGCTGGTCAAGACAAGCAGAACATAAAGTAGCTCAAAATAGCTGATTAAGAACGGTCTTTCAATATTTATCTGCACTGTCCATGAAATTTATACAATAGAATTATATATACCTGTACATGGGAAAGGGATGTGAAACATAAACAATGGGTCCCTAGTTTTTCCATACACAAGCTAGAACTAAAAAGGATCCTTTTGTAGAATTTGTAAGCATTTTGCTTATGATAAAATTGTGGATCAATCTGCAAATTGCTGAAAATATTCAGGTCAGGGGCAAATCCAGCCAAGTGGCCCAGAAAAATCAAGACAGCTTCCACCTTGCTTTAGATTCAAAGATACAAGCCCCCTCTTGGACGTTAGGTTGCATGCTGTAGTCACCGATACTCCCACCGGTCAAAAGCAGGATATGACTCCATGCCAACAATAAATGAAACACTGGGCAAATAGAAGCTTGTGCAAAAAAAAATGCATTTATTTTCGACACTTGTCCTGGTGGATGGCGTCATAACCTGTTTGTTTGTTTTTTTAACATATTGGGTTAGGCCTAGGGCAGCACCACCGTTACAGGGTCCTGTCCTAGACCTGCTGTCCTAGACCTGGGCCTATTCGGCCTATGCCAGAATATGTCACTAGCCTCGGTAACAAAGTAGCCAAACACACATTCAGCAGACAATGCATTCACTATGCACACAACTGCCTTCGCCAGGGTCCGTTACATAAGAAACTGCAAGAAAAACACACAAAACGGGTCCAAGCAGTGTTATAAAATATTCAAACAAGGAATAGTTATGAACTGCCATTGCAAAAGTATTCATTTTGGACATATGAGAGAGAGCATGAACAAACTTTTGTAAGCACACCCACCAGAAAACCGCTGGGGCTACCAGTTGCAGTTGCATAGGAGTATTAATGGCCATAGGAAAAAGTCCTCTAAGAAACACTTCTATAACAGGTAATGTGCAACATACACAGATTAATAAACTTTACATGTGTGGAAAAGCATGGAAAATACTACAAAATGTGTACTTACTAAATCTGTCTTAGCCAGAAGATAAACAGTGCTATCAAGCAAAAACGTTACAACGGATACTTAGAGGCAGTTTTGTTTAAAGTAGGTATCCTGAAACAGTGTATATTCAATTACTTTGTTATGACAACCAATGCTCCCAACATTTCTCAAGTGAAGTGGAAGAAAGGGGTAGCAATTTATAGTGCCTTGAGCAATCCTAGATTCCTTTTGATATTCCATGGCCTGGAAAGAAAGGAAGTATTATGATAATAATACGATTATAATGATCATCTTGCCTTTTTTTTCTGCACCCAATACTGCTATACTTTTTAAATGTATTTATTGAACTTTAGCAGAACCGTCAAAGCCCCAAAAACCACAAAACACAATGCTTACCTTCAGTTTCATTATATAACTTGCCACGTGTATAGAACTCAGTCTTACGTTCAATGAGTATGATGATTAATTAAGATCCGAACGTACCCATAAGGAAACAAAATGAACATCAACAGATGTTAATAGAAGTCAACATCTATGGTGTGTATTGATTAGTTTTGCACCAAAAATTCCTATCTGGACACTGAACTATTCTATTCTTTTCTTCTAAAATGCATATTAACTACCTATCAGGATGCATTGTTTGAATTACATTTCACTTTTTTAGATTACTTTAAGAATGCAACTTCACATAACACCTATCAGGACTGGACTGAGGATGATTATGTGGCCCTGGTACCATTGGCCATGACCCATGTGGTCTAGTGCCAGATGGCCAGTTTGTGCACTCACTGCCCTTGTATTTGTCAGGAAATTAGTCACAATAGGGTTACTTGAATATCTTCCAACATCTAATAATGCTCAGAAATCAATTGTAATACCCAATATTGTGCAAGAATTGCCTGTCCATCTGTTATCACACAGATAATTATTATTAGGGGAATAGTCACAAAACTAGTTTCTTTTTAAAATAGTCTCAGGCACTTATTATGTTGAGTAAATATAACAAATTATGCATGCGTAGAATAAAAGAACAATCCACACACACACACGGATATAAATACCGCATGTTCTATAGAATCAGGATCTGAACCACATATTTAGTTGTTATCTGAGCTAATTGTTGTGCAGACAAGTAGAAAATGTTGTATTATGAAGACAGCTGTTATTTCTCTTTCTGTTAATGTGGATGTTAAGACCGGGAAAGCCCCCATAGTTAATCTCCTCTTTTTTCAGTTAAGAACCAAAGGAAAGAGAATTCCTTGTAAAACCCAACTTTAGGCGTGTATGAACAAAGAGCATTGTAGTAGACCCTCCACAAATAATATACCTGAATGCTCAATTGCAGGAAAAAAATGTGGAATATCCTGCCTGCACAATACCAGTGATTAGAACTTATGTAGTTGTCAATGAAAATGTTTTTGTGACTTAGGCAAGTTCTATTTCCAAAACATTGATGTAATATTTGCACATAATGTTAGTCATAAAAGCTTTCAAGGGAGACTTCAGCCATCATACACACTTTAATGTATATGATAGCTAAGGGCTCACTTAAAATTTACATGGTGTCCTCCTTGCACCTACATACAGGGATTTGTCAAAATCCACCCATATGCATTTGGCCACTGCCAGCTATTTTCTATTCAGGACATGTGTTCGACCAAATACATCTCCTGACACATTATATACTTACTGCCAATCAGCTCCAGTACTGGCTTCAAAAACTACAAATGCTGAGCCGCAGCTTCTACCTATATTTTTCAATAATGCCCAATCAGAGAGTACTTGCTTTGTTCGTTAAAATAGCTCCTTGGGAGATTCCATTCCAACAGTCCATTTGATTGCTCAGATTTAACTAAACATTCTATTAATTGTATGCATATCTTCATTAAAAGTATTAGTGAGGTATGAATGCAAGCAATGTCTCCTATACAGCATTAAGTATAATTATAGTGAAGTTCAGGTATCTGCATTTTGATGACACTTGAAGGAGCTGATTGGAAAACTAGTGAGCTGTCCTTTGAGAGAGAAGTAATGAGGAACCTTCTGTACAGAGAGAGATAGACATGCAAAGACACTGATAGAAACTCAGGAACGAATGTGATGTATGATAAAGATAAAAAACATGGAAATCCAAATAACTCTAACAAGGCTTGTGGGCATCATAATTGCGTATGGGGCATTCAGTGAAATATCCTTTATCAAACCTGTTGCTGCCTACCCCTATAGAGATGCATGTGAAACAGAGAGAGAGAGAGAGAGAGAGAGAGAGAGATTTGGTTGGGAGTGGAAAGCAGAGTGCAGAAGAAGTGGCAGGGGGGGCCATGATTGAGATTAATAGGCGATGTAACCCAACTTTATCTAGGTTTGCATATCTGGTCTATATCAATGTAAAATGAATTCATGCAACGAAAGCAACTGCATTAAATTATTTTAAGCTTTGTCATTCTTTATGTTCTTCCTAAACAAATAGTGGCTAAGGAATGTTAGAGCTTCCCAGACTTAGAAATGTCTATATTGTAGCAAGCACTGCTACTGAGATAAATATCTGGGGCCCGTTGCTTACATATTGCTATTGCCAAAATGACCACTATATGAAAAAGGAGTCTGCAGTACACCATTTTTTGTTTTCTTCCCTCCAAAATGTTAATGAGCAGCTTTGGGAGATAAGTGATCCCCCCTTTTAACTGACCTGCTGAGCACTGCTGCTGCAGGGAACAGTCAACAGGTCTGAATATCCCACTGCCTTTATCTCCATGAGGGTTGTGCTATCTTAAATGTGGTGGTTTCCTTAAGACTTTTCTTATAAAAAATTTCACAACTTTCCAAATCAGTAAGAATGTAATACCGAGAGCAGTTTTCTAGTAGAAATGGAGCAGATCCAGGCCAAGGCATTTCTGAGAAAAAAGAGACAACGCAGAGCTATGGAGGAGAGTGGGATTGGCATTCACAACAAGTGAGAGATACAACCTTAGATAAGGTCCTTTAATAAATGGGGACTCTTGTAAGTTGCTTAACCAAATTACATAATACCTCTTCTTCTATACAAATTCCGATTTCTCACATGTACAATTAATTTTATATGTGCAGTCTTTGTATATTTATTGATGTAAATATGTGAGGAAAAGGGATAAACAATATAGTCGTTTATCCAAGTGCAACAGCACCTTTAAGAGGTTAATTAGCAGTATTAGACAATGTTTTCACAAATAAAATCCTTGTCAGTGAAGGTTCTTACAATCCTTAAACGCATGCCACCCACTAAGAGTTTTATGTCTTACCATTACCATGAAATCTTTTCAGATACATTCCATTTTAAATATGAAAGGAATGGTTCTATATGGTGAGAAACCAACGCAGTTCTTTGATCCATTTGCTCTGTAGGGTAGTATAGGATTGCAGCTCTCTTCTATGTGCTCGGCGTTAGACTGACAACTGTTTTGATAGTTGTGTGATAATGAGAACACCTGTTCTCTGTTATTTTCTTATTATATACCAAATAATCACATAGTTAAAAAAATTATATGTGCGTCTTAATAAAGAATGGCGCTCATCCATCTTGGCCAATTTCACATTGTGTTGGACTTGCCGTTGACGTCAATGGCCACAAATATGTGTTGTGCGACCTGAGTAAGATTATTGTATATAAGACAAACTTTTATCAGTTTATCCTTTTATTTTTTCTTCTTAAGTTTTAATCTCATTCAAACAACTAAGAAACACCAGTTTTAATGGGAATGGTCTATCATTGTCCACCCTTGTGTCATGGCAATTAAGTGTTCTCAGCAAAATTAAAAGAATAAGATAAACTTTTACACGATTATAGTGAAGCAAAAAATTGGTTAGTACTTTAAATGTGCAAAAGTAAAATTGATATTGATACTCCAAAGACCTATGATGTGCTGAATGATTCTAAGCAAAAAGACCCCCATGTTTAACCTAACATTTCAGTTTTTGTCAAACTAAATAGTAACAGGTGCCAGAGGTTCCAATCGAGTAATACCAACAGGAGGTTTGTATGGAACTAGAAAGGGGTCAAATCTTTCCTTCGAAATCTTACATATATTATTTCTATTTTTGTCCTTGAGGTATAATGTTACAGGTATCTGTCTTCCATCCATCAGAAAACTTCCATTTAAAGGCTCCCCGCCTTGAACTCCAGCTTCCATTAATGATAGCTCTGTAACAGCAAGTTCTAGTTCTGTTAACATAGTGACAAAAATGACATGCAGTGACTAAACTTGGGAATTCTCCGGGTTTCACCCAGAAACTCAGAAAGAAGTGCTGCTTCTATGTGTCACTACCAGAAAACTCTGGGTTGTGGAAGCGGTGTTGTTTCACTCCCCGCCTATTTCCCCCTTAAACAGCTTTGTGTCCTGCAACGTCAATGGGACTTCCTGCCTGCTTCTCACAATGGAGGGCTCCGGATAGCCGGAGCCATAAAGATCCCAGCTATGGCAGTGACCAGGTGGGGAGAAGCCTTTCTAGTACACAACTGGGGCAGATCGCCCTCTCGGGCAATCAAGCCTCCCCCAGTGTCCAACTGCACAGTGAGCGAGTTACAAGGGAGATCTCACTGACTTGCCTACTTATGCTATGGAGGTGGTTCAGTCTATTTGTCTTTCAAGGTGTACTTAATATGTGACTAGGCTGCTTTGCACTTTTCAAGGTTAAAAGATTTGTTCAAGATTGGAAGTGAGAGCCACAGTGAAGCCGATTCCTCAATCTTCGCTTTCTTAAACAGCAAGTTGAAGCTGATTTCAGAGTCGGCTCGGCATTGTCCTCCATAATCTAAATATGGCCATTGGGGAGATCCAAGATCTCATGCCATCCATATTTCTTTAAGAGCAAGGTTGGTAGGGAGGTGTTTCACTTGGATCATTGAATGCCACGAAAGAATTGAAGCAAGGTACAAAAATGGCAGTTGATATGATGTTAGATGTAGATCCCTCAACAAGTACTATTTAGAGTAGATTGAAAGGATTGTCTGCTGTTTCATGCACTAATAAAGAATGCATATTGAAGTACTTGGTAAAAATGAATGGCGGTGAATACACCACATGAGCTCAAACAACGGAAGATGTGTTAGGTCAAACAAATCTCCGGCAAATCAAGGAGCTAGGGTTGGAGAAAGAGGCAAATGCATACAAAGGAATACTAGAGCATTCACCATGCACTTCCAAGGGGACCACACAAACATTTAAAGGGACTACTGAGCTGTCAAATGTATTAAAGCATATATGATGGCTAGAGTGTACCTTTACTGTATTGTCAAATTTCCTCATTTATATGGTTTGATCTATCTACTCTACTTTGATCTAATTTTTTAATTAAATGCAGTATTGTAAATGTTGTTATCAGTATTGCTGAAAGCCCAAACCTTCCCAGACATAATAATTAAATCCTAAAATGTTACTGAATTAATAATTTTTGTATAAACTGCAATATTATTGCCATAAAAACTGGAATAAATATATGTCTTCTAATGTTTATGTACTTAGCATACCAGAGAGAACAATCATTTATCTTTCAAAATGTTTTAGTGTGCACCTCTCCCAGACTTGAGCATCACTTAAGGCCCTAACCAGAAAATCTGCCTGTCAAAACTATGTGAGACTGACATGCTACCCCTAAGCAATTACAAAAGTACTATTTCATAGTGAATTGTTACCATTCTGTTGTTTTGCAGAGACCTGTATTGCTGAAATTTGCTATTTTACACTTTAACTATTCTTATGTTACTCGTAGTAATATTAGCTAGGGTACACTGCTCATTTTCTTTGATATATATGTCAAAGGAGAAGGTATGAGAGGTAGGAGAAAATCACACATGAACTTTCAACTGTGATCTTCTGGTGATACTGCTTCACTTGAAATTATAATATCCTGTGAACTTAAAATACCACTTTTGAACAACCTCTCATGATATTTCAGCCAAATTCCATTCTCATTATCCAGCGGTTTAAGTGCTAGTATTGTTATGCAATGGGGTTTATCAAATTAAGTGGATGTTTTGAAATATCAAAAGGTAGAGCAGGGCAGAAAAAAATACCAAGTTATCACATTAAATATCACTTATGTTAAATCCCTTCTCAAAGGAACATTCACAATTCTCCCAAGTACCTTTGATTTTAACGAAAATAATGTCACAAAAATTAAGATGTATTTAATATAATTGGCAAAGCTATACCAGTGGCTGTAACTAGAAGATAAAACAAGAGTTCCCAAGGAATAGAGGCTTAGTGTCAGGGCCGGCCCAAGACAAAATAATGCCTGGGGCGAATTTTAAAATGCCGCCCCCCCCTTATCTACCCTTCCTCTCCCTCCGTCCCTGCCGCCCCCCCCCATTATCTACCCTTCCTCTCCCTCCCTCCCTTTTATCTACCCTTACCCCCCCCCCTTGTACTTACCTTTCAGCAGTCCTGCGGCGAGTCTCCCTGTTCGGTCTCGGTGCCGGCTTGTAATGCTGAGTGCCGGAAATGAGGTAATCTTCCGGCACTCAGCATTACAAGCCGGCACCGAGACCGAACAGGGAGACTCGCCGCAGAGGAGGGAGAGAGAGGGCGCCGAGCGGGTACTGACAGCTTGGTAAGCGAAAACCACTCGGCGCCCTCTCTCTCTCTCTCTCTTTTGCTTTAAAAAAAAAAAGGTGCCGCCTGGAGAGGTTGCCCCACTCGGCTCCATTGTCGGGCCGGCCCTGCTTAGTGTGCCTCTTTACTATTATGAAATTCTGGCTAGAGAATGGTTGGAAACTATTTGGTGATATGCAAAAATGATCTGTATGGACAGTGAGTATGACGATGAGATTGTGTGCAAAAGCCATCATCAATTAAGAAGGTTTTAAAGGGACATTCCAGTCCCTCGTTTAAGTAAAATGCATACTGGGACCTAGTGCATCTTAGTACATTCATTGTATTGCTATTGGAGTTAAAAATATATTTCTGTCAGATTTCTGATTTCTGTCAGAATAAAAATATTTTAATATTTTTTTTTTTAGACTCTGAATTTTAAGAAATAAAGGTGGATAAATTTCGAATTTGACATACAGCATTGCAGCATTTACAGATTTTTTTTGTATGAAGGAAATATCCTATTTCATAATAATCACCATCTTCAAATAAGGAATAATAATATTCTTTAACAAAGAATATGTATACAAATATTATGCAGAACAATCAATGTGCAATTATAAACCAACATTAACATAAAGTTGGCAGTGTAACAGTCCACTAAACATCACATACATTAGTTAACACACTGCCTCAAAAGGTTTAGCCACTTTTATAACTTAATTAAAAGAACACTGATTTCGGTAAATATTTTAAATTGGGCAAATTGTAACACAAAATATTCATATTAATTCATTAAATCACCTTTAAGTCATCAAAATTAGATACATTTAATCCAATAATAATTGAACTAAATTTGATTTTATGTACAATAACTATATATATATACATATTTCTACCAGTAAAAGGCATAAGCATCTGCAAGCCACCATCTATCTATAAGCTACTTGCAAGATAGAACAGCATTTTCTGTAGACCTGTGCATTTGGATGCATATGATTTGCAAATGTAACAAAATTTGCATATCTTGTCAAATTTCCAAAAATAAGGAAAAGCCCACACAAAATTAACAAAAGCAAAGCAATTACCTCCATTCATTCCCACTCTCTCATACTCTCATTGACATTCTCTCACACTATTATTCACTCTCACACTCTGTCTGAATGTCTCTGGGGACATGATCCCCATTTAACACAAAAATGGCGGAGGCTCACTTGACATTGTCTCCACCGATTGGAGCATCGTGGGAGAAGATGTTTCCAGAAGGTCTGCTCTTTTACCTGAAGATAACCTCCCATGAACTTTTACAAAAATGGTGGAGCGTCTGGTGACATCTGATTGGAGAATGTCACGGGAAGCGCCGTCATTTTGCAGAAGTTCAGTGGGAGTTCATGTCTGCAGAGATGCAGAAAAAAAAAAGAAGATGGAATACAGAAGAGATAGAAGAACAAAAAGATACAGAGGATGCTAGAGAAGAAGGGGAACTGCAAGACAGGGAAGCCGAAGCGCATAGTAGAGACTTGATGGTTTTCAACTTGAACTCTCCCCCCCTCGATTTTCATCCAAAACGAATGGGCAGGAAACAGAATTCGTCTGAAAACAAACCGAAAATTGAATTGTTTTTGGTCCATTTGCACATACCTAGTTTTCTGTAATATCTGAAATTTCTGCAAGCTACCACCTTGCCACAAGCTTCTTGCAAGATAGAAAGTCTCATGAGCCTTTTTGGAATGATTAGCCAGACTTGCAATACATTTATCCATTTGTATTTCATCCTACAATGTATTTCTCATGTGTAAGTACCAAATATGTATTTTGGGGACATTGTTTCTTTTTTCCAAATGTTTGCCTCTTCAAGTGTACAGTCTTTCCATCCTGATCTCCTTCTCACACTGGCCTCTTTCACATTTCCACAGTCTACTAGGAAACAAAATTCTCAAAAATGACATGACAGGAGTTGCACGGTAACCATAGGACTGTGATAGGGCTCAATGGTGTTATTAAGTCTGTGCAACATTTCCTCCATGCCCCTGTGCTGTTCAAGTAATTTAATATCAGTCATAGATGGGATGCGTGGGGACTTCCCCTTTCTAGCTAATAGGAGTTTAGTGGAAAGGAAAATTTGAATAGAGAGCTTTCAAAATGATTTGGGCAAATTATCAGGAAACATATGTAAAATTGTCACCTGGAAGAAAACGTAGTTCCTCTCAAAACAGAAAAAATCACTCAGCATACTGTGGTCCACATAGTGGCCAGCAAAGGGCAACTCCACCAAACATGCAAGCTTCATGTAGTTGTTACATTGGGAGACCTCTCTCATTTTTAATTCCCCCTCTATCCATGGCTCTCTAGGGAGGCCTTTGGCTAATTCTTTCTCCTTCGCTATCATGTAACCCGGTTTAGGCATAGACTGCCATTCTCTTATTCCTCTTTCTCTTCCCCTTCTTGATTTTCCTCAAGCATCTGCAAGACATCATGTTGAAAGCCTACCCTATGCTGAGGGCTCTGGTAGTGGGATAGGGACCATCCAAGTACCCTTGGGTATCATGAAATCGGCACCCAAAGAGTCCCACCTGTAGGAGAAAAAAAGGTTCACTTGCAACTTCTTAAGGGACCATCCAGAAGTTAAAAAAAAGCCTGTCGAAAAAAAGTTATCTATTTTGAGCTGATGATTTATATATTCCTGTGCATTAGCAGCCCTCAAAATAAACCTATATTACATCCTCCATTGACTTTAGTGGTACTTCATTGAAGTCAATTGAATATGTAATATAGGCTTCTAACACTTCTTACAATTGTAGCTGATATAAAATATTTAGGGTAACAGGTGCCAAAGATTATATAATTGTTCCTATATCTCATTTCTCCTCTGCCTGCTTCTGTTAAAACAGGATGCATACTTAAGTATGATTCCCATAAATGTTATACATGTATACAAGCTGAACTCCTGGTGCTTGCATATACCTAAGTAGGCTTCATTATAATTATTATTATGACCTATTATTTATAAAGCACCAACAAATTATGCAGGACTGTACAATTTAATTGGGGCAGTTAACACACACATAACAAATGCACATTAATACATACAGACACATCGGGAGCTGGTGTTGCTTTACTCCATACAAGTTCAATAAAATTAGGAAGCATTTACTAAAATTTCTCTCTAAGCAAGACCCAGATCATGTCCATTTATGTATAATTAGTTAGAAAACACATGGATAATCAGATATTTGTAAGTAAATGTAAAATTTGCAATTCATAAATTCTAGCACAGAACATGTAAAACTAATTTGATTAAAGCTAGTACCAAAAAAAAAATAAAAAAATATGTATATATATATATATATATATATATATATTAATATTGTGTTTTACCTTGAGACATCATTGCATGCAAACATGCATAGTTCCATTCCTTTTGAAGAATGGCTATTAATTCCGTGCCATTTCTGTATTAGTTATGAGAGGAGTGCTGATGAACAGGGCTTTGTTTTGTTTTGGCGGTTGCTGTTTTGTTGGTGAATAAATAGTCAGCTTTATTTGGCAACCAGTAAAGTGTCAGTTGTAGTACTCAATTTCTAATTTTGAGAAGAAACTGGAAGTGATGAATTGTGAAAAGAGAAAAGAGGGCCTTGCGGCCAGGCTTTCTTCATAGTTAATAGCCAGGCAAATACATAATTATTTATGATGCAATAGAATCATTATTCTATAGAACATTTTCGTTTTAATGCAATATCATATTCTTTATGTGTACAAGAATGGTGTAATAGTAAAAATTATACATAATGTTGATTTCCTCTGTGGCATTTTATGCTCTAAAATAAAAGTAGGAATGGAAGGCTGATGAAAGACTCGATAAGGCAAGATAGCTATTGAAACAGCAGCTAAGAGCATCTAAGGACATGTCTCAGTTTAATTTAATTATGGTTAGCACGACAAGACTGTGCAGGAACTTCCAGAAGCAGATGAGAGGGTGAGTGAGACACAGTACCAGAAAAAGATGTGGAAGAAGCCTATATTTAGGAAATGGTGTTAA
Organism: Sceloporus occidentalis; assembly: GCA_023333645.1. NCBI lineage: Eukaryota > Metazoa > Chordata > Lepidosauria > Squamata > Phrynosomatidae > Sceloporus > Sceloporus occidentalis. The sequence goes on from JALMGF010000068.1 coordinate 1,151,199, forward strand.
TCCTGTACTATATACTCCATCGTAACCCAGAGGTGGCCATGCATTGTATGGAGAAAAAATGTCAATGGGATACAGCAGGTTAAAATAATTTCTGCAAATTAGTAAGTGTTAATAAAATGTGGAGAGGTTGGCAAAACTACATTATGCTTTGTTGGAATCAAGTAACTGGAGGGTATAGTTTTAGGCAATGGTTCCTTGGAAGTTTGTTGCTTGATTATATTGGTTCAGGTAAAAATGTAGAAAAACATATAACTTCTCATTATTACCTTTCTAGCTATAAAAATTGTTATGTTGACGATAATACATGTGCAAATGGGCCAAAAACTATTTGGTTCGCTTTTGGCCCATTTGTTTTCGGACAACCAATTTACTCTCACTCCCTCTGAGTTTCAATCACCCTCTCACACTCACATTTTCGTTCACTTTCTCTCTCATGCTCTCCCATTCTCTCCCTACCTTTTTTGCCCACCACTTTAGCTTCCATGTCTCACAGCTCCGCTTCCATGTCTAGTACCTTCTTGTTCTACATCTTCTTCTCCTCCTGTCTCCTCTCTTCTGTCTTCTCTTTTATCTCTTCTTTCTTCTATCTTTGACTGAATCTCCACCGGCATAACCTCCCATTGAACTTCTACTGGAATGACCGAGCTTCCAGTGATGTCCTCTCCCCCAATCTTCCAGAAGCTCCGCCATTTTGGCAAAAGCTTACACGAGGTTATCATAGCGCAAAGTGGTAGAGTATATTTAAAGGGTAGTTCAGACACTTGCATTTGAATTACATCACAGAAGTGACTGCTATAAACTGACTGAAAATCCACAGACCTCTCACATTGTATGATTGATTGGATGATTGTGATGGGACTGCTGACAAATAGTTTTCAGATGAATCGGAATCAGCTTTAATAATACCAACCTTGGTGAGCTTCTCCTGCAAGAAGAACCAAATTGGCAATGTATAGATCAATAGGTGAAATTACTTTCAAGAACAGTCACTGGTTTTACAATGCATTATATTCTTCTTATGGGAAGATCATGATCCATAAAAAAGCTGTTAAATCCAAATCGTTTTAGTAGTTATGAAAACTTATGAAATGCATTGTCGTTAAAACCATAAACTGAGAAGGCAAGGTGGTCAGCACAGCTAGATTTTACCATCATGAATTGCCACACAAATATCTTTAAATTACAATACGCTCATCTACAATACGCTCATATAACCATTGATCAAAACACAGGAGCCTTAGCGATTCTAAGCATGGACATCTGTATGAGCTGCATATAAGGGGCATAATTCCTATATGTTTTGTATCATTACACATAATACAATAAATAACTATTCTCTAAGCTATAGATGACCCTCCCCCTTGAGGTTAAATAGAAAGAGTACTTGTTAATGAGCAGATAGATAAGCAGGACTTTGGCACTGAAAGGGTTAATGTGTGTATATATATATATATATATATATATATATATATATATGTGTGTGTATATATATATATATATATGTATAAATATACATAAAGGGTTAATGTGTGTGTATATATGTATCCATACTTCCCGTGGATTAATGAATCACTTTGTCATCTTTAAAGACAGTAACAGAACAAGATACATTATAGCAATAATAAAAAGGTTACTGTGCATGTAGCTTTTCACGCTGACCCACTGTGGGTTTATATTATTTCCTTTTGAGAATGATGTGATGATCCATTTATAACATAACTGAACTTCGAATCATAATACGGTTAACCCTTTAGGCACCCAGTAGGTTCCAGGTAAGGACACCAGACAGGAGCTCTCAGTCCTACTGGGTGAAGAGGGGGCTGCCAGGCGTGGGGTTATTACCTTCCACCTGTCCCTGTGCAGTCCCGCAGGGTGACCGCACAGCGCTGTCCCCTTGGACATTCTCCTCTGCAGGTCACCTCTCAGGCAACCTGCTAGCGGCGGCCCCAGATGGGAAGACTGACAGATCTTCCAGCTACTCCCGGACCGTCTTACGGTTTCCCCGGGGGCCATCGAACCAATCAGCGCGCCGGGAGACTGAGCGCCCCTCCCACTTGTTGCTCTGGGACTAACAGGAGATTAAAACCCTGCCTCCCAGCGAGAGACCGGTGCACTGGGAGAGGGGAGGGAGCTGACTCCGGGACCCGGCTGGCTTTCTCTGCGGGTGCTGCTGCTTCTGGTTAAATGCCCCCCGCCGTGATTTAACGGACTTGGCAGAACACTTTGCTGGGACTTTTCCTGACGGGCACCTGATTTGAGGGGCTGAAAGCATGAATGTCCAGGGACTTGGCAGCAGGGCGGCTCTTCTCAGGACACACACAGTGCTGGTGTTATGGCTGCTGGTGGCTGCAGAAGTCAGCGCCCAGAAGGGGGTCGTGGACTGGTCTCCCTTGTCTTATGGACCTTTAGAAGACGACATCTTGGCAGCTAACAACGGCATCCGAGTACCCTTCGGGAGGTCGGTGTATCTGGATCCCATCAATGATTTAGTGATCCAAGTACAGCCAGGAGACAAGTGTCACATTAGCGTTCTGGACAACGATCCACTGTCTCAGGGACCTGGCCACCTGTCTCCCAACAGGTTCCCGTGTGAATTCGGTGCTCGGGAAGTGAAATATTCCCACTTGGGAGCCCGCAGCCCTTCAAAGGACAGAATCAAGCTTCAACTCCGCTATGACACGCACACCCGGACCGTGATTATACCATTTATGATCGAAGTGGATGTATTGTTCACCCAGCTGGAAGTGGTGACCAGGAATATGCCACTGACAGTGGAAAAGCTCCTGACCACCAGCAACCCCATTGACAGAAAGATTTTGGAGTTTACCTTTGATAGAACGTCGGAAGATTGCAGGATCACCCCGCTGGTGGGACTGGGTGGTCTTCCTCGGTACGGAGGGTTGCTAAATAGCCCTGGGCAGATGATGAACTGTGGGGATTTCTTACAGCAGGGGGTTCGCTATCAGCACACCGCTACCACACAGTCACCCAACAAGGATTTCATCCCTATGCTGGTGGAACTCTATGATAAAGGAGGGAATCTGTTGAAGCAGGAGCACTTCCAGATTCTGGTAAGAATCAGAGAAGGTCTGGAGAACACTCAACCAAAACCTAGTTTCATAGCCATGATGATGATGGAAGTGGACCAGTTTGTCATGACTGCTATTACTCCTGATATGCTTGCTGCTGAGGATGCAGAATCAGACCCTGGGGATCTCATCTTCAACATCACTTCTACGTTTGGCCCTAAGCAGGGGCAAATTGTAAGTACAGATGATCGCAATTTACCAATCACTTCTTTCTACCAGCGAGACTTGCAGGAGTTCAGGATAGCCTATAAGCCACCACCCGAGGACTCAGACACTGAGCGAGTCTTTGAAGTGGAGCTGGAAGTCGTGGATACAGAGGGTGCAGTGTCTGACCCATTTGCTTTCATGATCGTTGTAAAGCCAATGAATACTCTAGCTCCAGTGGTCACTCGAAACACCGGACAGCTCTTGTATGAGGGACAATCCAGACCTCTTTCCAGTGCCCAGAATCTCCAGATCAGCGATGAAGACAATCTGAGTGAAGTGACGGTTACTGTTCTGGATGGCCTCAGACGCGGCCAGCTGTCACTGCTCAATTCCCCACCTGGAGGCTCCAAGTTCTTCACAGCTTCAGACTTGGACCAAGGTAGGGTAATCTATCAACATGACGGTAGTGACACCTACAGTGACAACATCATATTTCGTATGAGCGATGGACAGCACGAAGTAGAGTTCCTTTTTCCCATCACTGTGGTGCCAACCGATGATGAGCCCCCTATTATAAACGCCAACACTGGGTTGATGATCTCAGAAAAGGAAATAGCCCCTCTGACTCCATTTGTGCTCAGTGCCACAGATATTGACTCTGAAGACACTACTATACTTTTTACCTTGGAGCCCGCTTACTCTACCATGGGGCAGATGGTGCTACGGCAATCAGAGATTCCTCTTGATCCCTCCGAGTGGCATTTAATTCCCGAGCTGAATGTGTACGAAAAGGTGGTGAGAGAGTGGACTCAGCAGGATATATTAGATGGGAAACTTCACTATAAACACACGGGGCCACACAGTACCGAACCGGTCATGGACCAGATTGTCTTCAGAGTTCAAGATGATAACGACCCACCAAACCAGTCTGGAGAACATATCTTTGTCATTAAAATAAATCCTATAGATGATTTACCACCAGAGATATACCCTGGTACAACCCTGAAGATGATAGTGCAGGAATATCATCTAACCCACTTTAGGAGGAAATTTCTTCGTTATACTGATCTGGATTCTGATGACAGGGACCTTAAATACACAGTGACTGCCCCACCATCAGACACAGACCAGAACAACCCAGTTCTTATGGGATTCATAGTCCTCACTGAAAATCCAGACCAGGTTGTTACCGAGTTCACTCAAGCCCAGATAAACCACCACAAGATTGCCTACAAACCCCCTGATTTAGAGCTTGGCATCACCCCACGCGTAGTACAGTTTCGCTTCACGGTGGAGGATACATCAGGGAATGTAGCTGAAGGAGATTTTACAATATTTCTTCAACCTGTGGACAACAAACCTCCCAGTATTGTTAATACAGGATTTACAGTATCAGAAAGGGGAATTCACTATTTCAGCCTAGCAGAACTAGATGCCACTGATGCAGACACCGATAGGGATAAAATTACATTTACTCTCACACAGTCGCCAAGACATGGGCAGATCTTGTACTCTAGCCATGTCATGGATGTTGGTGAAGCTTTTACTTTGGACGACATAAAAAAAGGAAGAATAGCCTACCAGCACAATGGTGAGGAATCTTCAAGCGATTCGTGTACTTTGGATGTGAGTGATGGTGTACATGTCCTCACCATCATTGTGAAGATCAGTGTGCGCTTAGTGGACGATGAGGTGCCACAGCTAATGTTGCCAGCAGGTACCATTGGTTCTTATTTAGATGTTTTAGAAGGGGGTTCTGCAGAAATCACAGCAAATGTTATCCAAGGTACAGATGCCGACACCGATGACCTAATGCTTACTTTTATAGTAGAGGACCCACCTCTCCTTGGAGAAATCCTGCTTAATGGGGTACCTACAGAACGCTTTTCTCAGAGGGATATCATTGATGGCTCTGTTGTGTATACCCACACATCTGGCGAGATTGGTCTGCAGAAGAAGGAAGATTCCTTTAACTTAACCTTATCTGACCTGTCAGAGGAGTGGACCTTTGGGGGCAATACTGTCAGAGGTGTACAAGTTCAGGTCACCATTCTGCCCTTAGACAATCACCCTCCAGTAGTTTTCGTGGATGATCAGTTTACTGTTACAGAGGGTGAAAAGAATGTTATTACACCTTCACACCTTAGTGTGCAAGATACTGACACTCCTAATGATGATATACTTTGCACTATCGTTGTGCAGCCGACGTCAGGATATATTGAGAATATCTCCCCTGCCCCAGGCTCTGAGAAATCAAGGGCAGGAACTGCTATTAGTGCTTTCACTATAAAAGATATCCGACTGGGGCATATTTATTATGTGCAAAGCATCCATAAAGGCGTGGAGCCACTAGAAGACAGATTGACTTTTACTTGCTCTGATGGTATAAACTATTCCCAAAGACATTTCTTCCCAATAGTGATTATTCCATGCAATGATGAAAAACCTGAGATTTACATGAGGGAATTTGTTGTGATGGAAGGAATGAGCCTTGTGATTGACACCCCAATATTAAATGCTGCAGATGCTGATATCCCAACAGATGAACTTGTATTCTTTATTACGAAGCCACCAAAACATGGACATATAGTAAATCAGCTATCGAATGGAACTGTAAAGGTCAACAGTTTCAGCTTGGATGACATCAAGGAGAGCTCTACCATTCTATACGAACATGATGACACCGAAACCAAAGAGGACATCTTTGAAATCAAGCTTACTGATGGGAAACACTGGGTGGTCAAAAACGTGCTGATTATGATTATTCCAGTGGATGACGAGACTCCCAGAATGACTATCAATGATGGACTGGAAATTGAAATTGGAGAAACTAAGCTGATCAATAACAAAGTCCTTAAAGCAACAGACCTAGATTCAGATGACAAGACTTTGACTTACATAATACGCTATGGACCTGGCCAGGGTCTCCTACAGAGGAGGACGCCACATGGGGGTGTTGAGAACATCACATTAGGTATGAACTTTACACAAGACGAAGTAGACAGAGATCTAATACAATATCACCACTTTGGTCAAGAGGGCATCCGAGACCTCTTTAAATTTGATGTCACCGATGGCATTAACCCTCTAATCGATAGATATTTTTATGTCACTGTGGGTGGCATTGACATGGTCTTTCCTGATGTGATAAGCAAGGGGGTGTCTTTGAAAGAAGGAGGAAAGGTCACCCTCACCACTGACCTGTTGAGCACAAGTGACCTAAACAGCCCAGATGAGCACTTGGTTTTCACCATTACCAGAGCACCCATCCGTGGTCACCTGGAATGCACAGACTTTCCAGGAGTTCCTATCACCTCCTTCACTCAACTGCAGCTTGCAGGTAATAAAATCTACTACACGCACACATCAGATGACGAAATCAAGATGGACAGCTTTGAATTCGAAGTTACTGATGGCTATAACCCTGTTTTCCGCACATTCAGGATATCAATCAGCGATGTGGATAACAAAAAGCCAGTGTTGACCATCCATGAACTGTCTGTGAGAGAGAGCGAGAATAGACTGATAACCCCCTTTGAGCTTACAGTAGAAGACAGGGATACCCCAGATAAGCTCCTAAAATTCATTATCACTCAAGTACCAGTTCATGGAAAGATCATGTTTAACAACAGCAGAGCAGTGACATCCTTCACTAAGCAAGACCTGAATGACAATCTTATCAGCTACAAACATGATGGCACCGAGTCAACCGAGGACAGCTTCTCGTTCACAGTTACAGATGGCACCCACACCGATTTCTATGTGTTTCCTAATACAGTCTATGAAACGAGGAAGCCTCAGATGATGAGAATTCGAATCATAGCTGTTGATAATGGGGTGCCGCAAATTGTAGTGAACAAAGGGGCTCCAACATTGCGCATTCTAAGCACAGGGCATTTGGGGTATATGATCACCAATAAAGCCCTTAAAGTAGAGGACAGAGACAGCAACCACCTTACCCTGCTTATCAGAATCACACAAGGTCCAAGTCATGGGTTCCTCATTAACCTGGACAAAGGCAATCACAGTATCAATCAATTTGCTCAAGGTAAGCTTCATCATTATTCCTCTGTATTTTACTGTCTAGAACCATCTGTATGTATGCCATATGATCTCTTTCTCATCCTTTCCTTCATTCTTTCTGCCTTATGAGTCTAAATTTTAGTGTTGGAAATCTTTCTCTCTAGTGATGTAGACTTTTTTTTTTAAATAATTCTGCAAAATTTTACATCTTTATATTATATTATTACATCATTTAATGTATTTTATGAAATATATAATAACTTTGTGCTTAATATGCTTAGAAATTTAGTCACACAACTAATTTATGTAGCTCCAAATGAACATAATCATATACTTAAAAAAGCACATGTTACCAACTGGTTAATAACTAAATGGATCCACTTCAATGTGACTATGTGAACCTGTTTTTATATCCATGATGTGCTCATAAATGTAATACAGGACTACACTGTAATCCTTTTTGAAAGGGGTATGTCAGATTGACAAGTGCCAAGTCTTAAATGTATGCACAAACTCAATATCCTACTGGCAATATTCATACCAACAACGTATTCATTAACTAATTTAACTTAATTGCTGAGGGCATTAATTATTAATTGTACTAATTAATATTAAATAAGCTTCATAGGATCATATGGGAATTGGACATCATTCCATCTTGTTACATCTTAGCTGGTGTTTTAAATGTGCTAAAGGGTACCTAGCTAGAAGCCATTTGCTAGTGCCTTGTTTGGTTAACCCTTTGAGGACTTGTACTCACCTGTAAAGTAAATATCCTCACCTAAATAGTTATTCGTGGTTTGTGAGTGTAATGTATCCGTTTCTGAAACAGTTAAAGGTTAATGAAATTCAAGCTAGTAATTGTTACTAGGAATTTGAAACATTACAAAAACAGTCTCACTTCTTATTTTTCATTTAACCCCTTTTCCTACTGCTACAGCTCCTGACTGCATTTTCTAGGTAAAACCTATAATTTAGGCTGTGAAGTCTACTGGCACAGTCTGCTGGCACTTCTGTGTCTTGTCTGAACTAGCATGTCTTCCCTTTGGTTTTATACTTACCATCTACTTCAAAAAGTAACTAATCACACATAGCTATTTACATTATTCTGTATATTAAATATTGATATTACAGGTCGAAATACATACAGGTCAAGAATTAGGAGTTTTTTCAATTAAGGATTTTTCTTTCATACACGTATTTTGGGAGACGTGTGGCTCTCTATCCAATCTCTGTATACAGCAGAACCATATCAGACATGTAATAATTGATTTAGTAAATTCCCTGCTTCCACTGCAAGTTTCTAGACCCTCAGTGCTGTTAAATAAAAATATTCTATGTATGAATCTTCAAAGCTCAAAAAAGAAATACATACAGCTGCTGAGACTTGTATGTATCTGGCATCACAGACAGATTAAAATGCATGGAAGTGCACAATTACTCTACAAAATGTGTTAAGGTGCCTAGGATGGACTTCCACAGCAGGTAGACCTTTATTAAACTTCCACTGGGTGCGAAACAAGGTCTCTGACAGTGTTAATGCATGAAATTTAATAGGTCTCTTTATCAGCATTATTCATTTAATTTACTATACTTACTGAGCCTTATTGAACTAAGCATTAAATACAAGTCTACAAGCAAGTGTACATACAAGTAACAATATGAATGTATGCACTACATCATAATGATATTCATATAAACTAAGCACATGTCTGTATCTATCCATCTATCTATCTATCCATTACCACTAACTTCCTTGGCTATATCCTTTCCTTCCTCTACGATTATTTGCCCAGGGATAGTCCTGTACCCAACACCACAGGAAAACTGTTCCTCTGTCTTCCCCAACCACACACCCTTACTTAGAACGTGGAGGGTATTGTGCCCTCTTGTGCCCACGCTCTCCTTGCATTGCAGAGGTTTTCATTGCAACCCTGGTAGGCACCAGGTCTACTTACACACATTGGTGACATTTTGTGGGGTAACAGCTGGTGTCCCTTCCCCAGACCAGTCTCCCAAGTGAGTTGCCTTGGTCCCCTGGCACTAAGATCAGCCCTGATTTTATCTCATTTCTCAGCCTTACTCAAACCCTTTTTCTCCAATCTTTTTTCAATAAGTCATCTTGGTCTTTGTCACCTTTCCTTCCAAAGTCCTCCTCACTTCCCCCCACAATGTCTTTTTTCCCAACTGCAAGCCTCCACACCCTCCATATCCATTAGGTATTCACCTTCCTTACCTATCATCTCTTTACCAGCCTCTTGTTCTTATCAGCCCACCAGCCATAATATTAATCCACAGACAAAGATAAATGAGTAACTTGTTACGATGTACAATTTGCTAGTAGTTAATACAATGTTTTTGTTTTCCTACAGCGGATATTGATGAAATGAGGATTTGTTACATTTTACGGGACAAAGAAAACGCAACTAGTGACATTTTCTACTTTACTGTTGAAGACACTGGTAAGTGCATGGAGAAGTGGAAATGAACATTTCACGTATATTTAGGAAAGTGACTCAGGGAACATCTATGTGAAGGCAGCTGGATTTGAAAATGATACACGTGTTTGAGTATATTTAGGCTCTTTTCAGGGAGGGGTTTGTTTTTAGTGCGTAATGTTTGATTGTGTTTTATTACCGCCTAAACCCAGTGGTTGGCGCACGTGAAATGACTCTCTGGGTTGATAAATCAATATATGGCATCAAGAATGGTGCTAAAAAGACATAGCCCTAAATGTGCTATACATTCCCGCAGAGCATATATTTTTATGAATTATACCTTAGGAGTACCACTAATGATTTGTTAACTATTGTTGCTATTTTTAACCTCTCCCAAAGCTGTTTCTGTTCCATATCATTGTAACATAAAAATGCAAAAGGCAAAGTATACCTACAGCTAGAAATATGTCATGGATACGGGCGCCGCCATGGTGGCGCTGGACTCAGGGAACCTTTAGGGCTTCAGCACCCGTCTTGAAATCACTTGATTTTAGCGTTTTCCTCTAGTGTCTCGGCCTGTCTGGTGTACACGGTGTCTGGGATTTTCTCACCAGCAAATGCTTGACCATTCTACATAGAATTTGATGGCAGATAAGAACCATTTGACCTAGCCTGCCCAGTTTTCCGTATACATGACTCGGGTCCTTCATCCTGTCTTAGATACAGGAGGGCTTTATGCCTATCTCATGCACATTTAAATTCCCTCACTGTTAGCCTTTACCACATATGGTGGGAGGCTGTTCCATTTATCTACCACCCTCTCAGTCAATTAGAACTTCCTTACATTATTAGACTACACCACCAGTGTTTTCAGTTTCTCACAGTCCACGAGAAATGCTGACAGTTCACTTTTCTTGAGTGATGTGTGGGGCCCAGCAAAGTGCATGGCCTTGGGCAACTCCTCTGGTTTGCCATTTATAAAGGAAGACCCTGGGAGTCAGCACATCACAGATGCAGTTTCCAATAAACATACACTCCTACACGAACACACACATATATATATGTAATGTATATATGAGTCTGGTATGGGAGATGCTCTAAAACAAAACCTATTTGGATTTTGGCTTTTTGGATGCCAGCGTTGTGCGGTTCTGTCCATTTTTTATCTCTGTCATCTCTTTGCACGAAAGTCTGATGCATGTTATTATTAATGTTCATGAAGGAAAAGCCTCAGAGCCACCCGACACTCCGACTGGGATCACACCTTACTTTGTTCAGACACGTTGGCCGAATATGTTCTGCAGACACCCCAGCATGGAAAACATTTGAACAATATTCTTCTTAATAAACGCGTGTCATTGTTACCTTCACATTCCGCATTTATTACTTTGGTTGAATAGAATAGCTTAACCCTTACAGTACCCTACTGCTGCATATTGCATTGTGCAGAACAATTAATATCGCCACTGATTTTGAGTATAAAATCTAGAGGTTTTAAGGTTTATTTTTATACATTGTGACAAAGAAATGGCAGAGAAGAACCATTTAGCACATCTAGCCTGACCATGTACTGGCCTCTACCACTTCTGCTGGGAGGCTGTTCCACCTATTTACCACCCTCTGAGTAAAGTACAACTTCCTTTTGTTAAACATTGTATAGAAGAATCTCTACATTAGTATGGAATATCGTGATGCTTCCTTCAGAGAACTGTTATTTTGCAGTAACGCTCTACAGGAGGATTCATAATATCCTCTAAAACCGTACTGTATGTATATGAAAGTATTAACCAAAAAAAAGTAACCATATTTTTTTAATTCTGTATTTTTAAGAGCACAGTATTGCTTTTACTTATTTAGTTAATGTATGTAATATGTACTCAAATATTCAAAATATTTAGAGTCATATATGTGACAGTGTACAGAAGAAATAAGTGGAAATCAGATCAAGCAGCGGCACTAATGGCAGTCTTTGTTGAGCTCAACTAGTGACTAACGCCATCAGTCTGCTAGGAATCTATTATTTCGCTCCAGAATAAAATGCTTATCTTTCTGTGGTTTGACCCTCCCATAAAAAATAGACATCAAAGCTTCATGCAGTGCGGCTCAGGTAGATTCTGGCATAATGTCAGCATTGCAGACGTTTGTTTTTATGTTCCTGGGAAAAATCCAAGTTCTGAAAGAATAAACACATTACCGAGAGGACTCAAGGACTCTTTATCGAGTACAACAAAAAAACTAGTGCTTTGAAAAAAAACACTTAGAATTGCCTCATGTCTCAGTTTTCTCCAGTTTGTGTTGACTCTTGGACTCAGAGATACATTAAGTGACTGGTCATCCCGGTGCACATATTGAGCATGGCCATTCACAAAGGATTTTTTACATCATTTTGTAACAATAATTTTTTCTTTAAATAGATATAAGTTGGATCCAACCAAATTAATGTAACCGTTATCAGCAATGGTTTCTGTACTATACAAAATTGTCTGTCTAGGGGCACTTTAAGTAGACATACAGGAATTATGTTAGAAACTCAAAGGTCCAATATAAATTGTAGTCACCAGTCTTTAAATACCGAAGGGGTTTATTCACTGATGAAGGAGTTTGTAGGCGAGTTGATCCTTGAAATCACCTGTTTCCTTATGTGTTCTTAAGGTGGGATGCCCCGGTTTCTTGATTGAGGACACTGTCCCTGGATCAAGATGCATGTTTGCACAGAATTCCAGACATTTTTAACTGCTATACAAGAAATTCTTACTTTTTAATTTAACATTTAAATATATGTTGTTCTACATAAAACGATGTAGCTGCCTCAGTCTGGACTTTTGCCCACTAACACTCAGTTTACTTGATAGGCCTCCCCCAGCCTACTCAGTATTTTCATTCTCTAATTATTACCCTCATTAACCTAATTTCCACATTGCCCTGCCATTCTGCTTGTAGATTAATAGTCTTTGTTTTCTATAGATTTCAGTACAATGTTGATAATACCAGAGCGTTGAACCCTGTTTCCAAATTTGTTAGCTTAGCTAAACAATGGAAAACTATGTAACATGCTTCTGACCCATGCCCTCAGGGCCGGCTTTAACTCAGGGCAAATAAGGGTAGCTGTGCCAGGCCCAGGCTTATCTTAGAGGCTCACAGCAGCCGTCCTTTGAGCCCTTCAACGGCCACCATAGTTTGGTGGTGGTCTGTGCGCCTGCCAGCACAGACCTCTAAGACTTCCTCCATCATGTGTGTACCCTCTTGCATATCATCTACTGTTAAAGAGTGATGATCCTATATCCCCATGCCTAGAAGCAGGTGGCACACAGATCTAATAGTAAATGTTAGTGGAGAGGTCTGTGGTAGTAGCTGCACAAAACTCCACTCAAGTAGAGTAGAAATTGGGTCATTTGGGAAGCTTCTTTCTGTTGACTAACAGAGAAATGGTAGAAAAAAGGTTATATTTATGGTACACCAAGCTACAGTCCCTTATTTTAACATAGCTTGTTTGCCAGCTTGTCCACAATTATGGATTGGTAATATCTGGTTCTTACCACATCAAAACCATTGTCCCTGTCCTCAGGGACACCTTATCTATATTCTATTAATGAAATAGTTTTACTCAGTGTTTCATTACTGGAATTTGAAATGAAATCTTCTCCATGTGTTATTACCACATACCAGATCCATACTTCATGACACTAAAATGGCCTTCCTGGAATCTGTAAGCATCTGGCTTGAAATAGAATGAAAAGGAAGCTTATTGTAATGTGACCCAAGATGAGAAGCCATGAATGCATTGGACGTTTGTAAATGCAGACATTGCTTAGCTGAAATTATATTGCGTGCTTGTTATTCCTGGAAGTCCTGGTTGGGAAACTATCATAGTTTTGCAAAAAAATATAAAACAATGAATTATTCTTATTACAAAAGTTTATTTACTGTAGCCCGTGTTACTATTGTTAGATCCCTGCATGTGAACCATGTGGCTCTGCAGGTATTAGTTAGCTCCATCATATGTAAACATTACATTTACTAATAAACAGAGACTTATATATTAGACAGTGTGCTTCACTTGTGGTTCAACATATAGCCACCAGTTATCTAGCGTAACAAGGACTTGTTACTCCAAATGCCATTAGCCCCTCTCTGCCACCCCTTGCTAGTTTAAATTTTCTTTGTTTAGCGGATTTGCAGAAAGCTCACCCTCTGATTGCAATGGGAGCACTTTCCTGCCACTGATTAGCTGCTGAAAACTACCTCTGATCTTGCTAGGGTTCATAAACTGAATGCTCGGTACATGCGCACCCATTATTTCGGGTACAAATTTTATAGCAATGGTAGTATTTTTTTTTAAAAGGTGTCTAGCTGCTAATCCAGATTTATTGTTAATTATTATGTCTTCTACTAAAATATTTATAATAAGTATTTTTAGAATGTATCACAAAGTAAAACTTCTAGTTTTATGTTCTTATTAAGCTGAAGTGGATTTATTGCAGTATTTTTGGGTGATTTAAAGAAAAGTTATAGCTGCTACATTATATTAATGTATTGAATAATTAATTCCATATACTCCTTTGAGTGGCTAATCTACTATTGATTTACTATCCCAGCATAAACCTGGGGATCTCTCATAGTTAGAATATTATTATTATTATTAAAAAAATATTTTTAGGAAAAATATGTTCTAGTGTCCTTAAAGGACCTTTATTTTTCTTCTAAATATGAATCTGCAAGTTTCAGCTTATTGACTATCATTATTTATTAAAAAAATTCTTGAAAATAATATATCCTTTCCACACCTTCACATTGAGATATTTGTAGCATGACTTAAAGTTGTGAGACAGTAAAAGGGCAGGTGTCTTTTGCACCTGGTGGACTCAAAACAAGAAGGGTCAAAAGATACAAAGGAGGCTTAAGGCATTTTTCTTTTTTTTTTTTACAGAACATTTGCTTGGAATGACTTTTCCATTTTTTCAAATTAAATAGGAAAAGGAAATCATCAAGACCCAAATTAATCATTTTTATTTATTGCAATCCATCTCTTTAAAATATCTAGCTAGGTGTCTCATATTCTTTTAGGTGATATTTCGCTTATTCCTCTTTCTAGGAGTTAAGAATATTTAAGTTGCATTTAAGTGCTTCTAAATGGCAATGAAACTCACCTTGTGATGGAAAAACATAGATAGTAGGGTCCATTTAAACAGATGTGTATTTATAGTAGTTATAGTAATATTTTTTAAGGGTTCACAATAAACATTTTTTTTTTAGTATTTTTTTTTTTAATGTGATACACACAGCATGTTATAAGTACCTATCAGCATTGCATGTTTCCAGCTTAAAGAGCAGTAGCACCATTCATGAACACATTGAGGGGATACACAGAAAGAGAGCCTGTTATGGAGTTTGAAAAGTGGTTTTATTTGTTTTCCTGCATATTAAGATGTTATATCACCAAATGCACCAAAATCACTTTTATATTATAATATGTTATTATTTGACCACTGTAACTTTAGTAGAAGTTATACATAAAGATCAGTTCTCATAGATGATAAAGTGGTGATGTCACCATGGCATCCAAATGATTATTCTTGCTGACTGCTCCACTTTTACCACTAATATATAATTTGGAGCGGCAAAATATTGTATCGTTATTTATACTCCCACATCTCGTTATGTTTGAAGTATCCAAGCCATGGGACTTCAGTTCTTCTTAGCATCTTGTTTTTTGAGCTTGTTATGGCATCACATGGTTTGCCAACTTGTAAGGTGTTACCACTCCTGGGTTAAATGAAAATAGATTGTGTGACAGTTCCAAGCACCAAGCTTTCCTAATATACATATTCACAGAAACACAATCTATATTTACAGGGTTGGTGCTAAATGGCACCCCAGGCAAGCTGCCCCACATACGCACTCATCATACCTTTTTTCATACTTTACATTTTATGTATTTAGAATACCAATGTAGGCATAGAGCTGCTGTTCACACATATTGTAGTTGCGCTCGCTGCACCCCAGACCAAATTCTACACCCTACAGACATTTTCTTGGGTGACTTGCCAGTGCCCTCCTGGTCCAGGCACCCCGGACAGCTGCCTGACGCTTCGGGCTTTAAGACCAGGCCTGTATATTTTGTATTAAGTATAATATTTTTTTTACTACCCACAAAGAACTCTGCGAATCACATAATTTGCCACCCATATTAAGTTAAATTGCTTGATTTCTGGTTAGCTTTAATGATAACTGGATGACACTGGATATATGCAGGCATGAATCACGGCTTGTTCCCAAGGGTCCATGTGGCTTCTAATCTAGGACTCTGAGCATTTGACTTTAACCTGTGTGATAGGAGAACAATGTGCCTAAAGCCAGCAGTGAGCTATCTGATTTAAAGACCTTACCTGATCCCCCCCACCCCCAAACTGCCACAATGTCCTCTGCCTACCAGTGACAACATAAGCAAATAGGAAATCATATGCTATTCTGTAGATTCTAGGCACAATCTCTCTATACATTTAACTTCCTAGGTCCTTGTAAACATGAACGAGACTGAGGGATGTATTAACGACTCCTGGATGTTTCAGTTAAAAGCTTAATGTGTTTGCTTTTGTTTTAAACCTTTCCATTCTACACTTGAATTCTTTACATGCCTGGACTGGTATTGTACCTGCTGATAAGTAAATGTTCCTCTCTCAGGCTGAGATTTACGCAAACTACCTGCGTTCCTTTTACCTTTTGTGTTTTAGCAAATGTTTAGCAATTTCATATTTCATACTTTAATCTGTGCATAAAAAGGGGAAATTTACTCCCAATATAATGTATTTAACATGCGTTACTTTCTAAACATTTTCTATAAAATGTAGATTTACGTTGTGCTGCTTCTACATTTTTATCACTACTTGCATCAAATGATTTTTTTAGAATAATATAGCAAAATTTAACTGATTTTTACTTCCTAAAGTTGGGCGATCAGAAATACAGAGTATACGGCTATTTTGAAGGCCTTCCGTACACATTTAGAATGGTCCAGTCAGTAGGCTCATCCTTTTAGTTTCTAAAGTGTTTATTATTCTTAGTCTATTATTAATAATTTTGCAGATACCGTATTGGCTCGGATATAGGCCGCACTTTTTTCCCCCACTTTAAGTCTTTAAAGTGGGGGTGCGGCCTATATTCGGGGTCTAGCGCCCGACGCCCGGGACATGCAGTCCCGGGCGCCGGGCAGGCAGCGGGGTTAGGATACAGATCCCCCGCAGCGGTGCAGGGGACCTGCATCCTACTCCCCGATACGCTCAGACAGCCTCCCCTGCCAGCACTTCCCACGGGGGGGGTGCCGGCACGGGAGGTTGTCTAAGCGCATCGTGCGGTTGTCTAACCGCACGATGCGTTTTACCTCTGGCCCCCGCCTGACTTACCGGAGCAGACTCCCGGGTGTCTTGCGGGGCCGGCGGGGGACATCTACGCAATACGCGTATACAACTTCCAGTGCCGGCACATCCGGCACCGGAAGTTGTGTACGCGTATTGCGTAGATGTCCCCCGCCGGCCTCGCAAGACACCCGGGAGTCAGCTCCGGTAAGTCGGGGGGCAGAGGAGGACAGTGGCAGCATATCTCGGGGAGGGAGGAGGACAGTGGTAGCATATCTCGGGGAGGGAGGACAGTGACAGCATATCTCGGGGGGGGGGGGCAGAGTGGCAGCATGTTTTTTTGGTGCTTTTTTAAAGAAAAAAACTTTTTCTTTAAAAAAGCACCAAACTTTTAGGGTGCGGCCTATATACGGGGGCGGCCTATATCCGAGCCAATACGGTATATCTTTTATTAATATGATGCAAACAAAAATTTGCTATTCTCTAGAATGGGTTATACATATAATACAGTGAAATACAACCAGAAGGCAAGAGGGTGCGATATTTCATCATAAAGGCCTTTTTTTTTCTCCAAATAAACCTAGCGTGAAGTCGTGAAGGAACTCTTGATCAAATTTCATTGTATTTGTGTACCAGCCAAGGACCAGCAACAGTTACCGAGAGCAGAAAAATGTGATGGCAACTTATAATTTACTTAATAGCTGAGCCCCAACAATAGGCAAGGGTGGTTAACAGGACTTTACTGAACTCAGAAGATGTATATAACAGAGTTCAGCGGCATAATACAAAGTGAAATCCGTGATGAATATACAAAGCTGTATTTGGGATTGGCAGTATAGTTTAAGATATGCATGATTTTAATACAGAACCATCCAAACAAGTTATATTCTTCCTAGGCATCTTATCTTTGCTTCTATGATCGGTATCCTTGCTCATGGGAGCGTATGATAGGGATGCCTTTAGAAATGTATCTATATAACAGAGAATTCAAGTTATTGATAAACTATTCTATGTGCGTTACCATTTATGGTGTTTCAGTAATGTTGATACGTTATATGTATTAAAGAATTTTGAAAATATTACATAATAGATGCAAAGATGTTGTGTATCATATAGCTGACATTAACCCACAAAGATTGGCACATCTCATAAAACCTTATTCTTCCATAGACCCATGGTTAATACAAGATTTTTGTTCTGTGCTCTCAAAACCCATGCATTGGCCACACACCACACACACACGCCTCAGTTAACAATGTGGAGAGCGGTGGAAGTCGCAGGACCTGCTATCACAGTGCTTGGCTCACTTATATGATTCACTGTACTCAAGAAGCACACTCGCAGATCATAGTGTTTGTTTCATCCTGTTCTTGGTGCAGGGATCTTTCTGATGCTGCATTTGCACTAGTTGTTTATCTTAGTCTTATTTATTCTAAACCAAGTAATAGCAATGATAAACACCATAAAATGAACAAAAGAACAAAACTACTTTAGCTTTCATTTATCTTGACATTCATTCTCAAAGGAAAATGTGGCATTAAGCAGTTCTAAGATTCTAGCCCCTTCTGGACTAATTAAGATTAATGTCACATAGTTCCACATGCTTGGCCAGAGCCCAGTTGCACAAGGCCACTGTTCTAGGGAGCCTTTTTTAAGATTTTGCAGAGCCCCTTAATGACATGCTAGTATTATATCACAGGCTGCATGAGTAGGCATGTTCAGCCACCAGACCAGGGCTGTGGCTGCAGAGGTGGCCACCATAGCATACCATTGGCCTTGTTCCATGAACAACTACAAATGAAATGAGTAGAACTCAGTATGATGTTGATCAATTCAGCAAATAGTGGTTTGAATCCATTGTACCAGTGTTCTCTATAATGTTAACTGGCCAAAGCTCTAACCAGTGAAGACAAAAAAACATGCACTGACACACAAACACAATATACAGTTTGCATAGGAAGAATAGGTCATCAATACAGCAACGTGCAATGTGGTTTTCAGGAGGAATATCTGTTAACTGTTTCCATCATGGACCAGGGCCCTAGAGACAATATTGTTTGCAGGTCCAAATATCTTCTTGACTTCAAGGTGCACTCATGCAACAAGTATTTGGTGGGATAAGTAAATTAAACTATGTTGGTCTTAGTCTTTGTGAGAAATGCTGCTCAGTTACTTACCTGGTAGTTCTTCTTATCATCTGTCTGGTCCTGTACTCTTTGGTACCCTCTGGGTTCTGCAATAATCCCAGTGACCCCTTTATGTTCCCAGGGTACAGCAAGCCTAAAGACAGGCTGAAGTACCAGTGTAGGCAGATTTTGGGGTTTTCATTTTTTAAAGCCTGATCACCACACCAACCAGTTAGCAGAACTAACAGAAACTACTAATATATTTTTGCTAATTGCTTAGCATTTACTTAATTCATTCACCTAACATATCCCAGGCAATGTAGTTCAATTAATCTGTATCCTGAGTCACAACTAGAAGGAAACAACAGAATACCCAATGCTAACCTAAATCAGTGGAAATTTTTATTTTTGCTGTTAATTATCTTGCCAATAGCACGGATGTAGGTTTGCGTGCGATTTCCAATATGTTTTGTCTACATGGAAAGCCTTCTCTGCTCATTTTTCCTTTAAATGTTTTTATGTGTAATCCTACCTCATATTTTCACACAAATCTTTCATGATAACACCATGAGCGAAACATGCACATGCAATTCACATATTGTTTTAGCCTGAAGAAATACCAATTTCTTTAGCCCCAGAAATATTCTTGGTTTTCTTAACATTCCAAGCCAATATTTTTATGCATTAGCTCCTCGCAGCTGTCATCATGTTTAAAATCCTGATGCAGTATGTCCGGACAAAAAAAAAAAAGGATTGAGATCAAGCTTCCCCTGTCCTCAAGCCCAATTGGTTCATTGAGTTTTTTAAAGTTCTTGTCATTCTTTAGATCCCATGATTACTAATCCCTTTATTGGTTTTAATATTGCATTCACACTAAATAGGACTGTATGAAAAAAAATCCTATCATGTTTCAAAAAAGAATGTGTATTTGTATAAAAAAATAAAAATAAAAATACTTCCCAGGGAAAGGTTATGCTGGGCTGCCAAACAGAGGTATATGTAAAGTTGGTATGTTGATGTACCTCGAAGTCCTTTAGGTAGGATAGTTTCTATTCTACTATCTATATCTATCTCAACTATCTTTAGAGGATAGTTGAGACCTAATACCTATGTCCCCCTTTTCTGAATTTCTGGTGGGTTTTGAAACAGTAGGTAATGTGTTAATAAATTTAAATATTTACATAAAACATATTTTCTTCTCTTATTTGCCATACAGAATTTAATAAACACATATCAATATGCCAGATAGCCAAATGAAAGGTCTCAGTAAACCTCCACCTCCTAGGAATGCTGTGAATCAAATGTCCCTTTTTGAAATGTTGCCCATTATGGAAAAAGCTGCCGTAGGGTAGGGATTTACGTTTGTATTAAGGCCACTCGCTGTGCCGTCCAATGTACCAGTGTCCTAAAGGGCCACCTTCCAAATACTAATGAGTGCCAGGAAGAACGCAGAACATACTGACCTTACTGTGATTTGTGGGTGAAAAATCACATCAACAGCTATATAATTAATGCTATATACATTATAATATGCTTTTCCTGCAAGTGTTGAGTTGTCCCTAATGCATAGTTAAGTAGCAATTAGAAATGTTCAATGCCATACAGCCACATATTAATGAATAAAAACAGTATTGTCTGTAGGAATGGTAACATATACATGCATCGAGAGGGATTTCTCTATCCCCATCAGGGATGGGATCAAAAATATCAGTAACCCTAAATATCTATATATGTACTCTTTTATTCATTTTATACATTGTTTATAGCAACCTTAGATGCCCTATTAACGCGTTAATATTTCAAGAATCTCTGGTTAGCTAATTTAGAAAGTACATATAATAAATCTTTCATAAAGCTCTGAAATTTATGGTTCCTCGCTTCTATCTACATTCATTAATTTGTCATTGAAGGAAACTGTATGCTGTTGCTTTTCTTTTACGTAAGCCTCCAAGAAATCATTTATTTTTAGGTATTGCCAGATATGCATAACTAATTGTGCACAGAAGGTTATGGATGGGTGAAGCCCTTGTCCGGACATGTTTGTCCAATTGTGATGTTCCTAAAGCCTTCCAGGTCTATTAGTCATTCCACTTTTGTAAATGAAGAATATGCCCTGTGGAAACATTGTTTTACTCAGTATCCATTAAATGAAATAATCTTCTGACAACTTCAGAGTTTGAATGTGTCATAATTATGGAGGGTTGTCCAAATACATTCCCTATTTTCAAGATCTGCCTCATTATGATGGTAAAGACAATGGCCAACAAAGAACTCTTACACTCTTGTCAATTTTGCTCAAAAAGAAGAAGTTAATACATGAATGCCCACCTTTGGCAAAATAAATCTTAAAATGATACACACTGCCTGTCTTCTGGTGGTCCACCCTAATTGTGGAGAAGCCTAGAAAAGAGAAAAAAATGGCATGTGATTGAAACATTTCAATTTATAAAGGAATTCAACGAGTAAAAGTAGGTATATTTCAAACAAGGGGAAAAGTTAGGACAAAAGGTTGTACACTAAAATTAGAGGGTCGAAGACTTAAATGTAAGGTAAGAGGGTAATACGTGTAAAAGACTTCTAGTAGATGATGTAGAGGTTAATACAGTGAAGAAATATAAACATGCATGGAATCGACTTAACACTATCCTAAACATATGAAAACAGCAAAAACAAAGTAAAATGTAGCTTTTTTTTTATCAGGACAAAATGTGCATTCTACATAGGCTATATAGTTATATCTGCTGTCACATTCTGTATGGTTATACCTGCATCTGCGACGACTTCAATCAAATATGTGGCTTCTTGTTACCTACACATTATTAATGGGGTTGAAAATGGCCCCTGTTGCACATTTTTTATTCAACGTTTTATCCAGGGCTTTTGGATCTACTACATACAATTTTCTATGCTAGCATAAATAAACCCAGTTTAGCTGCAACCTCTGAATAAATTGTTTCTTTCATTATATATCCCCTTTATAACATTAACGATTTTTTTTCCGTGTATGAATCTAACTTCTGGGTCCTTAATATGGACTTTCCTAACAATCCAAAGATGCCATGGTTATCCTGCCTACACAAAAGCTCTTGCATGGAGACCTAATTTGGCTACTGCTCTGTTTATATAGCTCTCAATGCATACCACAGTTGCCAGATTTTGCATTGTATACATTATTACACTATATATGTCATAAGAATAAAATAAAAAGCCTTGTTAGAGAAATGGCCGTGCTATTTGTTCAACTGCTCTTCCTATTAGCCGTCCATGAAAAAATCTCAAGCAATTCACTACGCAATGTTGAATATGTGGAAATTAGCAAAACAATTAAATCCCCTGAGCCATTGGATCTCATAGATTGTAACATACAAAGCATCCCTAAAGTGACCTATTAAGATTTCAGTTGATATAAATAAAATATGCATGGCAAACAGATATGAGATAGAGGCACATCAGATATATATCACATAAGAGACATGAGTTCAGCACAGGTATTTAGAATGCCCAGGTGAAGGTGCTCATTTTAAACATTTGTCTAGATAACAAAGTTGTATAATTTGTTTGCTCTGGCCTTTAAACTCTATACAACTCTGTAAAGTCAGGATCAAAGGAAACTAATGCTAATACCATGTTTCCTATGGCAGGCTTTAGCTCTTTTGCTGTATGTGCACAATAATGAGTACATAAACAGCTGAAATGTGTAAAGTAAAATGCATTATTTTTATGCAATATAAATGTCATATAATATATATATATCTCACATGCATAGCTATCAATGTAAACCTCCATCCACTATATGATAGTTACCTGCCTACTCCTTTTATATCATTATATCATTATTTCTAAACATGGTACACATTCTACCAATAGCGTTATCTTTTTTACAAAACTTCACTGGGGGGGCTGGCATGGGAGAGAGGGTAGGAGGGCAATTGCTGCCTTGGCTCGTCTGGCAGTCATGTTCTCACTTCCCAGTTGGTCTAGAGGTTCCTCTCTCATGGAAACATAGAATTTGATAGCAGATAAGAACAATTCTGCTCATCTAGCTTGCCTTTTTTTCCTGATGTAAGGCTAGTTTTATGTTTGTGGCAAACATGTTTAAATTCGTTTACTGTATTAGCCTCTACCACTTCTTGTGGAAGGCTTTTTTATTTATCTACCACCCTCTCAGTAAAGTAAAGCTTCCTTGCATTCTGTTACATTATGTTATGTGACCCTGCTGCGCTCCTGCTTCTCCTGGAAGGCAAAAGAGAAGTTGCTCACACAGTGCATGGGCACCACAGAGAAAGCTGCATGTGAGGAAGGGGATTGGCAGAGGTAGTATGAATGAGTATGTGTGTGTGAATGATTATGTATGTGTGTGATAGGTTGATTTAGATGTGTTAGTGTTTGTGTGTTTGCATGGCAGGGTGTTTGGGGACAAAGATGGTCCAGGCCGTTTTGGTAAAAAGAAGGCAGAGACATACTGTTTGGGGAAAAATATGATAAGTCTTTTGTGTCTAATCTGGGTGCTGGACAGGTCCTGTGGATGCAATCTGGGTGCTGGTGCTAGTCCTGATCATGACTCACATGTCCTTTTCGGCCACTTGCTGGACTTGCACCATTAATTTTCTATGTTTTGTTTTTGTGATGTTGGGGTAAACGGTGTGATTGCATGCTAGGGAGCATGGAGGGGGGTCAGATGCTTACCAAGGGTCCAATCAATATTAAAGACGGCCCTGCTTACATTACATCTAATCAGTAGGATTAGTAAATAGGGAAGATCAGAGATTGGAAACCGAACTGCTGCTCCACTTCTGATAGCATTAAAGTTCCAAAAAATAGTCAAATCTGGAAGAATTTCAAGATTCGTTAAATGTGAAGCCATATTTCAAGTTCACTGCACAGGTGGGAAAAATACTAAAAACGTCTCTTGCATTAAAATGATAAACAATATTGTTCAGCTAACTGGTAAAGACTTTTTACTTATTAGTTTCCAGGAATGTGGTTCTGTTTTACTGCCATTTTCTGCACGGCAGCTGCTGACTAAAGAATGTGAGATGGAAGATAATATTTAAACAAGTTATGTATTAGAAGGCATGAGAGACACTAAAAAACACTTTACAAATATATGAGAATATGATGGTGCCATCACTGTGCAAATATGATTATTAAAATTAACAGATAGATATGAAAGTAGACTTTACAGTTCCTAGATTCCTATCAGGATTCCTGTAAACAATATAAAGACACAAAAAAAAATAAAAAGGTGAAGGGTCCTTAAAGAGAATTTATTATAACTGTAAAAATATTGGTGGTTCAGTAAATTTACATTTTTTTAATATTTATAATTGACAATGCAAGTCATTAATATAGAATATATCAGTTTATCAGAAGGGGAACTTTCACATATGTGGGTAGGATAAGCTCAGAATAACTCAACTACCTACAAAGTAGTTGATGGTGATTTCACCTTTAGCAATAATATTTCCTTGCATGATCCTATGACCCTTGCCTTAGGGTAATGAAAGTTTAAGAAGGGCAACATGTACTAGAAATGTTGCTAATGGGCAGTTCATTTTCAGCACAAAGAAAGATTATGTTTTTGTAATCTTAAATATAGCAAACATAAAAAAACATAAAAAAGTGCTGAACCCATACCTACTATTCACGTAAAGAGAATTGCGACGTTTGGTGGTTTCGTAAGCATGTCCACCAATGACGTGAGTGATTAAATATAAACTAGGTGTCTTCTAGGAAACAAAGTTATATATTCACCCAAAGTTGTAGCAAATAGCAATAAAAATCACTGTTTTTTGGCAAGTAATTAATAAACATTTTCTGTACGATAGAATGTATCCACGGTAGATCTGATTTACATGGAAAGTGTGTACAGATAGCGGGCCAGACGCACTTGTAAAATAAATAGGGCAACCTACTTATGATTAAATGAAAGGGTTATTTTGACTGATAAAAGATCAGCATTATATGTGTAATGCTAGGGAGATACAATATTACACATTTTTTTCTAAAAGCGAGAATCCATCATGATGATGCCATCACAGTGTTCTATAGCCATTTAACAATAATATCACAATAATGGGTACTTACACAACAGAAAGTGTCTTTATACATGATATGGTATAAATAAAATGCCTCAGTTTTACGTAAACTTCTACCAATGCCCCTAAAAAGTCCCCTTTTTCTATCTGAACTGTTGGGTTGTATGCTTGTCAAACTATGTGTGTAATTCCAGGTTTATATGCACATAGCTGGGAACATTGAAGGGTAAGTTACCAGGAGTGGGTATGTCTTAGATGCCCCGGGTAAAGAAGAGAGTGACTCAGAGACTCGGGGAAGCAGGGTTCACCTGTAGACTCCGGGTCAAACCCCAAGAGTACGAAGGTATATATAGACAGGGGCACAAGGTTTCATCATTTTAAGTTTAAAAATTCACATAAGCTTACACTGACTTGTACCAAATGTACTTATTAGAGGATTATAAAATCAGTTTAACCATAAATCATTACAGATGTGCTGAGGATTTGAAGAAAATGCTCGGTTTGCTTGTCTGCTTTTTTTTGTGATGAGAAAACTGATTGCTTTGATAGAACTCTATCTGTTATGACTGAAGTTGATGGAACATACTCTGCACATGTCAGGGATATGTGATCAGGAAAGTCCATTTTACGAAATAACAGACAGATCTGTCACCTCTCGCACTTTGATCTGTAACATGCACATCTTATTTAGCTACTTATAAGATAAGGCAAAAACAGATAACATTGCTGATTCCAGTGCATACAGCATAGAATATATTTATGCTAAAAAATAAATTACTGAGGAAGTCATTGTGAAGGCAAAGCTAGGACACATATATTTTCTCTAATTGACCTTTCTTCTGTGTTGCTGTTTTAACATCTGCATTTAGTGCAAAATGAGCATACAGACCTGGCAGGGCTAAATACGTTTCTATATTCTATTGGGGCACTCTTAGGCTATCTTTGCCAACCATACTTTTGTACTTTATACGTCCTGACGTTATGAACAAGCCATCTGCGCCAGAGAGAAGGAAAAAGACAAGGAAATATAAATGTCTGTCTCCTTCAGCTAGACATTAATCAATAATAGCACAAAAGGCTTGCCTGTGTGCTGTATTTACATTTTTAGCATATCATATGGTAGTTTTTAAGTGGAACCATTATTATCTTTTATTTGTATTATGTGAACAATTTACTTAGTGTTTTATGCACCACATGGAGTATTCAAAGTCAAACTGACAGACAGACATAGCACAGATAACAAATTGTCCTCTGCTGTCCTTTGAGTTTCTAGCTCTCTGTCATCACCATTAACATGTACTTAGTAGCCAAAATTAGGAGCAGGAGCATTATCTCATTGGTGTAGGTAGTAGCCTGTGTGGCTTTTATGGAAGGGCCAGCCCTCGTCAACACACACATCAGGGTAGGTTCCAGGAAATTATATAGCATGAAATCATACAAGTAAAGTCTATTTTCAATACAGAAATAAATTATACATAAGGTGATGTTCCTTACGTAATGTCTTTTACCCCATAGTACAATGTTCCAATTCCTTTTTCTCCTCTTCAGGGCAGCCCTTCAATACAAGTGGCCAAAGTGGCTGCCCAGAAGACTGAATTTGCAGGGGACACTGCTACCAGTTTCTCTCCTACATTAGTAAGTGTATACAAGATGAGAAGACATTGTTCACTGACAACACTGGAAGCCCTGCTTCTTCTAAACTCAAATTCCTAAAACCTTGCTTACTGTAAATGCTCCCCATTTATTGAAATGGCCTTTAGATTAATTGCAGGGTTGTTTGGAGGGTGATACCCCTATGGTCACCCATAGATGTTTCAAGTGTTCTGTTTATCCATATATGTTATTCATAAGCAGTTTTATGACCTTCTGATCATAGTTGGCAACTCTAGATTCTGGCTTGGACAAGGAGGCTGATGTTTGTGCTCCGGATTTTTTTTTTCCCAATACCTACCCCTTGTCTTTTGTGACTCTGTAGGCATCAGATCTGTCTCATCCCTACTGTATCCTACCCTGGGCCATCTTTAACCAGGGAGGCCAAAGGGGCAGCTGCTCCCGGTCCAGTCATTCCTGAGGGACCCAATTTGTTGGCCACCACCACAACTGACCTGATCAATAATTGGCCTGGTCTTCTCTAATTATAATATATGGATACCTATTGGTCATTAGTAGCAATTATAGATGAGTAAGCTGAAATGGCTCAAGCCAGACTTGAGCCTAATTCCTGGCTTGGCCTAAATTGTGAAAAGTGTTGGAGTGCAAGCCAGAGCGAAGCCAGCTAACACACATCATCTCATCTAGTATTATGGTTCTTGCAAAGATCTGTACGGACTTTTCTTGGGCAGCAGGAAACTTGGCTACTTGGCAGATTGTCTACTTCTAGTAATAATTTTGAGTGAGTGAACATGAATCCTGTTTTTAAATATACCTAATGTAAAATAAATCGATACTTCATTTAAGTAACATTTTGTAATTAAGAAAGCAAATAGCCGAGATAATTTGCTTTATAGTATTGTGGATATTTTGCCATCTTCTGCTCATTTATCTCATGGTACAATTTTAATAGTGAAATGATAACTGTATATGTGCAGAGGCTCCACAAGTAATAAGCTACATCCTACATACCAGTCAAACAAACAATGAAAGTAACTCTGGACAATATCATTTAATCTAAACATTGACCGGGAATATCTATATTATATTTAGGTTTAGAAGAATGAATAGAGATTTCATACTCCAGATCTCAGAAACATCACAATTAATTCCAGCTATTTATAGATTTTAGTTATACATTTAAACAAATCCAAGAGTAGCTCAAATGGTAAGTCTGTAATGTGCGGTACCTAGACATTGTACTAATTAGAGGATATTGTCTTAATATAATCATCACCACCACCACGAAATATGACTTTCCATAAAGTAAGCATGCCTTCTGTATTAAGAATAGAAGCTAAAGTATACTTCTACAAAAAGAAAAACAACGTTGTAATATTTGTAAACATGTTCATTCGATTTTATCTCGATTTTATCACAAGAAAGCAGATGTACCATTTCAAGATGATCTTACCTTGCCAAGTAAGGTCTTCAAGCCAAGTAAGGTTTTCCTTGTGAACTGTCAGCAGTTCTAGCCTGGCGAGGTTAACGTAAACATGAGTAGAAAGGATTCTTACATAACTTGTGCCCACTCAACATTGAAGGCTAATCTTTACATTTACTTATCTGGCTGGAGATGTCTAATGAAGGCTTCTCTTCCCTTATGATGAGATGTTAGCAGGTGAATTAAGCACATTTTGTTTTGGCTTACAGCCATGTCATTTGGGAATCTGTTAATTAAAATAAAAGAGTGAAAAGTTTACAGTAAAATGTTTCACGTTGTTACTTTACTACTTGTGTACCTTAAGCATTAGAGCATGATGCTGGTTAATTTATATTTATTGCTATTTTTGTTTCACATCTTCAAAGATGTTAACGTTGTTTAAAGGCTATCCTAAACATAAGACATGGGCAAGGACCAAGAAAGGCTTGAAAACCTACTATAAGGATAGACAACATTGGCAGAACAGTACATTGTATTACGAAGATGAGAAAAAATATCTATTTTTATGGGCCTATTTTTATGTGTGCAAAAAAACTATTTGCATTAGAAATTCATTTTGTGATATGTACTTTTGAATTTTTCTTAAATATGTAATACTTTTACATTTATTTCTTAGATGTTTTAAAGGAATCACACAGCAAAATTATAATTTTGGATACTTTTTGAATAGATTAATTGATTGTCTCAAAAAGCAAAAGGGAGTGCTAAAAGTTCTCATACTTAATCATTTATACTAAAATTTCTCTATTCACACTACCCAGGGCACTGAAATCCAAATATAATTAAATGAAAGTTCACAAGATATAATTCATCTTTCACAGATCACGGAGGGGTCTTCTTTTAACTGAAAATTTAAGTTGGTACAAAAATATGTAGGGGTACCCCACCAATGTAAGTGCACCAAATATAGTATAAACAACTGCTTTAACTCCCACCACAAAGATTTGAGATTAAAAAAATTACGCTCAGGATAATGAAAGACTGGTAATAAAATTATTTTATAGAATTTGTAACTTACAGAGTATGCCAGCAGATTTTACTCATAAAAACTTAGAAACATAGACCTCAACATCAGATAAGAAACATTTGGCCCATCTAGTCTGCTGGTTTTACCTGCTGTAAAGACTTAAACCTTAATCAGCCCTTGGTCTTGGCTTACGTCCAAGAAGTCATATGCCTATCCAATGCGTGTTTAGATTCCCTTACTGTATTAACCTATACCACTTCTGGCAGGAGGCTGTTCTACCTATCTACCATCCTCCTACTAAAGTAAAATTTCCTTGTATTACATCTAAGTCACTGCATTTTAATGATTTAGTCATTGGAAAGGTGTGGCAGATCTGTGTCATACATAGGCGTACCTAGAGTATTTGGCACTCGGGGCCAACCCTGTATGTGGCACACGCCACCTACACTTTGAAATGTAAAGACACGCACAAAAAATAATGTTGGCAAGAATATTTATTTTACTAATTTGTAAACTGTATGTCAGCTGGAAAAAAACTAGAAATCTAAAAAAATTATTAACTTAGAAATAAATGAAATACATTTAAATAAATAAAATGTACTGAACATATATGGTACAGCATAACTCCTATCATGATATACTGAGCCAGGCATTAATGGTGCTACAGCATAACCCCTATCACTATATACTGAGCCAGACATTGAAGGTTGTACAGTGTAACCCCCATCACTATATACTAAGCCAGACATTTATGTGGTAGGCCTCTGCCCCTGATGCAGCCTGTCTGTGCTGCCCCTGCCCCTGAAACAGCCTTCCTGTGCCCTTTTAGCCCCTGAAACAGCCTGCCAGTACCCCTTCTGCCCCTGAAACAGCCTGCATGTGTCACCCCTGCCCCTGACACAGCCTTCCTGTGCCACCTCTGCCCTTTGAGAAGTCTGCCTATGCAACCCCTGCCCATTAAGCCCATTAAGCTTACCACTGTGGTGCCTGCACATTGTTTGAGGAAACTCTCTTTTTCTGTCCAGGAGAAGCAGGAACCTGGGCAAGGAAAGCGTTTCCTTGCACTGTGTATGAGTTCCACAGCAGTAAGCTGCAGGCCCGCATTAGGCATCCATTCAGTTTTCCTGTAGGTGGCACCCTCCTTATGAGTGGCAGCCGGGGCAGACCATCACCCCCCCTTAGGTACACTACTGGTGTCATACTTAAGTAGGTCTTTCTACGGAATCTTCTTATGGAACCCCCATGTGCACTACTAAAAGTCCTCTTAATGGAAAAGTCCATTGTATTTTGTTGTATCAATATTTATGAATTATTTAAAAATATAGTCTGTATAAATATTCACTTTTTCCTATACCTCTACGAGAAACAAATGAAAACAAAGCATACTTTGTAGATTGCATTGAACTACTGTACTGTATGGTACATAATAAAACCCTTTTCATGGTAGTATCACTAGAGTGTTTGAACAGCAAAACAGCTTTGCCGTTCAAAAAAAAAACTTTTTGAAGATACTTGGACCACTTTTGTTATGTAGTGACCACTGCAGTCTGGGAACACCCCAAAGTGCTGCCATTTTGTAAATGCTGTGACCCAGTTGTCTATCCATCACAATATGGCCCTTGTCATTTTTCCTTCGTCTAGCACATTGACTTTGAGGATGAAATGTCCACTTGCTGCCTAATATATCCCAGTCAGGTGCCATGATAACAAAATTATCAGTGTTATTCACTTCACCTGTTAGTGGTCATATTTTCATGGCTGATCGGTGTATTTACAAGCACAGACATGTCAGGTTTTTTTTCTATAAAAACTGGTCTATTTCAGAAGAGTGGAATTATCAAATTCCTCATTCTCATAGAAAGGTTTACTACAGTATCTCTGTTTCCATCTCTTTTTTTTAGATTAAAATTTCCACCGTAGAATGTTTTGCTAAATCCACAATGTTGTTAGAACCTTGTTAAATCTGCTTTCTTCCACACCTCAAATGTTTGCACTTTTGCTATCATGGAAAGTCAACTTTGGGATTTTGTCATGCAAATACTTGTTATACATTTCAGACTTCTAAGGTGTCTAATTATGTGGCTGAACATGTGGATAGAAATAAACAACGCCAGGGATTAGGCTGTCAAATTGTAAAAAAATAAAATAAAAAAAAAAACAAGGCAAATCATCTAGGCAAGTCTCTACATCCATGGGTATTAAGAGTATTTGTCAAAAGATACCAAATGGTTATTTTGACAAATTAGGCAATTCAGTTACATTACGTTGGATTTGTCATTGTATTTTTATCATCCGCCATTATTTAACCTGCTAATACCTGCCTAGTCTTGTCTTCCAGGTTCTTTTAAAACATATACTCCAGATTTTTTTCGTTGATTTTATTAATAAGAGGAGAAGCCCTGTTTGAAGCCCAAATCACCTCCCTTTCACTCCCTTTCCTGTTTGGCTGATCACAGACTAAAGAACTACCACAACTCATAATGTCTCGTTCTGCCCGAGGCACACCTCATGTACCCAGTACTTTGACAATAGTAGTTGGCCATTCAGGCAATTTCTCATAGCGATATTAAAAATATTTTTAAATTGCTTTTATCATTCTGTTTGTTCTTTTCTTTATAATATATGCCCTAACATTTTAATTATAGCTTGGTATACTGTAACCCAACCACCCCCTTCCCTGTCTCTTCTTCTTTGATGAATTAGTTTTTCTTACTGTAAAATGTAATTCCCCTTTCATACCATAACACATGAAATACAACTTTTGATTGAAGGAAATCAGTGCTTTTATTTCTTATACAGACTTATTAACATTTATATCTTAACGAAGCTGTTCGGCCATCATATTTTTTGTTAGATTTTGTTTATTGCTGGTGATGATTTTTATTTTTAAAAACTCCCACCGTAGTTCTTCCCTTTTTTTACTAAAATCACTCAAAGTAACAGACAACGAAATGTTATTTTTATATTTTACTCCATGCATCATTTATTTCTTACGCCGATGTCAAGAAAAAAACAAACATATTTTTCAAAGATTGACATAACATTAGCAGGAGACAAAAAAAAAGGAGTTTGCCTATTCATGCATTATTAAACGTTAAATAGTCCAGATTATGCAGCACAATTAATCTGAAATAAATTAAAACTAGAATGCAGAAACACACACGTGGCATTTATCCACCACCTTTCAGTTTGGCATTTAAGTGTTTTTCTGCCAAAACACAGTGAAGTGCAAAGAGAAAAAAAAAACATTTAACATTCCTCTAGAAGATTAATCTTACAAGGCAGCTGACAATAACACAGAATTAATCAGATTTAAAAGGGTTAAAAGCAGTCATAATGTGAGTTGGGTGGAAAGGTCATGGTTATTGTTCTTTTTTTTTGTTCTGATGATTTTTTTATTTTTTCGATGTTTTTTGTGTGTAATTGAAGTCTAATTGAATACCAATAAATATATTATAAGAAGAAGAGTATTTTAAAGGGCAATGTTGGGGTTATTTTTTAAACTTTATCTGATTAAGCAGAGGATCTGGGATCTCCTGTGCTACAACCTTTTCTGGCGTGAACAGGAATGCTGAGAATTTAATCAATTTCAATCAGTACTGGGCAAATCATCGGTTACACGGATATTTCACCTCTAGATGGCCTACAGCCTAAAACAACAATGAATGTTCTCAGTGTAAATCTCCAGTGCGTCACAGTTAATATTTTATTGTCATCTCCAATATTTCCCCAGCCTCTTATTTTTGCAGGATAGACAGATAACCCTTGTTTTTACTCCTCCGATAATTTTACACGCAGTGTTACAAACTGTCTGGCGCCACCAGGGGTTTTTACACTGCCGGGTGAACATATACCTGTAGGCTACAAGGTTTCTTTTAAGAACTCCTATCCACACTTTCAACAGAATGTTTGTAGCTCCAGGCTGTGTATTTATATCCGTCTCAGCCAGGTGCCTTTTAGAAGAAAAGAGAGGGGGGAAAAGCCAGGGTGTGTTCCATAGTGACAAATGAGTGGCGGCCTTATTGTTTTAACGCCTAAACTTGTCTGCTGTACCTTCCTGCGTGGCTTTCGTTTAAAGGGTAGTAGTGATTTTGCTGTTAACATCCACTTTTATAGACTTTCTTTGTGGAACGTGCAATGCGGCATCACCTGTAAGACTCTCAATACACAAAAATCCGTTCTTCTAGATCAACTACCCTTTTATTGGTGTATTTTATCTGAAGCTGTTTTGATATGGAATTCCTAATACCAAGTGTTAAGGCATTTAATAAATTATTCCTTTGTTTATGAAACGGTATACATTTTTACGGAAGCTGATCCATAAACTCTAGTGGATGCTATCTTGGAAGTGCTGAATAACTATGATTTTCCATGATTTGTGGAATAAAAAGTCACAGTGTTAACTAGTATATCAATTTACTTAGAAAGCTGCAATGTACACTATATCCATTTATTATATATAAATATATATATATATATATATATATATATATATATTACGGTATATAAACTAAAAAATATAACTAGCTGGATTTGTATATGTCTCTATATTAGGCTTAAAATACATAGTTTCTACTACTGTACCTCTGTTAACAGTTTCTCCATTTCATGTATTTATAACAAATTCATACATCAATAAATATGCATTTCTTCAATCCCTCTACCCCATATCCCCATATTTTACTAAAAAGTTATGTATGTTTGTTATTTCTATATACTTTACTGTTATCTGTGTGTGTAAAATGTATACTCACATAAGATTTTGGGACCCCAAAGGCCCCTTCCTTGTTCCATTTGAGGAAGTGATTTCTGAGTTCCCCGAAACCTTACGTTACTTGGTCTATGTTGATACAGAATAATATATAGGACAGTACATGGCAGATAAAGTTATACTCTTGAGTTTAGTTTTACTCTTTTTGATACATATGACGCATTGTATATATTTTATGGGTTCCCCAGATACTCTTGGCCTTGACCTTGGAATTAATTTCTTGCTTAATCCCTTTTTTGGTAAAGGCTACAGGGATCAGTGATGCATGTCTCACCTTTTCCTGAACACTTGGGATAAAAGAGACACATGGTATTTGTTATGTGTAACCAGGTTAGGATTTTCTGATAAGATTATTTTTCATTATTCATTTATCAAAGCAGCTTTTACGATACAGAGATCAGAGGCATTTGTATTGTAGTGATGGACAGAAAGCAGAAAACAGACCATGCTGAATTAATAAGTTCTCTCGAGTGATAGCTAATTACATATTTCAGGGGAAAAAAGACGCTGCAGTAAAAAAAAAATGTTCTAAAGCTTCCAATTTCAAATGAGATTAGAGGAGAAAGATTGACACACAGGATAGACAGTACCAAAAACTTCAGATAAGAACTCTGATACATACATCTAGTCAGCGCAGAAATGTTTTTTCCTATTGTTAAACCATTGTTTGTGCTAGATTAACTAGTTTGTGCTAGATTAAACAGACCGACTAACTACCACTAGTTAACAGACCTTTGAGACCCCAAAAAACATATGCTACTTGATACCCTTTCTATGTTCACCCAATAAAATATATCGACTTTTACTTAAAACTGAAATTGGGCTAACACTTTGGTCCTATAAGATTCTGATTTACAAGAGTTTTTACTCTTATTGAATATTAGTACGATATATTCATAGTCTAAACCTATTTATGACACCTCTATTTAGATAAAAATATTACAGCAGGAGGCATTGGCTAGCAGAATATTGATTCAGTCCATCTAGTCTAGGTTTAGAGATGATGGGCTTTAGGCGATCGCCCGCATTGTCATTTGAATAACACCTCTGTCTTGAAATGGAGAATATAAATTGTGTGCTTATGTTGTGTCTACAGGAGGGAATAAGCTGAAGAATCAGCACTTCCGTCTGAACTGGGCTTGGATATCTATCGAGAAGGAGCATTATGTTGTGAATGAAGATGCAAAACATTTGGAGGTTACTCTTAAACGCAGAGGATACCTAGGAGAAACATCATTCGTCAGTAAGTATTGTTAAAACCTGTGTTTATCTGTGTTGTGCATACTCATGGGCATTTAATAAAAGGACACATAATAGTCAAATGATCAAAACATTTAAAATGTGCTTATTCAAGCAAAATCAGAGAAAGCACTGTTTTGGTTGATTAATAACTTAACAATCCTAGAATGTAAGCTGTATGGGACCGGGCCTACCCCAATCAAAATGTCAGTGGACTAAAGCACTGTAGTGCATCTGTTTGCACTAAATAAATAAAAAATATACATATTATGGACCACAACTGTGCTTGTCACCATTGATTTGAATTACTGTATTTTCAGAATAACATCTACCCTCAAGTCTGGTACACTTTTATAAGTAACAGTATGATAGGTATGATGTCATAACATAACATAGTTTTCTCCCTATATATATGGATAAACATTGCATAGAAATACTGGCAGCTACTCGTAGACCTCAGATTTCCTGCCACCTGAGTATACTACTTTGGGTGTCCTGTGAATTAAATCCTTCACCACTATAATCATTTAACCATTGGAAATGAAGCATTTGATCATATTAACGCATGAATTAAACAATTAAGGAAAAGTCAAGTTAATACATCAGTTGCCCGTTTGCTGCTGTGAGATTTCATCAAGTGCTAAGGAAATTCCCGGTCCCCTGGAGCTGGCTCCTGTACATCTACTCAGTCCGTTTGGGAGGTCAAGCTGATATAAGAGGTGTTGAAAACTAATCAGTGTTCAATGAGCCAAACGGTAAAACTGAGCTCCCTATCACGTTCCGCTGCCTGACATTTACTTCTGGATCCTGCTGTGTGTTTTTAAACACATTGTTATTTATTTATTTTTTTAAAGTAGTGGTTAAAATCTCTCATAAGTTTAGAGATCTTTGAAAATGTAGTATCACAGAATAATATACAAAAATTCTTGCTTTTTGTGTTGTTTTAACACAATGTTAATACATTTTAAAGAGGAATTCTCATGTTTGAGTATCTTAAATAATCATTATACAGTTGAATCCATATGTGTATTGATTTGATATTTCAAGAGCTCCAGGGCTAAGTTTAAACAGAACCAAAGAGCCTCTGCCCAGCACCAAAGCATTGCACAGGGCCCCGCGGATGGATGGTGCTTAGTGACTTTGTGAGCGGGTGATACAGAACTTGTCTATGGTCCATTATTATTATTCAAGATGGTTGGAGTAATTACTAATGCATATTATTAAGCAAAATTAGCATGTAAATAATCAAGTTGTGAATAGGAGGGCAGCTAGATCCTGGGAATATATATTAATATATATGTTATTAGAAATATATTTCAATACTTTTTACTATTACAGAGTTCAGTGTTTAGGAGTTACAAAAAAAATGCAAAAAGAGAACTTGATTTCTCAAACCATAAGACTGGTGCACAAAAGGCTATTCTATTGACGGTCCGTGTTTTGTGGAATATCGAAGTATTGTGTATCACAGATAATGTAGGATGTTGTAAAAGGTTCAGTGGAACCATTAGGGTACAATACAGTTTATTATGAAGCAGAGAAGTCCATTGCTTTTTTTACGGCACTGTTTCTTCAGCTAATTTCAGATAAATGTTTGCCAGGAATTCCACAGGCCATTCCAAGGTAGTAACAAATTTTATGATTAAAACTCACGGCTTACATTATGATACAAAGCAAATCAACGTTAATGCACTTGCCCTGTTATAACCTTTGGAAAACTCTTTGGCAAAGTATACAGGATCAAATTGTTCAAACCAGTTCTAAATACTTAAATTTGCCCCTAGAAAAAAAGGCATTTTATGGCTACTTTTGCTTGGAGCAGTTTTACAAACTTTCAGTTGTTTTAAATGCTGATATTTTCAAAATGTTGCTAAGAAGGTTTTAGCGCTAATTTAACAATTTGTACTTCTTCAAAGGCATTGGCACGGTTGATGGGACAGCAGAAAAGGACAAAGATTTCAGAGGGAAGGCTCAAAAGCAAGTGCAATTCAACCCTGGACAAACAACCGCAACTTGGCGAGTACGGATCCTGACGGATGGAAAATATGAACAATCCGAAACATTCCAGATTGTTCTATCGGAGCCTGTCATGTCTGCCCTGGAATACCCAGATATAGCAACTGTGGAGATTGTAGATCCTGGAGATGGTAAACAAATATCTCAGTTATTTCCCATTTTATTTCTCTGACCATGAAGCTCATTAATATGATTTCTTAACACAAAAGCCATTTTTGTAGCAACTGGCAGTTTGCAGAGTACATATTGTGTGATCAAGTTTAATGGCTTTAGAATATATTGGTGTTTTCAGTGATCGACTCGTCACACCTTGTCAACTTTACGTTACGTCAGCGTTACGTCACTTTTTAGGTCACTGGTTTGGACAATCCAATACGCATTTGTCCAGTAAATGTACTTTTAAAAAGGAATAATATTGCTTCTACAGTCATAGAATCAAGTTCAGTAAAATCAGAATATCCTTAGAAAAATGTCAGTAACACTGTATGAAATGCAAAATGCTCCTTCGGAAAACTTTCCAAGTGGGGTTTCTTTGGGAGCTCTGAGAAAATAACAGTGTGAAAATAAAACCATTTCTCCACAGAACGCAGAGTACAGATATAGAGGAACTGGTCTGTGTGAGGTGATTCATTTAAAAAGCTCAGGAGTGAAGAGGTGATAAAAAGATTGCTAAATGCAACTTAGAAGAGATAACTGATAGGGGAGGCATGCGCTGGCAAGAAGCCCACTCAACATTTGTTTTTTTATTTCTGGATTCTGTTGAAGAGATGAAAGCTTTTGGGTTATGATAGTAAGATTTGGCTTTGTAGAAGAGGCCAACTACTCACTGGTAGCTTATATATATATATATATATATATATATATATATATATATATATATATATATATATACGTATATATGTGTGTGTATGGGAAATGTCATGTAGACTGCAAGGCTCTGTAAAAAGATGCTCTAAATATTTTTTATTTTTAAATAGTTACATAGTTAATTAGGTTGGATATTCCATCAAGATCAATAATTCCACAAACTCATATTAGTTGCAAAAAAAAAAACCACTGAGACAATAATGTCATCTCAAAGGGAATAAAATTCTTCTTGACTCCAAGGCAGTCAGACTCTCCTTGGATCGACATTGCCTTAACTACCTTTACCTGTGATAACCCTGTGTGCATTTCATATTTAGAAAACCATCCAAACTTTTTAAAATATATTGATTGAATTGGCCAAAACTACTTCAGATAGAAGTGTATTATACTTATTAACCTCCCTAACAGTTAAGAAACATTCTCCATGTTTAAGCCAAAAGCTTCTTTTTTCTACATTCAGGGATTTTTGTTAAAATATAATTTAATTCATATATATACAGAGAAACTTCTTATAATGTTGTATTTTCTATAATAAGAGGTAAAATTAAAGGATTAACAACAATATAGGATATTAAAGTGTATTTTGGGGGATTGAGAAAATGGTTTACGCAATTGTTCCTTAAGAGTTTAAAAGAAAAAAAACCACAGACAGAGGCTGTATTATCAAATACCGGCTTCTGTGGAGGAGAGCCTACAAAAAGTGTCAGGCGGAAGTTAAATAAAGGGACTTTTCCCTCAAACTCTTGAAGGAACAATTGTGGAAACCTAATTTTTGCTTTATCATTTTATTAAAAGTGATGTATAGATTGGAAGAATGTTGACAAAAAACCTTTAAATACACAAATTAAAAAAATAACAGGAGGAAACAAAGAACAGTAGTGAAATTTATTTTAAAAAAGAAATATTGCGGCAGGAGGCAATTGCTTAACTTGAGGCATATATGTGATGTAAGAAAGTCTTACTGCACTGAGATGGTTTGGGATAAGTGTAATAGCCTTCCTGCAGTCGGTGAATATACAGACTTTGTCTGGGCAGAGCTTCTATGTAAACTACTACAAGCCACAAGGCTCCAAGTCCTACCAATGGCACGATTAAACAGTACTGGACCCCTGGAGTCTTTTATGATTAAAATATGGTACTCTCGAAATACAGCTTTGATTTTCTTGGCACAGAAAAACTATGGCGGCTTAACAGTGAAACCAATTAATTGTACCTCTCAACAAGCCGTCTCAATTATTATTCCCTATATTGAATATTTCAAAGGTTTTCACACGAGAACAAAGAGAAAACAGGGCTTTTGGATGGACACCTCCTGTGTAGTTGCACCATTATGACAGTTTTAGTTTCAAATGACCCACAGTATGTGTAATCTATGAGGCACAAGTGTTTCTTGGTGGGAACGTATCAATTTTGCTATCCTTACACTTTTATATATCCAAAATTCATAACGTCTTTAGAGAACGTATCTCCCTCTTAAACGTTTCAGGTAGATGTAACTAGCTATTGACATGGTATTAATGAAGTTTGTCCGCTAAGCCTGGTGAAGATGATATGTTTATTGGCTAATTGAAATGTAATAGAGAATAAAAACTATTGTTTACAGAAATATAAACCAAATAATAATCTGGATTTTCTTCTATCTCCTTAGAATCAACTGTGTTTATACCCCAGTCCATCTTTAAAATTCAAGAAGACATTGGTGAACTGTTGATTCCAGTCAGAAGAAGTGGAGATGTGAATGAGGAGCTCATGGTAATCTGTTATACTCATCAAGGTAGGAAGATGTTTCTAACACAAAATATACTTTTTATATTAAAAAAAATGAATCTAAAGCAAAATGTAAATTCTTATTTTCTCATAACTCTTAATTTATTAAATAAACATAAGTATTTTTTATTAAAGAAAAGGTTGGAGGCACATAGTCTAGACACAGTAGTCCTAATAAAGCCATTTTCTTTTTTACAAAGCCAATTAATTTGCTGAAGTTCATGTTGTGGACAGATTTATTCACACTAACCAGTCATACTATACATATATTATATTGCAATAGATTAAGCTATCACATCAGCAATTTACAGTAGTGGGGCGATGAAAAGGACTAATAACATTAAAATTGACAATATACAATTTGACAATAACATTAGCACACGTTAAGACATACCGGTACAGAAGGAGAACAGAAGGAGAACAGGCCCTGCTCTTGCGAACTTAAAATTCATGTGTTGCACCTGTGTTATAAATAAAAAGAAAAGTTAGCTTTAAATTAAAAATGGACCGTTTATAATGTATTTTTTTTTGTTCTGTGCCTCCCAGACATATCAAAGTTTGACAAATTGGAAATGTATAATACATTCCAATCATGTGTTTTACAGGTACAGCTTCTGGAACGGTCCCAACATCTGTTTTATCATACTCCGATTACATATCCAGGCCTGAGGATCACAACAGCGTGCTGAGATTTGATAAAGGCGAGCAGGAGAAATCGTGCCGGGTGGTTATCATTGATGACTCCTTGTACGAGGAGGCTGAGTTCTTCAATGTCACTTTGAGTATGCCAATGGGTGGGAGGATTGGAGCCGAATTCCCTTCTGCTCAAGTCATTATTTTACCTGACAAAGATGACGGTAAGACCTTTACAGGTTATCATAACAAGACTCACTAACAAGTATAATTTGCATCATAGAAGGTGCGGGTTTCCTGCAATCCCATACGCCACCAGTTTTCAGGATATTTCATGGTTTTGTCTGAACTTTGGTGGACGAGGCATGTAGTTATAGTTTAATAATGGCCATTTACCTTTGTGCTTCTATAGCTTCGCATTATTGAAAACGTTTCCTCTTGCTTTCTCCTGGCAGTGTCTCCACACAAACTATATGTTTATTTCATATAAAGTATTTTAAAGTGCACGTAGTCCTTCAAGTCAGAGACACTTAATAATAACATGTAATGCTCTGGAGCGAATTGCACACCGGATAAAGATATCCGCATACATTATGGGCAATGTATTTTGAGATTATCAGATATTCATCTTCGGACATGGTGGGACATAAATTCTATTAATGATATTATACAACAACAAGGATCTGGGTAATAACTTTGACACAGTGCATATTTCTTCAAACATGGGCATGTCAAAGCTCATTCCTCCACCGCGTTATACAACCTACCCCTTACACATTCCCACCACATGGGTGCCATAGAACATTCTAACCCCTCTACATTATCTACTTGAATTGTATACATAACTTATTGCTCTTAATGATCTAGTAGAGGCTGTGGAAGATGTATAAAAAGTGTCCGTTTCTTCCTATGTATTGAGTGCAGGATCATGTAAATTGTATCATTTTAGTATCATGTAAAATGTATCATCAGTGGTGTATTTAATAGGGTAGCTCCTCCTGGTCTGGAAAGAAACCAAAATTCCCCCTTGACTGACATGTGAGGTTCTGTTGGTGAAGTCTGCCGGTGAAATCTCATACGATCAGTATTATATCACTAGTGCGAGGAATGCTGCTGGAGGGTTGGGGTTATCCTTATACTTTTATTAGCATACATTAGGATTACATTTAAGTTTAGAGGTTAGAGGAGAGCATACATCTGGTCATCTCCTCTTCTACACCTGTCATGGAAAGTTGCCAAAGGGAGTTTACCAGTGATTTGGACATAATCCTCATTCTACTCTTTAAAACATGCTATTGAATAAACAAAGATCCAGTACGTGATCTATATC
Organism: Sceloporus occidentalis; assembly: GCA_023333645.1. Taxonomy (NCBI): domain Eukaryota; kingdom Metazoa; phylum Chordata; class Lepidosauria; order Squamata; family Phrynosomatidae; genus Sceloporus; species Sceloporus occidentalis. Next base: position 1,193,096 of record JALMGF010000068.1, read on the forward strand.
GGTGTAACTATTTGAAGGGAAACGTAGTACATTGCAGAAACAGCAGTGAATTTTTATAATTTTCTTAACTCAAATGTAAAGTCCATCAATAAATACAGTATAAATGTTGTAAAAACTATAGGTCAAAAATAAACTACAATGATATTGACTATTTATGAAGGCAAACCAATGACAATTTTGGAGCAGCATATTTCACATGTGAAAAAACACTCTGAAATGTATTGTGTTGATGGCTCTTTAAACTTTTTTTCGAAACTGGATCATTACAAGCTAGCAATAATCAGATGTATAATCCTCAAACTGCAACAATGGGTAATTCCCCATACCTGCAACAATGATTGATCCAGGGCTAGTTTTATGGCAAATATTCTTATTTCATCTCCCTCCTAGAACATCTAATACATTATATTTTAGATACACTGGTAAGGATGATGGTATGTATTTTAAAAAAACACTGAAATACATGAATTTGACATCCTCTTAAAATTTTTGGCATGCTCGTGAGGCATATACTATGAAGCCATCTACATGCTGCAAGCTAGAGTACATTTGCCTTAAAAAAAATTGTCTGAAATCCACAGAAACAGAAATTGTGGAAAAATAATAGGGGCAGAATTAAATGGGAATCAGCGCCTTGAACAATTTAACAAAAAGGGAAGGATAACTTAATTTGGAGGAATAATCATGCAGTTCTCAAGAATAGAACAATATTGCGATGGCTGTTCCCATGGTATACAAGTAAGGTGTGCCTCATACATATACACTGGCGTAGGTTCATTTAGTGGATTGAACTGAGAGATCTCCTTTAAGGAGGGTAATTTAAGAAATGAGCTGTTCTGAAATTAAATGAGGCATGGATGATGGGGAAATTAAATAAGCAGAGAATGTTTTGAAAATCAAGCAGAGGAGCATACAAGTGGAGGAAAGATAGAATAATTGAGATATTTCTTATATGTGATCACATGCTCTCCCACTGTTCACTGCACCAGCTAATGTATTTCCGTGGATGTATATATATATATATATGTCTGCTTAAAACAATGTATGGAAAAGTAGCAGGTGTGTATATATGTATGGTACATAAATATATCCAAGGATAGCTTAAAGTATCCATAACATTTATCCTGATGCTTGGCAGGATGATAAATGCATTAAAGTGCGTTTGTAGTTTCCACAAACTGATGACGTGTGAGCTAATTCACTCTCTTCAATACCACGATAATTTCTTCGTGACTTATACTTCAACTCAACTCCCACTTGAATGTATCCTACAAAATCAGCAAATTGCTCAATCTCACAGAAAAGTGAATCCCCATGGGGGAGTAGAAAGCTCAAGCTGCCATAGGGATGATATTAATTACTCAAAATGACAAAAGAAATTGCACTGCTCATTAGAACTGGCCAGTGAGGTGTATGCTAGAAAAACACAATTATTAGTAATATATACAAAAAACATAGAGGCAGCAAAGACACCGCATGCTTAAAAGGGCACAGCTCAGAATAATTTTACTCGGTGTCAGTAATGAGGGGTAAAGGGCAAAATGAATGGTCGATTTGTAAGAATGTAAGTGCACCTCCCTGGTAATGGGAGTGGGAGTCAGCTACATCAATCAGGGTACCGAGTGCAGCAATGGGAATGGAAATTGGGAGTCATTGATAAAAATGATCATGATGTAAAGCAGACATAATTAGGCATTTCTAGTGGATTTGTTTAAGTTAGGATATGCTTGACCTGTGAAACCAAAAGAACTTATGACATCACTGCAGATGAAAGGCAAATGTTATTTAATTTCAAAATATTGTTTCTTAACGCTTTCCTTGTTTCAGCCAGTGAGCTGTCACTAATAGTTTCCTTATCAAAAGGTCTTGAAAGAAGTAATCTGCATAAATGTATGTCCAATACAATCTACTAACAAACATTACTTCAAAATATTTTCCTACCTAAACCTAAAACAAACAAAAAAATCCAAAACAGGAAAGCATACCCGAACATCCTTAGAAAAACAGCTTCCTTTTTCTGCTTCTTTTTCCGCAACTCTGCTTCTTGCCTGTTGTCCTTTTTCTTGGTCCGTTTCTTGGGCCTTGGCGCACAACCACAGGGACAACTACCCACACGATTGGAGGAATGGGTCAGAGACGTTCCATGTGATATGCACAGAATAATGTAGGGGGATTCACGGAGAAAGAGGTGCAGAAACCTTCTGCATTATTGTGGTCTCGTTGATTACTTATGCAAAAGAGCCATGGCAGGCACCAAGGGGGCCAAATTCTCCTCCATTCCCCGAATTGGAGAAAGGGTGTGTGTAGAGGCTCCAGGTTGTTGCGGAACTACAACAGAAGGCCAAGATAACAGAGTGGATAGTGGGAAGAAGCTGGCCAAGAAAGAAGACATCATTTCATCTGAGCCAATAGGGCAGGAAACTAAATTTGTTGTCCAAAAATGAATGGACACAAGTCTATTGTTCACAAGTCTATTGCTTAGCCTGCCTCTGTGTTTAGTTCAGTGGCCTACTTTCCAAGATCACACACAAGAAGAATCCAGTGAGTGTCATGTCATGTGAAGAATCACCTACAATAAGGAGGTGGTGGGGTCGTTGTTCTCTGCTCATTTAATGTTATTATGATTTCATACGGCGTTCTGCCACATTTTACTGCGTATGGACAGTCCATGCAGTGCTGTCCCAAGTATATAGCATTTGCTGGGGAATCTGACACAAAAGTATATTTTCCCTTCAAAACAACTATGCAATGAAAAACACATTTTATAATCATTTCATGAATAAAGGTAGACAATATAAGTGTAGTAGATAAATGCAACAGCCTCCCATCAGAACAGGTAGAGGCTAATACAGTAAATTAATTTAAAGATGCATGGGATAGGCATAAAGCTATACTGAATCTAAGACAAACTAAAGACTCTACATCAGGAAAAATAGGCTGACTAGATGAGTGAAATGTTTTTTTTCTTCTAACAAATGCTATGTTTCTATAAGGTCACAAAGTTATTCCCTGGCCAGTATGAATTATATTAATGATTAGTTTGATTTAAGAAGGAGGGAGGGAGAGAAATAATGGAGCAGGTGCACATTTTACTATCAACCCTTTTCAATAGGTGGAAGTGTGCCAAGGAAAACAAACTACCAACAGAAATGTTGGCAAACCTTAAAGATAGGGAAACCCAAGGACGGCTTTAAGTATATTTGAATGAACATTTGTTATGTGAATTACAGTGTCAAGCACAACACATGGCATTAGTTTGGCTGCAAGACAGTTCTATTTGTGAATGGATAAGCTAGTTAATTCCTGACTGGAGATGTGTTCTGTGTAATATACTGTAAGATCAGGACATGCCTTCACAGTGGCTCTGGCCAGTTTTTTTTTTATCAATCTAAGTAGACATCTCAGAGTTAAGGCAATTGTGTTAATTTAGGATGTTCCAAGGGTTCCCATTATTATTCCTCCGCATTTTATTTAGAACTTCAGGGCAGGAGATTGATTGGGTAATTCTAGTTCTGCCACATTTAGAGGCTACTCCAGACATTGAAGGGCATAGAAATACATTGTTAGAAGTTTGATTTGGTGTTTAGAGGGATCTGGAAACCTGTAGAACGGAACTATATTCTGAGATCTCATAATTAAATAAGAGTATTTGGAGATGAACAGTCAACAATTATATTGCTAAGAAAAACATGTTTTAAAAAAATACACCATGTCCCTTAAGCAAACAGCCAGATCTCTTCTAGCACATCGCTTTGTGAAGATGTTACATGCAGATATTTAATTGCATTACCTGGATACAGAGATACAGAGATACAGAGATTAATTTCCTGTTTGATTGAACAAGTTATGCCAACAATGAAAAGAAGATGAAAGGTGCTAAGATTACTGCCTGGGACCTCAGAAGCTAATTTAAACCACATCAAACAAAGTGTCTCTGGCAACGTAACAAAAGATTTTCACTCTGAAACTATAGACAGACTCCAGTAATGACCTTCAGTTCAAAATTTAGGCAGCTCATTCTTGGTTTGGCAAAAGAATGGCTAATATATTTTACCAATCAGGAGCGTTAATCTTTTAAGTTGAAACACAAACGAAAGCGCAGATGTCCGACGTGAAGATTTTATTCTTAATGGATTCTGCTTCAATTAGTCTAGTCGTGGAATGTAATGTATATGTTTCATCGCTTGCACTATACATAGAACTTAAGTGGTTTACAGTATGTTAATCTACTTTAACCCATTACGTGTGGACTGGTACTTGTTCCAGGCCACTTGACTTGGCAAGTGGACAGCTGCTTTGTATTGCTTTAATTTCCGAGGAATGTGGAAGCTGTGTTTGCCAAGATCTTTTGACAGCAGTAGCAATGTTGGGCATGATTGGTTTGGTGATATCTTGAGTTAGTTGACTGGGTTAAAGGTAGCTTCTCCACCTTTTTTTAGGTACCCTAGTCACCTCTGTCTTGGTACAGATAGTAATGTGAAATTATTATGTTAAACTCATTTTGTTTAAAAAGTATTTCACAGAGTAGACAAACCTATGGTTGAGGGGCTTGTTCATGATGCCCAAAGCTGCCCTACTTTTCTTAGTAAATATTGAAAGACAACCAGATTCATATTATTAGCAGGCAAAGCTATGGAACAAGGATAAATCTCCACTAGCATATCAAATTGCCCCTAAATGGCAGTCCAGATCAAAAACAGGTGAATTACAGAACCATATACAACAAGAAGCAGATCCCAATATGTAACCCCTCTATTAAGTGAGGCACAAATATACCAGTGCAAAATACCTTACCACATGTGACCACATGACGACTGCACAAAAATAAATGAATAAATAATTAAAGAGGAAAATCAATGTTTGTTGGTGACATGCTTTGGGAACCTCTTTAGGTAAGATGAGCAAGGGGTCCATATCTGGCCTGACCCATAAGAGGACACTAGTGTTTGTCTGGTCTGTTGGCAGCAGCAATATAGAATTAAAACAGCAACCGTATGCCGCCGTCCAGGACTCTTTACTTATGCTTGAAGAGCTTTGTGTTCTTTTGACACAAACTTGAAGTTGGACACATTTCAAAAGGAGCATTGGCACAGCCTGACCCGGCCAATCCATTGTGTGTTTTAGGGTATAGAATGGATTGCAGATGAAAGCTGGCAACTATAATCCATCACATTATAAATATATCCAGTACATTATTGAAATGCTTTCTGTACCTAATTATAATGTATCTAGTTTAATATATAATATACATATATATATATAACTATTATTATTATATATTTTATAAGTGTTTCTCTGTAAATGTAGAAATTGCAATGGGAAGGGCACATTTTTATTTGCATGTACAAGATAATTTGCTCTGCTTTCTTCAGCACCACCTTACAAATTGGTTCTAAAAAATTAAAGGGTAAAGAGAATAACAAATTACTCCAGAATACTCAAGATCAACCTGGATTTTCAACTATATATTATATTTAATTTATATGTTTTCTGTTTTATTGTTCATATAGTAGGATATGGCCATTAAAGCAACGTAACTTTCTCTTTTGGATGCAACGAGGGAGGAAATGGTGGTTTTATGATTACATGTTGTACATGATAAGAGGCTAGTTGCTTTTTGTAAGAAAATAAGAACAGGATACGAATGAACAAAAGAAAGACTTTGGTTCTTTATCACGGTCAATACAAACTGCCTGGCTTCTCAGTTTACTAATTGGCTGTGCTTTAAGCTGGTCCTTCCGTCCTGTCTTCGCCTACAAATCTGCTTTATATGCTTAAAAAAGTTTTTTTTTTTTCTCCTGTATAAAGCAAGGTCATTAATATTTGAACTTTATTCATTTAGACAGCTTAGTAGATTAAAGTTCTGCCTCATCTGTGGCCACATTCATTGTATGCTGCTCCCTTTGTGATCCATGAAGGCCAGTGCTACTCTATACTAATCGTGGATTTTAAACTTCCCCTGTAGATCTGCTAAAAGAGCTTTCAGGAAATTAGCTATGAAACAGAAGTATGAGTTAGGTACTGGGTTAATGTTTAGGTTGAGCAATCTCGGAAACGTATTTGTAAAAAAAACAAACAGGAATTCAATACCTGTATAGTGTCTGAATTTCGGGGTACATTGCGGGACCTTAAAAAGGTTTATCAAATAGCTAACTTTACAAGCTGGAAATAAAATATTACATACATCAGCGTATCTCTGGCACATTAAGCTAAATGTGAGAAAATCCTACTTTACAGAAAGAGTGGCAGATAACTAGAATAGATTTCTAGAAGAAGAAGTGCAAAGTAAAGGAGTCCAACAAAGCTTGGCATGTGTATACAGCTATCCTAAAAAGTTTATAGGCGTTATTAAGTAAGAAGTGACATTAAAAAGGGCAGACTGGATGAACCAATTCGACCAACTAACCTCTTCTATGTTGAAACCAAGGGGACCTAGACCATAGGACTAAGCATTACTTAGTCAATGGTGTCACTTTAGTCTACTATATAAATATCCTTTGATCTGCCTGTTATTGAGCAGATGGCAAATAAGGCATGAAAAGCATGACCACTTCACATTGATAGACACGCTCAACTGTATATTTCCAGCAAAGATCAGCAATTAAATTAGCTACATGTATACATTTTTACCTACTAACCTAATACTATTTCAAAGAAATGTCAGTTCCTATATGTGGAATTAATATATTAATTATGCCATACATATTGAAAGAGAGTAAGAAAGCAGAAAATATCTTCATATGTGATGTGCCCCTACACTGTGCTAGAGAAAAGTGATAATATGGGTAGAAATAGGTCCTGTTATAACCAAAAACACACAAAATTACAAGTTTTAACAAACAAAGGTAATGGTGTTATTTTTTTAGCTGACTTTTATCTTTAAAGTCAGCTAAAAAAAATATGCG